>CM063498.1:100353900-100361400 GCA_032207245.1 Pardosa pseudoannulata | reverse complement strand
TCTTATCAATTAGCTTGTATTTCTTTTAACATTACTGAAATTGTTTAATCAAAAATTCCTTTTGAAACGCCTTACTATATTGAAAACTAATCTCTTTTAAGTAACGATGAATTTGAAGACGTGTTCATTAAATACTAATCAAAGTTTCTGATAGCATTTAACTCCAGACATGAAGCGTATAAGAGAAAAAAAGAAGCAGATTGTCTCATTAAATACTTCCAATAAAATTCTCTTTAAAAAAAAAAATCTTTTTTTTAAGCACATTTTAATATTATACAGGGTGTCCCATAACGACAGCATAAACTCTGCACAGCTAGATTCCTCGTTGGGAGTACATAAAAACTGCCCAAAGAAGCGTTGCTGCACGATCCATAGTTTACGAGAAAAATACGAAAATAAAATTATGACTTCACTTCCGGTGCAAAAAAAAAAAAACACTTTATTGAACGTATCAACAACAATATACGCACAGGCATACTCCCTAACAGTTCGTAAGGTGTTTCCATTACATTGGCCGTACATCAGGTACATGTCGAAGTAGTCACGAACAGAATACATGGCTACCTTACGAAGACTACCGGTAGCTGCAAGATGCAGCCTTTAAAATACCAGTTCAATGGCGGCTTAATGTCATTCCATGGCGCGTGCATGCATGACGCGATATACGTGCCGATCGTTTTGAACATTATCGTCTGGAAAGATATGCAAATACTATTGTTGATACTTCCAATAGAGTGTTTTTTTTTCTTGCACCGGTAGTGACGTTATACTTTGTTTTTCGTATTTTTCTCGTAAACTATGGATCGTACAGCAACGCTTCTTTGTGCAGTTTTTATGTACTCTCAACGATGAATCTATCAGTGCAGAGTTTATGCGGTCGTTTTGGGACACCCTGTATATTCTATCAACCGCTCTAGAAATTTGGCAGCCAGTATGTATGTACTGTACCGTCGTTGAGGTGCCCATATGTAGAAAGTACTTGTCAGACGCTCAAAGTCAGGACATCCACATTTATTATTACACCCCTACACATAATAAACATGTATATATGTATACATAAATCTACAAAATAGAACGAATTGACTTAGCACTTCTTCTTAAACCCTCTTCATTCTTTTATAGAGATCATAATTCCATTCTCTTCACTTCGTTTCACATTTTGGTAGAAGTTCAGGGAGGACAGGAAAAGTAAATTACAGTACGCTTTGCTAACCTAGTAGCTTCAGATCTGACAATATAAATATATACATATATAATAAACATATTTGTACACATGTATGTATAAGTTGCTTTGACACTATGTATATCTTTCTTAGAATTTTTCCGAGAAAAGTAACTTTATATTTCACTCCTTTTTAAGAAGCATTTATCTTAAAGTGCGATATTTTTAATTTAGGGAGAATAAAAAGATGAATTTCTTAAGAAATTACAAAAAAGAGAGAGAGATTTTTTACATGTTTTGCTATACGAAATTTACAGTAACATAAAAATCTCGATTTTTCTATATATTTTTTCTAATATAACTAGTTTTTCGAAACTAGCTGCGCACTGAGTGAAAATGAATGCGAAGAACCATGAAATAAGTATGTGTTCGCTTAAAGAAATTCATTACAGAATCCTGCAGAGCAATAGTGGCGAAAGAAATATTTTGATTCCACGTTGCTTTACAAGAATTTCTCCCGCTGAGAAAAAAAAATGCAGTCCTTGACTTAAAACCAAATTAATTTGAAGTGGAACTTTTTTAGCAAAAATACCATACCACCTTATTACGCAACAACAAAAAATTTTGAAACAAATATTTTCAACTAGTAAATTTTTTGGGAATTGAAGAGAAGAAAAAAAAAAAAAAAAAAAAAACTTTTTATCGTTTTAAATGCATGATATAATTTATTATCCTATAAACATTCCTATTCAAAATAAATTAATATAATCTGTGTCTTTATGAATTTTCCAGAACAAATAAATGCTTATAATAAATTACCTCAGCAAATCTCTATCTTTTCATTATCTTATCTTTAATATTTCCCCATAGATAAATTTAGCACAGGACAAACGGGCAATAATCACAGATTAGAGAATACTTTGAAGGAAAAAGCAGTAACAGTCTACCTTATAAAACCGTTGAAAACATTGTTTGTTCCTGCAGACAATACATAAGAAAAAATTACATTTACGGGATGGGTAAATAGAATGTAGTTAATTATCTGTTATTTATACTTGTACTTATGCTTGTAACATAGTTAAGAATTTTGTGTAATCTCTTTATCATTTTAGTCTTCTAAAGCAAATAATTAAAGAGAGGATTTTTCAGGTTGAATTTCTACTGAGTAGTGAATTTTAATGTTTTGTTTTTGTTAGCATATTAGATATTAATGCTAATTTATATTTAATATCTCCGGAAATATCTTCGTCCTTGTACCGAGGTACTTTCTCACGGTAAGTTGCAAGTGCATGCATAGCCGTGGGAGGATTTTCCTTGACGAATTTAAGACCCCAATTATTTACGTCAAGTTTAGGGACCCCTGCAGAGAGGATACTTCACGGAATGGCAGCATAACGGTCAAGCTCGCACAGAACTGTAAGCGTGAATTATGGAAGCAGGGGCTAAAATGTATTGTCAGCTTGAACAAAAAGGGGCTACTTTAATGAGCCCATCTGCACTCCCGAAGGGCATTTGATGTGGGAAAATTTCCCAAAGAGAAGGGATTGGATGACAAGAAAAGGAGGGGCGTTGGGACCTAGGTGAAGTTTTTGGAAACGGAGTGAAAGCTGAAGGCTGAGAGCTGAGAGTTAGAAGTGGGCAGTCGAGAGAAGTGGAACAAGGATCCACTAGCACCAGCTCGTCCTGTGCGCCCGGACCGAGACCACCCCGCTCACCATCACCAACTCGTCCCGTATGCCCGTGAGGAAAGCCCCTGCCTGCTCCCCTGTGACTTTAATGGAGGTAATTTATAAATAATATTTACAGTCCTTTGACTTAGGCCTCTGTTAATAATAATAATAATTCCTTATAAAGTGGAATAATTAGTCTGTAAATAGAAAATATAAATGATTGATTATGTTAACCAAGTATTTTTGTAAATAAATTTATAGAATAAATGTCTGAATCTATATAAGGTATTATATTCATTCTGTGTTTCCCCCTTGTAACGAACACTGGTGTATAGGTTGTATGTACATTACAACAGTCCTTATAAGAGTAAATATAATCAATATACATTATGAGACCTTTAAATTAATTTTATATGAATTAAATAATTTTTGAATTTGAAGTAAGGAGGTTCAACCTAATGATTAAAACTATCAAGTATCCTCAATAAAGCACTGAAAAAGTTTGAGGTTTCTTAAGGCGGCTTTAAGTTTTCCTAAACAAATAGTCACATGGCTAACACGCGTAACTTTATTTCCTAACCTTTTCAATTAAGCTGATGGAAATAAATGGAAAGTAAAAATTGTAAGTAAATAAAAATGGTTAAGAAAGTAAATAAGATTTAGAAAGCTCAGTCCAACACTAGTACATAGATAGAAGCCCTAGTGGGCTTCAACAGTTCAATACTAAACTTGCCAAATAACAACAGATTATACTCTGAAGACTTACACAGTATGTACACCCACTGTGTGCTTACTTTCCAGTTAGAACAGGAGCTCTTTCCGAATGGCCATTAGTGTAAAACTGACCATACATCCCTCTCGGACATTTTTGATTTTTTCGACTTTACTAAAGAAGACGTTTTAAAGGATCCTATTTCATTCATTGACGTTTTCCAATTCATAGAGATAATGTTGCCATTTTAGACCATCTCAGATTGGTAACAACATCAACAAAATGATTTCTAGGTGCCTCATTCAAGCTCAAAACATCATCTATACTAGAAGCTGTTACGAGCTCAAAAATATATATCCTGTACGTTCTCTGAGCTTATAGCTGAAAATATAGATCAGTACGTCTGCTTGAATGTTTGTTTACTGATTAGAAGGTCAGCAGAGGGGACAAAGACATGGAATCAAAAAAGAACGAAATCTCCTCCTGAGATTCTCTGGCGTGGCGTCACGAAAGCTTTATTTCAGTCAGGGCTGGCTTGCAGTCGGGAGTTAAATTATCCTCTAATCTTCCCGGATTTGAACTGGCTGTTTAAGTAAGGATTTCCCAAGATATACATATACGCATAAATATACATATATGAGAGTGTAAATACGTGTGTAAATACACACACACATATATATAATATATATATAATATATAAATATATATATATATGTGTGTGTGTGTGTAAAATTGGGAAATTATTAGTAAATTATCGTGGTACCATTTGAGCACATTGGCGTGTAAACTGTTAAATTTCTCTTTCTCTTCAATTAAATATTCATTTATATGTTAGAGGCATTGGATATTAACTCCTTATATAGATTTTAATTTCATCTTTCGTCATCATTATTCAATCTTTCGATTTTTTTTTCAGATTTAGGACAATATTGAAGATTTCTCTAATAATTTTCTCCCGGTTATGAAACAATATTTGTAAATTTTGTTATTGATCACGGTACACACTGCATTAAGCCCTGTTTCGAGGGAAAAATGAATTTAAAAATGTTACTCTATATTCCTTCCCTGACATTCTGATTTATATTTCATGATATTCTTTTTTTTATTGTGTATCCAAGCGATTATCTGGAATTTCAAATAATTTAAATAGATCTAATAAAAGGCACACTGACACAATCTCTGAATTGGAAATTTGTGTTTGTAGAACACTCATAATATTCGTTATTATTCTCTGTTCAATTTTATTTATCTATTATAGGCGTTTGTTTTATTTCCTTGTACTGTTAATAGTGTATAAATTAAAAAAAAAACTAATTTATTTTTAATAAACGAAACAATTAACTGGTTTTAATCAATTATTTTAACTTTTTTTTTCTTGAAAACGCATATACATATTCAACATTATTAGAATTGAATTTGTATTTTTTAACGTTGAAAAGAATTTATGTAAGTAATATTTAATTAATAACAGAACGTAATTAAGCATAAAAATTGTGAAGTGAATTTTATTATTACAGGAAGCCCATAAGTAGATCTTAAATTGAACCTTTCGATTTTGTTTTTTTACTTCTTGACAAATTTAGGATATTTAAAGTCTTACTTAATAATTTCCTCCCAGTTAAACAACAAAATCTGCACATTTTTCACTAGGTCACTCTATATTAAGAAAATACACTGTTTCCAACGAAGAAGGAATTTTTAAATTTATGCTACATATCTCTTCTCTGATACTCTAATTTCCATTCGACAAGTTTGAGTTATTTCTTTTATTGTACATTAAAACGATTATCTCGGATTTCAGATAAAATTAACAGAGGTGATAAAGAGTACATTTCAATAAGCTCTATATTATAAGCTTGCGTTTATTGAATACTGATCATTTTTTTTATTATTCTCTGTCTGAAACTTGGTAGTGCACAGGACAATGTCAGTGAATTTCCATTCAAATGCCAGTAAGCGGAAGTAAAGCTTATAAGTTTTCAGTTCTCTCTCAATAGAAAGGTAGGTAAGTCATTTACTCGTGCAAGAAGGCAAACAAAAATGTTCTACATGCTTAACCTCGTATTAAAAACTAATCATGTTTAATCTACTTTATAATTTTTTTAAGTAAAATATATATTAACCTATTTTCTAAAATGAAAAAAAAATACATCTTCCCGAACTTAATGCAATGTAATAATAACCAGTGGTTTATACTGTCACGTGAAGAGTTTCTACTTGAAGTAATTACTCGTTATTATTATTACTCGAAACTAATTTTATTTAAAAATCTTAACATTGTACAACAATTTTGAGCATACTAAAATATTTTATGGCAGAGCAAATCCTGAAATCCCCATGAAAAAACTTGGTTTATAAGAGGATCATCCAGTAAATTTCTTATAAAATTTGTAAAAAGGAAAAAAAATGTCTGAAAAGTTTTATTTTACAAGATACAGCAATATTTCAACTTCTTCTTCCCATAATAACCACTATAATTGTAGCACTTCTCATACCATGAGAGTTTTTGTAGTCTAGTGTCATAGAAATATAATGCCGGGAGAGGAGGCAGTATGTCACAACTATCTGCGGATCTTCACCTGTCATGACAGAAGAGGAATTTCTTCAGGCCCAAGAATGGGTAGAAGTTGCTAGGAACAAGGTTGAAAGATTGCACAGATAGAAATCCATCGTCAATTGTGCTTAGTGTATGGACCAAATATGAGAACAAGTAGATCGTTTATCAATGGTTTTGACCGAAGAGGAATTTCTTCAGGCCCAAGAATGGGTAGAAGTCGCTAGGAACAAGGTTGAAAGATTGCACAGATCGAAATCCATCGTCAATTGTGCTTAATGTATGGACCAAATATGAGAACAAGTAGATCGTTTATCAATGGTTTTAGTGGTTTTGCGACGGTAGGCAAATTATTCAACATTGCGACAGGCTATCTGTTATCGGTGGCATAGCACCCTACAGTTATGATCCTGTTCCCAGCGATTTCCCCGTGTTCTTGCGCCAGAAAAACTCCTAGCTCGGTCAACACAGAAGAATACCTTCAAATAATTGTGATACATTGGTTCTATTCCCACAAGGCAGATTTCGATTACCCTGGACTACAAAAACTTATCCCATGGTACGACAAGTGATACAATTCCGATGGTTATCCCATTGAGAAGTAAATGAAATATTGTGGTTCTTTTCTCAAAAGTTTCTATCCAATTAATATTTCTTTTCTTTTTACGGATTTGGGGAAAATTTATCGTTTGGATACATATCTTAACTGACAAATATTCCACTCCTGGAACTTATTAAGCTATAATTCCACATTGAAAATCGAAAGGACATATACTGTCTATCAAAGGTACACATAGATTGTTCTGATTGAAAGGCGAATCCCTTTTACAGTTTCTACAGTAGATATAATGAAGTATGAAAAACAATGTTTCTGAAACTATCTCAAAGATCCTTTGGCACACAAAAATTCAAATTGGCACAAAAGTCTCCAAATGTTTTGCCAGTAATGGGATAAGTCGTCATCCAACATTTAAAATTGCCAGAAAAAATAACCCTGTTCCTGCATGTTGATTTTTCTGCCGAGTCAATCCATTTGCCTGCCAAAAATTGTAAGAGAGAAAACTTTTAGTAGGAAGGCTTTTATAAATAGTTCGAAAGGATAGACAAATTCCTATAATCTATGAATGATTTCTCTATTAATCTGAACTTACAGAAAACAACTTTTCAAAATATTTTCCTCTAGGTTTTCAAAACCCTTTATTATCTTTAAAAATTTAAATACTTTTTTTTAGATTTTTCGGACAACTTCGTACTTTAGAGTATAAAGAATTAACTATACATAAGTAAATATAAAACTTAAAGCAATGTAATAGATATAATTAGGCTTGCACACGAGCATATACAATGATAGAGTACGTCTTGAAAATGAATCAAAGTAATATTTTATGATAAATAGTATTGA
>CM063498.1:100341400-100348900 GCA_032207245.1 Pardosa pseudoannulata | reverse complement strand
CTTTCTCCGTCAGATATTTTATCCAAAAAATTCAATCGAACCCTGAGCCCTGTCTTTCCTATTTCAGGTAACCAACTAACCCCATTAATAGACTGCGAAAATGCTTGATTTACGAATTTGCCTGGGAAAATGCAGCTATCTCGCTTTGAATCTTCTATCGGTTGGTAAAACTCTCTTTACAAGTAGATGTGTGCTGATTGCCATCCGAATTTTGAAGCTTCAGCGTAATAAAATGAAGTGCTAATGTAAGCAACTCATACACATGTGTATATGTATTTATACACACACACACATATATATATATATATATATATATATATATATATATATATATATATATATATATATATGTAGGATTTGCTGAGGTCAGTAGTAATCACTGGATAATTATATTTCATCCTCGTTACAAAGCTAATGTTAGCAATGTTATGTCATATCATTATGCAGACTCAAATTCTGTTGAAACACCTCATTTTATTTACTCTCTCATAAATTCATTTTCTTGTAATAATTTTAACACAGGTAAAGACATCTATTTTGTCCTTTTTGTGCTTAAATAGTTGGAAGAACCAGTTAGTAATATTTACTCTTTACACACCCCAGTTCTCTTTCAACCATTCACTTTCACTATTTTAATTGTGTTCTTTAAACTTCCTCGATCTAGCATTCTTTAAATAGGAATAAGGAGAGGTTAGTTTGACGGCTAAATAATCGCAGCATAGGGCAGCAAATGAATAAATTAGCAAGGTTTATATCTGAATAAAAAGTAAAAATATGCAAGTTATGATATTATTCGAATCAAAGTTTAATACCTTTTGGTAATTAAGATCTATTTCATACATTAAAAAAACTTAAATCACTCTAGAACATCAACTGGAGGATTTCTCATTTGCCAGGATGTACAGCTCAATTTTTCATCATGTACTTTTCCTTTTTAAATTTGCTCTTAAAACTTATTCGCTTTCACGTACTTTAACCCTTAATTTGGCTAAGTCTGCTACAATAAACAATCAAATAAATAAAATTTGGCAGGTTTATGAAAACTTCTATACGGCTTAAATATCTAACAAAAACCTTAAAATATATTTCTATTACGGTAAAAAAAATAAAATTCTTATTTGGCAACACTGTATCTGTCAGTTTGAGACAAAATGGGAAAATAACAGAAATTAAAAAATATTTTAAAAAACATCTTGTCAAATTAAGGGTTAAATTATGAATAGAAATAGAGAATGAATATGTTTTCCAAATGATAGCAGTATAGTGCAAGACAATGAACAAAAAATAAATTCGAAGAATTTGAAGTAAAAATATAAAGCCTATGATATAATCAAGAAATTATAGTTGAATACCTAATATTTTATGTATTTCATATATTTAAAAAACTGTTGCAGGTCTATGTAAACATCCAATATTATACATGTTACTCACTTCACTTCTGTTTTCCCCATATACTTTATTCGCACTATATACTTTTCTCAACTTCACTCTTCAAACTTACTCCCTCTGTTGTACTTCAAATGTGAAGAAAAAATATTCTAAATGATCGCAGTTTAAGGGAAATAGTAAAATAAGAAAAAATTAAATCTGAAGAATAGGAAGTGAAAAGATAATGCTATAATATGATCAGGGAATTAAAAGGTGAATGTCTAATTATATTTTCTATGGATTTTATTAATTTAAAAAAAATCATTCTAGTCCACCATTGCAGGTCTTTTCATCTATGTAGTCAATATCTGATCTTTGTAAGAAGTATTAATCATTTTACTCATTTCAGTTCTGTTTTCATCACATACTTTGCTTTTCTTAAATTCGTTCTTCAAACTTACTTGCTAAAACTACCGGGCTTTTAAGTGTAAAGAAATAGAATACAAACTTTTTTTTTATATTTTTCAAACTTTTTTTAACTATTACAATATAAGGCAGTAAATAAAAAAAATAAACAAATTACCATCTGAAGAACGGGAAGTAAAAAGATAAAACTATGATATATATATATATATATATATATATATATATATATATATATATATATATATATATATATATATATATATATATATATATATATATATCACATCATGCATTGGTTTGATAATCTACACGATTATTATCTTTTTTACTTTTGTAAATTGCTAATGGCAACGAACAAGTTTTTATGTAAATACTGATGTTTCTGAGTGAGCGAGAAAAAAATGGCTCTTGAAATTTTTTTGTGTGCGTGTGTGTTTTTGAGAAATTAATATTATTAACTCCATAAATACTTCTGTGTGACATTTTCTGTTTAAAACGAGTATTCTGAAAATCTAATAAACTGTTTCAGATTGAAGGGTATTATTTTGAGCAACTGAATACAGCATCGACAACGAATAATACTTCTGGTTTCGAAACCCCAAAATGGTACAATATATGTATGTAATTGAAATTAGATACTTAATGAAATCTTTTAGGTATTTTTATATTCATTAACTTACTAAAAATCACTCTAGTACACCTGTTTCAAGGTTTATTATCCATGTAACTAGAAAGTATTATTTATTTTGCATATTCCGTTATGTTTTAAAAAAAACGCTTCCTTTTTTTTTCAATTTGCGATCTCGTACTTTAAATTGTGAAGAAATAGAAAGAAACTGAATGTTCTAAATGATGGGAGTGATCAATAATAATATACACATAAATAAAAAAATATAAACAAAAATTATATCTGAAAAGGAAGTAAAAATGCAATCGCTGACATAGTGAGGAAATTAATGTTGAAAATCTAATGACATTTTTATGTATTTTATATATTTAAAAAATGGCGGGAAAGGAAACTTTTGTTGGTTTGTGTTTTTCCAAACTTAGCCATCGATTCTACAAGTAGAGTTCGTTAACCTGAAAATCCGTCCAACACAGAGATAGGGAGTAAATTATAAAAAAGAAAATTTTGTAAAATGGTTACTGTCAGTCACGAATGTTACAACAGAGGTTTATTGTCGAAACTGATAAACTGATCGTTACGTGACCTATTTTTCCGTACGTAAATTTATTGCCATTCTGAATTCTGAGCAAATGATTTCAAAATTAGTTTTTCTGACGATTCTTTTTAGAAAAAAGCATATATTTTATTTAAACATGATAGTTGTACATTTGTATCTCTTAACTATGAAAAAAAAGTAATACTATACTTAGAAAATCTCTACGTAATCTGTACTTAGCTTTTGCTCGATTTATATATATATATATATATATATATATATATATATATATATATATATATATATCATGACCCAGTATTAAGGCGAATGGGAAACAGTCTTTATTGATAATAGTAAGTTTATAAAATCATCGTTTCATTTGAGAGCAAAATTCCCGCCATTTTCATTTGTTCGTGGCGGAGCTAAGCATGAAATGGTGTTGACAGCTCCATATCCACGCGCTAACTCATATCGGTTCGCTTAATCATCAAATTCTTCAAATATCTTTCTGCTTGACCCGATTACTCCAAAAGATTAAGCAAGCGTGGGTATTTTTAATTTATTTTATTATTATAAAAGAGTTCCCTTTTTAAAATCGTTTATAACTCACGAATTTCCAACTACCCAATTTTTAGACCTCATATATATATATATATATATATATATATATATATATATATATATATATATATATATATATATATATATATATATATATATATATATATATATATATATATATATACATATATATATATATATATATATATATACATATATATATACATATATATACATATATATATACATACATATATATACATATATATATACATACATATATAAATATACATATATATATACATATACATATATATACATATACATATATATATATATATAATTCTTTGTATGCATACATGTATTTTTGATATTTTTTGCAATATATTCCGAAATATCTGGATTGATTTTCATGAATTATTGCATTACTAAATTCATCTTAATACGAGTATCTAAATCTTTAATTGTTTAATATGCGTTTTAAAACATTAATTTTAAAATTT
This sequence comes from Pardosa pseudoannulata, assembly GCA_032207245.1. Lineage (NCBI taxonomy): Eukaryota > Metazoa > Arthropoda > Arachnida > Araneae > Lycosidae > Pardosa > Pardosa pseudoannulata. The sequence goes on along the minus strand of CM063498.1, from coordinate 100,344,879 downwards.
ATTTTACAAGGATTAGTTTAATCATTTAATTGTTTTCTATTTTTATTTGGCATATTTATTTGTTTTTAATTTTACTTTACCATGTTCTCACATTGCAATTTATTTTGTTGCCACGAGTAACGAAAAACTTAATTTGCAAAACTAAAAGGATTCAAGATTTTATTTATGCCACGGGATTAATATATTTAGTTTTTTAATAGATATTCAGGTACTCTTTAAATAATCTCGCCAAAAATGTAGTTACTTTTATGTTAGAGGAGTGCAAGAATTAATCGCCAAAAAGAGCCATTTGGTTTTACATTGTTGTTGTTTATGAAGAGCTCTAAATTCAAACAAAATGATTTATTTGTTTTATGAAAATGAATTGTTTTGTTTTTGAAATTGTTTACATTGCTGGTATGTAATTGATCTGAAAACTAATTGAAATTTTGAAATAAATATAACCTTAATTTGAGAACATTAATTACTCAGGCCAAAGATTGGTCCCCAAGAAGATAGCTATATTATGAAAATTAAATTTCCGGAATTTTTTGTCCACTATAGTTGTCTACATACCAAATTTGATACACAGGTAAATAATGTAGTAAAGAAAGTCGTGGAATCACATCCCAGATGTTCACGGTTAACAATGGGCATGCATATATTTATTACTGGGATTATCTTTTGGAAATAAACTAACTAATTCCTCCAACGTTGCAACATACGTGGTTTGTTATTCAACAGTTATAATACTACGTTTATCTGTTGCATTGGTTCTAAAACTTATTTGGAAAACTTAATTACCCCAACTGGATACTGACTGCGGAATAGTTATAAATGCTTTTAAGGTATTTCAATAAATGTAATTTTTCCAGATTGATTTATTTAATTGCAGCGACAAACCTTTAAGGACTCAGAATAGAAGCATCAAAGTCATAAAAAGTACAAAAAAAGGATAGGTTTAAACATTTTAGTATTTTATCGAAAATTAAATCTAGTAGTAAAAGCGGAATAAAATTTTCTTGAAATTAATTATACCTATATATTAACTTTTTTAATTTTTGGAGCATGAAACCATATTCCCATTCGATAGCCCAGAAAATTTGCTGTTCTACTTTAGGAGGGTGGGAATTCATTTTTAACTGTAAGGGAAAATATTATTTTAGGGCAATGAGCAGTTAAAATGGAAAAGAAATCTAATTATACAGCAGAATTTAGGTTGATAGTGAAAATGCAGAAAAAAAAATGGTAAACCGTGCTGCAAGTAGAAAACTGGGCTTTCAAAGTTGTATAAAAAAGTGCAATAGTAATAAAATATAGATGCAATACTGCATCTATTGAGTAAGATTATTACTCCTTATTTCCTTTCCTAAATACCTTGATATTCATACCTGATTACAAAGAGCAGTAAAAATTATTACGTATATAACCCTCAATTTAATTTTTGCTCTAAATTTTGTAAACAGACAGCGCGAATATATTTGAATAAATAAAGTATAATACACTCGGGGCAGACACTCCGGCATTAGGAAAAAAATAAATCAATTTTTAAAAGAATTTTTCCAAGTCTGTACCTTTTATGACATTTATATATAAAAATTTAAAATATCACATTTTTAATTAATCATTCGAAATTCTTATGAATGATATCTAACAGTTATTTGATCGTTTAATTCACGTTTCTAATCTAATGAAATTTTAATTCAATTTCAGCTGAACAGGTGAGTTACTGGTTTACGATACTAAACTCCATTAGATACATATATCATTATTCCATTAAATGCATACATATATAAAACATAATTATGAAATACATTAGAATCTCACTGCTGATATATCTTTCGTATCCTTTAAAATATTTCTTTAATTAATACATCCCAACCTAATTAAGGTCAGAAGTTTGAAAATATAGATATCAGAGTCGCTATATATTAAAATGAATAAGTAATGTAAAACAAATTTAAGAAATGAAGTTTAATAACTTGCATAACTCCTCCAGTTAAATAGTACTCTTGTCATGATGTCTACAAATTAGAACAATGCAATTATTTTGCATCATGAACTTTCAATTAATACTCCTTGCTTTCGTTTGTTTTTCATGACTTATTGTTTTAATCTTGATAACGAATTAGATATTTGCATACAATTATAATGTGTACTAACAATTATAAAGTAAAAATTTATGCAATTAATTTATATAACATATAGTTGTATCATTAAGTATTTATATATGCAATTCCATAAAAACCAGATTAAAATTCGATTATAAAGCAATTAGAATTACAGGTTCGAAAAATTGTTTTAAAAAGGTTTTCTATATTCTATTATCTAAACGAGTACTATAGTTTAAAATAAAGGAGTGGTAAAGCAGGCATTTAAATTATATACCACACTGGCATTCATTATAATAAGTTATAAGCTCCAAGAAAACCACTTTTATAATGGAAGAAAAATACTCTAATATTTCTGTTGGAAAGGAAATTAGGGGTAATTAAGTTAAGAGAATAAAAACTGCATTGATAAACGCAAAAATAATCCTATTATGGTCGCTTCTCGGATTTATTTATTTTTATTAAATAATAAAGTTACTAAGCAGTGTTGGGTGAATCGTGTACAAAGTAAAAATAATATAATTATACAGGAAAATATAAGCACACACAATATATAAATCGCCAATAAATATTTTAAATTTTATTGTTGAAAGCTACAATACATATTTCCATTCCACTTATCCCGTAGCATAAATATATGTATAAAATATAAGTGATTATGTTCTTTTCAGGCTCACTTGTACTACGAAAATTACTCAATGAAATAAAGGTACGAAATATTTGATATTACCTTCCATTAAATTAACATAGTAAATAAAAAAAGCTTTCTTTTATAAACAGAATATAAAAAAGAGGTCTGTGGAGCGAAGGGAGTTTGTCTCCGATGAATTACATATGTAACTGGTATTCCGAGTAATTACATATGTAACTGGTAAAGGAGAAATCTGTTATCTTCCAGAGAGCCGATGGCAATACAACACCCATAAAATTGAGACTTTTTAGAGATCAAAAGGGAAATAGGATTATAGAAAAACTCAAGACATTGTCCAGCTCTAGTATCCTCTACAATGGATTCCGTCCCATGTAAATTTAAAATATAATGATATTGTGGTTGGACTGGCGAGGGAGGCTCTACCATATCTCAAGTCATTTGTGATCCTCTGACATACCATGAGCTGCAATATCCAAAAGAGTAAGACTTCTGTAAACATCTCTTGGAAGCAACCACTAACACATCCATAGTATTCTACTGAGGGTCTGGAGCTTCAACCGTTTTTGAAGGGCACAGAAGTGACCAAATTGCGTTGACTTGACTGATTTTAGGTTTTCCAATGGTTTTAAGGAAATTTCTTTTTTGCAAAAAGTATAATATTGAAGATGCCACTGCACAACTTTTGATCAACTGCATTAATTTGGTACTCGGGGATCTAGTGAAGAGATCTACTTTCG
>CM063498.1:100326400-100333900 GCA_032207245.1 Pardosa pseudoannulata | reverse complement strand
AAGGAATCCAGTACTGAAAGTAAGGGAAGAAAAAAAGTTTTAGCAAGTCAGTGCCTTATTTAATTGGATTTAAAACGCACCTGTCAACTTTTTTGGTGAAATGACAACTCATAGACTAGGATCTAATGAGCTTTTAGCAGATTCTGAGCAACGAATAGAATGAAAACCAAAGTAAGACAAGAAAATTCTGAACAAATAATTCGCCTTGTATAGTTTAGTTTGTAGCTCTTGTTTCTACATATTGCTACATGCAAGCTCATTATCAAGACCTAATGAGCTTTCAGCCGATTCTGAACGGCTACTTATTAAATGCAATGACCTCTAATACCGTAAATATTAGCCTTACCTGTTTGACCTAAATTTCTTATATTTTCGATTGAATTATTAAAGCTATCAAGTCCAACATATCGAGATTAAAACATAGGTAATGAGGAATGAAATCAACATTTACATTTTCGTCCTAAATCATAGTTCGGTATAAAATTATCCCCCTAAAACACTTTTATACTCAAATTAATATTATAAAATGACTCTTGAATAACAGGGATTTCACTGGGTTTAGAAAAAAATTTCATCTAAATATACGTCAAATTTATTAATCTTGTAATATTTTACTCCTATTATTTTCAATGCAGAAATAACAGTCTTATAAATCGTAAGAAATATATACTGCGGAAGAAAGAGATCTATATAAAATATTTCCTATGCAAATGACATTAATTTCAATTAATAAAACTGCATGAATGTTTCTTTAATCTTATCAATTACGCTCACAGAAGACAATGAGCTCATACTGCAGTCTCATTTTAAAAGCCCTAATCTCCCGTCAACAAACGAGGAAGGAGAACAGAGGCAATTTAGAATACAAAGCTTACAGTCTATGCGCCATTTTGGAGCCTAACGTTCTAGGTTTTACATTTTTAAGTACGTCATTAATCGTTTAATTTGTTGAATTTTGGGGCGTGCTAGATTTACAGCCATTCAAAATAAAGTGACCAACTTTTTTAATAAGTTTGCTATGATAGATGAAAGCAGTTAATCTCAATTTAAAAGAAAGGTAAAGTTATTAGAGTAGTAAATTTTAACAAAGGGATTGTATGATTCCCGTGAAATACAATGGCTTAAAGCAATGGTATGAACCTATGACCCATGGGTCACACACTGACCTACGAAGGGTTTTTAAAATTACCCCTACGTGATGTATATAAATTTATTTTTTATATCATAAAAGAGGAAACAGGCAATCAAAAATGTCATGATATATGAATCAGAAACATTCTACTCAATAAATTATGAGGTTACCAACATAAATAAACTTTGAAATGAATTTATTGTATAATGCTTTAAACTAATTAGTATGGATAAAGTACTTAATTTTAAAAAATAATCTAAAAATAAAAGCTGCAACATATTTTCCATTATAAATATACTTTTATCAACTTTATTCTATACACACAGATCTGTAAATATGTGTATTATTAGAGGGTATTTCAAAGCATATTTCTGTTATCATTCTTTGTTTATTCAGATGCAAAATACAGAAACGCGTGTAACATGACATCAGGTTTGCGGATAAATCCTAGAATCACCCCACTGATATCTATTTTTTTTTATTTCGACTTGTATTTTTAAAACTTTTAAAACAAAAAAGAAATAAACTTTTTCAGTGGATATTAAAAGAGAGAACAAAATTATAATGATTTTTTTTCTCTTAACTATGAGTTTTCAGATTTTTTTTTTTAATTATTGGTGTCTTTTTTTACCATACCTTCTTTCCAGCCATCCCATCATCCTGAGTAAATAATGTTCTCAAATATTTGTATTTATTTATTAAAAAATTCATGTTAGTTTATGAAATGTATTAAGTTTCTGACAGTGAAAAATATCTACCATAAATGCATCCCTAAATTTATAAAATAGAATTTATAAAAAATTCGGGAGCTAATTTCTTTTCATATAAATTATGATGTTAATCGAGATGAAGAGCAAGGTATGCAATATTTAACCTGCAACATCACGTTTCGTTTCGAAAACACACTATTTCCAAAGTTATTTTAATTTCGAATAAATTTTACCGGGTCAAATTAATTTTAATGTATTTACCGGTCCTGATTAAATGTGAATGAACTTTTGTTTCTTAGAATAAAAAAATACTTTAGAAAAAAAAAATAGTAATATGTTTACCAAATTTTGAAAGTGTTTAAGTACGTAACAATATTTTAAGATCTAAAATGACGTGTAAAATAATGTACGTGATTAATTAATGTAACAGTATGGTTACTCCTTCATTGCCTACACAGGAAGATATGTTTAAAAACGTAAAAATATCTCTTAAATATTATTTATTATTAAAAAAAAGATTATTCAAATTTTAAAATAGATTAGCCTAAAATGGTCACCGAACTATTGAAAAAAAGAATAATATATATAAATTTAAAAAAAGTATATTTCAATACGCTCACTAGTGATAGAAAATTATTATCTCATATTTAGATAGATATCGGATCCATTTTTAGTGGAAAAGAACTATAATTAGAAACAAAATGGCGGAGATGAAGAGAGGATTTCTCTACAAACGGGAGGAACGATGCGTAAATTCGTTGACACCGGAGGGAACGTGATAGGAATAATATAAGTTGGTAAATTCATTTTGCAAAACATGGCAAGACAATAAGCGTTTCCGCTATGATTTCCTACTTGCGCTCGGAGAATTTACTCTGAGCATTTTAGCAGAGCTCTTCTATTAGGTGTTGCACGCGATGAATGTACGGTATTTAATTTGTTACTGCATTTAATATAACGACTTCGTTGCATTCCTCAGCAAAGAGCATTCTAATCATATGAGATTGATGTCGCATCAGTTAAGTATTTTATAAACCGGCTAACTCAAACGAGCTTACGAAAGAAATAAATTGCATATTTCTTCCCTCGGAATAAAATTAAGTGTCATTACATTCTTATCCCGCATTAAATATTAAAAGCAAAACTTGCCAATCTTTCATACACACGCACACACACACACACACACACATATATATATATATATGTGAATCCCGATCATTAAGTTTAACTCCTTACAGTTTGTTTCGCTATGTCGATGATATCTTAATTTGTATTTATGACAAAAACTTCTCAATTCAAAATCTAAATTTTTATCCTTCTTTTTTAAGCTTTACTGAAACCGTAAAGAATAAACAAGGTGACCTCCATTCCTAGATATTAATTAAAAAATTTAAAATAAAAAAATCTTATATAAACTTAATGATAAAAAAATCTAACTACAACTTTACTATTAATAAAATTTGTAACTGGAATACATGCTCATCCACCCATATTAAACGTAATATATTATTAAATTATTTACAGCGCAGTGAACGTCTCCATAGTAATACAGTTATATTTCATTCTAATATTAATCTTTATTTAGAATTAGCTTTAAATGCTAACTATCCCCTACCTTTTATTTATAGACAAATAATTATTTTCAAGTAGATATTAAAAGGATTAAGTTAATGTTTCCAATTCTCAAACTGTAATTTTAACTGCAATTTTAACTGACACTGTGGCAACATAAATTCCGGATGAGTTGGCTTTTTGTATAGCTTTATAGATGCTTTGTTCTTCTGATTCTTATTCTCATTTCATATTCTTCACGTCTTATGGGTGTACGGGAACGTCCAGGCCTGTTCAAACAGTTGTTTTAACCGTGTATGGAAGTCGTAAACCTTCCACACCCAATCCATCTTTCTTCCTATTCGTTTTACATTTTACTAGACTTAATGGAGTTATACTGTTTTGGTTCTATATAGTATATATATATATATATATATATATATATATATATATATATATATATATATATATATATATATATATATATATGTATGTATATATATATATATATATATATATACATATATATATATATATATATATATATATATATATATATATATATATATATATGTATATATGTATATATATATATACATATATATATATATGTATGTATGTATATATATATGTATATGTATATATATATATATATATATATATATATATATATATATATATATATTAATTACTATGTTAATTTTAGTCTCACATGCATTAAGAAAACTGTAACTGAAGTAAGTGTCACGTGGCCTGAAGTGCTGCCATTAGTTCAGCCACGTCGTTAAATTTAGCAACAGAATTCAGTAAGTGTAATATTATAAAATGGAACTGGTGTGTGTTTATATTTTTGTAGTTTACTTTGTGACATAGATGATTAAAATATTTTCGATTCAAAGTACGGAAACAAAAATAATCTGGGAGTGCAGGTGGGGGGCTGATCTGCAAACCACAACCCTGAGTTATTATATATATACACATATGTGTGATTGTGTTTCAGTGGCCTGCACTGACTTTTCAACTACGGGATACTATCCAAAATATCATTTTTAAATAAATAAATAAATGAAATCCAAACAATTGTCTTTTCTCTGTTGTCTTTTTTTTTTAATGTACAGTTTTCTATTTAGTCTTTTTCTTCATTGGGAGTTAAAAGAGAGCAAACATTCTATATACAACGTAATAAAATTCCTTTTAAATGTTTTCCTCATTGACGCTATATTCTATATCACTGCAGGCTTATAGTTATTAAAAAAACTCTTTTTTACGACAATCTAGATAGAAGCAGATATTTTTATTATATCTTTAATTAATCAGTTAAAACTATTATTAACCTCGGCGACCAGTACACTTTCATCTTTTTTTTTAATCCATATTTAAGGTAAAAAAAAGGATAACTAAAACGTGTGTGTGTACGTAATTCGAATCCCGTAGACTTCATTCCCACGACATTGGAAAAAAAATTTTTTTTGTAACACTCAATGTTGTTCGCATATGTAATCTTCCGAATCATTCTCGCCATCTCCGAGATAATCACGTTGTAAATGTTATCGTTTAACTGAAAACTGTTATCTACGATGGCCAAACAGATATATCGCTATCTCCCCCAGAACTGACTCTGAACATAAATACTTCTTGTTTCTTTCGAGATCTAAAAAAATCGTTTCCCCTTGAGAATGATGAAAGATTGCTAAGAAAGGGTAAAACAAAAATTATTGTCTTCGATAAAGTTTTTTTTAATGTACTTTTACAGCTTTTAAAATAAATCTTTTATGAATGGTCAATTTAAACTTGATTTATTGGCGATGCTCTGAGTAAATATTTATTTTCTCGAAACAGGAACATATACTGTTTCGCGTTTCTCTTTGTTTCTTTTATTCTGCGTGTTAATTTTTGAAGATATTGTTTTGGAAATTTAACGTATATTATTATATTTGGAAAATAAGATTAAGACTTTCAGGAATTCTCACATGCTCAAAACAACTTGACAATCTCAGACCATGGGGTGCCGCATTTTCGAAAAAGCTGGAGTTTTTTCTGGGTGTATGCGTTTTAAATGTAAACAGAAAACGAATACCACTTAGCCTTTTACGGAAATAGTGAACATAACAAAGCATTATTATACGTCACTAGCAAAATCCGGAAAAAGTTCTCCTGCGTATATTTATTTAGCTTAGTATGTATAAAAATGAATTACTAGTATGTAATCTAGAATGCATAATTCGTTGTAGAAAAATGCGGTAACCGCGATAGCTCAGTCGGAAAAGCAAAGGTTTTTAGCAAGGGAATAGGAAATGGTGGGTAGAGAGATCGAGGTTCGAGCCAAAAATCCACCATGGTCATTAATGGCAACAGTGGCACTTAAAATATGTTTGCGATCGCAATGTCCTTCCGTTTCTAAAACGATACCTCTGGAGATCATAGGTAAAGACTGGGGCCTGCTGCTTGGTCCACGTATCTAAATTATGACAACCCACTGGGTCAAAGTCGTTCTTTCCCCCTAACGGTGCTCTTCAAAACAAAATTCGCACCCATTGTCCAAGAGGCATTAGCAACAACTGAACAACAACGGAAAAATAAGGAAAATTAAAAGATGGCTCATGTTGTTAAGATTCCATCATTTTTATCAGTTTAAATTGATGAGGAACTCTATTCATTTTTCATTACTAATAATTCACGCTATTGAGCGATATTTTTGTCCGAGTAGAATTAACTTAAATAATTTAAACTAATACTATATTATAGCGTAACGCAATGTATTATAAATACATTATATTCACGAATAAATTAGAATTATTCATATTAAATAATCCAAAAATACAGATGCTAACTCAAATCGGAATAAATATTCAGAAAGGGATGAAAAACTCAAAGAAAATTTCATTAACTAATGATAAGCTGGTGGGGTGTAAACTCCACGACCCCCTCTCTCTTTTTATATATATATATATATATATGTATATATATATGTATGTATATGTATATATATGTATATGTATGTATATATGTATATATATATGCATATATATGTATATATATATGTATATATATTGTGGCAGCTGGTCACAAGAGAACCAGAGAGGGTCGGTCATTCTCAGGACCCGTGGGAATTTATTCCCCTGAAAAAAACAGGAGTTCCAGACCCAGAGGGGTTTCAGATTTTTATGTCCCTGCATACATATGTGTGGAATGTTGGCTATCATTGAGGAGTCCGGTCCGCAGACCACTCCCTTGCTCTCAGCCCTTTTACTCCCCCCCTCTTTTTGCGAGAGGTCTTTGAAGAAGAGGGCAGTTGGTTGTTGGGGGCTTGAGCGTGGAGAAGGTTGTTTCTCTCTCCCAAACGATATTGTTTTTTATCATGTATATAATGTAGATAGTCGAAATAATAAAGTCTAGGACTTTAAGCGATTGTTTTTACTAAGCCCCCACAAACACAGAGGTGTATGTATGTTGCGACGTTACAATATACATATATATATATATATATATATATATATATATATATATATATACATATATATATATATATATATATATATATATATATATATATACATATATATATACATATATATATATACATATATATATATACATATATATATATATATATATATTAGAAACTTATGTATGTGCGTATGTATCTATTTCAGTGATATAGAGTTATGAAATTAATTGATTTAACCTAATATCGGTAATGTAAAGGATTTACATAACATTGCTTACGTCAGGGCTGTAGGCAGAAATTATTTTCTGGGGGGGGGAGACCATAGAGGAAAGACTTTGTTATTAGGGAATGACACTTCAGTAAAACAAAATTAAGGTATTAAGAAGGCATAGATGAGGTATGACAATTATCCATTTTTAACTCTAATAAAAAAAAATTAAAGACATAGTTCTCTTCCTAACGATAAATGCAAAATACATCAGGATATAGAGAAAACGTTCAATTTTCGGACAACGGATCGGCAAAACTTTATAGCCAAAGGGGTGCTTTTTTGGGGGGGTTTAAAAAAATACAAATGGCACCTAAATACACGGGGAACAATTTATTTTGACGAAGTGGTCTTCTAGAATTTTGAAAGGGGATCGGTTCCCCCCCCCCTG
>CM063498.1:100308900-100318900 GCA_032207245.1 Pardosa pseudoannulata | reverse complement strand
AACTGACCTGAAATTTTTACATTGAATCTACAGATATTAATTTAATCTGAAATGTTAATTGAGTTTATGATAATTTGCTCTGAAGGAGGCAAGTTACACTTTAGGAATTTTTTAAGCATTAGGATTAAGAGAAGAATGAAATTAGAATAAGAAATTATTAATCTCTAATTAGAATATGATAATTAGATTAAAAATCTCTAATTATAATAAGAGAAGAATTAGTATGTACTTGTTCTCTATATTGGAATTCAATTTAAGAAAATAGATCTTTTCAACAATACATTTAATTAAAATATGATTTTAAAATATTTAAAATTTTACAAAGTTTAATAATTTTAAATATTAATATTGTGTTCATTTATTTATTTTTATGAATTTACTCATTTATTTTAATTTTGAGACCGACTAAAGCCTAAATCTTTCTACATGAAACTGTACAAGGATTTTCAGATATCATAAAACTATATCTTGTAACAAATTTTTACTCAGTGGGAAAAACAAACTATAATTATTTGAATACAAAAAACGAAATAAATAATTTATCACAAAATCCATGTCCTATTGCATTCTATAAGTTATCGAAATTCTGTATAAAATTTAGGAATTGTAACCTAATTAAAAGAAAATGAAAAAAAATTTTAATTTTATTTTTATTTGTGTTTAATTTTGTTCTTAACCCATGCACATTAATAATCTATACATAATAGAAAACCAGTAAAAATTTTTAACACATGTGTCTTAAATAAATGATGAATTGTTCCTAGTCGATAATGCAACTTACATAATGCCAGAATCGTTCAAGATTCGTTCAGTGACCATCAGATGTTTGGTCGCCTCAGAGCTTGGATAGTTATGAAAGCTGTTTTGGACATCTTGAAATGGCGCGTTCTTTTCATCGAAGTTGCAGGATCTTAAATTTTGCGTAACCCCTTCAGTGTTTTCTGGACTCACATACCCTCCAGAAGCTCATAGAGTATATCTCACTAAGAAAACGGGCTGTTATCCGTGCAAACACACAATAATCTTTAGTTTCTAATTTATTGGTCATTGTGTGCATGTGTATGTATAATTGGTCTTAATTCAATATGTATGTGTGCACATAGACACCTAACAGCTCATTCTTTTAATGCAGGTGCATGAATCTTTAATAACTCATTATAAAAGCACTTAACGCGTTAGGAGAGAGAGCGTTTTGAGAAAAGGTTGCTTCATGAACCCTAGCTGGGAGGTACTCCTTTGTTGGAGTGTGGCGCTTGCCACACGCCGTCATGTTTAATGGTTGAAACTGTTAAACTGTGCAATATCTATGACATTGTCAAGTGATCTGACTGATAATGTGATTTCAAACCTAGTAATGCATAAATGCATATTTATACATATGAATATGTATATATATATATATATATATATATACATACATACATACTTACATTCATATGTGTGTGTGTGTGTGTGTGCTTGTGTATACATACTTACATTCATTTTAGGCTTATTGGCATTAGGAAGAAGCAGTAACCAATGTGTGCAACGAAATTTATACTAACACCTTTTTACTATTTTTTTTAAATGACATAGTTGATTAAAAACCTTTTTTTCTATAAAAAGTATGGAAAAGAATTGGTGCAGTAGGAGGTTTGCAGCACCTTTCTCCCTATAAATGTTACGCCACACGCCGATCGTAATAAATTATCTTCAACTAACGTAACACTACAGAACATCTAAGTAGATGGCCTTGTAACGCCGTTGTAGATACAACACATGTCGGAAACCGGTTGTCAGCAGTTTAGGCGGGAGAGACTTACACAATATTGGGAATTTTAAGCACTATGACCTGGGGAACCAGAAATAAGGAAGTTAAATACAGTTCATTAAACTAAAACTATGTCTATATGTAGGTATATATACAACGAGTCTCAATTTAATTTCCATTTAAAAAGCGATCTACGAGGAAAAAACTTTCAGAACATTTTTGGCCTTACTCTTTTTACTTTCTAGCGTATGCAATGTAAGAAAAGTACTGTAATCAAAGAATTGACCTCGAGATTTTCAAGGATCTGTTTGTGTGTGATTGTATATGTAACCTAGATTAATGTGTACGTTTTGACTTAAGAGAAACCATGGAAAACATTACAGCAGAATTAAAGTTTTTTGCTACTTCCGGCAACCGTATGTAGCAGTTTACTTGCTACTTCCGGTTTCTGAATGGCTACTTCCTATTACTATCCCATTAATATCTTACTGTAACTATGTGCCTGTATATTCTAACGAATGGATGGATGGATGCTGTAAGGAGCCGAAGGTACCAATTGATGAGAAATAACCTAAGGCAGTCATGCCTGTCTGTTACATTCCGAAATTCCACATATTTAAAAAGTTAGTAATTAAAAAAATTAGCCAAAAATGATTTTATTGTGTGATGCATTCATTTCTACAATTAGCGAATTCAATTATTCACTTGGCGTGAAGACATGAACGTCTTCTAATTGTTAGAAACATTATCGCCCGATTTTCAAAATTCCTTGTAACATTTATATATTTATAATATTAAAATTCCAGTTCAAGCAAATTTATCCTTATAAATACATGTATTTATGTATGTATGTATATGAGGCCCCAAAACACTGAATTTATTTAAACCACTTAAACTCCAAAATTACAATTAGTTAAAAAAATTAATTGATTAAAAAGCACAATAACATGTGGTGCCATATATTGACTATACAACAGAACCTCAATTAACCGAAACTTTTCCTTAAACAAAGTCGGTTTCTTCTTCACTTTTTTTTTTCACTTTCTACTATCAACCAAAATTTTCTCTTTACAAACATGTATTTTTAAAGCTTTCTTTTTTCCATATTCCTTTTGTATGCAAGACGTCCTTTCCAAACTACGATTGCAGATAAATATTTTGGAATTTCCTTTTTTAAAATTCCTTCTCACAAGTACAACCCTCGGTATGAGTGTACTCTTTCCCACTTTCAAACATCCTTGTTCTAAACCAAAACACACCCCATTTCGAAATTTGGAAGGTCATACTGCCAAGTCCCAGAACAATCGGATGTTATTGCACCAATGAAGATACTACACATTGAACTAGATGACTATTGATGAATTCTCGATTATCCGAAGTAGTTTGGTCCCAATTACTTCGAATAATCGAGATTCCACTGTACTTACAATTATCTTTCACGAACTGTTATTTCTCTACTTTGAAATAATAAATAATATCGTCTGTCCTCGAAATGTAGCAATATTAATACCACTTTCTTTTATGAGTACACGAGAGTCGAGGAAATGCTTTTCGGGATTCTTATTTTATCTATTTTTCGTTTTTATGATTTCGGACAGATGATATTTACTCTTGGGAGTCCAATTGAGTCTCTTGAAGTCAGAATTCTTACATGACGAAAGAAAAATTTCGGCAACCGTCAAACAACGTGACTAAATAAAAAAAATAATCTTATGATGGCAAAAACGCATCACGACATGCCATTGCGCCATTTGCAGAACACTTGCCCTTTTTTCGGTTCTTCACATGCGAACAACTGTTAATGAGTGTGTCACTGAATTTTCGCTTTATATTTGTAAGGAATGACGTTAATCCAATCTGATTCTGAATTTGAACACTGTCGTTGGGGAACAATAAAATTGGTACAGATTGCGAACTTGCATATATATGGAATTTCAACACAAAAAGTTTGATACCGACATCATATGACTTTTTTGTACAGTTATTAGATTATAAGGATTTTTTCCTACAGTTAATTCAAACTTATTTTGTTTGAAAATGACATAGGACCCTTCAATTCTTGAATAAAGTAGACAGTTGCACAATTTCTAAAATATTACTAGTTTATAAATAACTTTTTATGCAATTTTTATACCTAATTTATACATTATTAATTCAGCAATGGAGAAAATATATTAATTCAATAAGTGGAATATATTAGTTCAACAGCAGCGAGAAGAATATATTAATTTAACAATGAATAGAGCTCAAGTACTGCCCTCTAGAGACAACTGATAGCGTTTTTGATGTTTGTTATAGGGAGATTTTTCCTTATATAGAAAGTTCAAATTTCAATAAAAACTGGAGGTGCACAACTATATGTTAAAACAATATAAATTTCAGCATTCTAAGGTTAATCGTTTTAGAGTTATGCACAGTAGCGTTAATATCCGTTATATTACAGTGGAAAGATGGTCGAATAGGTAGAGGCGCTCGCTACTCCTCTGTGCCAGAGTTCATAGGTTGGATAACATGAATGCTTTGTAGTCGTTCGGAATCGCCTTTAAGCTGTAGGTCCCGGCCTCATTCGCAAAAAAAAAAGTAGAAATCTACGTTTTAAATTTTGTTTTAGTGAGATTTTTTGTTATATAGAAAGTTCAAATTTTAATAAAATTGAAGGTGCATAACTAGTTGTTGTAACAGGACTAAATATAAATTTCAACATTTTATGGGTAATCATTTTTGAGTTATGCCCAGAAGAGCTAATATCCGATGTTAGAGTCGAATGATAGCAAAACAGGAAGGGCTATCTGTACTCTTCGGTACTTCGGAGTGCATGAGGTCGAACCTTAATGATGGTATGGATGTTTTGTAGCCGTTTGGAATCGCTTTCAAGCTGTAGGTAACGACCTCATTAGCCTTCTTGTAGTTGAAAAAAAATATTACTACAAACAATCCCTTTTATCTATTTTTCACTATATATAATACAAATTGTAATCCAAATGACAGTTGTACAACTAAACAGGTGCACTACTAGGTGCACAACAATCCTAAATACAGAATTCAAACATTCGACAGGTAATCGCTGTTAAGTTATACGAGATGAACACTTACCTACAAACTTACGTATAGACGTCACGACAAAACTACTAATCAAAACGTTGTCAGGATCTGTCAAAATGGATATTTAAAGTTTCACAGTTTCCTTGTACGTACATACAGACTTATCGTTTAAACTAGCCAAAATGGGCATTTTCGTTGAAATGTAAAGATCGCTAATTTTTCACGATTACATTACCTCCTTCACTTCGTACATAAATGAAAAAAAAATGTCTTAAACGAGTAAAATTCAATTGTCTCTCACTTTTATATAAAATTCAAAGGAAAAAAACATTTTCTAAATTGCTTTACTTCAAATGGTATTCTAGATTATATAAAAAAAATTGTTCTAATAATAGAACCAGGAACAGTAAATACCTATACGTTTAGGAAAATTATACAAAGGCAGGCATTGCAGTTAGCTGAGGTTTTTTTTATTTTGTTATAAACGATATTTTAAAAAAAAATATTTGTAGTAATTTAATTAAGGCAGGAATGGCCAAAAATCAATACAAATGAAACGCTTTATATCTGTATAAATTTATTAAAAAATATCAACTTTCCAATCTTCTACTAATGATTGGCCGGGTGATGGCCGATTGGTTAGGGTGCTGGCCTTCGGTACCAGAGTTTGTGGGTTCGAATCCCCCTGTGGCATGGATGTTCGTAGCCGTTCGGAATCGGCTTTAAGCTGTAGGTCCCGGTCTCATTAGCCCTCGTGTTGCAATAGAGTAGACCGTGGCACTCCAAACCAAACCTACTAATGATTGTTATGCTATTTATAAGCATCTTTCCGCTAAAACATAAAAATTTACAATAAAAAAAATGTTATACAGTCACAAGGGCTGTTTCTTCCATGTTATGGGGTACAACCGTACTACAGTCAGGATATGTCATAGGTGACTCCTGAGTCATAATGACGTCAGAAATCACCAGAGATGGGAATTTGGTACCATAAATTCCCCTCTCACCGCGTCATAATGACGACTTCTGGTACCATTCTGACACGTATATTGGCTGTAACATATTTCGACTTCATTATGGTAGCAACATATATCTCCGGTTTTGATGTCGAAGAGTTACGTTACAGATTTTTTTTATTAGACTGAACTTACAGTTTGACACAGATAACAACATTTTTTAAGAAAAATTGTAAACAGGAAGCATTATAAACATTACTGCTTTATCAATCCAGATTATATCTAAATACCGAGATTCACGTGTGATAGGGTTGAGTTGTTCCATTCATGATATCTTTTAATAATTTCATGTGAATACTATGTAAATACAATGGATAACTCTATCATAAATATGCGGTAATATAAGTTGAAATATTTAATGATAATTATATCTTAAATTCGAAAGTATTTTTTAAAAGTTTAAATAACTTTTAAAAAACTTTTAAAAATCGAAACTGAAACTTCTGCTGAACTAAAAGTATTCCAGGAAATAGAAAATAAGTCATAAGGCTATAAATAAATTTATTTTTGCGTAAGATGTCCCCTATGATGTCAAACATAGATTAATCACTACGGCGATTTAGTGATAATTATGTCTTAAATTCTTAACTTTAAAAAAAAATTAAGTAAAACACAATTTTTAAAAATCAAAACCGAAACTTCTGATAAACTAAATGTATTCCAAGAAAAGGAAAATATGTCACAAGCTCAAAAAAAACCTCTTATTTCTACGTAATATGTTTCCTATGATGTCAAACACAGATTAATCACTTTTACAGTTTTTTAAAGTAAAATAAAAGCCATTTTTTTTACAATTCAAACCAGAAACCGCTGAACTAAATACATTCAAGGAAATAGAAGGTAAGTCATAAGACTATAAAAAATCTTATTTACCATGTTTCCTATGGCGTCATAGATTAATTAATTCAGCGATTTTGCGATAAATATACCTTGAATTCCAATATCTTTAAACGTTATATTGAAACCAATTTTTAAAAATCAACTATGAAACTTCAGCTGAACTAAATGTATTCCAGGAAACAGAAAATAAGTCATAAGACCATTAAAAAATCTTAATTCTGCGTATCGTATTTCCTATGATGTCAAACATAGATTAATCACTTCTGTGTCTTAGAATAAGTGACACATATCGCGACGCCGAAAAGAAATCAAACACCCGAAATCTCCAATAAATAAGCAAACAGCTATGAAGTGTTTACTTTACCGTCACGCATGCGCACTTCCGAAGCAGACACTCCAACTTAACTTCGAACAAAATAAAACCTGATACGGGTTGCTCATCTAATCAATAGCAACCGGCAACCGCACGGGAAAAGTGCGGAAGGGAGGAAAACCGAGAAACGATTTGCTGTGAATTTTTTGAAACGCCGCTGGAGAAGGATAACTCAGTTTTCCGCATCTTCGAACACGCCTGTTCTATTCGAAATCCAAAGATATATTTAAACCCTCTGTCGTAGAACTACAACTGAGTTCTAAAATCTTAAAAACTTCAATAAAATTATTTAAACTGTAGAAACCTTAAGTAATAGTTCAAATTAGAATAGCGTTACCAAACGACTAAGAACTTGGAATATTCTCAGAAATAGATATAAATAATTTATTTATTTTTAAAATAGATTACAAAAAGTTCTTTAAATATTCCTCACGCGTAGAAATTGCGTTTTAAATATATTCAACCAAATTATTAAAATAGGAGGTAATTATTAGAAGGTAAATTATTAATAGAAAGTAAATTATTAAACACTGAACCAAATTCTCTATTATATGAAAACGAAACAGAAAATATTACACTTCAAGGACTGATTTAGCAAACAAGTTTTACCAATTATTCAATATTTTGTGTAACATAAACAATATTGTACTACATTTGTTATATTTAAATCAAGAATTAACAACGAATTAAATATTTACACACAGCATACACAATATAAATGCCCGTCAGATTTATGTTCCATCAACAGAAAATTCCACACATCGGCATTCAGAACAAATATAAAATTTACCAAATTTTATGAGTAGAAATTTAAATTTTAATTGTACTAACATTTAAAGACATAAAGAATTGTCTTTATCTTATAGGAAGTCTCGTAATGAAAAGGGAAGTAATTCTTTAAATCAGATAGTCTTCGAAAACGAAACTAAACTGATATTCAGCTTGTTAGAAAACGCTTCAGTGATTATTTAAGCTAACTCACAGCTCGAATCTGAGCACTTTCTCGCTCTGAAAATCCAGAGGAGAGAATTCGAAGTCCTGCAATTATAACTCATTTTAATAAACTCACCTGAATCTGTCTCTTCCACTCGTTAAAGTCAGTTGGCTTTGGGTTACTGTGACGGCCATTGACCCTTTCAAAATTTCAGTTTATAATAAATTCATAAACACACTTTTTTTTCCGAAGAACAAAACCGTTGGTACAGTTTGAACAAATATATTTCACACCAATGCTTGTAGTAAGAGTTTGTTTTCACCAGTAGTAAACACTTTTACTTTTTCTCCAGGATGCTGGAGGATAAACTGAATGCCGGAGAAAGTGATCGTGTGTAGTATATCTCCGATTTGTGCGCCGCTCGACTCCGCCTCTGGGCATTGGCGATTGGGTGAAAAAATCGTCTGCCCAATCGCGCCTGCGCGCGCTCATTTCAGAAATGGAGAAAGTTTTTCGCGTTTTTTTTTAGGCAGACGAATCTTCCTTGAACTCGATTTCGGTACGTAAGAAAACAAAAGTGATTTTATTTGGAAAGCTGAGATTTTCCGCTGAAGAAAAAAATTATTGAATGAATTTATATTTCAATATATGTTTTGAATCATTATTTTTTTTTACGAACTCATCATATTTAAAGCTTAAACATTTTCCCATGGATACCATGGTCGTATACACCAGGGTCGTAGCAAGAAATTTTACTAGGGGGTTGGGGCCTCAACCTTTAACTTCTAAATTAATACAGCAATCCTTATATACATAAATGTATACAATTATACTTGTATACATTATTGGTTATGGGGGTTAACCCCCTCCGTTACGTACACAAGCACATACATACTGAAATTTTAATTAACTTGGAACCTAATTTAATTGCTGATTTAACAACCCAAGTGGACCTACCGCTTAAAGTTAACTTTCAACACCTATGAAAGCTCTTGACAGCAGGGGGATTCCAATCTGTGGACTCCGATACCGAAAGGCAACTCCCTTCCGGTTCACTCATCTCCTCTTCAAATTTTAGCTGTAAATTTAACTGTAAAATAATCTTACAAATATCAGTATGCAAAATCTTGATAAAATTTCTGTAAATGCAATGACTCCCTTTAGTTATCTACCATTCGTTATCGGAGTCTGTGGGTTTGGATCTTACTGTTAGTATGAATGTTCAATTTTGATTGGTTTTGGGTTTGGAACGCTTCGTTGCTACACGAGAACTAAAGAGACCGGGACCTACTGCTTAAAGTCGATTCCGAATGGCTACAAACATTCATACCATCACTGGATTCGAACGCGCGAACTCCGGTTCGAAAAGCAGAGCTCTACGATTTAGCCATCGCTCGGTTATCATGAGTGTTCGAAATTATTGCTTTAATCAAACTTAGATCGTAATTGCTAGAATCAACTTCAGGGGGTAGGTCTTTGCCAAATTAGTCCTCAATATATAAAATATAGACCGTAACGCTATAAAACATTCTCTTAACTTTATTTGGATTAATATAAAATAAAATTCGACTTTTAAAAGAGACTGAATCCTGTGATTTTAAATAATTAAATGAAAGTAAGGTATCAGAACAAGACAGGTTACTATTTGATAAAAATAATAATTATTATTATTTTTATATTTTGGGGCGTGTGCGTGTGAGAAATTAAAACATACCGACCTGCAACAATTAGTTTTTAATTTCTCTTTCACTATTTATTACGGTTAAGAAACATATTTTCTGACTATTGCTTAACTGTTAACATTATATAAAGTATTGGTTGCATATTGTATACGTAATTTGTGCCCACAATTTCTCTGAAAAGCTTAACATGTGAATACAAGCCTTTCACCCTCTCTTTAGGAACTCATGCCACTGAATTTTTTTTTAACTCAAGGGTATTAAAGAGGTCACGATAAAAATTAAGTGGTTCAAACTAGCTTGCAAGACATTTTACTACATGAAAACAAATGAAGTGACAAAAAGATAAAATTCTATTAGTTGCGC
>CM063498.1:100301400-100306400 GCA_032207245.1 Pardosa pseudoannulata | reverse complement strand
GATCCTGGGACTTTTCGTACTGAAGCCCAATGCTCTGACCACTGGGCCACAGATACGTAGAAAGCGGAGTGTTTCAAGTGGCACTAAAATAATTACAATTCTGGATATTTAATATGAAAAACATTTTCTACAGGATCAAATTGTGAATCCAAACCATTGAGTCAACTTAATTATACACACAAAATTTCATCAAAATCAGTCCAGCCGTTTAGGAGGAGTTCTATTACAAACACACAGAAGAATTTTATATATAAAGGTGTGTGTGTGTGTGTTTGTGTAACACGACAAAAATTCATCCTCTCGTTACATAAAATTAAGAGAAAGTTTAGCCTCTATTGTTTTACTTGCCTGGACTTGCAAGGAGAATCCTAGTTAAAACCCAGACGTGGCACCATGAAAAGAAGCAACAAAGTCTGACGTGAAACGAATTTTTTTTAAATATAAGAAAATGACATATTTCTCTGGCAAGATCAGAGAAGAGAATGATACATGAAAATACAAAATCGACCGCATAGCGAAAAAAGAAGAATTCTTTTCCCAAGAAACCAGCTCTATAGTCTTTATTATTTTAGCAATTTAGTCATTGGAGGAGTTAGCTATTTGCATGGGATAGCTGGAAAATGTGGCGAGTGGGGATAAAATTAGCATGTAATTCAGAGCTAGCTTTGAAATACTACTAAAAGAATTTTAAGTCAGCGTACATTTCTTATAATAGGATATTAGACTGCAGGGAAAATAGGTTTGAAGGAATAATAATAGGAAACAGCGAATTTTTAAGAGATATTTTAAATATAATAATTTTGATGTATTACATATATATATATATATATATATATATATATATATATATATATATATATATATATATATATATATATATATATAGTCTGTAGCGTACTGGGGCTCTAAGTGAGCCCGAAAAAGGATAGCGGAGGCCTACGTACAGACTATGATATTTATTAAGAAACACAATATTGAAGTTATGAATAAATACAGATGAAACGATGAATATCTACAATGATAAAAATGATCGATGCAGGAATCAGCTTCCTAAGAGAAAAAAAAGGGGGGAGGACACTCAGTCGCTCCCTCGTCGTTCTGGGCCGATGAGTTCACAGCCGACTCGATCGGTCAAAAATCCTCTCTGGGCCTCGAACTCTGCTCTTCTTATATAGTCGTCTGCCGCAAAAATGTCCATCTCAGCTGATCGGACAGATGGTTGATGACGTGTTGGGGAAAGAGCGTGTCGGCTCTCTCGCCAGCAGGTGTCAGGGAAGCTTGCAGTAATCGAGAGCAATCTCGCGTTGTCCTTCGACAACCTTTGAAGAACAAGATAGTAAAGTATTGTTGTTTCCCTTACAATGTAGAGGATTGCTGTCCTGGGAAACCCTTTCTTTGGTATGCCATTGAAACTAACACTGCGAACACTTCGCCAGCGTCCTAATAAATTTCTCCGACAGAAAGATCGAGGCGGTCCTCGGTGTCAACAATCCTCCATTCAGCATCCCATTCTGCTCGAAACAACGTCCTTTCACTAGGCAAAGAAGAGTTCAGTTCAAGTGCCCACAATAGGCACGTTTGCTATTCTTCTACGTTAGGCTGGTTTTTCTCACGGTTTTAGTTAAGTCTGTATCAGGAATTTAATGTAACGAGAATTCGTCACAATATATATATATATATATATATATATATATATATATATATATATATATATATATATATATGACTATATATATATATATATATACTACAGAAGTAATATATATGATTAACTCTAATTCTTCCTGTCTAATAATAGTGGAATGGGTAGGGCATTGCTTTGTCATTCAGTCGTGGGTTCGAATCATTTTTGCTGGCAGGGATAGGCCTAGTCTTTTGGAATAGTATTTAAACTGCATGTCCCGCTCTCGCTACACCTTGTTAAGAGTTGTTATTTAAACCCAACCTTACAATTTCCTCCTCTTTTTTTGGTTTTAGTTTTCCTAATGGAAAGGTTTACGTTTTTATAATAACATCGTGCTCCCAAAAATCTCTGATTTTTCAACAATAGCAGCACAGTTTTCCAACCACCTTAAAATCTGTATCGTTTTTACCTGGAATTAAAATTGAATGATCACTTTCACTTTAGCATTAAAGCCATAGTAAAATTGATAAGTGTAATTATTATGCCAGTCATTAGGTGGTGAAATTACACGAATAATGAAAATAAATCGTTAAATAATAAAAAATAAAAAATAAATAAATATAAATTTTCCTTTTAACTTTCATGATGGGAATACAAAAATTAATTGCAGATGCATATTGCACTGGATCTGGTAAAATGCCTGTATTCTTTATTATTCGAAGAATGTGCAATCGCAGAATGACATGCTCATTGAATGGTTTAACATTTTAAGTTACGCACTATTTAACCCACTCTCTCACATGATTCTCATATCTGATTTCTAGTTTAAGCAAGATATAATGTAAAATATTTTTCCCAAACATTTTATCTTAAGTGACATTTCTTAGACGTCTAGGCATATGGGAGTTCACAGTTGATTGTATTCAAGTAATAGTTTACAGTCCCTCGGGGACAAACTTCCTTTAGGTGTGTACGAGCTTTGGACACACGACGTATCCAATTGATATTCTATATAATAAACCTGGAAGTTTAAAATTTAGTCTGTAGTATTGGCTACGTTAAACCTCCGAACCATAACGGGCCTCTCGTAAGTCAGCAACAGATAGGTAACCGTTTACAGTAGCTGTCTTGAACTCAGGTCATTCAGTGACTGTTTGGGATAACTACGGTTCAAAGCCAAGTATCAAATTCGATTAATAGCTAGCAGAACAGGGTGGAAGATATTGTTGCTTCAAATTTATAGAAGTTCATGCTTAAAAAAACATTTTCTTTGTTTTTGATTTTTGTCTCTTTACTGCTAAATTTTTAAACACCATTTATAAGAACATAAAATGTCAATATATATAATTTAACAATATATACTATAATTTTTTTTCCAAGTTTCCATTCTTTATTTCTGCATAAACAATACTCACAGGCACACTTATATATGTATATGTGTATGTGTGTGTATCATTTTTTAGATGTAAAGTTTCCCTTATTTTAGAACTCCCATCTTGCCTCTGATACTTACGTACCCGTGCCAGTACTTTAGCATAAGCAAACTCTATTCCGTATTCCTCCCCTCCTTTACAACTGTATGTTGAGTAAAAGATATTGGCGAAATACTGAGATATAGGACAAATAATACGAACACCTATGAAAGAATGAAAAATTTTTCTTGATAGAGAGTTTGTCCTCTATTGGCCCCCATTGCAGCTTGCACAGCATTGACAAATAAAAATCGTACAAAATATTTAAGGAAATTCACAGTTATTCCTTCTGCAGAGCAGTCTCGAATTCAGATACTGGGAGTGGAGGATGAAACCCAACACGGACTTTATTCTCTAAGAAAACCCAGAAAGGCTCTATGATGTTGAGATCTGGGGACTGAGGATACCACGTGAGATTTCCTTTCATCATTATGCTCATCTAAACATATCCGAACACAGCAAGCGTTGTGTACAGGAAGGTTGTCATCTTAAAATGGAGGATGTCCACTAGAAAGCATAGGGTAAATTATCTGGAGAATGCTCCGATAATTCTTGCCTCTGACCTTCTCCTTTTGGATTAAGAGTGTCCTCAAGCTAAAGTCACTCCAAAATATCGATTCTCACACCATCATAGATCCCCCATATACTTTTCGGTAGGAACCAGATAGTGATTTGGTGATCTTGGCCCCACCACCGTTTGATAGCACTTTGCATAATAGAAACATTAACGTATTTGATATGGCTACTCTGCTATGAGTGCTCGCAGTATGGACCTCTCATTGAATAATTTTGGTGGATACGGGGTACTGGACATGGGTGTTATCTCAGAAGTTATCTGCGACCCTGTGGCTTATGGGCAAATACCGTCTTCAACGCTTGTCTATCCTGGTAGGTCATCTTAATATTTCATGGACTTCGAAAAGAGCACTTTTCTCAGTTTTGTGTAGGCTGTCAAAATCCTTGATACAGTGGTTCTTTAAACACCCATAAGATTGACTGCTCTAGACACTACGCTCCAGCTAGCCGAGCTCCAGCAATCATGCCTTTTTGTACATTGTATGCGTTAGACATAATATCACTTTGATAGAAACAAGTTTTTCTTACAACTTTCACTCTGTAAAATGCTCGACTAATATCTTCCCTTTCTACCCCATTTGGTTACAGACTGTTTGGGCTCGTGGCGAAACTGCTTTGGACAGTCG
This sequence comes from Pardosa pseudoannulata, assembly GCA_032207245.1. Lineage (NCBI taxonomy): Eukaryota > Metazoa > Arthropoda > Arachnida > Araneae > Lycosidae > Pardosa > Pardosa pseudoannulata. The sequence goes on along the minus strand of CM063498.1, from coordinate 100,302,102 downwards.
GAGTACAACACACTTTGAAATGAGTGTTTCTGTTATTTTGCTTTATACCTTATATGTATGTGTGTTTGTGTAGGTATATGTGTATATAAAAGTGACCGTTTATATGTATAGGTTTTTTACAACTCGACACGATATATTGTAAAATCAGCAAAGTTGACCACCAGATATTCATTGCCTATATTAAAACTCGATCATATCACGTAAAACGTGTTTTGGAATGCTTTTTGCATTAAGATATAAATATGTTAAAGAAAAATATTTTATTTAAAATCATATTACAGTGAAAATTGGTCAAAATAACTGCTTAAATGAAAGTTTAGTTCGTCTTCTATGTTTTTCGTATGTATCGCAGAATTTTAGTACTCTTATTCACTAAAAGTTTTCACATCTTGCGCCTTGACACTAGCCTGAGTTCTACCTTTAGCTTTGTTTCATGAAATCCATCATGTGAATGAAATGAATGAAATGGGGTTATAAAGTACAGAAAAAGAGGACATTTTTTATTAGTCGAGTGTAAGAATAAATTGCCAAATATTGCCAAATATTGCCCTTTTCCACGTCATAAATTACCAGTTATAAAAATAGCCTTAAAAGAATTTTCAAAAGGTACGTGGCATTACTAATAGTTTAGGCTAGGGTCTGGGTAAGAAACGCCTCATATAGGTGTAGAATGTATATACTAAATTCAATGTCTCTTTTTTT
>CM063498.1:100261400-100296400 GCA_032207245.1 Pardosa pseudoannulata | reverse complement strand
TAGTAATATACTATTCTTGAGCATCTTGTTAGCTGTAAATATTTGTCATTCTATAGAGCATCTGAAAACATAAGTTACTTACCAGATAAGAATTTATAAGTGGTTAAAGCAAGAATTCTGTAATCTCAAAAATAAATATCAGCAGCTGAATATTCATTAGAATTAACATTAAACCTCTTTTTATTTCAAGAATAAACCACGTAAGTGCACAATAATTTTCAAGGATATTTAAAAAAAAATTAAATTGGCTCCAGAATTATCTTTTGTGAGTAAACCTCTTTAACCCTTTAAAGGACAGTGATTTCGCAGTGAAACCAGCTGTTAAAATTGTTTTTTCTCTTCTATTTAAAGATATATGAATGACTTTTTGGATTTTCTACGTTTTTGACGCTTTAAACTATCAACAGAGAGTAGAACGTTCATAATTTATTTTTCACTTCCAAATATACATTTTTAAACTTGCTTTGCTTGAAATAATAATCAATTTTATTTTAGTTTTTTATAATCCCATATAAAAATATAAGTAACACTCATAAATTGTTTATATATTTATTTATTGCATCATCATAATTATTCATTATTTTTCCAATATAATTTAAATTTTAGGGAAGTATTATTTTCAAGCCGTACAAGGGGGGGGGGTTACAGTTAAACCACTTCTCACATCTACAAGCACTGAAGGAAATTGTTCAATAATTTCGATTTTATTAGGTTCATAGGTAACATTATAAACGACTTCCATTACATGCCCAAATAATTTCTAATTATGAACTTTAAAGGGTTACCGCATCAATATGTTACTCACGGATGACTGCTCGAAATCTGAAGATTTGAGATGCTTTAAACCTCACTATTATATGAAAAACTATTAAGCACTGCATGTAGTTTATGCATATAAGGTTTTATTTCTTTTTATTTTGGCGCAATAAATGTCAAAAGCAATAGAGTTTGTGTTCTTAAACCTAGAAGTCATGGAAATAAAACACATTATTTTCTGTATGGTTAATTGTAGCTCATATAGTGTTTGTATAAGGGTGTCACAGTCGTAAATGATTCTTGGACAAGCAGTTTATCTGCACTAAGTCATTTACAACGTTCCGTCTCAAATATCTTACAGGGAGGTGTAAAATTCATAAGTTATATCAAATAACCAGCGATTCTTGTTATACATTATCAAATATTAAAACTGAGGCGTAACTTACAAGAATACTTGTTTGTTTAAAAAAAGAAAAAAATATTGTGTATTTCTTATCACATCTCGAAGCTTTTTTAAATATAAGGTATACAAAATTTTCTAAAATTTATTAGACTTATTAGGTATATTCATTCAAATTTTTCAAACAAACACGTGGCACACTGGATACATCCAATATTCACTTAAAAATGCATCATTTCCACTTTAAGTAGACAATTTTAGACTGCTGACTATGAATTGCGAATTTGTTCATAATTGATTGTGTACGGAACAGTTTGGGGGGCATTTACTGAGTGTGAAAAACCAAACAGAGCTCAAACAGGGAAGAAATACTTTTGATTCTGTCAATACAAAAGCAAACACTTTTATTTGATATATAGCTCCAATTAGGTGAAATAAGTATTAAATTCTAACAAGATGATATTTCTATTTACTTGTAGAGGTTTGCGGCAAGTATGTCAATATTAAAATAAAGTGAGTTTTTAACAATATTGATTATGTACGGAACAGTTTGGGGGACATTTACTATGTGATCAACACCTAACAGAGCTCAAACAGGGAAGAAATACTTCTGATTCTGTCAGTACAAAAGCAAACACTTTTCTTTGATATATAGCTCCAAGTAGATGAAAAAGTATTAACTTCCAATTAGATGATATTCCAATTTACTTATAGAGGTTTGCAAGTATGTCAATATAAAAATAAGGTGAGTGTTCAACAATATTGATTATGTACGGAACAGTTTTTGGGACATTAACTATGTGATCAACACCTAACAGAGCTCAAACAGGGTTTGGTTTGGTTTGGAGCGCTGCGGTCTACTGTTTTGCACACGAGGGCTAATAAGACCGGGACCTACTGCTTAAAGCCGATTCCGAACGGCAACGAACATCCATGCCATAGTGGGATTCGAACCTACGAACTCCGGTACCGACGATTAGCGCCCTAACCAATCGGCCAGCGTTCGGCCAAGAGCTCAAACAGCTTACTTTGATATATAGCTCCAAGTAGGTTAAAAAGTATTAACTTCCAATTAGATGATATTCCTATTTACTTATAGAGGTTTGCAGCTTGTATGTCAATATAAAAATAAGGTGAGTGTTTAAGAGAAATAGATAATTATTTAAACAACCTCCAGATACTTTCAAACTCAATTCAAATTCGTCAGAAAATAATAAATCGATCAAGATACGGATTTTCAGTGAAAGCACGACTGTAAAATGGATCTGACAAGTCTTTATCATTCACAGTTGTTTCCAATTTTATGGAATAAAAATCATAACTTGTAGCCGACATGCTTACTAATAATTTCTCTTCTGTCAGACTTAGTTATTTATGCTTTAAATTCTCTTCGACACTATGGATAGTTTTCTTTTTTCCTATCTTTCTCATGTGCACATAACTGCACTATTGTTTCATCCAACTTGTACATCAATGCTTAACTATCCTTGTAACTTTTCGTTGAACCCCTTGTTGCAACCCAGTAAAATTATTCCTTTCTCATACACGACCAATGAAAAGTCTTTCCTCGTACGTTCACTTTTAAACAGATCATTCACATTCATAAAAGTCAATTGAAATCACTGAGAACATGTAATGTATTTCATTTTTAAGACCTTCCATTATATCGTTAACATCTTCTGTCTACCTGAATTATGTATATATCTTGTCATATAAGGTTGCAGATTTAAAAATTTGCTTTCACAATGGTCAATTATCTATTAACTTTATCTTAGACCTTGTAATTGTAAAAGATTATTTTACTGCAAACAAAGGGAGGAAAGTCGTCTATTTTCACCAAATATCTAAACATTGTTCTGGTTCTATTCAAACGGTAGTTGAAATAATGTGGAGAAATCAGCCTACCAAAACAAATTCGACATATTTTACCAACTGCATTCTTTTGTATCGCTTAATAACATTTTTTTAAATTTAAACACATTCAGAAAGTTTCTAGCCTTCTAAACAACGTGAAAATCGATATGAATTAAAATTTTATGAGATTATCGATAATTCTTGGCTAATCAATAGGTAAAATTTAAATTGAGGGAATAAGTTTTAAAGAAAAGCAAATTTAGTCTTTCAATTGCCAACAAAACCTGGTTAATGCTGTGTACAATAAATCTCCAACATCTTTTACTTTCACTTCATCCTTCGATATTCATTCTATTTCTTATTTATAAAAAATCTATCCTGAAAAATTTGATTATGAGATTAGTTCATTATATAACTTTTATACTTTTGCAAATTCAATTATTTTAAGATTTCGTAAACTGTTTAGTTGTTGTAACCTTCTCATTCGGTTAAAGAATCAAGCAAAAATATTCCACTTAAATTTCGCCAAATAGGTAGGACACTGCTCTTCAGTAACGAAATTCGTTGGTTGCAATGTCCCGGCTGTTCGAAATCGGTTTAAAGAGTAGGTCCTGGTATCGTTAGTGTAAATATAACAGTAAATATATCATTCTAGGAATTAGTTCATTATTTTATTGTTAGGCTTTACAAAATTGTATTGAATATTATTTTAAAATTTTGTTAAATTACATCTTTATTTTAATTTTCTCGTACAATTAAAAAAGAAGCAATATTACCATGATAAAATATATCTCACATATATTGTAGCATAAATACAGCATAAAATTTTAACGTACTTTTGACATCTTACAACGCACTGTTAGACAGTGTAATGAAAAAAACTTTTTCCTGAGATCGATTTAAGGGATCTTAAAAAAGTTAATCTATTTATTAATTATGCCTTTTTAGATCAGCCTTGGTGCATGATGAAAGTGGGCCGTTTGCCCCGATCATAAACGTTTAAATACTTAGTAATAAATATCTAGCTCTCTAAATAACATATAAAAACTATTTCTAACAATATTTCTAAATAATATATAAAAGTTAATCTATTTATTAATTATGCTTTTTAAATAAGTCTTGGTACCTGATGAAAGTGTGCTTCTTTGCACCGATCATAAACGTTTAAATACTTAATAATAAATATCTAGCTTTCTAAAGAACATATAAAAATTATTTCTAATAATACTTGTAAATAATATATTAAATTGATATGAATTAAAATTGTATAGGATTATAATTCTTGAGTAATTGATAAAAAAAAATTAAAGGTTGATAAGTTTTAGTAAAAATGGCATTTAGTCTTTCATCTACCAACTAAACATGGTTACTATTGCATATAATATATCTCCAAATAAAGTATATCTGAAATATCTTACACTTTCACTTTACCCTTCAGTAACCATTCTATTTCTCTTTTTCAAAAAATTAATTCGATTAGGAAATTAGTTTATCATTTCATTGTAGCCTAAATATAGCATAAATTTTTAAACGTACTTTTGACATCATACAACGCAATATTCGACAATATAATGAAACAAAAACTTTTTATTGGATATCAATTTACGGGATCTTAAAAAAGTTAATATTAATTATTTTTTTTAGATTAGCCTTGGTACATGATGAAAGTGTGCCCGTTTGCAACGATCATAAACGTTTAAATACTCAATAATAAATTTCTAGATTTCTAAATAACATAAAAATTGATATGAATTAAAATTATATGAGATTATAGATCTTGAAAAATTGATAAGAAAGAATTAATGGTTGATAAGTTTTAGTGAAAAATGACAGTTAGTCTTTCCACTACGAACTAAACATGGTTACTCTTGCATATAATAGATCTCCAAGCAATAAAGTATATCTGGAACATTCTACACTCTCACTTTACCTTCAGTAACCTTTCTATTTCTTTTTTTTTTTTTTCAAAAAATTAATTCGATTAGGAAATTAGTTTATCATTTCATTGTAGCCTAAATATAGCATAAATTATTTAACGTACTTTTGACATCATACAACGCATTATTCGACAATATAATGAAACAGAAACTTTTTATTGGATATCAATTTACGGGATCTTAAAAAAGTTAATATTAATTATTTTTTTTAGATTAGCCTTGGTACATGATGAAAGTGTGCCCGTTTGCACCGATCATAAACGTTTAAATACTCAATAATAAATTTCTAGATTTCTAAATAACATAAACATTGATATGAATTAAAATTATATGAGATTATAGATCTTGAAAAATTGATAAGAAAGAATTGATGGTTGATAAGTTTTAGTGAGAAATGACAGTTAGTCTTTCCACTGCAAACTAAACATGGTTACTATTGCATATAATAGATCTCCAAACAATAAAGTATATCTGGAACATCCTACACATTCACTTTACCTTCAGTAACCATTCTATTTCTTTTTTTTTTCAAAAAATTAATTCGGTTAGGAAATTAGTTCATCATTTCATTGTAGTGTAAATATAGCATAAATTTTTTAACGTACTTTTGACATCTTACAACGCACTATTTGACAATATAATGAAACAAAAACATTTTATTCGATATTAGTTGAAGGAATCTTAAAAAAGTTAATATTAATTATTTATTTTTAAATTAGCCTTGGTGCATGATGAAAATGTGCCCGTTTGCACCGATCATAAACGTTTAAATACTCAATAATAAATTTCTAGATTTCTAAATAACATAAAATTGATATGAATTAAAATTGTATGAGATTATAGATCTTGAAAAATTGATAAAAAATATTAATGGTTAATAAGTTTTAGTGAGAAATGACAGTTAGTCTTTCCACTACGAACTAAACATGGTTACTGTTGCATATAATAGATCTCCAAACAATAAAGTATATCTGGAACATCCTACACTCTCACTTTACCTTCAGTAACCCTTCTATTTCTTTTTTGCAAAAAATTAATTTGGTTAGGAAGTTAGATCATCATTTCATTGTATTCTAAATATAGCATAAATTTTTAACGTACTTTTGACATCTTACAACGAATTATTTGTCAATATAATGAAACAAAAACTTTTTATTCGATATCAATTTACGGAATCTTAAAAAAGTTAATATTAGTTATTTATTTTTAGATTAGCCTTGGTACATGATGAAAGTGTGCCCGTTTGCACCGATCATAAACGTTTAAATACTCAATAATAAATTTCTAGATTTCTATATAACATAAAAATTGATATGAATTAAAATTATATGAGATTATATAACTTGAAAAATTGATAAAGAAGAATTAATGGTTGATAAGTTTTAGGGAAAAATTACATTTAGTCTTTCCACTACGAACTAAACATGGTTACTATTGCATATAATAGATTTCCGAATAAAGTATATCTGAAACATGTTACATTTCCAATTAACCCTTCAGTAATTTCTCTATTTCTTTTTTGAAAAAAATAATTGGATTATGAAATTAGTTCATCATTTCATTGTTGAACTTTTGCAAATTTGTATTGTTTATGATTTTAAACTTTTGTAAACTGCATCATCATTAGAACTTGCTCGGTCACTTAAAGAAGAAATCAAATGTATTTCATTAAAAATTTCATTTTCTCGATCAACAAGGAAGTGTCTTTATTAAAATAAAACGACACCATAATAAATCGATGAAGCAATATTGCCTTGCTAAAATGTACCTCACGTACCTGGTAAACTAAATATAGCATAAGATTTTTAATGTATTTCTGACATCTTATAACGCATTTGATGACACTGATATAAATTAAATGCTTTTCACTGGAGTTTATTTTAACGTATTTCAAATTAATCTGTTCTAGAGCAGTCTTGATGTATGCTGAAAGACTTTTTCATGGATTATAAACTTTTAAATTCTTAATTATAAATTTCTTATTTTTAAATGGCATAAAAACTTATACTAACCAAAATTATATGGGGAATGTTTAGCGAAAATCACGTTTAGTCTTTCAGTTGGCAACAAAACACAGTTTCTATTGCATACGATAAATCTCAAAGGTAAATTTCAAGCATACTGCACTTTTATCCTTTGATAATCATTCTATTTTTTATGCAATAAATTAACCCTGAAAATTTAACAATTAAATTAGTTCGTTAAGTTAGTATTTAATTATTTTGCTTTTAAAAATTACGTTATTTTAAGATTTTGTAATTTTTTCATTATTGTAACTTTCTTGTTCAGTTAATGAAGAAAACAAAAATATTTCATTCAAATTTCCTTTTTTCCCGTACCAGAAGAAAATGTTTTTATCAAAACAACAACGTATGAAATTTCTAAAGCATTTTTATTAAAAGTATCTTGAAGAATAGAGCAACTAATATAATAATATATAAATAATTATAAAAATAAATATATCACTATAAGGAATTAATTCGTTTTTTTTTAACTTTTCTACTTTGAAAATTTGCATTGTATATTAAGTTAAAATTTTGTAAACTGCATTGTTATTATAACTTTCATGTTCAATTAAGGAAGAAAGCAAAGACTTTTCCATAAAATTATCATTCTCTAGATCAACAAGGAAGTGTCTTTATCAAAACGACATCATAAGAAATTGATGGAGCAATATTACCTTGATAAAATGTACCTCACGTATATTGTGGCATAAATATAGTATCAGTTTTTACAATGTACTTTTGACATCTTGTAATGCATTTGTAAACAATGAGAGATACAAAATCTTTTTATTTGAGATTGGTTTAAGGTATCTCATATTAAGCGTTTTAAAATGAGTCGTGGTGCATGCTGAAAGTATGCCGTTTTCACTGATCATAAGCGTTTAAATACTTAATTATGAATTTCAGGCTTTAGAGATAACATGAAATTTGATATGAATTAAAACTGTATGGGTTTATAATTCTTGAATAATTGGTAAAGAATTAAAAGAAATTGATACGCTTTAGCAAAAATGAATTTTAGCCTTTCAATTGTCAGCAAAATATGCTTACAATTGAATACGATACATGGATAGTATACGATAGATGTCTAAATAAAATATATTCCAAATATTTTTATTCACTTCTCCCTCAGATAATCGCTCTATTTTTTTTCTAATAAATTAATCTTTAAAATTTTGTTCTCCAAACTTTTATTATTTTGACCATTAGTAAACAGTACCTTTAAAAGAACCTTTTCATTCAGTTAAAGAAGAAATCAAAAATATATCATTAAATCCTCCATCCTCCCGATCAACCAGGACATAAGAAATTGATGAAGTAATATCATCTTTACAAAATATATCTCAAGTATTTTGTAGCATTAATGTAGCAAGATTATTAATGAACTTTTGACATCTCATACGCACTGTATGTATTTAAAACTTTTTATTCAAAATCAATTTAAGGGATCTTAAATTAAGCGGTTCTTAGTGATCTGTTATGGTTACAAAAATTGAGGCTACTAAATGCTTTTTGTTTTTTATGTTTTTATATTTTGAACAAGCTTTGTAAGTACTACAAACTGCACAAGGAACAACTGTGTATTAGAACTTTTTTTATGCATAGATGACTGAAATAGCCATATTATTTATCATGATGTTTAAAAAAACATGGAGCTATTAACTAAATAGAGCACAAATAAAAAGGGATAAAATAACTCACTATGGAATTTAAAAAACTGACTATTCATCAATTTTTTAATGTCCATAGTAAGTTATTTTAACTTTAGGGTAGTGAGTATACTTACCATGGAATTAGAAAGAGTTAAAGCATCATTGACATCTGTAGTTTACCCAAGCATCCTTAGCGAATTCATTAAAGATAATTTTTAAAAGATTTTGATCATTTTTAAAATATATGCCTATTGAATACACTTAGCAACTAATGAGTTGCAAATTTTGCTAAATAGGATATTTTTTACAAGACAATTGTTTGTTCTATCTTAACTTGAGCTTCTGAAACTTGGATTATGACTGGGGAAGACGAAAGGCTTTGGGCAATTTCGAACGAAAGATATTAAAAAGTTATATCTGTAGGTATCAAGTAAAATGGTATCTGACGTAGAAAGAACAACATTGAATTGTACAGATTTTTTAAGAAACCAGATGTTATTCGTTTCACAAAAATAAGATACCTTAATTGGTCAAGGCATGATATTTATTTGAACAACAGTAGTAGAACTAAATAAATCTTTTTGGGCAGATCATACAGTACAAGGAGGAGACCAAAACTTCGATGGATGGACGCTGTAGACAAGGATTGTCGGGCCGTTAAGGTCAAAAATTGGAGGAATCTGGCTGTAAGCAAGGAGCCTGAAATCGACTAAATCAGAAAGCCTTTACCCATTCTAGGCGGCCGCGCCATGAATGATGGTTTGGTTGGTTTTGGTTTGGAGCTCTACGGTCTACTTTTTGCAACACGAAGGCTAATGAGACCGGGACCTACTGCTTAAAGCCGATTCCGAACGGCTATGAACATACATGCCATAGTGGGATTCGAATCCACGAACTCCGGTACCGAAGGCCAGCACCCTAACCAATCGGCCATCGTTCGTCCCATGGATGATGATAATGACATTTCTGTTAATGGTTTGAATATAGCTAACAAAACCATTGGTTTTTGGAAGTTTTCTATAACTGGGTTTGACTGTATAATATTTGACTGGCAACCCAAATTTCCAAATATCTCGTTAACACGAGCTTTACTATGGTTAATACGTAGGTTACTATGCTTGGCAGAAAATTTGATCATTTTTCAAGTATATGACTATTGAGTAGAATTAGCAACTAATGAGTAATGAAATGATTTTTTCTAGGTATAACGTCTTTTTTAATGGTTTGGGTGTAGATAGCAAAATATTTAGTCCTTTCAAGTTTCTTATGACTAGTTTTGACTATATAACACGTTGACTGCCAGCTCTATTATGACGAAATCTTGTTAACACGAGCTTTACTATAAAGGTTGACAGCCATCGCATTAAAACAAAGTTCATTCACCACAAATATTCTTTGATAAAAAGGAATCATAGAAATTCACAAATACATCTCATCGTAGCATCTCCGAATAATGCTTTATTGTCTTTTCATAATATTCGAAACATTGTGTGAACAGGTACGGACCTCAAAATGTACACTCCGGCTACAGCTCTCAACAGTATGACCTTCACTGATTCAATCATTCACCTTTTCTCTGACATAAAATAATACGGCTGGTCTCAAAACAAGAAGCCAGACTTTTTTTTTCGTGCGCACTTGCTAAACATCCGCAATTGCATAACAAGTTACCTAACGATAGATCCAAAGATTTTTTTTTCATACCAAGCACGTGCCGTTAGACTGAGAAGAATACAAATTCTTTTTTTACTGCCCATTATCTCTCCGAAAATTTGAAAACAAATATATTTTTTTTACGAAAACATGCACTCTTGTCTACTTCTAAAAAAAATCGTAAAAATATTTTGATGCGTGTTTAAGCAATTCTAATTTCTTCTTCCACCAGTAATCTAGAGTCTTGAGAGAAGGATGATATCAATTCCAGATGGTAGTTCTTTAGAATAGAATTTCAATCAAACTATATCATCATGTCGGGGTTCCGAATGTTTTGATGGGCTCAATTAATTTTTATATTGGTAAGTATATATGCCTCATTAGGGATAATGTAACAGCTTGGAGTATTAACCCATTAACGCCCGGATATTTCTGATGACTATATATTAGTAAATACCTAACATAAAAGCTATTATAGACACCTGGAAGTAAAACAAAATATGAAATTTAAACACCTTTAAATATGCCATCAAGTTATCATTAGTGAGTAGGTGTCATTTTAAAACATAATAAGATGACTTAAAAAAAAAAAAAGAAAAACTTCGTGATAAGAGATTTATTTGCTATCATATATGAGAAAAGTACTGAAAAGAGATGACCTTTTACAAATATGGCTATGTGCCATGATTTTGACCGGTATATATTCAGAATACCGGTCATAATACGTTCCTATTTTAAGCTTGAAAATCATAAAATGCCGATCGAAATGACAAATTTATAGATAAGATCGAATTTGAAATCTTGGGAGATTATTCATAAGATTAATATCTATTTCCATTAAAATGGAAGAATCGTTTCAAGAAAACAAAAACTCTACAAACCATTTTTTTACTGTCCTCAAATAAGGACGCTGGGCGTTAATGGGTTAAATGTACATGTTAATGTGCAATTTTTACACACAAATATATATATATATATATATATATGTGTGTGTGTGTGTGTGTGTGTGTGTGTGTGTTATTGAACGAAGAGTAAACAGGTAAGAGTTTCCATCTGATAACGGTGTCTGTGAATTCAAATCCCATTGATTGCAAAGTTATTTGTAGCCGTTAGTAATCGGCTACGAACACTAAATTAGTCAATTAAATTAGCTATCGTGTTCCTCTCAAAAATTGCCATAACGTCTCTAACCATAGGGCTTCATATATACAAATTATATATGTTTGTGTGTCTGTGTATGTGTGTGTACAATTAGGTGAGATCAAATAATTTTGGCGCCAGAGTGTTGCTGAAGCGTATATGCAAATTAGCCCATCTGAAAAGGGATATATAATGGCATCAGTTTATAAGTGTGTGGAAAGTGCTAAAACGTTAGAAATGACGATTTTGCAAAAAAATCCTTCCTCATTTTTTTGGCTGTCAAGTAATAAAAACCGATTGAAATTCGTCGGTAATTGAAGTATGTGTACGGAGAAGCATGGCTGTGGAAACCCACGGCAGGGGAATGGTGCACAAAGTTCAGTGCTGATTGTGGATGGCCTTCCAGATCGACTTGCCTCTTCAGTCGAATCGATACCATTATTAAACTTTAAGCAGCATTGTAAGTTTGCTATTAATCCGCGAATGGCTACACTAATCTTGATAAAATTTTGCGTGGCTGATCAGGTAAGCCTTTGAAAGTTTGTAGGCATGTCAACTTATTCGATTAAAGGCATTACGGAGCGAGAATACTTTTGACAAAATTGTGACGCTATGTCATACATATTTCTTTTAAAGATGCATTAAAATAGGTAAAGTCGTTTAAATAATTTAATTAGTTTGATAAGTGTATAAAATATGCATTATGATCATGTACTTTTGAGTTCTTTTCAAGATTTACTCGACTTATTTAATTATACCTATTTTTACTTTGGCATGCTTCTTTTTTTAATTTAATTTCCCCCTTTAAGTTAAAATCTATTCCGAAACAAAAAGCCTAATTTAAGAGGCAACCGCACTTTGTAGATCTCTACTATAAAGAATTTCATAAATTTTTAACTACCTTCTATTATTTATAATCTTCTTTCTTATTAGGACTTACTTTTCATGAATTATTAAATCTAGAGACATTTACATCCTCGACAGGTACATCAACTGAAATCATAACAAATAACTGTATTTCTTAATAAACATTACAGAACTATGTTTAAATAGGGTAGCAAGTACATCTTATTAAATTTTTTAAAGGAAGTATTGATCACGAAAAATTTTGTAATCGCGATACATTTTGGTGTTTTATAACTCATTACTCCTTTTGACTAAACCTGAATTAATATTGGCAAGTTTCAGAGATACGTTTGTACGTGCTTAGAAGGGAACTTCAATTTCAAAACTTTAAATATTTGTTTTGACTATCTCTGAACGTATTTTTATTAGTTTCGGGGTGAGCTCTCTATGTATGTACGTAAGTACGTTTCTCTCCTAACTCAAATACTGTTAGTCAAGAGCCACAGTGACTCAATCTGTAAAGGTAACTATCCTGTAAGTGGAGGGTAGTGACATTGAGACTCAAACCCGCCAAATATCCGTCGTGTTCATTAATGGTAGCTGGGGTACGTGAAATAGGTTCGTGATCATAATGCCCTCAAACTTCTCAAACAATACCTCTGGATGTGGTAGTCCAAGACAGGGTCTTTTTCTTAGTCCCTGTTTCTCAATTAAGAGGACTCTTTCTTGAAGCTAAATCAGTCTTCTGCCCTCGTGTTCTTCCCTGAAGTGAAGCCCTTAGCCATGAACCAATCGCGTATTACGCCGTGGTGTATTAAACCTAATGTCGGCTTTCCTACGCGAAAGGGATAATTAACACCAATTATTAGCCAAAGAAGGTTAAAATTTTGTATTTCTGACTGAAGTTACCCACACTCGATGCTAACCACAAAGTTTGTAGCAGCCAACAGCAAGGGCGAGTAAGGAAAAACTACATCCACCGTTCTTTGTTAAAGTATTATTCAAGGTTACATAAACACAAAAGTAAACAAATCACATAACCAGTAGCATAGTACAATAAAACAGATTTGGTTAGACTTAAATAATTGATGTTACAAGAAAGAATTGCTTTAATCCAAACGTTTTTTACAAACAATATACAGCTTAAATAGAAAAACAACCCAGTTTGTGTACAAGTACCACAATTACCATGTTAATTCAGGGCATATCATTAAAATATAAATATAATTTAGAACATGTACACTTTATGATATTACTATTTTTATATATCACATTTTTTTCATATCAACTATACATTTACATCCCTTTTTTATGTAAACATTTTAATTACAATATTTAATGAGTCAAAATTACGGTACATTTTATCTATGTATATTTATATATATACATTTTTTTAGCATTAAAGCAATTTATTTTCAGCATTTATTTATATAAAAGTATTATTGTAATGGGCCACTTAAAACAGTTCAATATTTTTACTACTTTATAGTAATATATTATAGCATAAATTGATTGAAAAAAAATTCAGAAAAGAGAAAAAATAAATGAACAACGGGAATTAGTTTTCTCTGAATTTCGTTAAGTTTATTTTGATTATAATTAGTATCGTCGTTTTTTTTATAATAGTTCCCTAGATACTCATTAGTTCTTTTTTATCATTGTTTTTATGAATCTGCAGAAATTTTGGCTGAAGTAATGTGGATCGCCATATTGTTTAATATACTGTTCGAGTGTTTGTTTTGTATATTTTATAACTGAAGGCGGAAAAACTCCTCCCCTTCGTTAACAAAGTAAATAATAAATGTATTTTCAAAATTTAGAGTAAAATCAGCTTTATTTAACACTAAATTTCGTTCTCTTTTCCAACGTATATCACATTTTCTACCACTTTCTTATAATTTACTCTACATTTTTAAAGGCATATTTCATTTTCTATATTGATAACGACAGCCGAATCGGTAGGACTGTGTTCTTCGGTACCGTAGTTCGGCATGGATGTTTGTAACCGTTTGAAATTAGATTTGAGTAGTAGGTTCCAGTCTTGCTATCACTCTTGTAGAAAAACAGTAGACGACAGTGCTACAAGCTAGCTATATTTTAGTAGAGTAACAAATTGAAATTAGGAATTGTGATGTAGTCCAGTTCAAGAGCAGTATTAACAAGAATGTTTGCTAGTTCATTTCCATGATGACCTACATGATCTTTAATCCAGTAGATTTTAATTATCAGACAACATATTCTCATGTTGTAGCAAACTTTCTGTATTACTTAACAAAATTTAGCATTTTTTTGTATTTATGAATGTTATATCTAAATGTGATATTCTATATGAAGAAATATCTCACCATAACTTAAGTAAATGTTACCAATCTACAACAATGAAAACAGAAATATATCAACGTATTCAAGTGCAGATGAAATAATGCTTTTTAGACAATTAGAGCATCAATTATTTTTAAGCTCACTTCTAAACAAAAAAAGCGAAAATAAAATTATTTGTATTATATTATTTCTTGAGAATGATTTTGAATTTTTTTTGTTCAACCACTTCCTGGTACGGCGTAAAGAAAGTATTATATAATTTCAGTTTATAACGAAATTTCTATCTAACGAAAAAAATGCAATGTAATGGATATAAATGTTGCCTATCGCTGCTTAGTGACAATACTTGAGTTGAGCTCTACTCAGATAACATCGTGACCTTGAGAAACGAAACTCATTCTTAACTTTTAAACGAATACGCAAATCACAAATCCTTTAATCAAAATTATGCGTTTGGCTTGGTTTGGAGAGTTACGGTCTATTGTTTTGTTAAACGAGGGCTAACAATACCGGGACCTACTGCTTACAGTCGATTCCTATTGGCTACGAACATCCATGCCAACACCGGGATTTGAACCATAGATCTCCAACAGCGAAGAGCAGTGCCTTATTATTCTGCCACCATTTGGCCAAAAACCGTTGTAATTTAACAGGCGTACAAGGACGCCATGTGGTGTCTCTTTCAGATTTTTTTTATAAATAACATCCTAAAATGTTTTTAATGGTAGAGAATCACTAATGAAAACCATCTGTCATTTCTTATAATTTTTTAAATTTTGTATTTTTCCCTTCCCGTGAGTCCATAGCATCTTATATTTAAGATACTAATCGATTTATATTCAGAAAAAAATATTCGGACATTAATGAGTTAAAAAGCATCAAGTAAATCGGTTAAAAACATTCAAGTTCGCTTTCACTTTTTATTTCAGAGAGATCATTTCCTTGAAGGAAGTAGGGAGTGTTAAGCCAATACGAATTCTGGGTCGCATGCGTTAGTTAGATAGTAGAGAATTACAAATCGGCGGTGGCGTTATGGAAAGAACACGTTTTATTCTTTGTAAAAGTGTGCATTGTTTTATTTTTATAGCATGAAAGAGACCTTAAATGAGGTTTTCAAAGCGGCGGATGTCCAGAAAGTAAAATAGAGTTATTTTCTGGATATACATGCCTTGTGTATATTAATGACTAAGTCATTTTTAGGCTCTCCTGCATTAAGAAAATTGGGCAACGAAATGGATGAAATGATAACTGAAGATGTAACGAAAATTTATAATGACATTTTTACCATTATCTTTTTTTAAAATGATAGTCGATCAAAAACCTACTTTTCTATATAGATTTTATTTCTTCTTCAATGTACAGAAAAATTTACATATATACAAAAGGAAAATAAAATGCAATAAAGAAAAAAGAAAAATACAAAAAAGAAAAAGAAAAATACCATTTTCTCATTCGGTCCCTTGCCTCCCAATGCCTCTCTACCAGGAAAGCTCTAAGAAACAATGTAGTCGTCATCCATAAACCCCACTCAAATGGTACAAAAGGGGCTCGGATATATATTAATTTTAAAAAAGATAACAGCCAGTTAGTCATGTTGTATGTAGAGCTTAAAAATTACAACTACCTAGACAGGCCTATACAGGTTTGACCTAGTTTGATCCAAACCTATTTAATTCTTAGGAGCAGTTCGATGTGGAGGACATAAGATTCTTGGCAAGTTGTTTTATTGTATTAAATGGAACATGGATATGTGAGTGTTGTTAAACATTAATGCTTTTCTTCGCCACCGCATCAGCCTGCTAATTTTCATTTAGCCCACAATGGCTAGGAATTCACTGAAGGACAATGGTTTTTTCCCATAATTTCAGTTTACTGATAAAGAATTTGGAATCTAATGCATCCGAAGAGGAAGGGTGAGATATTCCGATTCTCTTGAAGTCAGATTTGAGTCAGAGGGGATGACGGGCCTTTGAAATGTATCACATCTTACGATAAGCTGTTTCAGGGGAAAGCAGAATCCGCAACCTCACCACCAGAGACTGACGGTTAACTTCCAAAGCGGGAATAAAAGTAAAAAGAGTGACAAAAGAGTCCTGCTTCAGTATTAGGTGGATCATTAGAAAACGATCCATCAATATACACTCTGAGCCAGTCAGGTTCCGGAACTGGTTTTATAGTCTCCAGAGGAAAGTCACGAACCAAGTACATTTTTGCCATATAGAACATAAAAGAAAGATATGAGGATGCAGGAATGTATGCCTCCCTTCCAGCCACACAGCTCCTCCGTATAGACAGTAGCACAGACAGAATTTTTATCTGAAAAGGGCTCCTATTCGAATTGTACTTTAATGGAAGAGTCATGGCAGTTCAGTCGGCAAAGGCAACGATCTCGTCACTTTAGGGTTGAGCCGGCTTAAGACCCACCGTGTTCGTTAATGTGACTAGGAAACGTAAAATATGCTCGTGGTGACAATGTCCTCTAAGTTTTCAAACTGTACCTCTGGGGATAGCAGTCCAAGCCTGGTGGTCTTCTGCTGCGTCCCAGCTTATAAATTACGAGGACCCACTTGAGAATAGTCATTCTTTTACCCCAATGGTTCTCGTCAGAAAAAAAGAAAATCGTGCAATTTGTCTTAATTTTTACAGCCTCTGGTACACGTAATTGGGCCGTCCAAGTGGCATAGGCAAAAACAACAACAATTCCAATGTAAGAATTCTCCAACTTCAGAGGTTGGAAAGTTTTGTGCCTAAAGTTATAAGAAAAAGTAACTAATACTTTACTTAACTGCCATCGATTTCCAAGTTGGTCTCGGGAAGTATTGAAAGTATACTTCTTTACAGTTATCTGAACATAGTCTACATGGTTGTTGTTTTAAAACTTGCTGTAGCAAATGAAGTAATGAAGGCATTGTAAACAAACGATTTAAAGGGACTATATCATGATAGAAATTGCTTATTTTTTATACATTTCTAACTATTATATTGGGTTAAAATTTTATCACATTGTACTAGATGTATCACAGAATATTTGAATCAAAAATTTTGAAAAATCGATGTTTTCGTCAAAATATGAGTACTATGTCCCTTTAAAAGGTAAAGAATATACAGTTAGGTTTCTTATAATGTGATTTTATTATTGCCGAGTTATATGAAAGCCATGTTATATGACAGACAGAATTAGTTCAAATCAAGGAATATGTCCAATGGAGACCTCGCTATGAAAAACATAGAAATAAGACAAATAAGATTGACTTATACTACTTTATACGGAAATCATTGTCATGTTATATGAAACTAAATTAATGCAAATTAAATTAATTCTTACTGCTTCTTGCAGAATTTCAAAAATAAAAAATCGTACATAAATCCAACCTATATGATTATTGCATTCTTAAAGTATCTAATTGAGAGTGATACAGTTAATAATAAAACTAGATAGTAAAAATAGTAATGAATATATAGTTTTAGTTATGCATTTACATTTAGGTTATTATATCAAAATTGAGTAATGTATTACTGTTTGCTCAGTTTTAGGAAAATTCTCTGATACCTGAAATTGGGAATAACCCATAAATGATAATACAAAAGTTCAACACATGGAATAAATGCTGGCATAGATAAATTTCTCAAGTCATTAGAGTTGTTGGAATGTTCTTGTACGAAAAACGCTTTTAAGTGCAAACATCTACACCCTCCGTCAACATCAGTCAAGATGTTTGCAATTGCTCAAAGAACCATATAGAGGGAAGAAAAATCCTAACCCCCCCCCGTCTGAACCATGATCAGGAGAATTGAGCCAGCTTGAACAGAATTTATTGAGTTTTGTCACATCAGGCTACATTGATCAAAGACCATTAAAGACAAACGAACACAAAATATGAAAAGACGAGATAGTTAAAAAAAATTCAAAAAAAATTACAAAACAAATATTAAAACGGAAAATGGATGGAAAAAATTAAAAACTAAATATTACACTAGCATGACTGATTAGAATTGTACAAAGTACCGTTTAAAAAGAAAGATAAAACAGTTTATTTCTTTTATCACAAAAATACTTTTACAGCTCTTAAAAAACACTAATCAAGCTGGCTGTTAAAAACATAATATATTTAATTCCAATTTTATTCAGTAAACCATTTATAAAAATCACTAAAAAAACATTAACTTATGTGAGATAACTTATTTGTCATAAAATTATATACCAAAAGTACCTCAAAACTAAAAAAAGGAAAAAAAATTATAGAAAAATTTTCATTTAATTTATTGTAAATTGCAGTAAATTTTAGTCAAGTAATAATAACTGCAATCACTTCTTTGATATTAATTCAGAAGTGATTCCAAAGTACCATGCTGTGCCTATGTATATTTGTGTATGTGTGTGTTATAAAAGAACCCTTTGTCTGAGAATAGTGGTGCAGAACACTGAATCCCCCACACTAGTTCTTTAGAGTATTAAGTTTGCCCATTCCGGGAATACCTTCATAAAATTACTATCTACTACTACTTTTTCTACACTAAGGTAAGTCCCTTCTTACGCTGACCCATCCGAAGACATAGAGCAGCATTCAAACTAACAACCAGAACGCCATGACAGCAACCACAACAGCCGTAAAGCTGTTGCTGAACTACGGGAGGCTCGTCATGATTCAGAAATTAATGTGGTCCAACCCGGTAAGGAGCAAACTATTCAGGGGTAAGCTAAAGACTACCAGGAAGGACGCTAGAGAAAGATCACTCGGGTACCCCGTACACACCTAAAGAAGGTACCCCTGGGGGGGGGTCTACACTAAGATAAATGGGACCCGAACCTATTACTTAAAGAGAACTGCAAATGGCTATGGAAGTCCATGACAGGAGTGGGATTCAAACTCACATACTCCGTGTATGTACCAAAGAACAGCGTTTTACAAATTTAGTCATCATTCCACAGCGCATTCATTATAAAGAGGAAAATAGGAAAGCTGTCTCAAGTTTCGTCACATATCTTGAGGAAATTGCTTTATAAAAACAACGCGTTATAGGAGACATGTACATAGACAGCCTATAGTTCCATTTTTAAAATAAGAACAATGCGAGTCACTATCCAAAAATCGTTGTTTTTTTCTTTTTCAAACCAAAACAAAAATACTTGGGTTTTTCTAATAAATTCATCTTTTGTTACAAAATATTTTAATTTGCTGTGGAAATTAAAGTACACTTTTTTTTGTTTCAGCATGCGATAAATAAATTGTCCTTATTCATAAGCTGTGATAATCAATATGAATTCTCTCTAAGGCATCATTGCAGGATAATTAATGTGAAAAGTTTACAAATTCAGTTCTCTTTTTCCTCTATCTATTTCATACATGGCATATAGTTCTTTGACATATTTGACATTTTGCATAACTTTAAATAGTTGCTGCTGTTATTTTCATAGTTTAACTTTCGACAGCGTTAAAACTCTTTAAGCATTTCATATGTAAAGAAGATATTTTAAATTATAGAAATAGTTTTGGGATAGTTAAGATTTATGATAAACTGACAGTTTAGATTCATTGTTAAATGAATATTAGATGTAATCTGGATTTTAAAAAGTGAGTCGTCATAGTCAATATATAACTACTAATATATTGCCCGTTATATGACGGGATCAGTGAAATTTTTAATTTTTAATTTTTTAATCTATTATTTAAGCCAAACATAAAAGAAAATTATTTACGTAATATCTAATTCAGTGATAAAACGTATGAAAATAATGCAGGTGATATTTAAATAATTTAAAATAAGAAACGATTATATGAGATGGTTAAAGGAATGACGTCATAATGCTAGGAAAAAATGTTATTTTTACCTATTTATTATGTGATAAACTGATAAATTTAATCGATTGGGAAAATAAGGCTTGAAATAATGACATTAAACTCTCGAAAAGGGGAGAAGGGGTGGATTTCGAACGTTTTGAAGATGGCAGTATTTTTCGTTGTGATATGATGCATGTTTACACCAATTTATTTTAGAATCGGATCTATAGTTTAGGAGAAAATAAACTTCACTCGCTTTGAATTTTGCTAACCTTAACTCATCAAGAATTCAATATGGATGCCTCTGTCAATTCTAGGTCCAACCGCTTCATAAATTCGAGGATACATGGACAGATAACTTAGATATTATTATATAGGTGATAAGAGTAAGAGTGTATTTATATGTTTGAATATTTGTTTATATAAATATTTGTTTAACATACTTCTTTAAAAAAAATCTCCAGAGCTTATCCTTTTATGTTATATCAGTCCATAATGGATATTATCCAAGCTGATTAATTGCAAATTGCAACACGACAATGTTATTTTAGTATTTCAGAACGAGTAATTTATATATACGATTTTATTTTTAGGCTCACTTTAGGGAAGGTTTTTTTTTTAAGATATTTGTGTAATGAAATATTTAACCCCTTGGCTGTGACGCCTTCACTCAGTTAGGGCAAAGCAAAAGCGTCAATTTCGGATTTATTCAACCAAAATAATAGCGCAATAACAATTTGATGATAATAATTAGCTAATTTTTGATTTATTCAGCTTAAATAACAACACAGTAACACTTTGATGATAACCATTAACAAAATTTCAATTTCCATTTTTGGCACTTTTTTCTCAAATATATTCCACAAGAAGGGGTTAACCCTTTAAAGGACAGTGGTTTGCAGCAAAACCAGCTGTTAAAATTGTTTTTATAAAGATTTTAAGATATATGAATGACTGTTTGGATTTTCTACGTTTTTGACACTTTAAACTATCAATAGATGGTAGAACTGTACATAATTTATTTTTCACTTTCAAATATACATTTTTAAACTTGCTTTGCTTGAAACAATCAGGAATTCTATTTTCGTCTTTTATAATCCCAAATAAAAGTACTTACACGAAACAACACTTATAAATTGTTTATATATTTATTTATTGCATCATATTAATGATAATTATTCATTATTTTTCCAATATAATTTAAATTTTAGGGAAGTATTATTTTCACGCCGTACAAGTGGGGGGGTTATAGTTAAACTTCTTACATCTACAACCACTGAAAGAAATGTTTCAATAATTTCACATTTATAAGGTTCATAGATAACATTATACTCGATTTCCATTACATGCCAAAGAATTTCTAATTGTGATTTTTAAAAGGTTAAAGAAAGTGAAGTGCCGCGAGCCCTGAAATGGGTGACAATAATATTGGGAAAATGAATAAAAAAAATTACTTATTTCTGTATGAACGTGTATTTTTTAGGTCAATTTATTTAAAATAAAATACTATTAAAATCTTCTTTTTTAAAGTTTTCTTTTGTAGATTTTTAAAATTACCAATTTAAGGGGTTCTGGTACCTACCGAGGATGTCTTAGTACATTCCAAAGTGCATCTCTTTCGATAAATCAAATTTTTTTTTAAAACTTAATAAAATTGTCAAAATTCATAAAACATTTAACACCTGTTCCAACTCTTACAGAATTATATAGTAATAAGTCTTCAGTGATTATAATGAAAAATGTAGCACAATTAATACAGAAGAGTTTCCAAAAGACATTACAGTTGAACGATGGTCGATAGGTTAGAGTGCTGGCCTACGGTACCGGAGTTCGGGGGTTCGAATCTCACTGTGGTATGGACGTTCGTAACCGTTTGGAATTGGCTTTAAGCTGTAGGTTCCGGTCTCATTATCCCTGTTGTTGCAAAAAAGTAGACCGAAGCACTCCAAACTAAATCTACACCAAAAGTAATTACATGCTATAGAACAAAGCAGTCTTTTTTAAACTTCAGCAACGCATTGCTGCTCACAGCTTTGATGTGAATACGAACTTATGCCTCGTATTATTTATTGACCAAGCTTGAATTCGAACGGAGTTTTAGAAATTAAAGTTTTCTCGTTTTAGAAACTTAGGCATAGAAGTTCTAAATTAAGTTTCCGTTCTTTTTTTCGTCCGAAAGTTAAGGATGGTATGTTTTCCATCATCATATCTCTGTATAACGCAAAACCTTGATCTTGTCTTTGATAGGCAGAACAACTTAATTTAGAATAGTAGGTATCAATTTGCAACTAAAATTAAAATAACTTCAAAGCTACACTCTCTATAGAATAAACAGAAATATTTTTATAAAAAAATTCAAAAATCATGCAAACTTGAAGTCGTTTAAAAATAAAATGCAATTATAGCCAATTAGTGATTAAAAATATTCTAAACATTTAACCAAATGATATTGATTCATTCTATAAATAATGTTGGCATATATTTATATACACACGAAAAATGAGGCTTATTTACTAGGAATTTTAAAATCTTACAAATGGAGATAAAACATAAAATTTTAAATTACTACAACATTTTATTGTAAAATTTTAAATTACTACAACATTTTATTGTATTCAATTAAGAGAAGTTTAACAATTTTACAAGCTATACAGGTATAAATACCTCCCAAACGTTTTGTTTAATTTTATTAAATATTCAAAATATCATGATCGTTTAAAACAAACACAATCTAAACATGTACTAAGACTTCTTTAGAAAGTATGAAAGCTTAAACTCAAGAACATTTTAAAACGACATATTACACAAACTTACGATTAGAGTTCCCCGTAATTTTGCTTAATTGTATAACTGAGTTAACAAAGATAGCACCTGAGAATATTTTTAAGACTGCTCCGTGCACTGCTTGGAAAGCTTTACGTAAATCATTCCTTATATGCTAACACACCAAAATACAAGTAGGGGCACAGTAGGTAAATAGTATAAATGTTTTAGAAGTAAAGACTTTTAAACTTCAATTCAGATATGAACTGTTTATTGGATTTAGTCTAAGTATTGTTACCTAGATAAGAAGTATTAAATGAATAATCTAATTTAAAGAGCATAGTAACGATAAGCAGGAAACAGTATTCTCTGTTTTTTTATTTGAGTTAAAATACATTTGAGGGACTACAAAACCTTTAAACACGCGAATACAAGTCTGAAAGTTAATATTTTGTGACTGTTTCTAACACAGTACCTATACAAGCAATATACTTAAAAATTTTACAATCGACAAAATAGTATCGAAATTTTATATGTATTTTGTCATATTTTAGCATAAAAAAATACTTATGTAAAACAGTCATATTTATTAATAATATTACTGAATGCCAAGGAGCGTATTATAAACACGCAGAATTTCCAAACTTTTATGAAATATTTTTCTCCGATATTTCGGTCAGATTTTATACATGGCTGAATAATAATAAAATTCATGAAACATTTAAGACCTACTTCAATGTTTTTTTAAATGGTTGCTTAAAATTTGAAGTTGAAAATTCATAATTTTTCCTGCCTCGTATACGTAATACAAGAAAAGTATTGAAATAGTTTAAAAATTCAACCTCGAGATTTAATTGAACTTCAGACCTCCGTGAATCAGAAAATACCGTTTTTGAAATTATGTCTATATGCGTGTGTATGTGTGTGTAAACGCGATAACTCGAATTTTTGACTTGAAATTTTGAACCCATTAACCCACTTTTAACACATTATAGCAGAACTGTAGTTTTCTATCAGTTTTGGGGCTATTTCCGGAAATTGAAAGTACAAGTGTACCTACTAACTGCTGCCGCTTTACCTACTCACCGTCGTAATTCCTAGGCAATTCTCATTTTTAATAAAGTTCATTATCACGCTTGGAAGTGCTCCTGCCCTCTGAAGCCCGGGCGTTATAAAATATTCCCCATAAAATCACCCAAAAGAAATAAACTTCCCAAATTTTCAGTAGCTGACTTATAGGTCTTCTAGACCCCAATAACATGCATTTTCGCAATTTTCTATGAATATTTTTCTTAGAAAGAGGTACTTTTAATTTATTCGAGCTTCAGAGACCCAGTGTACGTGCATGCACTTTTGCATTTTTATTTAGTGTTTGTGGTCGGAGGTGAGATGCTGTCAAAAATAGATCATTATATGATTAAAACGATGAAAAAAATGTGATTTAAGTTATTAACTTGTGTGTGTCTCATGTTTGTGCTTTCGGAATGCTAATAAAGTAAGA
The DNA here is from genome assembly GCA_032207245.1 of Pardosa pseudoannulata. Taxonomy (NCBI): domain Eukaryota; kingdom Metazoa; phylum Arthropoda; class Arachnida; order Araneae; family Lycosidae; genus Pardosa; species Pardosa pseudoannulata. Next base: position 100,271,790 of record CM063498.1, on the reverse strand, counting down.
TCTATAGTTCAAAATACTTTTAAAAATTAATATTTTAAATAATCCGAAATATATTTTAAACTTCTAATAAAGATTCTCTTTTAATGAAGAATTTCTTTTCCTTATCAAAAGCAATTTTGTTGGTATCTTGTTAAAAAAAGTTTCAAATGCACCGGGCCTCTGAGGCCAGGAGCGAGTTCTCGCGTAAGTCCAGGAAGCGCGCGTCCTCGAGGATTAAATAGCGTGATAGCGTAGCTAAATGAAAGTATTATTAATTCCAGATAGCATGCATGCTTGCAGCAAGTTTGATTTCTTCTGGATAATATCTTGTCATAACAAATTTGACTCGAAAACTTGCAGCAAGACTTCTGCAAATTAGACGGAATACATAGCGACCCCTCCTTTGCAGCACTATTTTATTGCAGCACTATAACCTTGTCATGACAACCTTGTAGCAAGCGAAAATTCTTAGACTTGCTGCAGTCTTGTTTCAAACTTGCAGACTTGTCAGGCTGAACTTGCTGCAAGTTTGCAAGCTTGCAAAGCAAGACTGCTGCAAGTATGCTGCAAACTGAATTTGCTATGTGGGATGTGACGATACTTATATGTAATGTAAAAGTAAGAAGAAAATATAACTAAATAAAATAGTTACCTTTCCTTTCTATGAATATACAAGAAAATCCAAAGGAGGCTATTCTCGATTTAAAAAACAACCAAGATTTTAAGGTAATTAAATATTAATATTTTTTCGTAATTATCATTGTCAGCCTATGAGTAATACGTGCCCAAATTTCAAATTTATGTATACAAAATAGTTTAGATATTATACTTAAATCGCCAAAACTATGTTTCGAGTTATCATTTTATATTTCTTAATAGCGAAAGATTCGATCCTGAATTCGATAGACTACATTCGATATAAAATTTTATTTATCCAAATTTGAGCCTTCGGAAACTTTTTATGTTGTTTGTAGCTAAGGTAGTGGAAAAATCAAATAAACTAAATTTGTAAAAATATCTTGTTTGAAGTTACATATACCCTATATAATGACAGTAATTATTACCGAAATTTTAACCTTTTCGAAACTATTAATTTCGATTTTGTGCGAGCTTGCCCAATTACTGTTATCATAACAGACTAAAGATGCATTAGATCAAGCCTGTAATACTTTGTCCCTGATAAGCAAACCATCTTATAAATTTACAAAGGATGCGTTTTGTACGTGATTCTTTCTTTTGCCTTTTTCTTAACCTTCACCACAAGCCATAAAAAGGGTAATTTAGAATTCAAGTGTTCGTCGAGTGCTGACCATTTGACTACCATATGACCCTAAACTGACCCATAAAAGATGTTAGGAAATCTGTGATGATCAATAATTAATATGGACTTTTTGAGGATCAATCATTTATAAATAAAAGTTGTACCTTGAATTTTGTGTTTAAAAGGTTAAGAAAGCAAGGATTTCCAAAATGAGATAAATTAATTTGTAGACGAACTTTATGGCAACGTTAAGAAAACGCGTTTGACTTGAACTCATCTCCGAAAATTGTTGATGTTTCAGGGTGAACGAAATATTACCGATAATTTATTTTAAAATTTAAATGACTGTTAATAATTATGTATCATAAATATTTCATTTTGTTTCACTACCCTATTCTGAAAATATTTATAAGGTAATTTATTTTTTAAATCTCATTTAAATAAAATATAAATAATTTTTTGTTATATTAATTTAGGTTTTAACTAAACAGGTACTCTAAAACTATAGTGACAGTACACAAACAAAAGCAATTTATTTTCTCTTTTATTAATATACTTGAATATTTAGTGTTTAATTTGTGAAATATTTGTGTAAATATTGCTTAAAAATCAGTGTTTTTTTATGTTTCCATCTCTTCCTGTTTACGCATGTGATTATTTTTATTTACAGGATAACTTTTAGATCTTACCCAGGGGTAGTCAAAGTGTGTCTCGTGAACAATTACTTTGTCAGATAAACAAATATTATTATAATATAATTTTATCGTTGTAATAATACTTGTGAAAAACTATTTTCGGTTTCGCACATTATAAGGAAAATTAATACCGAAAATAACTAATAACCATTTTCTGTTAGTACTGCAGATTAATGTAAAATTTTTTAAATTCATTATGAAAGGTACATTGTCAAAATATAAGTAGTTTCATACATCTCACTCTAGTATTCGGAAGAAACTTTTTTTCTTCTGAATAACGTTTAAAAATTTGTATTTAAAAATCAGAATGAAATTTTTGTGTCGTATTGAATATTAATATTTTTGTTTTGTATTGAATTGTTTGTACTTGAAAAATTTAATTTCCAACACCATTGACAATAACGATAATACTAATAAAATAACCTAATAAAAGCTTTATAAAAACATCGTGATTATTTATTAGTCTTACCCTTTGTGATACACACATTGGACAAAACAAAAATACATAATATGCAAAGTAGATTAAATATATTTGTATGCATAACAAATATAAACTAGCCATAATTCATTTTAACAATGAGTGCCCGAAAAAAATTAGAAATTTTGGTTCAGATATGAAAAAGTTTGATAATCCTCTGCCTAAGACTAAACTTAGTTGTTAACATGACGATTCACTCAAGTTCTTAGAAGAAAAAATAATAATAGGGAAAATATTTTTTCGTGTACAAAATGTCTATAAGATATTCTTTGAAACAGATTGATTTCAACCAACTTTTATTCTATATGATAACAGGCAAATAACTGGTAAACTTCAAAAAGATAGAACAGTTATTTATGGACCTTAAATATTAAGAGTATTTATAAAATACAAAAATGTTTTCATACATACATAAAGTAATTAGCCGAACGATGGCTGAATGGTTAGGGTTCTGACTTTCTGAACCGGATTTCGTGGGTTCGAATCACACTGTAGCATGGATGTTCGTAGCCGTTCGGAATCGGCTTTAAGCAATAGGTTTAAAATTGTATTGATTATTGTGATAATAATTATATTCGGTACAGGATGGTGTAAGCAATAAAAAACTTTTATTACATACTCTTGTTTGCTTCCTTTTATAATTTAGTGATGCAGATATTTCAAATTTTAAGTCAAATTTAAAGATAAAATCTGCAGTCACCTTAATAGAATGAAAACACCACTTTTTCAAGGCAACCAGTTCTTACAATTCTCGGAAGTTGCTCTGGAAGTAGCTTTAAAAAGTTACTACATTTTGGAATAAATAATTATTTGTATTACTGTTAAAACTGTTGATAGTCTAAATAATTTATCCTTGTTACTGTGAAGTAACCTAATCACAGTAGCTGTATGGTAATAAGTATTGAAACAAAAGATGTTACACGGTAAAATTAGTACAAAGAAATAAATTTTAGGGGAATAAAATGTGCAAATTTTTCCATAATCTTTCAGCTTTAAAATATATACCATGGAATATCAATAATATTGTAAGAATTATTTTCTTTCTTCCATTATATGGCATTCTAGACTACTAAATAATGGGAGACGAAGTTTAGAATAACAGCAAGAGAGGCGTGTAAGCTCGAAATTATTCAGTAGAAACACTGTAGTCAATAATTCAAGCTTAAACTCTTATTGTGGATATTATTGCATGAAATATGGTTATACAAAGTTAAAAGAATTCATACCTGTAGCATACATGATCCTATAAAAACTACGAGGAGTTGCTGAACAATTTGATGGATATGTAAACTTTTGAAATTCAACAATTATCCAATGGATATTTATTGCTTTTATCTCCTTTAACAAAAACATTCCACAAAATATTACCATCTATTTAAGTTTTTATATTTTCATGGTACTCAATCGTGTCTATAATAAAGTATTGTCCACCAATGTATCTCCACTAATGGTTCATTCGTACCTTTCTGAATTCTTCATTATAACATAAACATCAATAACTTTTCCCTATCTACTTTTCCCAATTTGATTTTTCCTCTTATATCCGGTTCCTCTGATCATTGGTCTTCTCTGTTTTAATACAGTAAAGTTGTACCTACGTTCCACTTCCTTGATTCTTATTGGCTTGCACTTGCAGTAAAATGAATGAAACAGTGGGCGGGAACTAGAGTCTTATTTTGCAGCTCACACTTTTCGTTCGTAGCTTTGCCAATTCGTCTCAGATGTTTTGAAATTGCTCGTTTATGATTCATTTTCGAGTATAAAAGAATCTGATATTAAAAAACAGATTTTTTCCACCATTGCAAGAATAGCCATTTTTGTATTCCATATTATACAAAAGAATCTGACATTAAAGGTTTTATCAAGAAAAATTTTAATGATCGAAAGAAACATAAATATATGGAAATTATCTTACCACGCTTAGCACGAACTCTTACACATGTACCCTCATTTAGGTTCACGGTAAGATAATAAATTGGAACTAAAGGATAAAAATATTCATGTTTTTGTACATAAACTCATTGCAAACTCTTTAAGCTATTGCAGTCAGTGAAAAATTTAAATCAATTTTGCCAATAAAATTATCTTTTCTTTAGTGAAATTAGGCAATCTTTCACCTGTCAGAAAGTCTAAAGTGAGAAACATAAAGTAAAAAAATTGTATGTTTCTCTTAAGACAATTTAATATCTGCAGTCATGCTCATTTTAGGCGTAAAATTTAATATTGTACTCAATAATCTTGGACCGGAAAATTTTATTTCATGCCTCATAGTGCATTATGATTTTGTCGTGGTATTTCATAATGATATTGAAACTCTAATGAATTAAGTGTTCTTATTGAAATCGAGTACATGATGACAGTATATAATTGAAACTCTGCATATTCCTATAATATCATGGAGAAACGACGGAATTTATTTGGAAGCTTTCTGCTGGATTTAACAAACAGTTTCAAGATTATTAGAAATTAATAATCCGTCTTAATAGCATTCCCCATGATCTCTTCAAAGTTTCCTCCACTAACCACATCTCACTTAAAGGTCGAAGTTGAATGATTCTGAATGGCCCTTCATGGAAAATACTATTTAACTATTAGTGCAAAAATTTAAATGTAACAAATGTTTTATTTAACCCTTTGTAGTATATACATGCTTCAGGTCTGCAATATATACAATTAATTTAATTTCTACTGCAAATTTGAAAATACTGTTATACTAATTGTTCCTGCCATGCAGTGACCACAACCCGCTCATAGCGTCTCTATTAAATAATGATAATAGTACTCCTAATTTTCAATAATAGTCTAATTTTCATACGTTTATTCACATCCTTCAATCAGAAATGTCTGTAAAACTTTGATTAGTTAACAGGAAAATCTTTCTAATCCATTAATCTAACAACTCATTCCTGATCGATCTTCGTTGTGGACAGATATTGTTGGCCAAAAAAAAAAATAGTGTATGTCTATCCCTAAACTCTATCATTTCTAGTTATTTTGTGTTATAAACTCACTAATTCATTTTCACCTATCTTTAAATACTTTTTAATTGTCTGATTTCTCGGTCGTTGACAGTTTTATTCTCACTGAGAGAAATCTCAAAATTCGAGAGCTAGGACCATAGAATGCTGTTGCAGCCCGCCAAGAAGGCTATTTTTTTTAATTTTTATAATGAATATTTATCATTTGATCAGATCTACATGATTATCTTCGAAATAAATTTTGTATTTAAAAAAAAACTGGAGGTACTAGAAGTAGATAAGTTGCAAAATTTAGTATGAAATTCACTATAAACGGGAGCATATTTGAGCAAGTTTTCTACAACTACTATTAGAAACAATGATTTACTTTTTGTAAAGCTCTTCCAATTAGATTTTGTTTTTATGCTTCAAATTATTTTAATTATTTTTGCATGCTTGATATGATGTACTCTAGTTTTCAAGGAAATGTTATTCAGTTCATAGTTATTAAGAAACCAAGGGTTAATTAAGACTCTCGTGTATTAATGGGTAAACGTTAACTTGTATTAGCTTTTTATTTTCCTGTTAGGAAATGAATTCCAATAAAATTTTCTTTTAGATACGATTATTTTACATTCTTTTTTTCATGCGATACGGAAAACACTCTCTTCTGATCACATTTCTGTTCTGTTTATCAATACGACGTATACTATATTTACTCGGCATAAGGTGTACTTTTTTCAAAAAACTATGTCAAAAACTCATGGTGCACGTTATACAAGGAACACTTTTTACTCCCACAAGTAATCATACGATATACTTTAATAAAGACATGTTTTATGGATGAATAATATATATCACTTAGTGGATACTGATAGATCTATATTTCATTAATATTTCATTTCTTAACACAATAGTAACACTAATTATTAACTTTTAAACCCTAATTTCCAACTTGGAGCACAATGCTCGTTTTCTACTATGTCTTGCACTACTTGCAGCTTAAATGATGAAGTCTAGCTAGATTTCTCTTCATCTTTTTGTGAGTGGTCACCAAGTAGTCTTTATTATAGAATAAAGTGGAATAAACAAATATAATCCCTCATATAACTCCATAAAAAAATTGGAGTGTGTTTGATATCTTCACTTTTACTCTCAAGATCGTCTCCAAGTAGCTCAAATGATCGATTAGTTTAAAAAATATTGTTAAGACTAAAGTCACCTTTTGAATAACTTTGGAGCTTCATTCCTTGGCTCAAAGTAGCAATTGGTTTACAAATATAGATAAGATTACAAAACAATATGTCCACCACTTGTATGCCAATTTTCATGTGAACGTTATATATGAGATATAATATTTCTTTTTATCTAGGGAAAACAGGATACGCGTTATACACTGCATACAGTTATCTCTCTCTTTCGGTGTCCCGTTCTAATGCACACCTGTCATATCTCAGAGAAAAATCCCTCGACAATGTTTAATATGTATTAACAAAGCTTTTTGAATCAAATATATGTAAATGTCGCATCAAGAGATAAGGGTGAGCAGATTGTCATCCAAGTGAAACTGGTCTGTTTCAGGCGATGACCCACAAAGATAACCTTCCCACGGAGCAACCCTGACTACGACTTCCTCATTATCACAATGCTTTTCTACCTGTGAAAGGAAGTAAAATCCACTAGAATGGAGAAATTTTTTGCATCCAAGCAGGTATATTAATTCCTAAAAATACTCTGGAAAATGTGGCTAAAGATTTCGTGTATAATGGATTCCTGCTTCTATATTCAAGGCATTCAACAACGTTGAAACTAATTTAATCGTGCCGCTTCCGCATTTAACTCTTCACAAATGGAATTTAAGGAGACTTAAACTTTGCCCTTTTATTTCAAAGAGATGTATCCTTTATTTTAATAAAATAACAATTGTTTTCAATTTATTTTGTAAGTCCCGACTATTGGCAAAATATTATAACATTTATAAAGTTTAAATTTCTAAGAAATCACTTTTGATTTAATTTGAGTGGCTTGAACATATAAAAAATAAATTTGAACGCACACTTTAGTGAAGTTTTGTGTATTATAAATATTATATATTATAAAATATATATATATATATATTGTATATATATATATATATATATATATATTATATTATTATATAACATTATATATATTTATATTATATATATATATATTAACATTTATATTATATATATATATATATATATGCTTTGAGAATATATATATTTGCATTATATATATATATCTATTATTTAATTATATTATAATAATATATAATATATATAGAAGTATATTTTATAAAAATATTATATTATATATTATATATATATTTGCATATATATTATATGTATATATATATATATATTATATATATATATATATTATATATATATGTTATATATATGTATATATATTTATATATGTATATATATTATATATTTATATATATATATATATATATATATATATATTATATATATATATATATATTATATATTATATATAATATTACATATATATATATATATATATATATATATATATTATATATATATTATATATATATATGAATGTATATATGTATGCATGTATGTATGTATATATGTATGTATTTATGCATATATATTATATATATACGTAATGGTCAAGATAAATAATTAGATATATTCTTGATTATAATAAAATAATTATTAGTGAAATTATCTACTACATAAATACACTAGTTAATACTCTAAGTTAATGCAATTATTCTATTGCTTGTGAAAAATATTTTGCAATTGTTTTCATAAGGAAGCAAATAAGTGCCTTTATATTCTCAAGTAGGCACCTTATGAGAAATCTATCCCATTTATGATTCCTTACCATTCCTAACTTAATAGTTTTCTTTCTTTAATATCAGTCAAACATTAAGTACTGATATCATACACATAATATATTCAGTGCATGTTCCTATTTACTTACCTTTCTTCATACTGATTCAGATCAATTTATGTGTTTACCATCTCACACTAACTTTTTCCTTCTACCTATTTTCCTGTTGTCTTTTAGGTGCTTGAAAAAAAAAGTCCGAAAAATATATGTATGCATAGTGGATGCGTTCATTACCATATGATTTTTATTTTAATTAAATTTGTATGGTAATGGGCCATGAAATTATTCTGATTGTTTTACGAGGAAAAATGAGTAGTTTTGAAATGGTAGACTTTCAAAAAATAATATTAAAAATTTTATATAACTTTTAGACTGTTGTTTGTGCCACAGCTTCACTTACGGCAATCAGCGGAACGAAATTTACCTGGAAATTCGATTATTTCTACCTTATGCAACTGTGAAATATGAGTAAGAAGAAGAATCAAAGAGAGTTTTAATACTCGGTTTGGTTTGGTTTGGAGTGCTACGGTCTACTTTTTGCAACACGAGGGCTGATGAGACCAGGACCTACAGCTTAAAGCCGATTCCGAACGGCTACGAACATCCATGTCACAGTGGGATTCGAACCCACGAACTCCGGTACAGAAGGCCAGCACCCTAACCAATCAGCCATCATTCGGCGAGTTTTAACATTCATCTCCTGGTACTTTATATAAGTATTACCACAACAGACAGTTTGGTTATTACTAAAAACTTCTTTAAAGGGTCCGAGATGAAAAATTATATTTTTAGTATAATCGCTTTGGATTGAAGTTAGTTTTTTCCTTAAATGTATGCTTATACGGGATTAAGTAGTAACCAACAGACGATTTGGTTATTACTAATAACTACTTTAAGGGAATCTGGGACATAAAACTAAAGTATAATTGCTCTGTATTGAATTATTTTCTTCAAATGCTTATACAGAAATTACTATGCATATAAATAGTTGTTGAAAACTTACAAGGTCACAAGTTTGTTGATTATCATAAAGTAAATTATTTAGATTTTGTGCGGTAATATTTTACTTTGGGGGAGTTTGTCTTGGATTTTGAAAATTATTACTTTTAATAGTAAAAAATCCTGTATACAAACCAAAGGAAATATATCAAAAAATATATGAACAAAATTTCTACCATGTAGTTAAGATATAATTTGAGATTATATCAGTTTGAATCCAACAAACATTCTGAGATAATTGGACTTAAAAATTCCAGTACTCCTCTTCTAAGAAATACCTACTACTTGTTACATTTTACACTGCTTTAATCTCCTGAAAAGATTAAAAAATATTAATGAAAAATAGCTAAAAACTTAAGTGACTAACCAATCAAATTTACTTTTTTTAATTGAGTGGTTTAACATACAGAATATTTTACACATGATAATATTTTCCGAAGACATTTACCATTAAAGAGGGAATAGTGTACACTAACTCTTTAAAATAAAAAATAAAGTATAAAGTTTTTATTATATAATAGTCAAGATAAATAATTAGGCATATTCTTGATGATAATAAAAGAATTTTTGTGAAATTATCTACTAAATATATACACAAGTTAATACTCTAAATTAGTGCAATTATTGTACTGATGTAATTACCGTAGAAACTGGTGGTTTGTTTTCTCTGACTTATAAAAGTCTAGTATTTTTTAAGATAAAAGATAACATGTGATTTTTTTTGTATCCCTATGTGTCCGTAATCCTCCTTAATAAAGTTTCGAATTTCATAAGTATTTGAAATGCTCCGAGTGCATTTCTAACTGTCATATATTTTCGAAATTTATCTGCAATTTTACGTATTGAGTGTAAAATAAAAGTTAGATAAATTAATAAGTTTGGAACAGCAAAAACCTATATTTTGTTTAAAAAATAAATCATTAAACTTATTTTATAAGGAAAAATGGATATTTAACCAATTTTTATTCGTTTGTTACTACATTTACCAGCGAAAGTTTATGATAACAATTAAGTTTTATTCTAAGTCATAAAAGATATCCAATGAATAAAAATGACTCTATTATATGTAAAAGGGATGCGCATGACACATTTTCAATAATTTTCCTTTTTAAACACTTAATAGTTAATA
>CM063498.1:100256400-100258900 GCA_032207245.1 Pardosa pseudoannulata | reverse complement strand
TCTTCTTTGAATACTTGTCTTTATTAATATGTATATCGAGTAATTACAAGTAGTAGTAAAAATTGTTCTTATAATTATGAGCTTTTGCCCGAAGAAATGGAGGTATGTGTTGTACACTAGTAAATACGGTAATCGTCTAGATTTCCTAGTTTCACACAGGCAGTTTCACTAGTAACTCTACGGACGTGGAGTAAAGTGGAACCCCAACGTGCTGCAGCTGTATAGAAATTAGATGGCAAAATTATGTTGTTCTAATAAGGATATAGGTTCTTCATATAAAGGAAATAAAAGTGGAGTACGAGTTCTGTCAGAATAACTTAATAGTATTGATTTTTCTTTAAAGAAAGCATATATGCAACAGTTGAAGATCAAGTTGAAACCCATTTAAAAGAAAGAAGCAATCTGAGAAGCTGCACAAATATATAATATGACGTATATTTGAATATCCCACTGCAAGGAAACAAATTGTTATGCATGTCAAAATATGTACTAATTTTATTTTTTCGTTTCAAGGGTATTTCAAATTTCGTAAGTGTTTGTAAAGAGTTGATCACATGAATGCTATTTATTGGTTGTTTCTCAGAATATCATTGGGCAAGATAAATAAATACTGCGTTTAAGGCTTCAAGCATGATCTTTTGAAAACATGTCTGTTTGTTTCATTTGGACAGCTTCTATTAAATAGAACCTTATTTTCTAATAGCGTCATCACCTATTTTCATGGCCCAATATTACGTCTTTAAAAGCAATATCATGACCATGGCAGAATATTAAGAAGGACATATGAATAATGTGCTTTAGACAAGAGTTCAACTGCGTAAAAATTCAAAATGATTTGAATTCCAGAGAGGTGATAGCCTGCCCTGAAATCGAAAACAAACTGTTTGGCTCGAGCAAAAAGTAGCCAAATGTGACCGGAGAACAACGCTTTTGAATCCGACCTTGGCAGTGAATATATTTCCTCTGGAGAGAAAATAAGGTTATTTTCTTACTCTACTTTTTATTGATTCATATTTATTGCATAACAGACTTTCGCTTACGTAAAAATGATTGTGTACGTCAGTTAGCGTTGAGTAGGAGCTGTGTATAATTTTCGTTAATAAGTTTGACTGGCTTTGTCACAACTTCTTTGATTTTTTTATAACTGCGTGATACCAAAGGTTGTTATTCGGACTAACTGCGTGGTATATAAACAGTGAGCGTAATTAATAATTTTTCAATCACAAACAGAATTTCAAGGCTTAATAAGTCTTTGGACTAACATATTTACCACGATCATAAGTATTTTAATTGCTAATTATAAAATTGAACTTTTTGTATTTTGAAGCAATACGCATCAGGTGATTGTAAGAAGAAATATTTATATTCCTTTAGAGATTTAGTGGAGCATAGCTTTGAAATTTCACGACTTCTATCAGTGAAGAAATAATTTCTATAAAGGTTATTTTTCAAACCTCCTCACTCACAGCTGTTCATCCTCTATAAAAGCTGTTCATTTATACAAAGTTTAGCGTATCGAATTTTCAACCGGTATGTTTGGATTCGATTTCTGAGTAAGGTTTAGTAGTAATTGCGTTGCCCCTTCATAGTGAGATATGTTGGATAGCGATGTAGTGATCCCATAATATCCACAAGTACGTGATGCTGCATGGTTGAACGTTCAAGAACTGTAACGGTAACATGTCAATATATCAACAGAAGATTGTGATTTAGCTAGTGGCAACAAAAAGAGTTGTTACGGTGATAGGTTTTTTTTTTTGTTGTTTAGAGTTCGTAAGAAAAATACAGCGTCATTTTAATATAATAAAAATATGCTTTTATGTGAGTAAAATGTAGTTATTTATGACATGCAAAAGCTGCCTATCAAGTATAAAGATCTTCCCCACTACAGAACAATATACTTCCTCTCCTTTTATCCTCATAAAGCTCGTCAAGTCTAAGATCATCCCATAAGAAATAATGGATTCTAAAAGTACAAATAAAAATATTCTTTAAGAGAATTATTTATATTTTTTAAAGAAAGTTATCCAAGATATTTAAGTGGTGCAATTAGAGATACATCTGTTACCGCAAACGAAATACTTCGAAACAGAGATTTACAAAGCCATGAAAAGCTATCGGCGTCTTTGTGCCTCAGGGGGTAGGGGTGAATCCCTCAATAAATGTCAGTCAAAGAGGGATACAGTTTCTAAACAATCGATCTGATCCTCCTACCTCAAACACTGGCAGAAATATACATCACATCCATTTTCGGAACGTTTTTGCAGGTCAAAAATTGTACTTGACAACCGCTTTGAAGACATCATCGGTTTGGCGGAATTGTACGTGAGATCCGCTTAGAGGGTTAATACAAAAATATTCAAAATCTAATTTCATTAGTACAATGATCAAATAATTACTTATTTACAAAACTTTAATCAAGCCCTTCTCACAAATGTTTCTGAAACATAACAATAACTGAGAGGCATACAGATACTATTGCTATATTTGAAAAAAAAAT
>CM063498.1:100221400-100246400 GCA_032207245.1 Pardosa pseudoannulata | reverse complement strand
AAATTCTATAGCTGAATGGCGATCTAAACGAGAAGGGCTTTCACAAAATATAACCGGAGACTGATGTCTCCCAGAGCTAGCATTCTAGAATTGCTTTAAACCAGGTGACTCCCTAGAGCATTACTACTTTAGAGTATAATGGATTTTCTTCCATAATCTACCAACGAGAGCATGGAGCTCTCCAAAAAGCTTTGTCTAGAAATCTGGCTACCGTCGACGCTTTATGTTTTGAGAATCTTGTATCTCGAATCTCTAGAGAAAAATTAACTTAAAATCAAGATCAGCACTTTAATTTATAGCCACATCCCCAAACTTTATCGAACATTCGAGAAACGACTCGAGTAATCAGTAAAAGAAAAGAAATATTATAAACAGGCAGCTCAAGATGAATTACAAATTTCAATGGACAGTAGTTTTTTGTTGGTTTTGGGGTCCACAGCTGTTTACGGAGACAGATTGGTTGATCGGTGGTTGGTTAGAGAGTGACGTTCTATACTTTTTAAGTCCTTTGCTGGATGAATGCTAATGAGACCGGGACCTACCGCTTAAAGTCGATTCAGAAAGGACTAGAACATCATTGACAATAGTGGAATTCGGTACCGAAGAGCAGCTAGCTACCCCTTCGGCCACGCAGAAGGATAACCAAATAGACCACCAAACGTACAAAATAGACCACTTTCGTCCTTCGCGCGCTGTGGTGTTCGCTCTTTTTTGGCCTTACTTGTCTTTTTGTCGCCTCGAATAATATATTCGCTAAATTGGTCGAAATTATGTGTACTGACGAGACTAAATTCAGAAAGTTTTTAGTTTTTTAAGGGGTTAAACAGTCGTTTCCACCATAATTATTTCTATCACTTCAGCCCCACTTTGCGAAGTTGTTTTCTCTAAGCGTAAGATCTGTTTCACTGTAATGGGTTTCTTTTGTTAGAAACAAATTAAGGGTTCCTTGTTAAAACAACCATGCAATAGCCCTTTCCATATTGTAAGGTGACTTCTGCACTATGGGGCACTAAAGCCACCCCAAGCTAGCTTTGCTATATCAATTTTGTTATAATATAAACATTTCTGCACATTTTGATATCACTGATCTTCCACCTTAAATAAAAGGGAAAATATAGCGAATTAAGTTATTTACATGTGATACGTTATAAAGATTTTTAGATTTCTTATTATTTAGTTTGTGTGAACAGCGTCTTAAGAACTATTGCAAACTATTCATGAAGTTTGGTATACTTATGTAAATACATATATACTACGATGTATATTTCAAACAACTTAATTGTTGAATTTTTAAAATTTTTTATTTTTAATCTTAAAAATATATGCAATTAATTATGTTTATTTTTTTATTTTTATTTAAATAATTTAGGTAAAAATTCTGAATTATGTACGCTGTAAAGCAGGGATGGGCAAACTACGGCCCGCCGGAAGGTTTTATCCGGCATGCGGATAGAGCTTTAAGTTGCCAGTCCGAGGTAAATTAAAAGAAATATATATTTATACATTATATAGACATCCCCTTTCTCACTTTGTGTAAATATTATATCCCATATTTATTATCTCACTCCCAGATGACCAGCGGTATATTTTCTTCTTATATCTAAACACGTGTTTTCAACTTTGATCCTTAGAAAGAATAATTTCAGAAGTAGACTGACACAGGAGCATTTAGCCTCGTTCCTTAAAATCAGTACATCTCACTTCGAACCTCAGTATAAGGAACTTGCAAAAATGAAATCGCAATTTCATTCATCTCATTAACATATTTAAACCTTAATATTTGTATATTGTGTTTAAAATTTTAGAAAAATTTATCTTGGCTCGCCAAATTTATTTTCTTTCGATTTTTGGCCCGAGACTGAAAAATTTTGCCCATCCCTGCTATAAAGTCATAATATAGCTATGAATAAGTGAATACTCATCAAATACTTCTATAAGTCGGATTTAGCAAAGTAATACATCACGTCAAATGATAGAAGACCGCCAGATTTCTTGATTGTTCACCTTTTTTAAGTTTTGCAATGCGTTGATCTTTCTTTAAAAAAGAAGACATCTCGAATTTTCGCACTTGGACAAAACGGGCTGTCAAAACACAGAACTTATTATTTTTATTGTGTATTTTTCTGAGTGTATATCATTTCAGTTTTATTCTTAATAGATATACAGTTGAACAATAAAATACTTTTAAGAGGATAACATTATGTTTTATATTAAGCATAAATTTTACGTATCAACAGTTTTAAAAAGTATAAATAACATTTAAATTAAAACTTCAAATTGATTATTTTTAATTATTTCATTAAGTTTTTTTATTTCTTATTTCTAGGAAAATTCTACTGATCGTAACTTCCTTTACGTAGCTCATTAAGGACTATCTCTGTTTTAAAAATAAGCAACTGAAGATATCCTATGTAATTAATACGCTACAATCAAACTTATATAGCTAACCGGAAGAAGCATGCCCTAATTAGACTGAGAAAAGATTTCAAAATACGCATAATACAAGGGTTTACGAATATTCAATTTAAAATTAAATTTCAATCATTTAAAAAGCTACTGTGGCGTTAAATCGTTAAAAAAAACGGTCTTTCCGTTTCGTGAACAGCTTTAGTGAAATAAAGCGAAAAGTAGGACCTGTTTAAAAGTGTATGTAACTCAGCCTGACTTATTAGTCAGAAGAAAAAGATAAACACATATAGTTCTTTTCCCAATGATTTTAAGGATTAATCATTTGTGTTGATAATGTTTGGACTAAAAAGTTTTATTTTTGAGACTGAGAACGAAAATTTTAGCTGTTTCCTTTTCAACGATCCGTTACCGACTGAGAGATCTCTCAACACTGAGTCATGTAAAGCTCCTGTAAAATAAAGGTACAAACGGTTCCTGTTCAAGTTATGCAACTTAGCCCGATATACTAGATGGAAGAGAAAATAAACACACATAGTTCTTTTCCAATTATGTATAATTATCAGTCCTTTGATTTGATAGTGTTTAAATTGGAAAGTTTTACTGAGATTTAGAAGAAAAATTCTTTTTCAATAATCCGTTATCGACTGACAGACCTGGCATCATTGTGTCATGTACAGCTTTTGTGAAATAAAGGGAGAAAATGTTCCTGTAAAATTTATCTTACTCAGCTCAACATATCAGTCAGAAGAAGAATATAAACACATATAGTTTTATTCCAACTCCACTTTATTTGCTCAAATTGGATTTGGATTGAAAAGTTGGATTTTTGAGATTTAGAACAGAAAATTCGGCTGTTTCCTTTCCAATAATTTGTCACCAACTGAGAAATTCCATTTTATTCTTTTCTTTTTCTTCTTCTTCCTAAGACTACAGCCGGATACCATCCATGACCATCTCAGTTAGCTTACAGTTAGTTCTCGGTTTTCCTTTTTACATCTTTCCACCTGGGGTTTGGAAAGTTATTTTTTTTAACAGGATTTTCATCGCTTTATCGGAATGCATATTCTAGATACCTTATTTGGGAAGCATTGATCCCTTTTACTAAGTTAAGTCCTCTGTATTTCGATTGTAATTCATTGTTGTATCTTATTATTCTCCAGACTATCATATAGCCCGACATATGACTGAATTAGTAAAATTTTTAATTTTCCACAATTGTAAAGTACCCTATGAGGCAGGTTTGTTTTTTGGTTGAGAATTATCTGATACAAGCTCAATAATTTGCTTATCTTCATACTCCTCTAAAGTATCCCAATACTGTGAATGCAGTTTAGAATCAAATTGAATTCATTTAGTCAAACGCTGGCTGATTGGTTAGGGCGCTGATCTTCGGTACCGGAGTTCGTGGGTTCGAATCCCACTATGGCATGGGTGTTCGTAGCCATTCGGAATCGGCTTTAAGCAGTAGGTCCCGGTCTCATTAGCCCTCGTGTGCAAAACAGTAGACCGTAGCGCTCCAAACCAAACCAAATCATTTAGTCAAACCGTATGGTTATGTATAAAAAAACACACACAAACGGAAAAACTTCTTAATTTTCAATAATATATAACTCAAACACTAGATATTTATTAGTCCGTGAAATAGATTCCTAGACTTTTATGAAAAGAAATCGTTGTTAATACCGGTGATAAAATTTTCATCGCAACAAAATATAATCAAAGATTAAATTTAAAATTATCTCATCTATACATAATCTAATCTATTATTTAAGCCATATATAAAAGAAAATTATTTACGTAATATCTAAGTTCAGTGATAAAACGTAAGAAAATAATGCAGACGATATTTAAATAGTTTAAAATAAGATACGATTAATTTAATGGTTAAAAGAATGACGTGATAATGCTAGAAAAAATGTTATTTTTACCTATTTATTATGTGATAAACTTAATCACCTGCTCTTAACCGGAGAAAATAGGACTTCATATAATGGCATTAAACGCTCGAAAAGGGGGGGAGATGTGGATTTCGAACGTTTTAAAGATTTGCTTTGAATTTTGCTAACCCTAACTCATTAAGAATCCAAAATGGAAGCCCCTATCTATTCCAGGTCCAACCGCTTCATAAATTCGAGTGCAGACGGACAGATAATTTAGGCTGTTATTATATAGGGGATTTTATTTTCTCTTGTTGCACCTAAACTTTTTCTTAAGATTTTTCGTCAGTTTCACTTCGTCCGCTTTGTTAATTGTCCAGCATTCGCTACCATTTAAAACGATTGGTCTTACTAGTGTTTTGTATGACTGTATTTTTGTTTTGTTACTTATGTATTTAGATTTAAACTGGTTTCGCCCTCCATTATATCACCTGTTAGTTATATTGATTCTATTTTTGATTTCAATTTTTAAGTCATTACTATTCTTTACAGTTATGCCTAAGTTTTCAAATTAAGCTACTTGTTCAAACTCATGTTCCTTAATTTTTGAGGTATAACGTTATAAAATATTAATGAGCAATATCATAAAGTAAAACAATATGTAGATCGTCAAAGCTACTTCTTTCCCATCAACATTTTTCTCTGGAAAAATCTATATTTATATATCATTTACAATAAATGATATTCTTTTGCTAAAATAATATGGATTTTAAATACCTAAATAAGTTCACATCTCTTAAGCTGTCGAGCAGTGCTGCACTCAAAATTGCAAAACTAATAGTTCACATCAAGAATTAGACATTTCCCTTTTGTCCAGTCTGTGCGCACACCTGTACAAGCATATCACATGCTTATAAAAGTAGATTCCTAGTTTTCTCAACTAGAAACAAATAATGGTTTCTACAACAGTGATGGCTGTTGAACTGTTTTCGGCATCGGCCAAAAGAGAAGGGAAAACTAGGGTGAGCCAATATAATTTATTATAAAACTCAATAAAAGCTAAATTAGTATATTTTAAATTTTTTGTAATACACCTGAAGTGAATGAAGACATGGCTACATTTCTGAAAGTTCCTAAAAGTCCAATTTGAACTGGAAACGCACTGATTTCAAGAAGTGAAGTTAAAAGCTCATCTATCAGATTGTTTCGATTACCACCCTTTCAAAGGTTTATTGCATAGAATATTAACATGCGCAATTTGCTATTTTTGATTATTAAAGACCGTCATATTTGAAAGAATTTCTTGAATTATGCAACTTTTTGTCCAGATTTTAACGTCAAAGATAATCGGTAGGTATTTAATTTTTGAAGTTGGATTCCGAAAATGTGAAAATTATAAATTAACAATTGGACGAATCATACCCGATAGATTTCAGGCACTGCTTTTCAATAGCTCTTTTTTATTGTTTTCGTGTTTATTTCCCGGAATAACTGAAGAAAGAAGTAAATGAGAGTTTTCTAGGTTCCATCCTGAGTACCACAAAAACCAAGTATCTGCAACACTCTTGCGAATCTTCCAGGAAGTGAACGCGGAGAGACACTAAATAAGGTAAAGATATATATAATCCTACTTATTTAACCCCTTAATGCACAATTTATAAAGGCAAGCAAAAATAATCAATTTATACAATATAAAAAATATAATTTAGAACGTTGTCCTGCCATAAAAATTACAAAAATACAAAAAGAATCAAAATTTTTATTGCAGTTTTGTATTTTGATATCATTGCAGAAAATAGTCGAAATTTATATATATATATATATATATATATATATATATATATATTTTATACTTGAATAAGTAAGTGTTATAGCTTACAATCCCATGTAAATGATAAATATCAATAAAACGATTGGTTTTTTTGTTTGTTTGTTTCTTTTTTCACATTGTTATTTTCAATTCTCGATTGCATTCGAATGTGAAAAATTATAGCAACATAAAATACAACCGCTCTCGAATTATCTCGAGTGTGCGCAGTTTGGCCAGTTTAGCCATCTCGAGTTAACTCGAGCGTGCACGTTAAGGGGTTAATCGCACTATACGGAATTTGGTTTTGTTTATTCGAAGATAGCTACGACCAACTTTTTGGTCGTATCTATCTACGAGGGCTCGTTGAATTAAAACCGACTTAAAGCCAATTCCAAAAGGCTACAAACAGCCAAATTAGAAGCGAGATTCGAACTTACAGGCTCTGGTACCGACTCCCAGAATTACTAATTACTACTTACTATTATTACGTAATAATAATAATTACTACAAGATTACTAATTCGGGGCTTTTAAATATAAAATGGAGACTGCAGTTCACGGGAAGGTCATAAGTATCAATATACTAGTAATATATTTCAATAGTTTTCATTTTAAAACACTTTATGACCATTAAAACGAATAAATGTTAAATATTGACTGAATTTCTTCCCCTATATTACAGAATAACACCCTCCGAACTAAAACGAGATTTTAATGCCACTTTCAGTCAGAAATCAGTGAGTCAGACATAACTACAGGTCGTAAATCCGGACTTTAACCCTCTAACTATGGATGAATGCCTTATCTGAAACACCCACAATGGGGTGTTGCTGAATATTATGCTATGGAAGAAGAAAAATTCAAACACCTACTCTTAATCGAGCCGTAATGTCAAGTTTTGAAGAGTGCGTGTATTCAAATGGCTTTACAAGGTTTTCTGTTGCTTTTTCACCACCAAAAAATTAACATTATTCACATTCATTCTGAAAACTTTTTTTAATTTTACTCTATTATTAACTCAGTTATTAACTCTATTATTTATTAAACTATCTCTAATAAAACGCACCACCGACAGTATAATTTTTTAATGTACATCATAATCATTTTAAGTGACACGGTCGTAAAATTATAAATGTAACATAATAAACATTAAGATTATAGTCTACCTTAGAAATAATTTTTGTAAATTATTCATTAGTTATAAAATTTAGCGTACATATAAATTGTAGCAATCGCATTTTCAAAAACCTTTAATCAGGTTACATTTTTTAAAAATGTAATTTTCATAAATGTTTGGGTTTTTTTTTTTTTTTTTTTGTTAATTTTATGTTAATGGCAACACCTCCTAGAGAGAAGGCCTGAGCACAGTTTACCAGAAAATGTGATGACGTAGTGGCATAAGGCTGACAACATTCTGTAACTCTGACCAGAAACTTCCAAGTTATCACTTTTCCAATTATTTCCGCCGCCAAATGCAAAATCAACATATATGTATGGAATGTGCGTATTGGCAACGTTGGCGGAATTCGTTTCCTGAGCAGGGGATATGAAAATTCATTTGTGCTTGCTCTGAGTATGCGAATTCAATTCCTGTATATTTCGGTTAATTTTTTTTTGTAATAATGCCGTATAAATGTATTGTTCTTATTTGTAAAAGTAATTATGACTCCGAAGGTAAAAAAAAAATCAGTTTTCTCGTTTCGAAGAAAAGAAATTTTGGGACAAAAGTGGATTATTTCGATTCTTAGAAAAGCCTGACTGTGAACAAGAATTGTCATGTAAGTAAACTCTATTGTTATTTACAATTTTTAAGCATAAGATATAAGATTAAACCCCTACTTAAAAAGTAGATTTTTTTTTTTACAGTTACTCTAGATTATAGACAGTACTTTTGTTTTGACTAACGTATACGAAGAAATTTGATGAATAAATAAGAATATTCTATGTTTTTTAAACATATATATTAAAAATTATTCAACTATTAAAATGTAGTTTGTCATAAATAAATAATACTAGCAAATTTTACAATGCAATATTACAATTTCTTTAGAATTAACTACTTAATTAAAATTATGCTAAAAAACATGTTAAATATTGTATTTTTTTCTAAATTGAGTTAAAAGAAACAGTTCAAAATATAATGTAGTATTAACTTTTATATCATTAAAACGTCATTTAGAATTAGATATTTTGATAATAAATTGATTAATGTTTGATATTTGAAAAATATTCCTATCTGTATAGACGGTTGAAATTTTTGTATTTTCATTTGTAAAGCAACTAAAAGAATAAAGTAATTATATATTATATATCATTGAAGCTGACCTTTGGATATAACCCTTCTAATACTTTAAAAAATATAGTGAATTTCTGTTTAGATAATTATTTTATAACATAAAAAACTGTTTTATTTGTAACATACTAAAATACTGTACCGTCTCTTGTTAGGAAAGAGGAAAAAGTATTATCAAAAGCCATTGAAGAGAGCTTAGAATTTGGAAAAATCCAAATATATTTTCAATTCTGTGGCAGAATTTTCAATTTGTGAATCCCAAAACGAACTGTATAATCGTTGGATATTTTTGAATATGAAGATTAATATATTCTTTGCACATATAGTTACCAAATCCATAAATAACTTCTTCCGTTTGTATTGATAAAAAATTATCTGTATCAGTGTTTTTAACAATACAAAGTTCAACAAAAGAGGTCAGTATAACTTTCCCTGTGTTTTTACTGACTTAAAATATATATTTGATGTATTAATTACTTAGGTTAATACTCATAGGTTGTATATTGTAAATGATTTTAATATATCTTGAACAAATTTTCTTAAGTATGTTATGTATATTTTCATTGTGTATGTATCAAGTTATCAAGTGTAAAGATATAAAGTTAAAGTCTAATTTTCTATTAATAGAATTATTACTCTGTTAATCAATAATGAAATTTTCATTCTCGTGTTTAATTTTAACATCAAATGTAAAAAAAAATTCTGATTTTGTTTTGTTTTCGAGAAATAAAATTTCATATAAATGTATGTTTTTTTTACCTTATTTAGTACAGTGTTTACTTGGGGTTTTGCTCTTCAAAACTTGGGGGAAATTTTTGTACTTGAAGTTAGATGAATTAGTTTTAAATATATTTCCTGGATTAAATTTCTTAAAATTAAATTTCCTGGTAGATTAAATCCTGATAGATTAAATTTCCTGGTAGAAATTTCTTAAAATTTTATGAATGTATTTCTAAGTAGTAGAAGAAGCATAAATAATAAAATTCTAGGATGTTTTATTTTTCTTTTAAAACTATAAACATATTTAAGTAAGTGTTGTTTTTTAAAATAATTTATAACTCCATTTGATATTTAATGCACTATCCATATAATAGATAAAGTATGTTAATATCTTGATTATGGGGATGATAGGTGTTATTGTGAAAATCTGGAAGGATTATAATTTGTGCTTGAGTTAATTCTTTTTTATTAGAGAATTCAAATTTTAGAGTGTATATGTTTTACAAATGTGTGTTATTTTAGGCGTATTTGATAGAATAAACAAAAAGCAATACATTCTGTATCAGAGAACGAATAATGTTAACCAAAAAAAACTGAAATTTGCTATAAATAATCGCCAGTAAATAATAAATCAAATTTTTTTGTTGCCGTTAAAACTACAGCTTCAACTGAATGGCTTTGATAGTCAGCCTTATCCCGTGACGTCACAGTGAGTGTGCTCAGGCCTTCTCTCTTTAGGAGGTGTTGGCTCAGACCTTCTCTCTAGGAGGTGTTGGATGGGTTGTTAAAATTCGCGAAAACTTTCCATGAGGCATGATTGGCTGTCTCTTGACGTCAACCATGACGTCGATTCCGGGTTTGAAATGTTTTTACATAGACGAGCACCAAGGTTCGGGGGGCTATTCGTTGTTATTCGTAATTTTGGTTGTTGTTCTTCGATATTCTTCTTTCATTGTAATCATGTGAAATAGGAATAAACGAAGTTAGTCGATGTTGAGACGGCTACGGTCGTCACATACACACACACACACACACACACATACATATATATATATATATATATATATATATATATATATATATATATGTGTGTGTGTGTGTGTGTGTGTATGTATGTATATATATATATATATATATGTATATATATATGTATATATATATATATATAATATATATATATATATATATATATATATATATATATATATATATATATATATATATGTATATATATGTATATATATATGTATATATATATATATATATATATATATATATATATATATATATATATATATATATATATATATATATATATATATATATATATATATATATATATATATATATGTATATATATATATATATATATATATATATATATATATATATATATATATATATATATATATATATATATATATATGTATATATATATATATATATATATATATGTATATATATATATATGTATATATATATATACAGTATATACGCGTTAGAACACATTTCACAGGATGAAATAAGGAATCCTTTCTGACTTTCTTCAAGTTTCCACAATGAAATGTCGTATGAACAGCACTCCTTGGGCGAATTTTGATCAGGAAAACGCGATTGGAAAAGTGCTTTTTAAACCCTCTCATATAATGCAGTGGTTACCTGTAAGGTTCTCTTTACTGCAGTAACCGAAGGATTGATTAAGAGTTACAGTCGCACTTCAATATCTATTTCGGTTTCACATCAGTCAGAAGTCATAAAATCTGGAATCAGAGACATTCACTTTCGTACAGAAAATACTTTCCCTGTTGGAAGCGGATAAGGCACATGTGTTCCAAACTTTATAAAGATCATAGCTGATTACAGACCTTTGTTGTCAGCTATCATAGCCCCTAAAGCACTACCTTTACACGTTAAATCTACTTTACTCTTGTAGACTAGGATTCTTTTTTTTAGTTTAATTTAATTTATTTAACAATATGCCAATTTTCTATAGTTTTTATCATGTTTTCCCCCTTCTTCCTGCAGCTGTTAGCTGGATAAGATTAAAAAGAGAAAGTTTTTCCTTTCCGGTACGGAATCCTTACTTTCGAATTTCACTTCTGCCGTGGAAGTTCTTCGCCATTCGAAACCAATTTTAAGAAAAATGTACCGAGATAATGTGATATCCATAAACAAATAGATGTAATCTTCCAATTTTGATAAGAATAGAACAAATGACTGTATGTTAGCAATCTGCATAGCTCTTTAAATCTTAAAACATTTTTTAAGATAAACATTATCTGAAATCTGTAGGATAAAAGACCAATTTTTTAAAAATTTTCAAGTAAGTGTACTATTTTGATCGGAAAAGTAAACCTGCGTTTGCAAGTGGAACAATAGAAATGTTTTCTGCTAGGAGTTTTTGAAATGATAGACATTAAAAATTCTCTTAAAACAGATTAATAACAATAGTCTCTTTCTCTTAAAACAGATTAATTAAAACTTAAACTCTGAGTAATGTTTCTCCCCAATGACGTGCATAGCTTTCACTACTCTGACGATTTTTAGCTATCATCCGTTTATTTTGGAAGCTCTTGTTGTTAGTACCTCTTTGAATACCACAAAAAACCTTCATTACTAACAGCCAACTGTTCCACAGTATCATTTATAAAACTTTAGTTTCAAGATAAATTATGTTAATCCCTACAATGCTATTCCATTCTTGTCGATTGTTGTTACTATTGTTACTTTTGCAAGTCAACTTTTAAAAATTTATTTTAAATAAAGGAAAGGCAAGTAATAAATACGCTTTTACTCAAAAAAAGTCTTTTGCACATTGAAGTTATTTTCGGATTTTAGCGGTTGTTTTTTTTTATTTTACTTACAAAACGCCTCGCGCTTAAAAACAGCGTTGCTAACATTTTTTGATAAGTCAGATTTATTGTCAAACCCATGTTATCTCAAACAGCATCTCATAGTTAAGACTATGCTATCTAGATAGTAATTTGGAGATAACGTTATTTATTTTTCTTCTACTTTCCTTTATGATATGTGCGAAGTAAAAGAACACAAAATATAATATTTTGATATATTCATACCTATATTCATTCATAAATGCATACATGCATACACATATAATATTTGAAGAGTTCACATCCGAAGTGAACCAAGTCAAGTTTTTTCTTTTATAAAATAAAATTGTTTGTCGGTGTCAATAAAATGTTACTTTATAAAACTGCCTATGAAAATACATTAGAAACTATCCTAGCCATTAATTATTTACTAAAATTAATTTAAATTACCAGAAATTAATAAGGATCCTGGCACTTTAAAACTCAGTTTCTTTAACTTTTACAAATGGGTTTGGTATACTTCGGTTGTAAGTTCCTAATGCCCGAGTATATATATATATATATATATATATATATATATATATATATATATATATATATATATATATATATATATATATATATGTGTGTGTGTGTGTGTGTGTGTGTGTGTATATATGTGTATATATATGTATATGTGTGTATATATATATATATATATATGTATGTATATATATGTATATGTATACGCATATGTATATATATATATATATATATATATATATATATATATATATATATATATATATATATATATATATATGTAATGGGTAATTTATCCCATCACAAAGGAAATAGTATCCATGCTATATATGGTGCAATATATATATATATATATATATATATATATATATATACATATATATATATGTGTATGTGTATGTATATATGTATATATGCAAAAATTATTTCCTCTAGTCACAATAATTATGTATCCCCAATTATTTTTACTTGCCCGAGGAACTGGATGAGAAGAAGCTTAATCAGCTAGCAGTAATAACGAAGCAGTCGGCCCCCAATGAAGAGAACGGCACGAGTCTAATTAAAACCTTATTTTAGATCTGCTAAAAAAAGGACATGTTTACTAGTCAAAGATAGACAAAAGAAAAAAGTACAAAAATCAGTTTGCTCGAATAGGGGTGTATATAAGATCGAAGACAGAATTTTCCCAGGGGACAAGAAACTTAGTCAGCGAATTTAAGTGTTAAGATCAGGAGAAAATCCGAGCCATTTGCCGGCGACAGCTGGAAAACATGTTAAGTGGACTGAAAATTGCATCTATTAGACAGAAAACTTTGGGAAATGTATTAAAAAAATTTTAAGCTGAGGACACTCCTTTGATATCCGCAGATCTAAAATAATATTTTAATTAGACTAAAAATATTTTAAGGAATTAGAATAGGAGAGAGGAAGTTTTTTACGGAAATAGGAAAGAGAATTAAGTTTGATATTTTTCATATATATATATATATATATATATATATATATATATACGTATGTATGTATATATAAGTATATTTATATATACATTTATGTATATATACATACATATATGTATATATATAAGTATATGTATATATGTGTGTGTGTGTGCATATATACACATTTTATATTTATCACTCTTGTGGGTAAAATAGAAAAAAACTGTGAAAAAATATTTAAATCTAACTACTTCTAAATGTGAAGAACTGTATTAGGTGGAGAGAAAATTTTTCATTTTTGGAATTAAATTGAAAGAATTTCAGATCATTGTCAAATTCAATATAGATATTTCTGTTTTTTCTGAACACTGCGATCAATTTTCTAATACACGAGGATGAATCAGACGTGTATCTCTATCTAAAGAATATTCCTAACAGCTACAAACATTCATGCTAAAAGTGAGTCTCGAACCCACGGTATCGAGTAGCAACTGGAAATATTCTATATGTTCATCCATCACGGTTTGATTTCCTTTGCAACTGTACAGTACTGCATTAGAACGAATGAGACCAGAACACAATCATTCAAGTTGGTTCAATACAGTTACAAGTGTTCCTGTTGAAAACGTGGTTCAAACCTATGAAGGTCAGTACTGAAAGGCAAGGAATAAGAAAGACACTTCACTGGTAAGTTTATAGTTATGTATGTCAATCCTGATAAAAGTAATAGCAAAAGAAATAATGCTTAATTTAAGGTTTTAGGTCATGTATTAAGTTTTCCTGTTTCCTAATACTACCCCATAATAAACTTATTAAAAATTAAATTATCTCCTTTTTTTCGTTCAAGAAGATAATAAGCTTGGGCAACCAAGTTTTCTCGAAAAAGAAGAGCTACGGTTAATTTCCAAGTAATTTCCAACCTCACATCAACAGTGATGAGATTTAGAGAGAGCACTTCCTCGAAGATGCGGCCGCACATTGGGATGCCCCTTTTCTTCTCGCACTCCAGCAAGAAAACAGTATCTGTCCTTGACCTGTCGTAACACTGAATCCCCCCGTCCTTGGCCCGATTGGTCCTCAATTATCTGTGAATAGCAATTTCGAATTGTCTTCTTGTCGCTCGCCGAAGGTTGCACGCCTTCCATTGAAGTGGGATGACACACACTGTTGCCAAACAAGAGACGCTGGCTCTCGCTTTGTCAACAAAGAACAAAAGGGCAGCCGGCACAAGAACAATGCCGTCTCTGCCATTTGTTGTAATGGTTTAATTGCCGTTTTTATGTAACGAATTAGCTGCCTTCACGCAGCTGTTGAAACTAAACCGATGTCACCCGCACAAAAGGTCGATTATTAAAGGAATTTTGTAATGAAAGAGCGTTTAAATGGGAAGGGTGGAGGAAAGAGCGGTAAGCATCTCGACGAAATATTCGGCTTTCTCTTTTGGTGTTATTTTCAATTACCATTTCTAAAATTGCTAGAAAGAAGAAGAAATTGCAAGATTCCTGAGGCGATAACACCGCGTAGAAAAATTATCTCATTATAAGGAAACAAAGGAGACAAGCCCAACTTATAGGATACTGGCCTAATTGGGAGTACGATTTCCTCTTTTCAATAAGCTAGTGCTCAATTTCTCGAAATGTAACTTAAATGGTTACGAACATTCAAGCCTGCAGTAGGATTCGAATTCATACACACTGTTAACTAAAGGCAATGCTTTATTATCTTAGACCCCTGTCTGACAAACTTGCAGACCCAGGGATAAATATTCAATTAGGTCTGTACACATATAAACATAAGAATGGACTGAGTTTTGTAGTTAATTTTTCCTATACAAATCTTAATTAGAATAAAATATTTTACGTAATAAATTTTAAAACATACTCATATTTAGAACTATCTGAGATACATTCACAATTGTAGCTTTCTCTTTATTAAAAAATATGCATTTAACTTAAAGTAACCCTTATCGACTCCGGTAAATTTCTTTATACTAATAAGCAACACCACAGAGTACTACTAAGTTGAATTTATTTTCCTGACATAATTCGAAAACAGTGTCAGAAAATAGATGGGCAAACTACTGGTTAACATTTAGTTTAGTATAATACTGGTCAGTAGGTGATAACTAGCTCTAAACTACTAAAATGTTATCAATTAAACTATGAACATTTGGGTAGAAGCAGTACACAGAAGGTCAACGTATAGAATGTGATGAGATAAGACAGAGAGTATGGAATACAGCACAAATTCAATTAAAAGAATTTTCCAAGTTTTGTTAAAACTTGATTAAATTGGGTAATTATAATAGGGTAACAATAAAATTTCTATAATAATTTCTAAGATTCTAAACATAAATAGAAAAAGATACGTGTTTTGCTATAGCAAATGGTATGTAACTCAACACTTATCCCTAATCACAGGCAAAAAGTTAACTTGACACTACATGCCTCGGTGTTGTAACTTCGTTGAGGTGTCCATTTGTAGAAAGCACTTGTCAGACGCTCAACGTCAGGACATCCACATTTTTTATTACTTCACATAATAAACATGTAAAAAACATATAAATCTACAAACAGAACGAATTGACTCATCCTCCCCTTCCTAAACCCTCTTCATTCTTTTTGAGCGAACATATTACCACTCGCTTCACTTCTTTTCACCTTTTAGTAGAAGTTCAGGGAGGAAAGGAACCGTGGATGTTACAGGGTCAACTTCGGCATATGTGGTTCTATTCACACTGGAATATAAATCTTTCTCCATAATATTCGGCTTTCTATATGTATCCTGAGGCCACTTGTAGGGAATCGTCCTCTCCGAAATAGCTGACTATCAAAGAAAGTCAATTTTCCCCAGGTTTCCAATATACCCTCTAGTTTGCAGCTCCCTTTGAACCTGCGGCCCCTTTAATTCTCCCTTTTCGGAAGACGAGATCATAAAAATTCAACTTAACGGTCGGGTTTAAAGTCAACCCTCCCCACTTTACAAAACGTAGACGTTTCCTTTTGTTGCTAGTAACCATTGATGCTTCACTTCTTATCATAGGGATGCACAAAAGCGCAGACATCTCTGCGGGTACTCTTCTGTCACGTATTACGGTGAGATGAGAGTAACATGCCGCAGTAACATACTTATTGTAAAAGTCTAACTGACAACGGGAAGTTTAGAAGCAAATCACAGTCACAACATTTTTTTCTCATGACCTTACAACCTGAAATGTTAGGGATTGCCACTGTAGGTCATATACAGTTTAATTTACATTTAACAGCATGTATAAAATATAGAAGAGCAAAGCCGACCGATATAGAGTTTAGAAGCTTCTTTATTAATACTTTGGAAAATTTATCACTGGTGGCAACTTACCCTTGCAGTTTCTCAGGTAAATTTCTCGCTCTGGATATCAAAAAGAAGTTTATTCAGTTGGTTAATTGATTTTGAAGAATACAACCGGCATCTTTTGTTATAGGTGTGCTAATAGGAAGTCAATAATCCAACTGAATAAGTCATGAAACAATGCGTCTCATTTTATTACTAGCATATAGCCCGTCATATGACGGGATCAGTAAAAAACTTTTCTGGTCGTATGCTAGTTGTCAATTTCAATTTAACTTGTCATATTACATGATAGGATGAACAGCAGAGGTTTTAATATTGACAGTGATTATTTGGCGGTATATATGAATGATGTCCAGAATTTGGTGAATCGATTGCAAACCGTGTAGGTATGTATAAATATCAAACGCACAAACTTCTTAATTTTCAAAGATATATAACTTAAAAGCTAGATATTTATTAGTTCGTGAAAAGGACTCGTAGCTTTTTATAAAAAGAATTTTTTGTTAATACTGGTGATAAAATTTTCATCGCAAAATAATAATCGATGATTAAATTTAAAATTATCACATATGTACCTAATCTATTATTTAAGCCAAATACAAAAGAAAATTATTTACGTAATATATAAGTCCAATGATAAAATGTATGAAAATTATACAGACGATATTTAAATAATTTAAAATAAGACATGATTAAATGAGAGGAATAACGTTATAATGCTAGAAAAAAATTGTTATTTTTACCTATTTATTATGTGATAAATTGATAAATTTAAGCGCCTGCTCTTAAAATGGGGCTTGATATAATGGCATTAGACGCTCGAAAAGGGGTGAAGGGTGGATTTCGAACGTTTTAAAGACGATGCTTTGATTTTTCTAACCCTAACTCATAAGAATCTAATATGGATGCCTGTATCCATTCCAGATCCAACAGTTTCATAAATTTGAGGACAGACGGACAGATAACTTAGGCTATTATTATACAGGGGATAAGGAAAAACGTTGAACAACTAATATACATTAGAAATTTGAAAAAAAGTATGTTATATTATGGTCCGCGCATTAACTTAATTTATATTGTTGGTATTAATCTACAATTAAAATTATAATGATCTTAAAGTTGCTTTCTATAGATTAAATTAATAATACAGAAATTTTATATATAAAAAGTTCAAAAGCGAGTACAAATTGGAAAAAAATTTGAAATAGAATGAAGTTATAGCTAATTAGGTATAAAAAAAGAATCTAAACGTTTACAAGAATGATATTAATTAATTTTATAGATAATACAAATCTATATATACAGGATAACTTAACGCTATCTATCGAATAGAATATTTTACATCTTACAGATAATGATGTAATATAGTTTTAATTTCTTCTTTTTTAATTCCACTATATTTTTATTTTTTAATCAAGAGCAGCAATTTCATAATTATATAACAAATAAAACAAATCTTAAATATCTCAATTTATGTATAATTTAGAAACTTGTGATAGATAGTTT
Organism: Pardosa pseudoannulata; assembly: GCA_032207245.1. Classification (NCBI taxonomy): domain Eukaryota; kingdom Metazoa; phylum Arthropoda; class Arachnida; order Araneae; family Lycosidae; genus Pardosa; species Pardosa pseudoannulata. The sequence goes on along the minus strand of CM063498.1, from coordinate 100,228,162 downwards.
AATATAGACACATAGCATTCACCGATTCCTTTTAGGAAATATGAGACTCCATAAGTTTTTGACTGTCACCTAACGAAGAATCTATTCAATGCTATAAGGAAGTAAAGAATTTCAAAGACTTTTTTAAACTATACATAACCTGTCAGGAGTTTGTAAAATATTCCGATTGGACAGGATTTTTATCTAACTACCTCCCATTTCCCTGGAGATTCTAGTGGAGTTTTCACTGCACGAAAAATAGTTTTGTATTGAGACATACCCTTAAAATTGGATTCTGTTGCTCTTATTACTGTACATTGCCTTTTATATGAATTTAATATCTTTTCAATGTTTTCCACAATCAAAAAAGTATCGAAATTATCCTGATGACTTGGCTTTGTTTCTTGTAAGCATTGGAATCAACTTTTAATAGCAGTGGTATTTACAACATTGAAACGTATAGCTTAAAGAATTCCGAAAGAACCTACATACACCCTTAATATCAGTATGGTTTACAAACATAGACTTTACCGAAAGACGGCGCACTATCTGTCTGGCCATCATCTAGCAAAGAGTAACATCTAGAAGAATTCCAAATAAGTTCGATAACCGTTCGTACTCTTTTATTAGAAGTAGAAATTATAAGTATCCCTATATATCTTGTTGAAGTGGCTGACGACATAAGAAATACTGTCGGCCTGAAGTTTTAAAATTATAGACATTTCAAACTGAAGTAGTCCCTCCCCCTGTCTCTTAAAACAGATTTATTGCAAATGAAACATTGCATATGTTTTTACTCTAAAAAGGGCCTGCATCGCTATCACTACTCTGATGCTTTTTTAACTATCATCCGTTTTGCTATGGCAACTCTTTTTGTTATGTCCTTGGAGATCACGGATGACCATAACCAATAAGAGCAAACCGTTTTACAGGATCATTTATTAGACTTTATTTTCAAGATAAATTGTGTTTTACCATATAACTCGATACTGTTCCTGACGATCATGTTTACTATCGTTATATCTACAGGACAACTTTAAAAAAATTTTTAGATTAAAGAAACGCAATTTATGCATTTACTTTCATTTCCTTGGTTGGGAACACTGATTCCAATTCTTTGCTATTAAAGAACTCATTACCCTTGCATACAATCTATTGTTAAAAAAAAAAAAAAAAAAAAAAAAAAAAAAAATACAAATGTTTATTCCAGCTATGAGATTTAAACCCATGGAGTCGCTTCTAGTCTACCAAAATTGGAGGCAATGTCAAGTCGAACTTCAAATATTTAATGAATGTTCGTTTGTTGGTTTGGTCTACTGCTTTGCTAATGAGATTGAGTTTTCTTTTTAAAGCCAATTCTGAACGGCTACTAACTTTCATGTCAGTAGTAGTATTCAAACTCTGGAACTCTGGCACTAAATTGAGTTCGACTTATTCGACCGTCGATCAACATTTTAACGAGAAATCAAAAACGATTTTATGGATACTCTTCTATCATTTAAGAGTTTGGAAACTTTATACTTGTATTGAATTAAATAATTTCGATGATTTAAAGTACTGCCTTTTAAAAAAATTTCTCCTTCTTCATTGTCAACGTTTTTTTCATTTTATCTCTTCGATCTTAACTATTTTTCTTCTTGTTTTCATCCGTTTTCGTGAGCAAAACGATCCTAACACCTCTCCTAACATCTCTTTTGCAATAAGTAATAGACTAATTAGTTGTATGCTGCTCTTAAGTTCAAATCTCTCTGATGTCACAAATGTTTGTAGCCGTTTGAAATATGTTTTCAATAATACGGTTTATTTTAATTAAACCATAAATCTAACTGACAATAGCTGCAATCCAAAATTTATTTTTCCATGGCAAAGATTAGCTTACGTCTGAAAAGATCTTTTAAATATAGATTTGAAAATCCACATTTAGTTTTTTCTATGTTGTACGCAAGATGTACCAAACAATCTCTGTACCTTTTGCTTTATCTCTAATGTCCTGGACACAAACTTTAAACGAGAAATCGATGCACTAAGCTCCAGATTCTGTTACCGATTTGATAAACAATTATGAGTTCATTAAATTTCCGCAACTTTAAACTACTTTAAAGAAGGAGAAGAGAAAAAATCGATACTTCCATATTCGAAAGAGTTGTGAATAACTTCTTACTTTCCTATATTCATTTTACGGTGTGCGATTCCGATGCATTCGCGAATCGAAGTGAGACGTTGATATTGGCGAAAGAAGACTTTAATTTCACGCGCTAGGAGAAAGTCATTTGAGCGTACAAATGCCCGTCGTGTGTTAACATAGAAATCATTCAGTAATATCGGCCGAAGATACGTTTAAATATATTCAACCGGGTTTAACAAATTTAAAATGAAATCCCAGATTCGTTTGGAGACATTACGGGCCGGGTACAATGTTGCGAAGTGACTAAATTCGATTTTTCAGCAGTTCGGCTTGATTCTTTTTTTTTTTTTTCAAAACAAATTTGAAATGCTTCATACGGTGTTAAAAGTTAAAATATGTTAAGAGAACACAGTGCATTTTGGGCTGAAAGTTTTCTTTATAATGACCGATTTTTGATGCTCTATAAAATAAAAAATTATAAAGTAAAACATTTTCCTAGATGATGAATAAGCGTATAGTTTTATAAAAACTATACAGTTTCGTTAGATGAAATAACACATTTTTAAGAAAACTTAAAATTTATGTACTAATCAATAAAAAAAGATCTACTTGCCAGCGCAATATCCTTTGAAACGTATAACATAGAAAATAAATTTTTATTTCAAATACAAGCCAGTTATCAGTTTTATTCTGAGAACTAAAATTATATTAATAAAGTTTTATATCAAATACAAGCCAATTATCATTTCTGTTCTGTGAACTGAAATTATATTAATAACTTTTTATATCCAATACAAAACAATTATCATTTCTATTCTGCGAACTGAAATTATATTGATAAATTTTTATATCAAATATAAGCCAATTATCATTTCTATTCTGTGAACTGAAATTATATTAATAAATTTTTATATTAAATACAAACCAATTATCATTTCTATTCTGTGAACTGAAATTATATTAATAAATTTTTATATCAAAAACAACCCACTTTTCATTTTTGTTCTGTGAACTAATATTAATAAATTTTTATATCAAACACAAGCCAATTATCATTTCTATTATGTGAACTGAAATTATATTAATAAATTTTTATATCAAATATAAGCAAATAATCATTTCTATTCTGTTAACTGAAATTATATTAATAAATTTTATATCAAATATAAACCAGTTATCATTTCTATTATGTGAACTGAAATTATAATAATAAATTTTTATATCAAAAACAAGCCAATTATCATTTTTGTTCTGTGAACTGAAATTATATTAATAAATTTTTATATCAACTACAAGCCAATTATCATTTCTATTCTGTGAACTTAAATTATATTAGTACGATCAACTTATATCCATTTACAATTAGCAAATGTTAATTTACTTTAGATTTTAAATTTCTTCATATTTTTTATTTATTTTTTTTTTGGGGGGGGGGGTTACTAAAGAATCACATACCAACAGTTTTAAGGCTTTATCACACGTTAATATGTACGTATTAGTTTATGACTTCTTTTACTGCTGAAGAATGTGCAGATTTCTTGTGTTACAACGAAACATTCTCATCTGATTTATTTCATTTCATATTAATTTGTGGTAAGGCCTTTTATTGGTTAAAAACTTTTGATATCACATGAGAAAAATCCGCGTATTTTTCAACGGGAAGAGAAATGCTAAACTGAATCTCTGCTTTTTCAAAACGTATATGTTGACGTGTGATAAGACTTTTATAATAAAACACATTTTACTTCAATTTAATATAAAATTCTAGTTTCTAATACACAAATTTTAAAATTTATCTTAAGAGTGAAAATTTTTTTTATTTTGTGTATGTTTTTTATGTTTTTTTAAATTAACTACTTAAAATAACAAAAGTAACTAACTTTTAAAATGTAGAGTGTTACTCAATAACTTTCAAATATGCATTCTAAAAGGACCGGAAATTTTTGTTATGTTATGAATAGAAAAAAAAACTGCTAAAATGAAAATTTTTTTCTCGAAAAAAGTATTTCCCTTCAGTCCTGTACAGTAACGTGTCATAAATGGTATAACTTAGATTTCCCTCTCTGGTATCTGGAACAATTACGGTTCACTTTCTGGTATCTGGGATAATTAGGGTTCCCTCTCTGGTATCTAAAGGGACTCAACCTCTCCTCCCCTTTCATAGAAATTAAAATTTTTCCCTCATTTTTCTCTCATTTTTTTAATGTAGAGTTACCATAAAAATAAGGATATTAGTTTTAAAATTTTACACTTAATTTTTTTAAATATGAATAACTGATTGCGTTGTCAGCTATAAGATACGTGTCGTAAATGGTGTAAATTCGAGTGGGTTGAAAATAATATTCTTTTTCTTGAAGATATCTACTTGCGACTGGCATTGCTATTTTCGGTACTTATATGGATTCAATAAACATCATTATTACTAAATGTTTCAATAAAATATTATTTATTAAAAATCTTTGGATAAGTAACTTTTAACTTTTTCTTTAATTTTAAATGTTATAGTAAACACAATTGTTTTGTATTTTAGAATTAATTTAAAAGTATATTCAAGAAAGCAAATTTCGTTTGAACAATGTTCATTTAATTAAAGTTTAAGTTTTTTAAATCCTTATAATTTTTTTCAAGATTAATTTTTCTAATAATTAATATTTCTTTTAATAATTAATATTTCTGCTCCAAATTTTTTTAATATCTGTTAAATACCTCTACAAAAGGTTGTGAGTTGATTTTAAGAAATCTCTAAAATTATGTTTTATAAAAAAATTATTCCTGGCACAGCGAAAAACAACTAATTTGGCAAGTATTTTATATATTCGCATATAAAAGTGAAATAAGCAACTTATTGCTAATTCTGTGCAAAGTTTTATTCCATGCATTGTAGAAAACCTGTATAAAAATTTAACACTTGTATCTGAAATTTGAAAAAAAAAAACTTATGGAAAATGTATGGAATTCAAGTAATGAAGCATTAAAAAAATGCAAAGTTTTTATTTGTTAAAGAATGCCCCTATAAGTAAAATCCTATTCATACGTAACTTTTGAAGTATTAAAGATACAAATCTGAATTTGGGCATGTGTAGAAAGGTTGGAAAAATAATTTGAGCTAACAAAAATTCAATATGTTGACCAAATTTGGAAATACCCTGTACCCTTAAATTAATCACACAAAGTGTTAGTTAAATATGAACTATTTATTTTGTTCTCAGTGTCTCAGTGTTTCATAATATTGTTTATTTTGATCTTTTTGATACTAGTACCTCATGAGAAAATTTTAGGTAGATCGTAATGTTACACTTAAGTTGAATTACCGGAAGTTATTCTGCTGAGCCCAGAGAGATGATTTAAAAAATTGCTTTATCTTCGTAGATTTCTGATTGTTTTAGGAGCTTAGTCTATTTCTTTAAGCTCCGAAAGTATTTAGTATCTTGTTGATAAAGAAAACTATCCAATATTTGTCAAGACTGGTCTAATAGTGAAGTCAATATTCAGCTCTATATTTCTGTGTAAATGCTCTTTTACACTATGAATTTTATAAAAAAAATAAGTTGTTGGTTGGTTTTCTAAGGATAATTTAACTAAATGGCACCATGTAAAACACACGCAGCCTCAGGACAATTATTTGCAGGGAGATCCTCTTGAGGACAATTGCTGATCTGCTGCCATGTAGCCATTGTGGCAGGGCAAAAGAATATATGATCTGGTCTAAGTTTGGTTTCGAGGCAGTTTCTATAAAAATGTAGGTCCTTGTTCCATTTGTTCCTATCTTCATCTTCTTTCAGTGACGAATTCTTAGTCTTGCCAAGTTTTTTGTGATTTCTTTGTTTATGATGAGTTCATGGATCTGATATTTCAGCGCAATGGTCACATTTTATTAATTTTGACTTTACAGCAGAATTTATGTCACAAAGCGAGATTAGATGTAAAGATTTTTCATTTAGATGCCTCGCTACTTTGGCAAAGGCATCTGCAGCCTCGAAGTCATCTATAACGTTGTATGCTGGAATCCACTGCATGATGCAGTGATAAAAAAAATATGTACAGAAACAGATGGAATGATGATCATTTGGACATCTGTATTTCAGTGGTAGCCACTACCTACACTCCAACAGTAAAAAATTTCTTGATGACCAACAAGACAAACATCCTTCTCATTCAAGTCTGATGAAAAATCTGTTCTTACATTTTTTATTTATTACTAACGACAATTCAGTTTTTTATATATATATACGATTCGATTTCAAAATATTTTCCTTTTATACCATTTTGTTACTATCGATTTAATATTACTAGAACTGTATGTTTAAAGGCAATAAACAAGTGGAAGATTTGGGTAAAAAAGTTCTTATTTTTGTCCTGGTTTCTTTTGCGTACCTCATAGTAGAATTTAAAAGTGGTACGTGTCGTGTAGTCCTCATTTATATTTGAGTATTAGCCTGTGATCAAATGTATAGTGGGGATTTTATTTTGATTGCGTTGTGTAAAAGTATTTTTGTACTAAATTAAGCACAGATTCCGAGAAACTACAGACATAAATATGAAGATAAACTAAAAGCTAAATTAACAGTATCCGAAACTAGCTTAATATAAAAAAGTAAATTTATTATAATATATATACATCTATGTACATACAAAACTGATGCTAATTTTCATAAAAT
>CM063498.1:100201400-100213900 GCA_032207245.1 Pardosa pseudoannulata | reverse complement strand
TTTACATCATAGAAAAATCAATGAATACGAAAATAAGATTATATTCGCTGATACCAGAAGTTTGTTTTCACCCAATGATTTTTAGAATATACAAGACAATTCGTGAAATAATTATCCGTAAGCCCCCATTAAATTGTATTTTTCATGTTTCTTTGAGGACTAAGGACGGATGAAGTAAGTTTTTCCGCTAAATACATGCACATTAAGACTGAAGTCCAAGTAATATTGAAGCAGATAACAATGCAATGAGCTTAGCACTATTTCCAGGGAGGAAAACTTTGGGTTGCGAAATAAAACAAAATGTCAAAAGAATTTCCTGCAGAAGAGCTATTACCCGATTCTTCCCTTATCTTTTTTTCTCTCTTGCATACAAGGAGTCGAGTCGAGTCGAGTTGTAATTTTATTTTTTGTACCTCCACTGTTTATTTTTATTTGTCGTAAAATAATCGCATCATTACGGCGCGGTTTTGTTTTCTGTTTTCAGGCTCAATCGATGCAAGAGAGAAAAAAAAACACTTTTCATCGGAACGTAACGTAGAATTTGCCTTTTGTTCGACATTATTCAAAATTTCTGATGCGGAATTTCTGCGGAATCACGCCCTCCGTAAGAACTTCTTCCTGTGCAGTTAATTAACATGCAATACAGGGTGACCACGGAAAAATAAAAATGGCAAAGGATGTCCAATAAAGTAAGCAAATCGCCTTTGTGTTGTTGTGAATAAGATTGCCGTTTTCTTTTTCCATTCAATTCACTTCAACTGCTGGGTTTTTGAAAACTGCCTGCTGCCAAGATGATTGATTCGAAATCGGCTCTTAAAAAACCGTGCGTGATAACGCAATCAATTTAAACAATTAATTAAGTATCAGGTATACTAGTTTACCAGACTCTTTTTAAAAAAATTTCTCCAAGTCCGTTGTTCATGCATTTAAAACTTCAAGTAGAATATTGTTAGGTGTTTCAAGGAGAGATTTTTTTGTAAAACAGATAAATCTTTAAATAGCACTTTCCTGGAAAAGTAAACGAATTTATTGTAATTGTACTTAGTTTTCCAAGTGGAATACGATTAAATTTATATATTAAGCCTTATATACCACTTTAGTTAAAGTAATGAGTCAGCTACATAATTCAGAATTCGTTAATATTTAATTTTTATAAGCATTAAATATTCATAAATCAAAGTATTTCCTTTGTCGTAGTTCCATTTGTGAGTTCAGATGTATGTTGACCAATCTGATAGTTTAGAAATGTTTGAAAAGTAGACTCACTAAAGATATACGAGGACACTCAACTTGCTTATACACTATTGGATAATTCCACCTACCAAGAAAACCTTATAGGTAATAATATTGCCTGATCTCTATTCAAAATCCATAGGGAGTTTGTCTTCTTAGAAGGTTTTGAGTTCAAATATTCAAACCTTTCAAGTATTGTTATGCTTACGACGTTTTAGAGTATGGATAAGATTATGACTTATAACTTGTAAACAAAAAATTACAGTCATACGCATATATTTATTACAAACAAACAGAAAAGTTAATGATATTTGAGTTATTTTAAAATTCATCGTAAGTTGTTTTCTTCAGTTGCTCGAAAAAGTTAAACCATTGTACAAATACTGCAGAAAAATGACATCTAATGATTGTTCAAAGTATTGGGTTTTATTCCTTTTTAATTAGTTCGAAAGTGACTGTGTAGAACTATGTAAACATTTGTCAGCAGTGAATAAACATCTACGCAGAAACAGCATAACTGCTCATTATCTTATGACTGGTAAACCAAGTGGTTATTCACTTCCAAGATATTCTGTGTTTCTAGTCAATTTGGAAAAAAAAACGTATCCCGAATACGCTCCGATCCAAATACGTATTCGATACACTTACCTGTATAATAGAGGCGATCTTCTAATGTTAAGCTTCGAGTGAAAATTATCCGAAGTTCCAGTCTATAAAATGACAATTAGTGAACTTTAATAGATGACAGTATCTCAGATGAGTCAGACACTATCAAAGTTCGTTAACTCTTCTTCAGATCCACTGTGAGCGTTCGGTGAGCTTGAGAGTTAAAAATATAGGGGGGACAAAAGCTAGTTGTAAAAAAATATAATTTATATATATATATATATATATATATATATATATATATATTGAGACAGAAATTTAAAAATATTCTCTAGTTATTAAAATTCCTAAAATATTTATAAAAGCGATTCAATAAACGATAATTCAAATTATTAGGAGTTACATGCATTTACACTGTAACAACTCGCTCCATTCTGAGGCAAATTGTTATACCATATCGGATAATTTGTTACCTAAGGTGTATTGAGGAATAAATATAAATATAACATCTCATGTTTTTATTATATTATTATCTGCATTTTTTAAATAAGGCATACAACATAAAAGGTTTCACATATTCACTTAAATTTATAAGCTATCCTGTTGAACTTTAATAATTATTATCTGAATTATAGATTTTACAAATATTTATTTTGTCTTATGTCGCATAATGATCGTTAGAGCGTTTTAAACAATAAAATCGTTGAAACTATGCTTTTTGTGATCTAAATGTTGAGTAGGGTGTCCGCATATTCTAAGCCCTTGTCATCTTCGTCCTAAGAAACTTGTTCAGAAGACTATTTCCTTAGTTCTTGCCTCTTAGAGGCTCTGGCTTTTTTCATTTTTCGGTTTCAGATCAAAAAAAATATTAGAGATATTTTTAAGAAAGCATTTTTTATTGACTTTTACTTACAGAGCGATTTCCATTCTCTAGTTTTAAGATAGGATCTTATTACTTAGAGTTTAATGTAAAGCTGAGCCCGTTTTAATGTAGAAGTATCTGATTTCAATATAAAAGCACTTGTTTCGAATTAATGGGATACTTCAGATGCCTTCAGAAGAATCTCCTCTGGTTGTTGAGTCACTTTTATGTGCATTTTCTACATCTTTAATCCGTCAACTTTTCCTTTCCCACAAAGAACTGCATTCTAACTATGATGATGTCAACATTCACGGCACCAAATCGCGAAACTACATTGGCTTGTCTTATTAAACTAACTCAGGTTCTAGCAGTTACAGTCTTCCTTCGTTTTTCTCCATCTACAATATAGAAATTATCACCACATATAAGGCTTTGAAATACATATCCAATAACAATAAGAACCATTACATCATTTATTCTGCCTCTTTAATAGTTATGAAAGAATCAAAATCAGCTCAAATCTGCCTCTGATACTTACAGCTTTGTTTACCCTCATTTCACAACTATACAACCAGCTTTCCCTTTGCGGTTTTCATGTTTTCTTCTGTTGTGTTCCTAGTCATATAGGTATCCCAGGCAATGAAGTAGTTGACAAATTATCCAGACATGCAACTTCCCCTTAAGCTGAACTCGTTTCCTACCATGATATTAAAAAGACCATTATTTTGATCACAAAATACTGCTTATTTGAACACTGAACCTGAGAGCTTCATGTCATCAGACCATCCCTGAAACTAACTCTTATTTTGACACGTCTCTGTATTGGCCACAGTACTCACTCATTAATCACTGACTCTTGGCGAAACCTCCTCTAAATGTTCTCATCGTAATACTACTATCATACTTTGTCATATTTTAACTTCGTGTACCCCTTTTATACGTTTTTACAGAATTTACTTTACCAATCAACATTCTAGGTTAAATGAACTTGTGGGTGAAACCCCTCCTTCAAAACTGTTTAACTTCTTAAAGGGAATGGATAGCGTTTATTTAAGATAATTTTCGTTTGTATTATTTTCTAGATGAAAATCCTAGCTTTATTTAATCAACATCTCCCCTTTTATCATTCACTGTTGGGATACTTACTGTTTTTATTCTAATTCTTCTTGTCTGGCGCAACTTATCCTTTTTCGGGTCTTGCACCATTAAACCTAAACCAACTAACCAACAACCAACAGCTGCAACGTTTCATTCATCAGGTAAATTCCTAGGCAGTAGACGATAAGTCTCTTGTGGTTGAAAGCTGCTTTAAATTATGAATGTGAGAGACAAGCAATATGCACAAACATACTAACATGTTAGTGAGGAGAGACTTTAAACGGTAGAATTTAAACTGGCAACATCCCACAAAAAAACATTAAAATCAATTCTCGCTTTTCAGTCAGTTCAGTCCAGACTGAATCCTTATTCATAAGGCAGAAATTATTATTTTATTAAGCGCAGTCTAAAGGCTTATAAATGTGGTCTATTAGCTAAATATTTTTTTGATTATTTGTTATTTGAAATCTAGGCCTTTCATAAATTTTTAAACTGTTGTACAAAATTAGAAGAGTTCTTATATTTTCTGCTAAATGATAACACAGTGGTTCTTAAACTGGTTGCCACGATCGTATGCTAGGAGTACTACGGCAGTAATCAGTCACGTTCTTTGAGGGAAAAAGTAATTAAACTTTCCATAATCGTAAAGGAAATACTGGCAATTTTATCCAAACAGTTTCATTTAATGTATTAAAGACAAATTATCATTCAAATTGCAGTTTTTTTTCTTTTTCTTCTTATTATTCAAACCACTTTAAGGGTAATCGTGCTTTGAAATTTTGTTAATCCAACAAGAGTTCTGAGACTAGATACGTTTTAGAACCTTTAATAACGTACGATTACTCCAAGTTGTTACCACTATCATGTTACAATATCCTTAACCATCTATAGAGTGTAATATTCGGAGTGGAGAGTTCAAGCCCAATGGTCCTGATAAGACAGGTAAAGCAATCATAATAATAATTTTTATTTAATACCTATTAATTTAAATTTTAGATTTCATAAAGTAATCAGTGACCTTTGTGGGAATATTTAAAAGGTAAAAACCAAAATTCATAGCAAAAAAGAAAGTATTTATTTTTTATCGTCGATCACATTCTGAATAATTATTATAGGAAAATAACGTAGACATTTTGCTAGACACAATCGTGAAATAAGGTATAAACATCCTAGTTAAGAATAATATTAGATTTTACTAATCTTTAATTACTAGCATATAGCCCGTCATATGACGGAATCAATAAAATTTTCAATATTCCAGAATTGTAAAGTACCCTATGAGGCAGGTAAAAAAAATGGTTTGTTGTTTGGCTGAGAATTATTTTACAACAAAATATTACCTTAAGAAAATTATTTACGTAATATCTAAGTTTAATGATAAAACGCATGGAAATAATGCAGAAGATATTTAAATCTAAAATAAATGATTAAATGAGATGATTAAAGGAATGATGTCATAATGCTAGAAATTTTTTTTTTTATTTTACCTATTTATTATGTGATAAATCGATACATTTAATCACCTGCTCTTAAATTGGAGCTTGATATAATAATGGTAATACTTCAATTTAATAAAAAAATCATAAAAATTTGAAAAATTGTAAAAATTTAAAAATAATAAAACAACTTTAGGAATAAGAATTCAAAAGAAAAAGCAGAAATTATTAAAGTAATTAGACATTTAGATAAATTCGGTTACGTCGGGGGCAGAACCATTAATCTGAGAAGTACGACGATCAAATGGGCAGACACTCTATCCCATGGACCAGCTTACACGTGGTGAAGGAAATCGTTAGAATATATAAAGGTCAAGTAAAAACAGTCCAGAAATTTAAATATTGCACTCCGCCCTCGCCATCCTATAATAATGAATTTAGTATAGAATAAGGCTTGAAATAATAGCATTAAATGCTCGAAAAGTAGGGGATGAGGTGGATTTCGAACTCGCTTTAAATTTCACTAACCCTAACTCATAAAAAATCCAATATGGATGCCTGTATGTATTCCAGGTACAACCGCTTCATAAATTCGCGGACAGACAACTTAGGCTATTATTATATAGGGGATGTGACGATTTCGGAAGTATTGTTAGATCAATATGACAATAACAGGCGGGAGAGTAAACGGATTTGTTGAATCGAACCATAATGTAAAATAATTAGACTTCTAGGAACGACAAACTATTACCATGTCTAAGAGTGGAGGGGCGAACTCAAACATTTAAACTGTGCTTGTGACGGCATCTGATGGAGGGTTTAAGTTCACTTTTTAAAAGCAAAGTATTTCTTATAGTCAAAGTGCACAGTGGAATAAAAACTTTAAAAAGAAAAAGACAGTTTTTGTATAGTGTACTATCACTTTTATATCTTATGTAATTCATATATTTACTGAAGATGAAAAATAAACTTAACATGAACTGAAACATCCCCTATATAATAATAGCCTAAGTTATCTGTCCGTTTATCCTCGAATTTATGAAGCAGTTGGACCTGGAATGAATAGAGGCATCTATATTCAATTCTTGATGAGTTAGGGTTAGCAGCGTTCGAAATCCACCCCTTCCTCCCTTTTCTAGCATTTAATGCATTTATTTTAAGCTCTATTTACCCAGGATAAGAGCAGGCAATTAAATTTATTAATTTGTCACATAATAAATAGGTAAAAATAACATTTTTCAGCATTATGACGTCATTTCTTTACCCATCTCATTTAATTATTTTTTATTTTAAATTATTTAAATATCGTCTGCATTATTTTCATACGTTTTATCACTGAACTTTAGAACGATGGCCGAATGGTTAGGGTGCTGGCCTTCGGAACCGGAGTTCATGGGTTCGAATCCCACTATGGCATGGATGTTCGTAGTCGTTCGGAATCGGCTTTAAGCAGTAGGTCCCGGTCTCATTAGCCCTCGTGTTGCAAAAAGTAGACCGTAGCACTCCAAAACCAAAACCAAAAAGACCAATCACTGAACTTAGATATTACGTAAATAATCTTCTTTTATATTTGGCTTAAATAATAGATTAGGTACATATGTTATAATTTTAAATTTAATAATCGATTATTTTTTGTTGCAATGAAAATTTTATCACCGGTATTAATAACAAATTATTTTCATAATAGTCTAGGAGTCTATATCAGGGACTAATAAACCTCTAGCTTTTAAGTTATATGTCTCTGAAAATTAAGAAGTTTGTTCGTTTGTGTGTTTGTTTTTTGTACACAACCACACGGTTTGACTAAAGGCATTCAAAGTGATTGTAAACTGCATTCACAGTATCGGGAGACTTTAGAAGAGTGTGGAGATAAACAAATTATTAAGCGCTACCACATAATTCTCAGCCAAAAAATAAGCCACTTTTTTTATCTGCTTTATAAGGTACTTTACAATTCTGAAATATTAAAAATTTTACTAATCCCGTCATACGACGGGCTATATGCTAGTGGATTCAGAATAACATGTCTCGCAAAATTGTTCATTTCTCCTTACTTTTAAGAGTAGATTTGACAGAAACAAACGAACCTGCATTTCTTATATAACTAATAACAAAGTAAATGTAAAACTTTTGAAATTGAAAATAAAAAACACCCTTTATCATTCTATAAAATAAAATATATTGCTCGTATTATTGTAATTGAGGTCCCCAAAGTAAAAAAAAAATAATTAGTTTCTAATTCACAAAATTCAAAAGTTATTTTGCGAGTAAAAGAAATTTACTTTCTTTTTCACTTGGTGAACATATTTTCTGTTTTTTATAAAACATATAGCTTCAAATGAAAAACTCAATAGTTTTCATGAAGTTTCATGCGTACTAGTTTTATTGATGTCTTCAATTTTTGTATCCTAAACAAGGTAGGCCTTTCATTTTGTATTAATACATTGTGTGCGGGTACATTTCGCAGCGGAATGAGGAATTTTCACGTTTTCTAATTTTGATTTTAAAGGATAGAAGACAAAAAAGTAAGCAGGACAGTAGCTATTTTTCTTTCATTTGGGGGCCTAATGAGTGATTTCTAATGGGTTTTATAGCGGACTCTTTAACGTCTCTCAAAAACGATACTTTTTCTCCTCCGAGTTTGTGACGTCATCGTTCATGTAGACACCGAGCGCCTATGCTGTTTACATGTTAAAAGGCGACTTTTAAATTTGTTTTTGTGTAAAGTATCGCATATAATAGAAATTTTTTTTGTTATGTCTGGCATTAAAAAATCATACTCTAAATATTGTATTGTGCCACTCTGTAAAAATACAACAACTAATTGCAATGAGAAGATATTTTTCAGCGTCCCGAAAGACCCACATACACGTAAAATCTGGACAACTGCGATGAAAAAGGATGAGAAATTAAACCCCAAATTATCATATAAATCATCTTTATGGGTTTGTGAAGACCATTTCTCGATAAGTAAATGCTTACTTTTGTTTAAATATTACTAATTTAGAACAATTAAAGTATATAAAAATACATCTATACCTTTAAAAGGATTGTTGATTAACCACTGCTATTTAACTTTTAAAACTGCTAATTTTCGAGTATTATCACAAAGTTCAAGTACAATAAATATTTTATAAAGCATATAAATATCGAAAAACATATAAATATCTAAAGCATATAATTATCTAATAAATAACTCGGGGGAGGGAAAGGTTATGTATTTTCAAGGTATTATAAATATTTTCTTCAGAGATGCATACTTTCTTGTGTATCAAATCACAGTAATATTTTTCGATTAAATTGGTGACTAATTTGAAAAAAAGTATAATATTTTTAAAATACTTAATAATAATATTACTTTAAAAATTAAATTTAATTTGAGAAATTTTATACATTTTTTAATTTGACATTAATATTAAAGGCAATAAAATTGTATTGCTATTTAAAAATGTATAAATAATTAAGTAAAGCCGTTTAAAGATTTTAAATTTCTTTTCATCATATTTAAAATATCTAAGAATTGGTTTGGTTTTGGAGTGCTACGGTCTACTTTTTGCAACACGAAGGCTAATGAGACCAGTCTCACAATAAATACCTCCTCTAATTTTTATTTTAATATTACATCCGTCTCTATTTATAAAAAACGATGCTACTACAAATGTGTGTGTATATGATATATGTATATTTATTTGACTTGTTTGTGTTTACAAAAAAAGAGCTGTGTTTAGCATGAATAAAGTATTAATACATGTTAAGTAAAATTGGAACCTTTGGGTTTTAATTCCTCGTATTTCTGCTCCCATAAAATCCGGGTTTTTTGCCAAGAAAGAAAACATTGACAGGCTGTCAATTTTCGGGAGGTTGTCTGATTTTCCTTTGGTAAATCCAGGTAGAAGAGACATTTATGACAAATTGAGATAACTAAGCTATCTAGATCGATAAAATAAACCTTCAGGTTTAAATAAAAATAAATTTTGATAGCTAGAAAATTTCAGGAATTTGCAAAAACAAAATCGGAAAATAGTGCAAGCTTAAAAGCAATACAAAAATATTGGTCTGCATGAACGATGACATCACAACCAATCACGGAGCGTTTTGATGTCACGTGATTTTCGCTTAACTTTAAAATTAATTTTTTAAATGATGGACTCAGTTTTTTACATTTTTGAGAACATTTTTGGAATCTACGAGTCTGAAATTGTCAGAAAAACACTAAGTTGTTCGAATCCCCCACATGTGCAAATTCCTCATTGTACCGGGAGCGAGCATTTTGTTCTTAAATTTAGTTATTCAGTTAAATCTCAATATATCGAAAATTATTTAATTTTTAACCAACTTTTCGTATTTTAATATATAAAATATATAAAAATATATATATATATATATATATATATATATATATATATATATATATATATTAATACAAATATATATATAATATATAAATATACATATATATAATATCATTTTCACAAGGATAAATAAAAAGTTAATTTTAAATCTAAATTGATTTTTTAATCAACCTTCCCGTTCTGTGGTTCCGCATCGACTGATGTAAAAACTAGTTTTTATTTGTCTAAATTTTTCCAGAATCTATGTAGTAGACAAGAATATTCGGCTTCGTTTTCCTGTATATACCATTATTTTTGTACCCACAAACAAACCATGTTGTTACACTAACCCGTACTAGTACGTGACCCGCGCTCAAGTATCAATCGTCAGAAAACGTACTTGTTCGTGTCCCGCATACAATGTATTAAAAATAACACCATCTTAAAAATAAACCACATTATGTTTTTTAATTTAAGCCCCAAGTTTTACCTGATTTAAATTTTCCTGGTAAATACAGGAGCACAGTTAATTTATGCTCCATTTACCAGGGAATTTAAACTAAAGTAATTTTATGAATATCTAGAAAAATAAAAAAAAATATTAATGAAGGAATCATGACATATCCTTTAGTTTTTTTAACAAAAGTATTAAAAGATTCTTAAAATTACATACCTTGTATGAAGAAAAAATTCGAAAACAGAATAGCATAATCAATAATTTATAAACTACCGTTTTATAGTAGGCAATTAATCCTTTTAGCTTTAAAATAAATCTTGTTTAAACCTTCCTGTATATACCGTTATTTTTTTACCCACAAACCATGTTGTTACACTAACCCGTACTAGTACGTGACCCGCGCTCAAGTATCAATCGTCAGAAAACGTACTAGTACGTGTCGCGCATACAATGCGTTAAAGGAAAAAAAGGCTGTTAGAATGAAAAATTTTGAGCTCGTGAGGTATACCCCTTTAATTTAAAAATTAATGACTAAGTTTGATGAATATATTTTATACAAATAGACTTCCATGAAATTTATTTCATGAATGTATGTTATTAATTCCATTTAGAATTTTTAATGACATTACTATTGTGTAAATCTTTTTTTATATTGGCAAGTATCAGCCAAAAAAGGTACACAGTGTCCATGAATCATATACTGATTTTTACCACCTTGCCCTGGTGACCTTATCATTAAATTCTCATTAGCAGGGCTCATTATTTTCCAATAACTTAGTTTGCTCTTTTAAAACGAACTTTTAGCAAAATAAATTATTCATTTATCTTTCCTTCATTTGGTTAAGTTAGTTATGAAATCAGCGTTTAATACCAAAGGCAAGTATCTCATTTGTTCACCTTCATTTGCCAACAGACAAGCTGTTTGTTTACTGTTCCGCCCATGCCTTATTAATCTTTTTCATTTTCGAATCCACTCTTTGTCTTCAGAAAATCCTTCGACAAATACACCCCTCCTTTTTGGCACATCATCTTAATAGGGCGTTTTTCGAAAATCGAGATTTCTTTCCTGTCAATCTCATCTTCTTAAAAAATTAGCTGAAATCTATTCTTTATTCTGCAATTTAGAAGATGAAAAACTTATACTCTATTCTATTAAAATGTATTATACTCTAAGATTTTGCAAGTTATTGTACATTTGCAGGATATTTAACTTCTTGTTGTTGTTTTATGCCACGTGGTCAAACCAAGCACGATTGAGCCGGAGGCTACTCGTATTAAGGCAATGGTGTGAGCCTTTCGTTTCAATGAGCACCTCAAGGTTAAAAGTACAACTTATGCTCAAGTGGGTCCTCGTAATTTTGAAGCAGGGATCAATCAGAAGACACATACACTTGGCCTACCACTGAGATATTAATTGAAAACATAAAGAACATTGTGACCACGAACATATTTTACATGCTCCAGTCACCTTTAATGTACACGTCGGATCTTAGGCCGGCTCGGGCTCCGAACCCGCAACCCACCAGTTACGAGAACGTTGCCTTTGCCGACTGAAATACCGCGGCTCATGATATTTAACTTATTACAGTGATAAAAAATATAGTTTTATCGAGTGGTTGTTTTCTTGTTAATCTAGCAGGGAAGAACGCCGCTAGTTTTTACACTGTGTGAACTGTCAAATTCAAATTCAAGTTTTACCACCAGTAGAAATGAGTTTATACCTCGATGATGACATTAATTCATTTGCATGATTTTCCAAACATTTATATGAAAGTCTGCAGTCATTAGCAAGATGATAGTTTAACGTATAGTATTAACGTACTTTTATAACACTTAGAAATTTGACGAAACCTTTAGAGATATCTGCAAACTGTTGTATCTCGTGAAAGCTTGGAGTTCAGATAAAGGATCAAATACTTAAAAGTGTTGTACAACTGTATGTTATTACTCACATATATCAGTGTATAAAAAGGTGCCATAAGGGGGCAAGTTGTTGCTCTTACGCTGGAGCTAGTTGTGGGACGTACTGGAGTAAGGGTAGGCGAGGCCGTCAAGGATACAGGCTGAACTTCTGTTTAATTTTGATTAAATGATCTATTCATGGGAATAACTATATACATCTATGTACATGATTGAGTAAATTCAATTATTTCTGAGATCTCATGCTGAGATAAACGTTAAAAATATACAATACGTGGGTACAGTGAAGCTAGTAATTCTCGAACACAGGAACAGTTCGCTAATTAGTGCCGGTACGGGACTCTGACACTATAATCTACCGGTCTGATGATCCGAACAGTTGACTTCTACACTGAGGCTCGAAACGCTCAGAGTACGTATCTCGCTGGAGTTCGTTGAGAATCAAAGGATGCAGATGATCCAAAATGAGAGTAAGTGTCACTCTCAGAGACCTCCTTCAAAGCACGAAGTAAAAAATTATTAAAGGTAACAGAAATGAGATCCCGAAGTCGAAGGTC
>CM063498.1:100158900-100193900 GCA_032207245.1 Pardosa pseudoannulata | reverse complement strand
TCGATTATTTTTTGTTACAATGAAAATTTTATCATCGATATTAACAATAAATTCTTTTCGTATAAGTCTAGGAGTCTATTTCACGGACTACTAAATATCTAACTTTTAATTTATATATATTTTGAAATTAAGAAGTTTGTTCGTTTGTGTGTTTGTTTATTATACATAACCACACGGTTTGACTAAAGGAATTCAATGTGATTCTAAACTGCATTACAGGATCGGGAGACTCTAGAGGAGTATGACGATAAATAAATTATTGAGAGTGAACCAGATAATTCTCAGCCAAAAAACAAACCATTTCTTTTACCTGCCTCGTTGGGTACTTAACAGTTCTGGAATATGAAAAATTTTACTAATCCCGTCATATGATGGGCTATATGCTAGTTATAATATAGATACAGATTGTTTGGACACGGTGAGATCAGGAGAAAATGTTAGGTGACCATACTTAAACCATTATCGCCAAGTTGGAGGGGGAACCCAGTTCTTTAGTCAAACCTCAGTTTCAAATACTTTAAGTACAAGTATTTTTTTTTTCAAAGTAATTTACAAGTTTTGCAAGGGATTCATATATTTTTGCGTGTAGATATTTTTTGTCCATATGTCTTTATTTTAAACTAGCATATAGCCCATCACATGACGGGATCAGTAAAATTTTAATTTTCCAAAATTGTAAAGTACTTTATGAGGCAGGTAAAAAAAAATGGTTTGTTTTTTGGCTGAGAATTATCTTGCAACAAAAAATAATCGATGACCCAATTTAAAATGATCACACATGTACCTAATCTATTATTGAACCCAAATATAAAAGAAAATTATAAGGCAATTTCATGTAGTAGGGCAAATTCTCAAATTATGACAATTTTGGCTTTAGTTTCAATCGGAAGGGCAGTTTATTATGAATGGGAATGATGAAAATGATGGGAATGGTGAAAATGAATGGGAAGGGCATTATAGTAGGTCGTGACGTTGCGACAAATTGCCTTATTTACGTAATATCTAAGTTCAATGATAAAACGTATGAAAATAAGGCATAATTTAAATCATTTAAAACAAGAAATGATTCAATGAGATGGTTAAAGGAATGACGTCATAATGCTAGAAAAATGTTATTTTTACCTATTTATTATGGGATAAATTGATGAATTTAATCGCCTGCTCTTAACCGGGGAAAATAGGAGTTGAAATAATGACATTAAAAGCTCGAAAAGAGGGGAAGGGGTGGATTTCGAACGTTTTAAAGAAGGCAGTATTTTTCGCTGTGATAAGAAGCCTATTTATACCAATTTATTTTAGAATCGGATCGATAGTTTAGGAGAAGATAAACATTACTCTCTTTGAATTTTGCTAACTATGGATGCCTCTATCCATTCCAGGTCCAACCGCTTCATAAAATCGAGGACAGACGTACAGATAACTTAGGATATTATTATATAGGGGATTTTGAATCCTGCCAATAACTTTACATATTAAATATAATGTTTTATAACATTTGAAGAAATGTTTTGTTTTGTTTTTCAATTCGATTCTATGGAGATACAAAGGGTTTCAGTAAGGCAGTACTAAAGTGTTCGATAGAATAAAAAAAGCAATAAATAGATTTTGGCTAGCCTCCCCCTCTTATTTCGTCCACCCTGTGTAGTGCATACTTTGCTCATGTAACCCGTTTGCCCCGATGAAAATGCTAAATTTACAATAGGATTTCGTTGAAAAACACAGATTTCTTCACATTGTTTGTGTTTCCTGTGTGAAAGCAGACCTCAATCGTAGCTGACCAATGCATGAATTTTTTTCTTTCTTTTCTCCTTCCTTCATTTTTTATTTTAAACAACTTAAGATCTTTAAAAAAGAATTTTTCTTTATAATTACGACTCTTGAATCTAGCAGATATTAATTTAGATTTACTATAATTTTGGTAAGGTAATGCACATCACATAAGTGGTTTTTTTCTAAAGTAAAAGATTATCCTCGTTTCCAGCTCAAAGTAACCTTGAATATTATTATGCAATAACCAGATTCGTCCGTGAAAACAAAAACTCTTTTTACGGAGTATTAATATTGCACTAATGAATATTCAACTCAAATCTGTCTCCAGATTACAGAATATATGTTATTAAGCATATTCTAAGAGTTTTCATGAATTATTATCTAGTAAACAACTTAAGATTGCATGTTACCTTAAAGTAATATATATATATATATATATATATATATATATATATATATATATATATATAACAAGTACCTTCCGAGTTTATAACTTCAATTCAAAACAAAATTGCTTTATTAATTTTAAAAAAAGTTACATAAAATATTTCTATTGTGAAAGCTATGAATTAAATTATTCTACATCTTTTACAACTGCTATTATTTGATACCATTTTCGAATTGTCAAATGTGAAAACGTATTATTTCATCCAAAAATGCCATTTTTATAAATTTTGATAGTGAGCATTCACTGATTCGGGAGTGAAGCCAGCAAGCAGGTATCATGTTTTTTTCTAGTAGTCCTAAAAGCTGATCATTTGACTCCTAAAAGCTGATCTATATGTTTGATCGTCTGCTTTACTTGGAATGTTATTCTTTATTTGGCAACTTCAGCAACTTTTAGCAGCAAAATCTTTGTATGTCAAAGAAATTGCAAGAAGGTTGTGGAGTCAATTTTTCTATAATGTACTATACTGAAACTATTCAGATGTGATGAGGCGATTTAGATATGTTTTATAATTGATTCATTCATAAAGGAAGTAAAACGTTCGGGATCTAAATCTGACCTCATCACATCGTTGTAGATAGAGGACCATAAATTTCGATAAAAACGGATATTGTAGTCTTGTACGGTTGTCTCGGGCGGGGTTCTGATTCCAGTCCCAGATTAGAATCCCGTCTCCGTACTTGACATTAAATAAGAATGTACCTTTGTGGAGTATTTATGAGTCCCTAAGGGACAGTGCCCAATTAGAAGGGATAAGGTTGTTCACGTTGGTGGTCTCAGGGCGGGGTTTGGTCAAACCAATGAAATTCTGGCAACTTTCCCGATTGGAAGACAAGAAGGAGGAGGGGACAAAGTTTGAGATAATAAAATATGAAAAATCTAAAAAATGAGGAGATGGATTAGAAGGTCCCAGAGTAGAGAGGGTTCGGAGGTCCCAGAAGAGAAGAAATTCGGAGGTCCCAAAAGAAGGTGCTCGATAGTCCAGACTAGGAGAGTCCAGCCAAGTCCGCCAGGAAGTGTTCCTGCACAAAGTAGTACGGCCGCACCCCAAAGACTCAGGAGAAAGCCCCTGACAATGTCTGTAACAGATCAACGGATGATGTATAGATTCCCTCTCCTGATCAGCCATTGATACCCTTCAACCAGAAGTGTTCCGGGCCCAACATTTTAGACCCACAAAGGTACCCATTTTACATTTTTGAAATCGAGATTAGGTCCTCTCTCTATTTACAATATTTGCTTAAGTGTATAAAAAATTGTCATAACTAATTTTGAATATATTGACTAAACTTACTTAAGAAAATTAGCATCATTTTGGTTTTGTAAATAGATGTATAAATATATTATAATAAATTTACTTTTTTTATTATATTAAGCTAGTCTCGGTTGCTATCATTTTAGCGGTTAGTTTTTTTTCTTCATATTTATGTCTGTAGTTTCTCAGAACCTGTGGTTAAATCTTAGTACAAAAATATTTAACACAACGCAATTAAAAATAAATCCCACTATACATTTGATCACAGGTTTTTACTCAAATATATAACGAGGACTACACGACATTCAAAAAGCTGCCAATTACTATTCAGTCAGTAAAAATGGAGTTGTGATCGATGACAGATCTGAGATTAATAACAGGAAATATCTTATGTAGCTTAGCCTGAAGGTTAAAGTTTGTGAGTTAAAAGATGAATACTATCGTAGTTATTTGGAGTTTGTACGAATCCTAGTATTCCAGTTTTTTTTTTAACTTTTTACAGCATTAAAAAAAGTTTTAAATAAAGTTAGTTTTCGACTATTTACCTATGATTCCATCTATATCCCGCAAAAACATTGTTCCGGATTATGGTGTATATGTAAATGTATAACTTCCTTTTAATCATTTTCGCAGTAAAAGTCAGACTCAGCAGGAAAACCAATAAATTTAGCAAGTTGTACCTCATTTGGTGAAAAACTTAAAGACTTTGTCAAGTGTAGCGGCACATTTGGTAATTTTTGGTAACAAAATCCTTATATGCCAAAGGAATTTCGATATGGCTGTAATATAAGTATCTTCCATAATGCACTACATCTACTTCGAAAGTTACAAAAGAACTCTCCTTTCAGTTGCATTCAATATAGACCCAGGTGTGAGATCCCATTGTGATTCAGAGTGGATTCGACTGGGATTGATAATGTGGAAATTTTACCTTTTTAGTGTAAAGAATTTAACTGATATTTGTGGGATATGCAACGTATAGTGTTGTGCTTATTTCTTGTTTGGAATATGGATATTCCAGTGTTATTTAAACAGTTGTGCAGTGTTCGGAAGATTTCTTAAGTTTTAAATGTTAGTCGATCTAACAATGTGTCGATTGCTCCTAATAAAAACCCATATTACGCAACAATATTACTATAAAAGTAGTACTGTAAATATTTGAATTCAGGAGAATGCAGAAGAATAAAATTAAAGAAATTAAGGAGAATGGTGAGAAAGCATTTTATATCCATCCAAGTATTTGAGGTCACAAGGACATGAATTTATCTGTTACTTCATTCTTATACAATTATGATTCATTTCGCATTTCAAGAAAAGTGAAACGAATTTGTAAGTATGTTTCTAAATATTTTTTTAAATATTAACATTGAAAAAATTACAGATGAGAAACCTTGAAAACATTAACTTTTACATTTTTCATTACAACATTTAATTCTCACTGTCTGCTTATTATATTGAACTTATACATGCAAAGTGTGAGAGGTAAATACCTACTACTTTTTTTACAAATTATAACAGAATCCTGATAGGCCTTCCATTACGACATTGATGTAGAGGGTGGTTTAGAGATATTCAATTACTTTTTTGATGTTTGGAAAAAAGTAGGTATTTAAAAAAATTCTTAAAACCCTGATCGGTAACGCATACGTAAATTATACATATAATATATAGCTTGTTACCCAAATTTTGATGCTTGTGTGATTGAGATGGATTCCTTAAATTATCTAGAGGAAAATCTAATTTGATTTTGTGATCTTGAATATTAGGTTCTCCAATAAAAATGACTATCCCATGACTGATTAATGGATAGAAAAATTTGTTTTATCTTCAAAAATCCTTAATACTTCCTTTCCTTTTGTATCTTTATAGTCATTTATTTATACTGGGTCACTTATACCGAGTGAAAAATTATTGAAATTTTTTAAACACTTATTTTTATGTAATTAAAAGCATCATCGCTTCCACATAAAAGCTTACTTTATTTAATGTATGGCGACTCAGTCAAACAATTTTAACTTAAATACTTTATACAAATTTTTATTTTTTTGCACAGCAAGCTTTTTGTTTATAAATTTGTATAAACCAACTTCACGGTTAATCGTCACCCTTTTACAGTAAGATAAAAACGCAATCGGAAGAAGCTAGTCTACAATCTCTCGCTCAGCACCCTCGTGTTTGTATCCTGTATTCTAATCGCCTACTGTCTCCGTTTTTTTCTTTGTCACTCTGCCAGTGGATGAGGGGAGGATGATGTAGCCAGCAGACCAATAATCCTACAAGTCTCGCTGCCCTGCCGAGGTAGGAGCTGTGGTGGATAGCCTGATGTTTTTCTACTTTCTTCAGGGTCATCGTGGAATTCCTAATGTGATGCAACAAGAACTAATTCAGTAGTCCACGATATGTAAAGCACCAGTTGTGCTTTATAAATTTTAGTTGAAAGTTTGCTAAATATTAATAATATATCTTTAGTTCAAGTTGAACTTATTTATTTTATGTTAATAAGATTCATATAATTTGTTTAGTAGTAGAAATAAACGTTGTTATTTGTTACCTTCTGTTGTCATGTTGTAGAAGCAAAATCGTGGTAGTTTAGCAAGCAGTAAAAACAAGCAGATACTGTTCAATTACTATTCAATGATACCATTCTAGGGTGTTATGTAACCTTCTATTTAATCTTTCAAGCCACCTTAAAACACTTGCTACAAATGCGTATATAATTTTCTGTCCAAAAATTATAGAATTCTTAAATGCTTTCATTGAAACTTTTCTGCTGAGCTTATGTGAGAGAAAAACCAAACTTAAGGTACAACAATGGATATTTAATGGACAATTTTATATCGCAATAAGAACATGAAATTCAAATAAAATTACAGTTATTTCGCTTTAAGATATGTGGAATTTCATAAATATAAAATTAGATGGTTTTTAAATTTGAAAATTTTAGGCTTGGAAATTCGTGAAAATTGTGTTAGTATGGTGTTAAGGTTATGGTAAATCTGAGACACATTAATTATACCCATCTTTTTGTTTTTCCAAACCCGGATAATGTTTACTATTACCTTTTAAGAAGACGGGGGAATTCACAAAGTGCTTTTATAAATTATTAATTTACAGTTATGAAACTTTGGACACATATACATTAAAATATAAATAATCTCATTTCAATAATCTTTAAAATCCAGTAACTTTTCTTAAATGATTCAGTTTTTAAATATTTTATTTGTTAAAATGGTTTTTGTAAATTAATTTTGAATTTAGTCTTTTATTTTTCTTACTCTTACATAAAAATATCTTTTGAACATATTAGAGTATGATTTTTTTTTATCAATTGAATATTTAGTTTACAGTAAATGTTTTTATGTCAACCCTTAGAATTTTCCTCGAAAATGTGGGTTTTCGAAACACAAATTCAGCTTAAATAATCGAAATTAGCTACTATATAATATTTTAAAGCAGATACTCAAATTTGTTTTTTCGATAAACATTTTGTAGAAATCTACGAAAAATCAAGGTGAGGCATTTTTAAAATGAACATTATCATAAAAAAATTATTCAACATATTAGTTGATTTTAATTTTAAAAATTAATGCGACTAATTTACTTGCTTCGCTTTATATATATGCAAAATTTCATAGCTATAAATGTATAATTTAGTCCTTTCTTTTATATTCACCATTCCCTTAAAAGGAAAGACAACTTGATATATCTACATGAAAAAGTATCGATTACCCAAAAATAATTGAAAACTGCTTTGTAGGAGAAAACATCATCGGAATTCAAAAATTTGAAACTGAAACGAGCTACTTTTATGTCTGGAGTCGCAAAATTATAATTAAAATGAATAATATGCTTTCAATATATGATCTAAGCTCAATGTATTACAAAACATTCAAGATTTAACTGATTTCATGGTAATTTTAGCTGATAAGTTCTATATAAGAGTTTGATAAAGAGATCGAGGCCTGTATAACTTAAGATGAAAAAGAAATAAATATAAACGAAGAGAGGTAAAAATTTTAACATATTTAGCGTAACATATTTAACTTATATTTGAGTATGTGTGTGTGTATTTAAGCATATATTTAAGTACATAAACACACACCACTACACACACATATACATATCTATCTATCTATCTATCTATCTATCTATATATATATATATATATATATATATATATATATATATATATATATATATATATATATATATATATATATATATATATATATATATATATATATATATATATATATATATGTATATATATATGTATATATATATGTATATATATATATATATGTATATATATATATATATATGTATATATATATATGTATATATATATATGTATATATATATGTATATATATATGTATATATATATATATATATATATATATATATATGTATATATATATGTATATATATATATATGTATATATATATATATATATATATATATATATGTATATATATATATATATATATATATGTATATATATATATATGTATATATATATGTATATATATATATATATATATATGTATATATATATATATGTATATATATATATGTATATATATATGTATATATATATATATATATATATAGTATATATGTATATATATATATATATATATATATATGTATATATATATGTATATATATGTATATGTATATATATATGTATATATATATATATATGTATATATATATATATATATATATATATATGTATATATATATATATATAGATATATATATATATATATATGTATATATATATGTATATATATATGTATATATATATATATGTGTGTGTGTGTGTGTGTGTGTGTGACAGGGTATATATATACACTTGCCAAGGTCCTAATCCTGAGAAATAAGAAATGATTGACCTAGTTCATTTCTTATTTCACTTTATTCAACTTATAACCGGCGTGCTGCTCATTTTTGCTCTTATCTAACAAAAAACAATAGGAGTCAACCACCTCCTTCACGCCATGATCTCTGCCACGACGTTGACGCGCAAGACGCCTATTCACTCAAAATCAAAATTGCCTACTAACCAATTCATCCAAAAACAAACCACAGCAAATACACTACACCGCATTCATTGCCAAATTGGCCCCAAATTATAATTCATTGTTTCAAAACTTCTTTCTCTCTCTCTCTCTCTCTCTCACGCCTAGTAGCCCGGGCAAGTGAAAAGAATAGGGGCTATAATGTCAAATATGTCCAGAGGTTATATAATTCTTCGATTACACACACAGACATATACACTCATGTCCATAAATTAAGGATAATGAAGTTCAGGCAATGAAAGAGACAAAAGCAAAACAAATTTGACTTATTTGTAAAGTCTCTTTATTAAACAAAAGGTAAAGAGCAAAAAAGATGCTATATGTTTGACATAATTAATAAAAATTGCGATTTTTACTCCCTGGAGCAAATTTCAAAAAAGAACCTATTTACAGAAAACAGTATAACATGGTTAGTATGATGGTTAATACGGAGTATGTCTCCCGGACGATTCAATACAAGCGTTACAACGCCTACGCATGCTGAGTATCAGATTATCAATCTGATCTTGGGGAAAATTATACCACTCATCAAGCAATGCCCTCCGAAGTTCCGATAGACAGTTGGGAGGGGGTTGACGGGCTGCAATTCGTCAGCCAAGCATGTCCCACACATGCTGTATTGGATTCAAGTCCGGTAAGTATGCTGGCCAATCCATACGGGTGATATCCTCCGATTGAAGATATTCGTCTACAATGTTTGCACGGTGAAGTCGGGCGTTGTCATCCATATACAGAAATTCAGGACCCATGGCGCCCCGAAACAAACGTACATGTTGTTCCAGAATGACATCCCGATAGATGTGGCCTGTCATCGTTACACTCTGAACACGCAGGTCAGTTCTGGAACCAAGAATAATTCCTCCCCAAACGAGCCATCCTGCACCACCGTAACGGTGTCGTTCAATGGTGTTCTCTTGGTGGTAACGGGTACCTGGCGCTCTCCATATAAAAGTCTGGCGAGAATCAGAATGTAAACTGAACCTGGACTCGTCGGAAAACATCACACAAGACCACTGTTGCGGTGTCCACAATGCATGCTCTCTAGCCAGCATAATCGCAGGCGACAGTGAGTTGCGGTAAGGGGAACACATCTGACAGGCCTACGAGCATATAGACCAATGTTCCCTAAGCGTCTGTACACGGTCTGCCTTGAAACTGTCGTACCGGTAGCTGAAGAGAACTGACGAGACAGGTCTGATGCTGTGCTCCGTCTGTTTCTTTTGGCAGTAACTGCCAAATACCGGTCATCATTCGGCGTAGTAACTCGGGGGCGACCTGTGCTGTAACATCTACTCACATTACCATCATGTTTGAATCGTTGCCAAAGCCTGGAGATGACACTCTGGGCGATTCCAAGTTCCTCGGTTACTTCCAGCTGGGTACGTCCACATTCCAGTCGTCCGATAATTCTACCACGTAAAAAATCATCCAAATGCTTCATTTGTGCCATAACTATGCGGTTATTGCACTGAAAGGCTTTTAAAGCGCTTGTGAACAATTTTACTTCTTTGCTACCATTCCTTATATACCCCTTTCATACACTCTCGTCATTGTGACGTACTATCCGCGCCATCTGGTGGTTTCCTGCAATTTGCATATTCTTCTTCAAGATGTGTGTGATAATTCTACAGGTGAAATTTTTATTTTAGAGCTCAATTTCTGTGTGATTCTGAATTATCCTTAATTTATGGACATGAGTGTATATATATATATATATATATATATATATATATATATATATATATATATATATATATATATATATATATATATATATGTCTGTGTGTGTAATCCAAGAATTATATAACCTCTGGACATATTTGACATTATAGCCCCTATTCTTTTCACTTGCCCGAGCTACTAGGCAAGGAGAAGCCTAATCAGCTAGCAGTAATAAAGATGCAGTCAGCCCACATTGAAGAGAACGGCACACAAGTCCAAGTCTGATTAAAACTTTATTTAAGAGCTGCTAAAAAAGGACATTTTTACTACTCAATGACAGACAAGAGAAAAACACAAAAATCACTTTGCTCGAACAGGGGTGTACCCAAGAGCGAAGACAGATGGAGGACAAGAACAAGAAAACTTGGGGGCCAAGGGACAAAAAAACTTAGTGAATTTAACTGTTAAGATCAGGAAAAAAACCTAGCCATTTGCCGGCGACAGCTGGAAAACGTATTGAGTGGACAGAAAATTTACATATATTGGACAGAAAGCTTTGGGAAATGTATTGAAAGAATTTCAAGTCGACGACACTCTTTTGATTAAGACATTTAGAGAGTGGAAAAAAGATTTTAAGTAATTTTTTATAAGTAATTAAGTAATAGTATAAGTATTTAAGTAATTTAGAGAGAGGTGGTTTTTTAAGGAAATATTAAAGTTAAATAATTTTGATATTACACACACACACACACACACACACACACACACACATATATATATATATATATATATATATATATATGTGTGTGTGTGTGTGTGTGTGTGTGTGTGTGTGTGTGTGTCTGGGTGGGTGGGTGTGTGTAATTACCCTTCAACATTTTTGACAACAGCAAGCAGACAAGTTCCGGGCGTTCTAGTGTTAAATAGAGTAGCCTCGGACTCATGAGCTTGGCTCAGCTAAGTAGAGACAATAACTATACCTCTGTCAATTAGTATTATAATGGTCTGACAGAAAGAGAGAAGGAGTATAGTAGAGTAACTATATTTTTAGACACATATCTTTGGAATACCGCAGAGAATACTCGAAAATGTTTTAATGCGCAACTTTTGGGAACCACTGCTGTATCCACCTTTTCACAAATGGGAGACGAGCCAACTAAGGTTCTTATGTACAGAGTAGTTTTCCCACTTCTGTGTTGAATCTCATAACCGGAGGGTTGTGGGATCGAGGCTCGAGTCGGCCAAAGATCAGACATGTTCAGAAAAGGCGAGGCACGTGGTATGTTCGTGGTATGAATATCTTCCGTGTTTCCAAACAATACTTCTGGAGGTAGTAGGCCAAACCTGTGGGTCTTCTGTTTTTCATGCTTCTAAATTACGAGAACCCACTTTGTGTTTTCCCTAGGGAGTAAGATTTGCCGCCTATATCTTCCTCTTCTTATCCTTGTTGTGCCAAGTTGGCACATAAGACTTCTTCAAGTAACCCTGTTCTGGGCCAAACTTCTTGCCTATTCCCATCCATTTAGTTTTACTTTGCACAGATCTTGGTGCATGTCTTTTTGTCAAGTAAGCCTTGGCCTCGTTTGCGTTTTCCATCGGGTGCCTACGTAACTGCGATATTGGCAGGGCGACCCTGTTTTAAACGAAGGATATGTCCAGCTCATCTCATCGTTTCTTCAAAATTTCCTCGTACTAATTTCGCTTTTTTTATTCTTTATTTAACGGCCTATATAGTGCTCCTACAATAAAATTTTAAACAAAATCCGCGGTGTAGTATAGACGAATGCTCAACAGGCAAGTGCCTCCGTATTATTTAAAAAAAATAAATAATAAACTTCTGTGTGAAAGCAAAATCTCAATCTTTTGAAATATCACTGTTTTATATTTAAACCGGATGCAAATTATCAACAATATATATAGAACTAGAACTGGGTAGAACTGGAACTAAAATAAATATAGAACTCTCATTAGCTTCTTTCTTTGAAAACTAGAAACAGGGCTGCAACAGGAAGATAACTAAGTAACAAAGGTATTTAAAAATAGCTTTAGAGTGTTTAATTATATACGTCTCCGGATTTTAATACCAACTTGATCTAAAATGAAATCATTTTTAGAGTATATAGTGTGATATAGGATATAGCTTTTATCAAAAAATAATGAGAAAATTGAGAGCGTATCTGTATCAAAAAATAAAGTTAATGGCTTTTTGTCGGTACAATACTTTCATTTTAAGTTTCGTTCTTCCTTAAGATGATATTCGTTTGAAAAATGAGAACATTTTAAAATTAGTTCCGAGTGCTTCCCAGAACTCCTACAGAGTTTCAGTTCTTGTCATTAAACTTTAATTTTTCTTTAAGCTTACATATAGCTGTTTCATTTATTTCCATAAGCAGAGTTCTCTTGTATTTATTTTTATTATTGGCCATACTATGCATGATAGTAATAGATTCAATAAGAACCTTCTTTTATTGCAACGAGTTTAATAATAATATTTTACTCATATTTTCACATAATCTATACGTATAAAATATCTATATGTATGTTTCAAATTAATCGAAGATCAAAATTATGATGAAGATGGAACATTTTCTTGTTTTCATAGAGCTTTGATAACCATATCATGTATATGTTTTCTTTTAACATTAGATTTACAGATGCTGATATACCTATTTTTACTGAAGTGAGCCAATTTGACTCATACAAGAAAATTGAAGTTTTTTGCAAAGAAAATAGTTCCAAATTAATTTAAAAGAAACGTTTATCAAAAAATTCATGGAAAACAATTTTTATATATAAAATCTGTTTTTGAAACACATTTTCCGCAAATATATCTATTACATTTAGCACAATGGTTTCTACATCTGTTTCTTTTGCATTATTGTTGAACTTGACAATTCTTTCGTACGTCAGTAGCATGAATTTCTGTCATTGGAATGGAAGTGTTCTCGATTTCTTTTCTATATTTACTTTATACTATACTTTATATACTTTATATTTTATATTTACTTTATACTATATTTATTACTATATTTATTTATTTTCATATACATTCTATGAGTCAAATTGGCTCACAACCTTGAAAATAGGTATACCACATTTGATAATGCGAAATGAAGGGGTCTGCGGGGAAGAGGAATGAAAGTTTACATATATTTTATTACTTAACTAAAAACCAAAATTCTCAGGGGTTTTCAAAACTTAAATCAAGTTATATAAAATTCCCGCGTCTTTTTACATTCCCCTTTTTATATAACCTAAATTGACCACTGGGGCTACAGGTTACGCTCTCAGAGAAGGGGCCTGGCCAATTATAAACCTACATGGCCCTAGCGGACAATTTAGGAAATTTCCAAATAAAAAGGATATACACGCTAGCGGAGACAGATTTTTCTAGAGATATTTTCCCACAGATGTTGACCCAGGTGTTACTTGTCTTGTACATAGAACTTCATGCTAGCTGACCCTTCAGTTTGTCCCTATGATGAAGTGGGAACCCGTCCTTCAAAGTTATCTTAATAAAGGTCTTTAGCTGAAACGGTATCATTTTTATGGCCATGACTGCAACCCCCATCGAGAAGTCAGTCTCATTACATATATATAGTGATCAAATTTTTAATGAATCAAATTGGCTCGGTCAGTAAATCTAGTGTTAATAAAGTGGTTAATTAAAATCCTTTTAGTAACTTAATTCATGTGACAGTATATAAAATGGGATTTTAAACTACATAAATTTATAAATTTTGATGTTTTTATACCGAAAATAGTTTAGATGTTTAATTCTTTCTATTATTATTTCACATCCTTGTTTTTAAAAAAAATTCATTTCGCCATTTTTTCATATTGCAATTTATTCTGTTACCCTGAATAAACGATTTTCAAGAAAGTAAAATTATTTAAATTATTGATTTGTACCTCATGACAACCGTATATTATCTATGTTTTTCCTGGAATGATGTGCAAAATTAATTAATATCTTTTAAGTAATTTGATTCATGAAGCATTATATAAAATGTGCTTTTAAAATAAATTTTGATATGTTTATACCGGGAATAATTTAGTTGATTCCTTTTTTCAATTATTATTTGGCATTTTTTTTTATTTCATATCTCCATTTTTTTCAGATTGCAATTTATTCTGTTGCACTAAGAAACCGATCTTTGGAATATTTGATTTATGTCAAGTGACAACCATATATTATCGATGTTTTTCTTTAAATAACGTGCTATATTAATTAAAATCTTTAAAATAACTTAGTTCATGTGACAGAATATGAAATATGAATTAAAATTATTTAAATTTTTATGGAGTGTTTTAGTTGTGTAATTTTTAAGTTATTATTCGACATTCTTTTTTTTAATTTCATTTCGCCATTTTTTTTCAAATTGCAATCTATTTTGTTGTTTTGAATAATCGATCTTTATAAAATTAAAACTACTTAATATTTGATTTACTCCAAGTGATTAATATTTTAGATATCTCGGTTTTCTTTAAATAATTTCGCAAAAAAGTAGTTATTTTTATGCTACGTAATAAAAGGATCAAACACCAAATAGAGCATCTTTTTATTTCTTTCATTTATATTTAAGTCTATGAAGAACATTAAATTCAAATAAAATATGTTATCTTATAAGAATGAGTAGTTTGATTGCGAAATTGTTTATATTGCTGGTATATAATCTGTATAAATTAAAATGTAAATGTTTGTTTGTAATCCTAAATCTCTGAAAATATTACACCGTTTGGCTTGGAATTTTAGCATAACGTTGTGCTAGAGTCCGGGTATGTTTTTATCCACACCGTTTATATATAAGGTTTAAAATTTCTGTGTGTGTCTCAGCAATTTGATTGGCTGCTGTGTGTTTGGCTCAATGGTACAGTTCCTAGCACCGAGGAAAGAAAGCAGTAGTTCGAATCCTACAGATGCAATAAAGTTTAAAATCTTTGTGTGTATCTCTCAGCAATTTGATTGGCTGCTGTGGGTTTGGCTCGGTGGTAAAGTTCCTAGCACCGAGGAAAGAAAGCAGTAGTTCGAATCCTACAGATGCAATAAAGTTTAAAATCTTTGTGTGTATCTCTCAGCAATTTGATTGGCTGCTGTGGGTTTGGCTCGGTGGTAAAGTTCCTAGCACCGAGGAAAGAAAGCAGTAGTTCGAATCCTACAGATGCAATAAAGTTTAAAATCTTTGTGTGTATCTCTCAGCAATTTGATTGTATGCTGTGTGTTTGGCTCGGTGGTAAAGTTCCTAGCACCGAGGAAAGAAAGCAGTAGTTCGAATCCTACAGATGCAATAAAGTTTAAAATCTTTGTGTGTATCTCTCAGCAATTTGATTGGCTGCTGTGGGTTTGGCTCGGTGGTAAAGTTCCTAGCACCGAGGAAAGAAAGCAGTAGTTCGAATCCTACAGATGCAATAAAGTTTAAAATCTTTGTGTGTATCTCTCAGCAATTTGATTGGCTGCTGTGGGTTTGGCTCGGTGGTAAAGTTCCTAGCACCGAGGAAAGAAAGCAGTAGTTCGAATCCTACAGATGCAATAAAGTTTAAAATCTTTGTGTGTATCTCTCAACAATTTGATTGGATGCTGTGTGTTTGGCTCGGTGGTAAAATTCCTAGCACCGAGGAAAGAAAGCAGTAGTTCGAATCCTACAGATGCAATAAAGTTTAAAAACTTTGTGTGTATCTCTCAGCAATTTGATTGGATGCTGTGTGTTTGGCTCGGTGGTAAAGTTCCTAGCACCGAGGAAAGAAAGCAGTAGTTCGAATCCTACAGATGCAATAAAGTTTAAAATCTTTGTGTGTATCTCTCAACAATTTGATTGGATGCTGTGTGTTTGGCTCGGTGGTAAAATTCCTAGCACCGAGGAAAGAAAGCAGTAGTTCGAATCCTACAGATGCAATAAAGTTTAAAAACTTTGTGTGTATCTCTCAGCAATTTGATTGGATGCTGTGTGTTTGGCTCGGTGGTAAAGTTCCTAGCACCGAGGAAAGAAAGCAGTAGTTCGAATGCTACAGATGCAATAAAGTTTAAAATCTTTGTGTGTATCTCTCAACAATTTGATTGGCTGCTGTGAGTTTGGCTCGGTGGTAAGTTCCTAGCACCGAGGAATGAAAACAGTGGTTCGAATCACACCAAACGCAGTGTTATTAAATTAAACATATTAAAGACATACGCTTTTTTTTTCTTTCATTTCTGTTTAACTATACTGAGGGCACAGCAACGCACGGCCGGCCACAGCTAGCATAATATAAAAACTAATTTGATAACAAAATAAATGTAAGCTTAGTTACCCAAGATCATTAATTAAGGCTATCACAAAGGAATTATTTTTTATATAAAAATGAAATTTCCAAAAATGCTTGTTTCCTATACAAAATTTACATATCTGAACTCAACGGTACCAAGTTTGATATACGGTTGCATCATATCACAGAAAATTTCATAAAATTCGACATCACAGCATTGCAGGGTAACACTGTGTAAGTACATATTTATTACTAGAATAATCAATTGGTAATAAACTATTATATTTCCCCCTACAGCTTGAAAATACGAGGTTTATGTAACATTTTTTATTTTGACGTAATTACCTAGGCCGGGCCAGAAGCGATTAGTTTTTAGTAACTTTATAAAACAGTTTCAATACCTGAACATAGGTTGATAAAAGCAGCGAGATAAAAACTAAACATAAAGATAGAAAATCGACTGTTTTCGTGAGTTATGAATTTATTTTCCACTAGCAAATATACCCGTGATTTGCTACGGGGAATTTAGTAAATTACTTTTAATCCAAGATTTTTTTTTTCGTATATTAATTTGTAAGTTCTCCACAGAGCAGTTCAAGTCATGGGCGAATAAACATCGTCGTTTCTGTTACATGTATAATATAGACATATACAATTCTTATAATTACTTAAATAGCATTAGACCAGTGTTACGATTATATATTACTTTTAAAAAATTATATTTTTTTGTGTATTAATCTGGAAATTCTACACAATACAGTCAAGTCATTTATGAATAAATATAGTTATTTCTATTATATGTATAATATATAGTCATATGCTCATGATATATTCATTTGATATAGACCGGTAAAAAGATAAAGCGACAACACTTTAGTAAGATGTAAAAGTATTTCCCTATTAAAAGTACGAAAATTTTAGTTCATTTCCGAAACACTTGTCGTGCCTACTAAACCTCCATTAAGTAGTTGGTTTGTAGCTGTTTTATTAATCTACCTTTAATTAGCATATAGCCCGTCATATGACGGAATCAGTAAAATTTTTAATTTTCTAAAATTGTAAAGTACCTTATGAGGCAGGTAAAAAAATGGTTTGTTTTTTGGCTGAGAATTATCTTGCAACAAAAAATAATCGATTATTCAATTTAAAATTATCACATATGTACCTAATCTATTATATAAGCCAAATACAAAAGAAAATTATTTACGTAATATCTAAGATCAATGATAAAACGTATGAAAATACGGCATAATTTAAAATAAGCAATGATTCAATGAGATGGTTAAAGGAATGACGTCATAATGCTAGAAAAATATTATTTTTACCTATTTATTATGGGATAAATTGATGAATTTAATCGCCTGCTCTTAACCGGAGAAAATAGGAGTTGAAATAATGGCATTAAAAGCTCGAAAAGAGGGGAAGGGGTGGATTGCGAACGTTTTAAAGAAGGCAGTATTTTTTGCTGTGATATGAAGTATATATATACCAATTTATTTTAGAATCGGATCTATAGTTTAGGAGAAGATAAACATTATTCTCTTTGAATTTTGCTAACTATGGATGCCTCTATCCATTCCAGGTCCAACCGCTTCATAAAATCGAGGACAGACGTACAGATAACTTAGGATATTATTATATAGGGGATGTGTAAGCACGTTTTTTTTTAATTTATTTTTCCCTTATTGTTAAATATATTTAAAAACATACATTTATTCTTATAATTTATACTTGGAAGATCAAGAAATATCTAACATTTATATTTTGCAATCCATTTAATAAAAAAATTAACTCTTATGTACTGCTATCTGACGCTGATAGGAAACATTAATATTTCTTATACAGTAGAACGTAATTAACCTTCAGGTAGATCAAGGACCATGTATTTTGTTTTGTGAACATAACCACGAACACACCGTTTGTGGACACCTGGACCACAAACTGTATGAACTGTTTGTTTTCCAGGTGGGATCACAAAACAAATTGATCCGTTTTTACAGCTAACTCTTAATTTAATAATTTTCT
Organism: Pardosa pseudoannulata; assembly: GCA_032207245.1. Classification (NCBI taxonomy): domain Eukaryota; kingdom Metazoa; phylum Arthropoda; class Arachnida; order Araneae; family Lycosidae; genus Pardosa; species Pardosa pseudoannulata. The sequence goes on along the minus strand of CM063498.1, from coordinate 100,175,413 downwards.
GCGTTCGCACAATACAAATATATAGAAACCACAATGCGGAAGTTTCTTATATGCCATCAAGGCTATTGAAATATAGAAATAACTACATAATCCTTTCATTTTTCCCCCATTCCCGCTCACCAATCTCTCGAAACCAGTGTTATATACTATATTACTCTTCAGAACATCCCGCCATTTGTTGGTGACCTTGTCTTTCTTCTGATTTTGTTAAAAAATAATGTTTGAAATTTTTAAATTCTTACTTCTAAACATGGCGTTTTTAATGCGATAAATATGCAATATTATAATTGCCAGTTCTAACATTAAAAGTATGAAAGTTAGCTAAAATCAGTTGTGATAAGCCGATTTAGATCAGTAATATAATTGATTCATTCATACAAGAAGTAAAATGCTCGGGATCTAAATCTGACCTCATCACATCTTTTGTAAAGGATAGGGGACCCTAAAATTATATTCAACGGATATTGTTGTCTTGAACGGTAGTCTCGGGGGGTTTCTGATCCCAGTCCCAGATTAGAATCCCGTCTCCGTACTTGACACTAAATAAGAATGTACCTTTGTGGAGTTATTTATGAGTCCCTAAGGGACAGTGCCCAATTAGAAGGGATAAGGTTTTCCACGTTGGCGGTCTCAAGGCGAGGTTTAAGCAGACCAATTAGATTCTTACAACTATCCCGATTGGATGATAAGAACGTATTCGGGAGTCCAGACGAGGAGAGAGTCCGACGGAAGGTGTTCGGTAATCCAGACGAGGAGAGAAGTCCGACGGAACGTGTTCGAGAATCCAGTCAAGAAGACAAGTCCGGCGAGAAGTGTTCCTGTATCAAATATCGAGGCCGCACCCCAAATACTCAGAAGGAAGCCCCTGACCAGACCGACGGGAGATCCATACATACCCAATCCTGATCAGCCATCAATCAGCAGTGTTCCGGGCACACCATATTAACTCACAAAGGTACCCCTTTTTTACATTCATTTTGAAATTGAAATTAGATTCTCTCTCTTATATTTACATAATTACTTAAGTGATGAAAAATTATTGTCAGATCTAATTTAGAGTGGCACCTAATTTTGAAGGTGTTTGAAGCATATTTTATGAAGATAGAATCAGTTTGTGTGTACATAGATGTTTACATATCATTATAATAAATTTACTTTTTTTATTTTAAGCTGGTTTCAGATGCTTTTAATTTAGCTTTTAGTTTATTTTCATATCTTATGTCTGTAGTTTCTCAGAACCTGTGGTTAAATTTAGTACTAAAATACTTTTACACAACGCAATCAAAATAAATACCACTATACATTTGATCACAGGTTAATACTCAAATATAAACGAGGACTACACGACATCAGTAACATAGCTATTTTTTAAAGGAATCCAGTCATCCAGATTTTTCGTTAATGGGATCAGTTTCTCTCCGGATAAGTCCTGATAATCAACACTCTATAGTATTTTCATTTGTCTATAAAATGTGTCGAGCAACGTCATTTCCCTATCATGAATTTTGTTTAGGAATCTGTTAAAAATATGAAATGAGAAATGTGTAATCAGACTTAAGAACTTTTTAAAATATCCTTAAAGATACTCTGTCTAGTCGGTTTTACATAATTCTTGCATAGGTTCTTTTTTCGCTCCACCCTCTCCGTCCTTCCTGCACAGCCCAACTATTACTCCGTGCTCTTATTAAATGTAACTATTTTTTCCATTGTACTATCTATCCTTGTATTTTTTACTAATATTGAAGAAAAAATATTTTATTCATTTTGAAGAATTGACTTCTAAACACGTCGTTTGTAATATGCTAAATTGTGCAGTATAACATAAGTTAGTGGCAATGAAGTATCATTTCAATATCATAAATTTTAGAAACAGAAAATTTCGAGAACAATTCTTTCTTTCTTTTTACGCCAATAAGCAATCCTGAGGTAGGTTAAATTTTCAATATCAGCTATATATGTATAAATTTTTCGCCTAATATTATCAGATCGAGTGATAGCTTGGACGGAAAAGGTAAGTGATAACGTTGATTTCTCGGTATCAAGGAATACTCTCCAGAATGTATTTATTCTACGACTGACCTGATGTATCAAATAAAAAAATTGAACACTTTCCTTGATGTACGTAAACAAACAATAAAATTTATGCTTATTTGCTCTTGGCTTTATCTTCATCGATTTCGTCTTAAAAGTTTCAAATTAGCTCGAAAATTTTGGTGAACATATAAAACGGTAAAATACGAAATTATCACTAAATATAACTTAACTGATCGCTGTCGTGCGTTAATTACCAACTTTTATATCTCTAGTCATATTACGGGATACGATGGAGAGCAGAGGATTTAATATTGACAGTGCTTATTTGGCGGTAAATATGAATGCTGTCCAAAATTTGATGGATTGATAGAAGATCACGTGGTTATGTATAAAAAACAAACACAAACGAATAAACCTCTTTATTTACGAAGATATATAAATTAAACTCTAGATATTTATTAACCCATGAAATAGATTTTGCAAACTTTCGCAGTAGTTATTTAAATGTACTTTTAAACAAAGCCAAATAGAATAAGGCAATTTCACGCAGTAGGGCACATTTCAACTTATAGTAATTCTGACTTTAGTTTCAAGTGGAAGGGCTGTTTATTGTTTATCTATTGGCTGTTGTAAACATAAAAATGAATGGGAAGGGCATTATAGTAGTTCGTGACGTTCCGACAAATTGCTCTAATACAAACAGAACATTACAATGTTTGGCTCAATTTTAGTGATTTTCAAAAAAAAAAAATACGTTAATCTGCTTACTAAACTTGAATTCAATTTTCTAAGTGCTACACAAATGTGAGGTAAAGTACCTCTTCCATTAGCCCTTTTGATCCAAACTTTGATTCAGGTCCTGCAGTTTGGGGTGCACCTTGATTTTGGTTCTTCATCTATATTTATCGCCAAATATGCGAGTTTTCTCACATACTGTAACCCGAGGTTTTCCCGACTGCAATTGTGTGTAAAATTTTTGTATACAGTTTTAAGAATTTGAATACTTACAGTTTGTGATTTTGTTTCATTTTCATTGCTTTTATAAAGTGTGCACCCGTATTTCCTCGTACATTTCCGATTGATTTTGAAAATTTTAAAAACTGTTCTCCTGCGTTTGCAAATTAAAAAATCTAGTACAATCTGTACTTAAATTTGACTTGACTGGAGAACAGAGTGTCCCCGCAAACTTGGCGATAAATCTCTGAACATGGTAGCCTAACATTTTCTGTTGTTTTCGCCACGTCCAAACAATCTGTATCAATATTTTAATTTATATTATATTTGTATCCAGCTCTTCTTGTGGAACCCATTTCTTATATATTAAATGCGCGTAATGCTGAAAAATATTAGATATAATGAACCATTAAAGGTTCACTATGGCTGATTTTTAATAATTTGGAGATGTTGTCTTTGTAAACTATTAAGGGATTAATTGTTCATAAATGTAAATGCCCGTATTCTCAGTGGCTTTGGTTAATTAAGAAAATTCTATTACAATAGCGCAGTATACATCAATTAAAGCCGCCAAAAAGCAAGGGATACAATGTTGTTCGGATGAAATACCTTTGTGTTTTAGTAACATCGCCAATAATTTCACCAAATTTACCAAGGGACACCCTATTTTTCAGTAGTACGGTAAATTTGATCTATACTATGTTTTTTACTATTTTAATAATTATAGTTTATGCTTTTTATTGCATTTGTATTGCTCTTATCGATGTTTATCGCCGCCATCTTAAATGGCATGTTGGCATTATTGGCGCCAATAAATAACAAGGGAGCACTCTGAAAAGCATTTTCACACAGGTCTATAATATTCATCATGTAAGAACCACATATCAACTTTCATCCCTCTTTCTAGTGTCCAGGAATGATTATGTTCGTATATAGATAAACACATTTATAGGAGTATTAATTATATTACGTCCATATTCATTAAAATGTAGAGATAAAATGTTTTAACGATTACAATAATTCTTCTATACATAGTGCAAAAAAAACTTGATTTGTGCTGTTTACTTTCTAAAGTTGAAAATGCTTAAAAAAGTAAATTTTTTTCGTCGATTAAAGCTTCAATTATAACTGCAGTAAGAAAGTGTTTAGATATAATTAAAGGCTACCAACCAAAACTAAAAAAAAGAGAGAGAAAAGGAAATTAAATGCAATATAATTTAAATATCTTCATCGGTAAATTAAAATTCTTTACGAAAATAATCTTTGAAATACAAAAGTATATGTGAAAAAACAGCAATTCCATTTGTGTGCTCAAAAATTTGGGCTAGTTTCAGAAAATCAATATCCAAATCAATCTTTTTTGAAATATGACACGTTAAATTTTAATTCTTTTCAATCTTTTTTGGATTGACTTGAGTTTAGAATTACTGCTAGATTTAGTTGTTTTGAAAAGCTGTCAGCAGTAAAATAAGTGAATTATTTTTAATAACGTCAGCTTTGAAACCGGAGATCCTGATTTGGTTATACTTGCGTAACTGATTTTTTAATGCCTGTGTCTTATTCTTCAAATGATAAAATAATGCCCAATTTCAGTCATATATCACCTGTAGTTTTTTGGCATTCGTTTTTTTTTTTCCCATTCGTGTATTCAAATGTCAACCTGCTCGCAAATATGTTCTCATTCAAAACTTGTTCCGTTCAACCTTTTGAATAATTCAAAGGGCATGAGATTCCCTAGAAAGTCAACATCAGCACGCATCTGCGACGTGTACGATTACGCAAGAATTAATTTACCCTGTGTAGCATCGCAGATCAGCTACAGGTGGAAGAAAAAAAAAATTAATAACAACGTCTCAGATCTTGGGGTGAAGAGCACATGCTGTCCAATTTCCTGTTCAAGTAAACATGGCAGACTAATTAAAATGATCAGATCTTGTGAAATTTGAGCTTCGCCAAGGTGCTTTTATTGCCGATCTTTATTATTGCAATATAAACACGTTGTTGCTCCTATTAACCTTAAGTAGCGAAATAGGTCATCACGATTCATCGTTATTGACAACCGTTAGAGGTAGAGATTTCTCGTTCCTTTCTGGCAGAGGAATTTCAAGTTGAGAAATTACCTGGGTTCAGGTTTCGACCATTAATCAAGGATTCAGAATGTTCCATTAAGACCACGAAGTTTAAAAATATTAATCTCTAATAAATTGATATTCTTGAAACGTTTATTTTCATTGTCTATAAGCTGCTAAATAATAAATGAAATGTATGACCACCATTCTGCTCTTGAAAGAGAAAATGGTATTTTTTGTGTCGATGGCCTGTTAACTATTTAATATTTATTGAACAAAGAGTATATTTCAGGAAATAAAATGGCGACTGTATGTTTTCCACAGTTTATGCACAATTGTCTTCAGCAAGAAGTACGCAATCAGTTTTCTTGTTAAAAGGGACTTTAACATTCAATTTAAGACTACTCAATCAAATGACTTATCTGTTAAAAAATCTACGTTTTTTCATGACTGCTATTACAGCAACCATTCTGGATGAGATTCTCTCTAGAAATGGACAGTACTTAGCAATCCTCCAGCTCGGGATATCAGAAAAGCAAGCTGCAATGGACGGTATTACTTTATAAATACTCCATTTTTAAAAAGTTTTCAGAGAGATAATTTCTATCATAAAGAATGTCCTTATGTCTCTTTATTCAAAATCGAAATAAGGATATCCATTTGCACGCTTTCCATATGACTAATACTTAAACAATAAGACTGGTATATCGAATGATGCAAGGAGATGCTAAACTTGGCTGAAAATTAAAGCTAAAAGAGCTCTTTGATTGATCCTGTCTTCTAAGTATGACTGCTTAATTATATCCTAAGTTTATAATCGTGAACTTCAGAAATGAAAAAATAGAAATGGTGGTAATCATATCGCTTTTTTCATCTCTGAAGTTCTAAATTAGAAAAAGTGATAATTATATTTCCTTGACCAGAATTTTTGGGTATTCATTGCTTTTATTTGTCATATTGTTCATGATAGAAATATAAAGTTTTCGAAATATAAGACTTTTGTTATGCCAATTCGTATAATAGTAATACTTTATTTCTATGTTCACAAAATGTTTAATAATTTTATCGAACAGGTAAGCATCTGACAATATGTTAGTAAAAAAGTATAGGGGGTTATTTTATGGAGATAAAAAATCAGTATTGTTAACTTTTTTTCCAAATCTAAAGAAGAAACAATTAAATTTCACAAAAAATCTACCAACGTGAAACATGTATTTTTCCTATAAAAAATTAAAAATAATTATAAAAATGCAAAAATTAAAATTCTGGGTGTATGATTTCATTTTTTAACAAACCATCCACTGATCTCAAACCGTTGCAATTTTAAGCATATTATGGTGATCGGATTTCATCTTGCATCCTCATGCAGTTTTTAATTACTATGTTTTCTCCATTTCGGAAAAATTCCGGTCTCATTAGCTCTCGTGTAGCAAAAAAAGTTTATCGTAAAGCTCCAAATTTAAACAAAACTTTCAATGCAGATAACATATATATATTGTAACGAATTCTCATAACATTAAATATGAGATAGACTTATCTACTACCTTGAGAAAAAACGGTATAAGGTAGAAATAGCGGACGTGCTTTTGGTGAGCATTTGAACTGAGCTCATTTTTCCCCTGTAAAAGGACGTTGTTTCGCACAGAATAGGATGCTGAATAGAGGATTGTTAACACCGAGCACCATCTCAATCATTCTGTCTGAGAAATTCATTAGGATGCTGGAGAAGTGTTTCCAGTGTTAGCTTCAATAGCATACCAAAGAAAAACTCTCACCCGACAGCAATCCTCTACATTGTAAGGGAAGCAGCAATACTTTCCTACCTTGTTCTAAAAAAATTTGCCCAGAGACATCGATTAATGATCTGCGAGATTGCTCCAGATTACTGCAAACTCCCCTTACACCTGTCCGGCTATAGTTCTACAAGCGGTTTTCTCACCACGTCATCAACCAGATGTCCGATCAGCTGAGATGGAAATTTGAGACCAAACGACGGTATAAAAAGACCAGAGTTGATGGCTCAGGGTGATTTTTTGACCGATCGAGTCTCCTGTGAACTAACTCATCGGCTGATAGCGTCGGGAGAGCGATTGAGGATGTCCTCCCTCCCCCCTATTTCTCTCCGAACGATTAGGAAGCTGATTCCTGTAACAATCCTCATTTCATTTGTAGATATCATCGTTTTCATCTGTCTTCATCATAATTTTAACATTTTGTGTTTCTATTAAAGATCTTTAGTCTGTACGTAGATCTCCGCTATCCTTTATCCAGGTCATTTTGAGCTGAAGACGCTACAATACATATTCCTCCACTTTACTCCGTATATACAATTTTTGTGGGGGGGGGGTTTAACACTTTTAAAAAATTTTTAAAAAAGCAACAGTATTTGATTGTTAAGCATTTGTCTATACAACGCCGCAGGATTTGTTTACATTTTATTATGAGAGCATCATATATGCGGTCGACATTACTCTCCAGGACAACACAAAGTGGGTCCTCGTAGTTTAGAAGTAAGGACCACGCTTCGTCCTAGCTTCGCCTGCCTCCTCCAGAAGTATCGTTTGGGAACTAGTAGTACATTATGTCCAAAAACCTATTTTACGTGCCCCAGCCGCCTCCAGTGAACACAATGAATCTTTGGTCGGCAAAAAATTTTAAGTCCATTAATTATTCACATAATGTATAACAATATAATATGTTATACAATAATCCATATAAATCTGAGACTATTTCTAAGTAAGCATAGACTAAATAACACGGGAGACCCGGAACTTCGGCCTAGATTTGAGCGCCCCCAGTGTCAGACCATCCGAACTAATTGGCGCTTTGGCAGTGATCTGGGACCTTGGCGATGGTCTGCTGCTATATCTTAACATTGAAGGCCCTAATCCGTAGGCGATTCTAAACGGTTACCAGAAATCTTTTCCTATTGTCGTTTTGGATTTGGAAATTTTGAGACTGAAAGAGATTGTGCTTTGTTAAGATTTGTATATTAACAAAATCAACCAAAAGTAAGGGTTTGAATTACTTACATTAACACTTTATTGTGAATATTATTTACATGTTAACTTTTAACAATACTTTAGTTCCGATGGTCTGACACCATGGGCGCCACTTTCTATGCGAGTCCCATGTTACAGAAGTGTATCGCTATGGCCTATGGGAGTGAGCTGTCTGAATATATCTACAGTACGTATCATATAATCAAAATAAAACTATGTGTATAATATAATACGAAGGCGTGAGAGGAAATCATGTAGTGTCCCCATCAGATTTTTTTTCCTTTTCAGCAGACACTCCATCATAGGTTTTCCGCTATTTGCTAAAGCAATGAAATTTAGGGGCGATAAGCTCGCTAAACGTATATACTTAAATTCTCAATAGTATTGTCTTAATTTAATTGTATGTCCTTTTCCTAATTACGATGATTTTATTGTAATTTTATTAATTTTGAAGTTTTTTAAACTTGGAGGTATTTTTTAGAAATATTTTTATGGTGGCTTAAATGTTAGGACTGGCACTGAAGCTAACAATACATCCTATCAAGGCAAAGCCTGAAATTTAATTGGAAAAAGCTGGGTACCCGTGCTTCGTTGCGATAACTCTATATTCACAGAACTAAGTCAAAGCCTTATTTTTTTATTTTCCTTGCATAAGTCTGTCAATTCTAATAAATTAAATAAATAAATAAAAATAAGCCACTCTGTTAAATTGGAATATATTTGTATTTTTTGTAATTTAAAATCTTATTTCTTCTCTTTAGAAGTTAAAGTTTTAAAAATCCCATTTCATCGTTTAAATGCAGTGTAGCAGGAATAAAAACTCCAATCTAACGGTCTTAGATCTCCAGCAGCTTGAGTTGGGCATTAATATGTCAGTCAGTCAGTTTCTCTTTTATATGTTAACAGATAAAAACTTTTAAACATATAAAAACCCTTAACATGATACCTTTGGAGACTTCGTTAAAAGGACAGTTATTTTCAGAAAAAAAACATTATATATTCGTTCATTCACCATTTATTTTAGAAATCATTTCTTACCTTATTGTGCTTTATTAATAGTGAAAGAAATGTGAAAGTATTTCCAACTAAAGATATCAAAATTTAGCATTAATTACCAAAAACTTATGACACAGTAATTAACCTTCCATTTACGTAGTTGTTTTGACGTAATTTTCATAATATCTAATTATTGCTTCTGATTTTTAAATATAATTATTTTCCAATTTATAATTTATATTTAAGTTTAAGCTTTATTCAAGTCATATTTAAGGCTTGTTTCGGAGTATTTTGTGTTTAAGAAAATTACTTCCATGCAGTAAATTACTTCCAATGACAAAACTAACTTATTCTTTCACCTAAAATAAGATGAACTTTAGTGCTGCCATCTGTCGTCGACGCGGAACATTTTAATGTACAAAAATTAAAAGCACAGAAGCTCTACAAATCGGATTTCATTCTAACCACTAGCTGTAAACACTTTCGGTACCAAAAAAGACAAACAGAAATTTCCAAAGAAATCCGTCAAATACTTTTTGAGTTTATAGAGAACAAAAATGCGAACATTGCTGTTTAATTTATATAAAATGTAAAGAACGTTTATAGTCCTTGTATTTTGAATTTATTCACACGTTTAATTTTATCATATTTTATAAGAAATATTTTTCCTTCTACTTTTAAATAAAAACTGATATACGGCAAACAGGGTTTCTCAAGTGATCTGGGCACTCTGGGAAAGATATTATTCAGGGTCTTTTATTTATTAACCAGCATTATAACAATGAGTTACAGACCAAATCAATGCTTTCATCCAAGAAAAAGATACCTATCGTATTAGAGTAGTAAAATTAGTCTAACTTATTAAAAATTATCGGAAGTTTTTTAATCAATTATAAATGATGTAACATTTTCCGTAAATTACAGTTGTGCACAATCAAAACATTTTTTAATTACAAAATCAATGGTTCCATGTTACTTCTATGTTTAGAATGAAATGAAACCTAATAAAATTATCAAATGTTATATTTGCTAAATTTAGCTGATTGATTAAGGCTTCGGGGTGTTCGGTGACCCCTCCCCCTTCCTCTAAAGTCCCCATTGAATGAAAAACTCTCTTGTTTGGAGGGACCCGGCAAACAAAATTCTAATTTTTTTAATGTGTATTTTATCAACAAAAAAATTTAACCTAATTTTTATATACAAAAAATTATTTTTAATTGACTAGTTGATTGGGATAAAATGAAAATTAATTATGAAAAATTAAAAAATTAAAATTCTGGGAGTATGATTTCATTTTTTAAAAAACCATCCACTGATCTCAAACCGTCGCAATTTTAAGCATATTGTGGTTTTCGCATTTCATCTTGCGAGATTTGACGTCCTACACCTGAAGCTTCAACGATTCTTCGCTGAACGGTGAATCTGAGGTCAGAGGATCGCTAAATTCTAAATGTCAGTCATAAGGGGTATAAGAAGCAGTTACTGCTCTGCAACCACATGAGTTCCTTTTCTCTGTTTCCTGCAAGTGCCAAATGCTTCAAGGACTGATGCCACACTTTGAAATGTATTTTGCATCAAGTGACTAATTAAACATTTATCTTAACAGATAAATTACGCTTTTTTTCTCCTTTCCTTATAGTTTGGAAGAATATTATTTTATACTAGCACCATCCCACCAAAAGTTGATGACCCAATGAGCAACCCATATTCTGAAAATCTTTAAGAGAACTAAAAAAAAGTGGTTTTCTTCAGGGTGTTGTAGCGATATCAGTAATTAATATCTGTTATTTGACGATATATAATCACATTTTTACAGGTCATATTTTATCTAATACAGGTTGTTCTGATTCTTCCTCAATTTCAAGACCTTCAAGATGGTAGATCAACTGGATTTCCTGGACCGAGCCCTCTAATCCAGAGATTTCTAACAGTACGCATAAAATAACAACGAGCAGAAAATAAAACAACTAAAAGAGGAAAGGGGGGATAGATTGATTCTTAAATTCTTTATATATTTTGCTGGTATTTTTATATTGAAATTTTACAAAATGCAAGATAAAAAAAAACTACTTGGCTTGCAGATTTAGAGCCTCAGTCAGCTAGAGTTGCTTTTAACACCCCACCGTTCTGGTATGACGATCCAGAATTATAGTTTTGTCAGTTTGAGTCCCTGTTTGTTGTACTAAAGTAAAAACTGATTAAACAAAATTTCATGCATAATTACTACTCTTGGTGGTAAGGTCTTGAGGAGTGTTCGGGATACTAGTCACACACCAACCTCCCTAGGTGCTTACAACAAGCTTGTGGCAACGCTAATATCCCTCCGCTCAGCATGTACGCGCAGATTTATTCTGCGCATGAGCGAGCTGTACGAGAGGTATGAAAATATTCCAGAGATCAGTTGGGAAAAGAAAATGGCATGTGTTGTGTTAATAAATGTTCGTGAAGATTAAATCTTCTTGCATCCATCACTATTAGAATTATTTTCCCATGGAAATTAATGCCAAGCAATCCTCTATAATTTCTAAATCATAATAGCCAATTATTGTATAAAAGGGGGTATTTTTCCCCACAAGTTTAATGAACGAAAACTTGTTGCGAGTCTATTCACAATCTGGAAGTTCTAGCTTCAGGATATTACTACAAGAGTATCAGTTTGGCAATAAAAAGCCCTCTCGGTTATTGCATAAAAAGCTAATTTAGCTGATAAAAACGTCTTATTTAGCTTTATCTTAATAAAATCACTATCGATTGTTAAGTCCTAAAATACTGCAAATTGTGTATTTGTAAAGAAATAATTTAAATTATGCATTTTAAAAAAAGGCTAATATTAATGGTTTCTAGTGATTATATAGACTGATTCAGCAGAGAAAACAAAATGTTTAGCGATTTATTCTCTTTCGGTGACAAAATTTTACTCCTATAGTAGGTTCTAGAAAGGTGTTAATCCAGTATTTTCTAGAATGTACTACACCTACTAGCAAACTTTTAAAAGTCATTGAGAATTGAGTAAGTGTTGTTCTAGTAACAATAGACTGCGTAATCCGCTGCGAGTCAAAGTGATTTTATGGCGATTGTTAACCAGAAGTTAACGCTTGTTTAGTGTGGCATATTTAGTTGATATTTGTCGACTAAAAGCAGAATAGTTTTGTTTATTTGTAGCTTGTAATCGGAACATTCCATCACCTGTACCAGGCAACACTATATTAAACTACAAATTCCTCTATTAATTACTTGTTCGAAATAAAGGAAGTGTTGGAAAACCTTCAGTTCCCAAATTACAATATAAATACTCATTTTGATCTTTCATGAACCCATTTTGATTAGTTTAAAGTTACGTACTGTAACGTATCCGGTCCCTGTTTCAGGAGACACAAGGAAGAATCCGATGTACCTGGATTAATATATTTATTTACACTTCTATATACATTATTTCACAACTATAAAAAAACAATCTGATCACAGGAAGTGATTAGTACACGTAGGCCTGAGTAGAGACGGGTACCTAAACTAAATTCAGACCCTGCCGAAATATGGGTGCGTAGACGGAAGACACAATTCGTAGCTTTCTCAATAATTCACTGAAACACACGTAGAAGGTCTAGCACAGTTAGCTCTGAAGAACAGCAACAATCCTGAAGAGGATTATATTAGAATATGAAAAACCCACGCACAGGGTATCACTTCAATCTCACAAGAGATTTATCCCAAGACGGGATTTCGCTAATGAAAACTCTCCGATGGAGAAACTGGTCGAGGCGATCTCCGAGATAGCCGATGCGGGCTACTCCTTCAAGAAAAGATCCCAAGGTGGGATTATAGCAAATAACTCTCCGGTAGAGAGACAGGTCAAGGCGACCTCTGAATTAGCTGATTGCTCGCTAACTAACTTCTTTCCAAAAAAAAAATATCTTCCTCGTCTCTTTCTAGGGGAGGGGCCTCCAAGAGACGGGCCTCACCCACAATTTTATTATTGGGTCACCTAGCGATGATCTCATCTTCGACCAACTGCATTGGTCCGGGTTAAACCATTATCGGCCGAAAAGCTAAGGTTGCTTTAGCGGCAACATCTGAGAAGCGGTAAACCCTTTGTCGTTCCGCGATCATCTTTTTAGCTGTCAGAGAAGGTACCGTGCAGCCTGGCATTTTGTTCTTTTACTATAGTGCACGGCCGTGTAGACTTCAACAATTCTTTTGTAAACACACAAGTCCACCTTTCAAAGCAAAGTTCTTTGACGATACACCGCTATGTCCACCTTTCAAAGCAAAGTTCTTTGACGATACACCGCTATATCACGCTGTTACAGTACGTACGAAGAAATTGAAACTAAATATTCATTTTGACCACTCATGTATTTACTTTAACTAGCTTTGCAGTGACCTCTGTACATATGTACAAATGTACCTCGCACAATCTCAAGCACAATCAAACGTAGAATATTGAAATTTTGTATTTTTGACTGTTATAACATCATGCTGTGTGCTTCCATTTTTGACCACCATCCGCACTCTACGTAATAAAAAATCTTTCAAACTCTACGAGTTTCCTTTGACTTTATTAAAAGGTAATAGTTTAGCAGTTGTGTAAGCGTGCACTTTATTAAAAAATTTTGGAGGATCTAATCTAGCATTCAAATAAAATAAGTTTATATGAAGTGTAGTAAACAATTGTGTATAATTTCATAGTTGTTCTAGGAAGTAATAAACCATGTCTACCTTATTTACATATATATATATATATATATATATATATAGTATATATATTTAATAATTCAATTCATATCAGAATTACTAAACTCATGGTATATTCTTACAATGTAGCACTAAGTGCTTTAAAAAGCTAAATACTTTAAAGTTTATTTAGTAACTATAAAAAAAAAATTCTAATTTTTTTTTTGTTGTTGTTTTCAAAAATGTTTTCTAACGAGGTCTCGAACTAAGAATTGCACAAAATGATTCTATAATAAATTTAGTCCCAAACTCATATTTACGTTTAACAACCATTATGATCTTTTAATAGCTCTCAGCTTGTGGTTCTGCCAGCGTTAACAGTGAATCACTGGGATTTTCCCGTTGCTATGACAACCACAGCAAGTACGTTTCACAAGAACTGCAAATAATACAGCAAAATCCTTCATTAGACTAAAAATATAAGTAAAAATGTTTTCTATTTAAGTTTCCGATCTGAATCAAATCTCGGATCTGATCGAGTCCTCGGTTCAATAAATTGTGTAACTATCATAAGTTGCCGATATTATTCAAATACAAGTGATATAAAAAAAATACAGAAAGGAATGAGGGGAGAATAATAAAACAAAGAAGTCTTTTAAATTCAAATAAGGTTTGGTTTGGAGCGATGTAGTCAGTTTTTGTAACACGGAACTAATTAGCGAGTACCTACGGCTTAAAGATGATTCCAAACAGCTACGAATATCCTTGGCCGAACGATGGCCGAATGGTAGAGCGCTGCTCTTCGGAACCGGAGTTCGTGGGTTCGAATCCCGCTGATGGCATGGATGTTTGTAGCCGTTCGGAATCGGCTTTAAACTGTAGGTCCCGGTCTCATTAGCCCTCGTGTGCAAAACAGTAGACCGTTAGCGCTCCAAAACCAAACCAAACGAATATCCTTGCCTGCAGTAGCTGTCCGGTATCGAAATTTAGCGTCCTATCTATTCGATTGTTGCCTGACTGATATTCCCTCCCCTCCCCCTTTTATTTGAACTAAGTCTAATATCGTTATATACTATACTAAGTGTACTTGTATGCTATACTAAGTCTAATATCGTTAATATAAAGGTGCTACAAAAACGAGACTGTCTCAGCTTTTAAAATACAAATTCTATAATCAGAAGTGATTCATGGAGAATACCTTCTATAACTTAGTCAAATGTTTAAAAATGAGTTATTCACATCTAAGCTAAGTTCGAAGACCAGTCTACTCTTTTGCTTTACTAAGTCTACTTAACGATTCTCAAAAGCTACGAATATATATGCCAGCAGTAAGAGTCGAACTCACAGACACCGGTACAGAAAGGTATCACGCTACCTTCTCGGTTATCGTCCGAAAGGAAGAAAATGAAAATAAGATAATGATAATAATCTTACAAATTCAAAACAGTAATTTCTCAAAATAATAGTCTATTCCTCAGCCTTGTGGCTAAACCAATATATTACAGTAAACTAAAATTTGCTACAGATAATATTAATAAACCTAACAAACTAAGGCGCTGCCTTTTAAGTGCAATTAAAGGTTCGATTCCCAGCCGAAATAATAGACAAGTTGCGTGGGCATTCCTGATTTCTCTCCCATTAATGCGAATTAGTTCTTCCCCCATACCAGGGCAATATTACCGGCATTATTTTAGAGCAATGGATATCCGCTTCCCCCTTCCCCTTGGAGGAAATTCTCACTAAACTAAAGCAAATATGGATCCAATCCATGAGGCCCCCCTGATCAGGCGAAGAGATCTATGATCTCTTCATTGCCAGCTTACATGAAAAGCTCTTAACGCTCCGCCAGTGAAAAATATATATACATCGGGATTACGGTCGAACTCGTTTATAACGAGCTCGGATTTAACGAGAACTCGGATTTACCGAGGGAAGCGAGAATATTTGGTTGGATCAATGTTAAATCTATGGAGCAGAAGTCGCTTTTAACGAGCAAGACCTGGTTTTAGCGAGCAATATTTTTCTGTCTTGCAGTCTCTTTTCTCGTCTTTCTGTCTTATCTTTTTTTTCTTCTCCGCGGTTTAATACTTTTGTAGGAAAAATTCCTCCAGCATTCCGATGTCAATAGGTAGGGTTTACAAATCCGGTGCAATTGAATTTTTGCCACCAAATTCTACATCTGTTATCCAGCCTATGGACCAAGGAGTCATAAGAAGTTTCAAGTGCCACTTCCGTAAGCAACTGATTTTGATGATTCTGGACCGAAGAGATAGAAGTGGAACAGCATCAAATACCAATGTCAACGTACTGAAAGAGATATGTTTGATGAACGATGCATGGGAAAATTTCACATCAGCATGCATCATCAAGTGTTTCCATAAGGCTGGATTGGGGGAGTTAATTGTCATTAAATTAAGAAAAGTATTTAATTAAATTAATTAATGTAATTTAAGTAAGTATTAATTAAATTTTTAGTAAACCCCCCCTCCCTTTCTGGTTGTACGCCTGCCTTAAGGACCCGTTTATTACGAGCACTTGGATTTAACGAGTAAATGTTACGGTCCCTTTTTGCTCGTTATAAAGCTAGTTCGCTCGAGTTCGACTGTAGTTTATTCTGAACACTCCCTGAAATCTCTTTTTTTTTTTTTTTTTTTTTTTTTTTTTTTAAATACAGACTCATTGGATCAGAACCTACTACAAAAAACTTAGTCTAAATAGCTAGAACTATCCAATGACAGAGGATTCTGTAATCCTCCGTAAGCAAAGAGGTGTTCCCTTTTTTTTTGG
>CM063498.1:99966400-100156400 GCA_032207245.1 Pardosa pseudoannulata | reverse complement strand
TTAAAAGTGATGCAAATGTTTAATAAAACATACATAAATTACTATTTATAATTTAATGATAAATTTCCTGATTGTAGCGAAATGTTTTAACTCAAATATAAGTCAAACTGTTCATTTTCTTTATGAAGAACACAATTTTGCATGGTCACAGTTGGGACAAACAATAAGTTTCTCACTTAGAACTCAAAAAATTTAAATGCATGAAGCTTTTAAAAAATCAGATCTTATAAAAAAGTTTTCAAAAACCATAATCACAAAATCTTTTTAAAGAATGGTTGGGAATATACACCAATACAAATTCTTAGATAAAGCTGAAACCATATATACCTTATAATATTGTACATGAGTAGTTTGGTTTGGTTTGGTCAAATATAAGTCAAACTGTTCATTTTCTTTATGAAGAACACAACTTTAGATGGTCACGGAGGTACAGACAATAAGTTTCTCACTTATAACTCAAAAAATTTACATGCATGAAGCTTTTAAAAAATCAGATCTTATAAAAAAGTTTTCAAAAACCATAATCACAAAATCTTTTTAAAGAATGGTTGGGAATATACACCAATACAAATTCTTAGATAAAGCTGAAACCATATATACCTTATAATATTGTACATGAGTAGTTTGGTTTGGTTTGGTCAAATATAAGTCAAACTGTTCATTTCTTTATGAAAAAACACAACTTTAGATGGTCACAGGTACAGACAATAAGTTTCTCACTTATAACTCAAAAAATTTACATGCATGAAGCTTTAAAAAATCAGATCTTATAAAAAAGTTTTCAAAAACCATAATCACAAAATCTTTTTAAAGAATGGTTGGGAATATACACCAATACAAATTCTTAGATAAAGCTGAAACCATATATACCTTATAATATTGTACATGAGTAGTTTGGTTTGGTTTGGAGCGCTACGGTCTACTGTTTTGCACACACAATGAGACAAACTACTGCTAAAGCCGATTCAGCTACAAACATCCAACCATATATATAAAAAAAAACTCCGTTATAAAAAATTAAACTAGCATTCGGCAAAAAAGGTTACTCATATGTACTTTTTGTTGATCCGATAGTATCTTATGATTATTCTAAAGATGAAATTAATGTAAATAAAGTTTATTATACGGTGTATATATTGGTAGATATACATATACATAGATATACAAAGATAAAGTTGTATTACAGTAAGATAAAACAGCTGCTTAGAACAAAATTCTTACTTTCTGACACAATGTGACAGACAATTTTTAAAATCAGATCAAAAGAACTTAAAGAATAAGTATTAAATCTTTCTGAACACAATAGCCATTTTTTTTTGGAAAAAATATTTATCATAAAAAGTGCTGACTTAAAAAAATGGCATCTTTAGATTGGTGTCTATCAATATATACACCTTATAATAAACTTTATTTGCATTAATTTCATCTTTAGAATAATCAAGAGATACTATCGGATCAACAAAAAGTACATATGAGTAACCTCTACTCATATGTTGTGTAAAATTTCACCGTATAAACAGAACAACTTTTATTATTGCTAATGAGAAATAAAGAAACTTCCCATATATAAAACACAAAATCCTTAAAAACAAAAAAAAAATCTCAAAAACAAGTAGATAATTGGTAATTTGTTTTCAAAAATCCCAAATCTTGTTAAGTTTTAAAAAATGTTTTGTATTTTATTTTCTTAGATAATTTTATAAAAGGTCTTAAGAAGATAAAGTTGTATTACAGTAAGATAAAATAGCTGCATAAAACAAATTTTTTTTTAAATCAGATCAAAAGAACTTAAAAAATAAGCATTACATCTTTCTGAACACAATAGCCATTTTTAGGAAAAAAATATTTATCATAAAAAAGTGATGACTTAAAAAAATGGCATCTTTAGATTGGTGTCTACCATTTCTCTATAACCTAACAATATATGATTGGCAACAGTTTCCACACCTTTCATATGTGTAGCTTCTGTAATGACTGATGGTCCATCTGCCCGCATCAATTCAGCATCTCTTTTCATTACCTGGAAACAAAACAAAATACATACATATATATATATGGTGAAACCTCTCTGAGCAGCCACCATTCCGAGAATATTTGGCTGCTCAGTGGGGGTGGCTGCTCTGAAGGGTTTTATTATAAGATAATAGCTATAATGCACAATATAAACAAGTCTGACATATATTCTTTATTTAAAATGAAATGGAAAACTTATCTAAAGAGAAAATAGTACCTTATATCAAGCTCTCTTACATTTTTTTTAAAAAAGGCTACAATATGTGTGTTTTAAGTTTTTACTTTTCTCTATAACCACCACTTTTTAAGTTCACTTTTTACTTTAAAAGCAGAAAATTACAGTCTTTGTATTCCTTCAAAATCAACTTTTTATTTAATGACTTTGTTGATTTGCATTCTTCCACAGTTAGATAATTCAATTAACTTTCTTGCCGATTTGCCATTTTTATATTCAAGCAGAACTTCAATGCACTGCTCGAAATTTAGGAAAATGTATTTCCACATAGTTGCAACACAGATCACTGACAAATTATGAAATGAAACTGACATGGATGACATTTTTGCTGACAGAGGTGCAATTCTTCCTTTACTGTAGCTATTGAAATTCCAAATAAAGACCCTAGGATACCTGCAATGCCTGATTGTCCAGTTCCTCCCTCAGTTTCGATGGGTGGTGCAATAGGGATTCCCTATCTGAAGGGTGTGGGGAGAATACAAAAAAGATAACAGATTTAATGTTTCTAAGAAAGGGGGGAATTGCGAGAATGGACTTCGCAAATTATTCCTGGGTCTTATATCCAACCTTAAAACTAACCTTGATTTTTTTCAGCTCAAAGTTAAAGTATTGAGTGAGTAGAATTTCCGTAAAAATAAAAATGGACAATCCTACTCGGTGGCCGTTGATTCAGGTTATTTTACCATTAGATCTATGAGTTGAAAAATCTGTGCATGAAAAATTGGCCGTTTAGGAGGGTGGCCGCTCAGAGAAGTTTCACTGTATATATATATATATATATATATATATATTGTGTGTGTGTGTGTGTGTGTGTATGTGTGTGTATAGATATATATACACATACAGGATACAATGCAGATTCAACCACAGACAATGATAATTATGCTGTAGCAACTTCAGTTGTGGCAATCTAAGCAAGCACATACTACATAAAAACTAGCCCAAATTTGTTCTTTCTGGACTTAGATTCACTAAAGTCTAACTTGGAATCCTGATGAGGCATTGTTTCACTTCCATGTGCAAAAGAAGATAATCAAGACATAATTCTTTCTAATACTCCATTTTATCATGCTAAAGCTTCAAAACTCTGTTGGTATTCACAACATATCTGCCTAATAACACAGTTTCCACGTAACTGATAGAAACTTGACTTTCCAGAGCACACAAATTTGTAAATTCAGCAATTTTAGGGTCAATCAACATATGATAACCTAATTTTCCCATGTCAGGCCTCAAAGTTCAACAGAATCACACAGGAGAGCTACATGGAAAAAGGAGTAAAATATGCCAGATAAGATTTTCTTGTGGCAAAATGGAAGCAATTTCACTCTTCGATTGAGGTTTCTTCCTACATCCCAATATAGAATTAAAATTGGAGGGAAATACTAAGTTGTGTTTCGGTTAATTTTTTATTATACTACATACATTGTATATGTGTGTAAAACTTTATATTGAGCACCAGAGCAGGGAGCAAATCTTTTTCTATACTGTAAGTAGTAAAGAAAGTTTTTATTTGACCATATCCTTTCAAACAAAGATAATACAAAAAAAAGTAGTGATACAAATTTTTTATGCAATTTTTCTAATGCAGGTGAACCTAAAAATAACATAGTCATTAAAATATATAAATTGAGTATATGTTTGTATGTACATTTATTATTTATATAAATCCACATTCTTTGTTGTAAACTCAACTAATTTTTTACCGAAATCCTTAGAAACAGACAAAAAACAAATACTGTTAGCAACATAATCTTCTCCACCCACCCTCTTAAGTTATATCCACACAAATATTATTCTATTCAGTTTATGATATATGGAAGCACAACTGTGTTTTTTAATGTTTCATGATTTGAAATAAAATTTTTTGGAAGAGGATATGCATACAGGTATCAAAGATTTAATTGTAAAAAATAATCTAGATACCTGGATAAAATCTATTTTGCATAATTAATTCTTATATGCATGAAGTTGTGGATATTAATAATTTGGTTTTAGAAAGCGGTAGACTGAAGTAGCCTGCAGTATAAAGAAGCTTCCTGTGCAATTATCATAAAGTTTTTATTATTTCAAAACAAATTAGATACCTGTATAAAATTTATTCTGCATAATAATTTATTTTTGTGTACATAATGATGTAAATTAAAGACATTAATATAAATTCTTTTGGTTCTAGGAAGATGTAGACTGAAGTAAACTACAGCTTAGAGGAAACAAAGACTCATAATAGAGTAACAGCTTTCAAAAGGCCAAGAAACAGTGAGAGAAATATAGAAATCTGAGTTGTAACTACGTAGGGAAGTCTTAAGTATAACAAATAAAAGAAAGTTTCTATCTTGATTGCTTATTAATAATAATTAAAACTTTATTATACTCCCTTGTGTGTGTGTGTGCACATGTGTGAAGTGATAAAATTAATCCATCACAAAAAAAATGCAAAGAAAAAGCAAAAAACACGAAAATTTCATTCTCTCCTTTTTTTATTGCTGCTGTTTGTAAGTGCATAGTAGGTATGAGAAGAAATAAAGTGTATTTTTTATTTTTAAGACGTTTTGAACTTTAATAGGCCCAAGTCACATACCATGCATTCACCACTGCTATTATATTAGCCTTCAGAGAGCTAATTAAAAGAAATATCGTCTGATATAACAAATAAAAGAAAGTTTCTATCTTGATTGCTTATTAATAATAATTAAAACTTTATTATACTCCCTTGTGTGTGTGTGTGTGTGTGCGCATGTGTGAAGTGATAAAATTAATCCATCACAAAAAAATAAGGAAGACACAAAAACAGAAAATTATTCATTTCTATTATTATTTATTCATTGACAAGCAAACTTCTTTATTTACTTCTTAAAAGATTGTCATATTTGAACTAAAATCCAATATGGCTTCTCATAACTTGCAAGAAATACTGCAGAAAAAACATGGACACTTTATAACTCGAATGCTAGCTTTATTCTTCACTCCCATAGTACTGACTTTTAAAATAGTATTTTGATGTCACTGGAATTTCATTATCATGATACATCCTACTACAAGCCAAGGCCAAAGGAGTAACAATATTTCAAACTCACATTATCTCTAAGCTAAAAAATATAACCTATTTTGTATGTTAAAAGAAAAAGATAAATTTTGAATTTAATAATGAATCTTGTTAACTGTGTGCCATTATATATAAATATAAAAAGAGAGAGAGAAGCACATTTAAAAAATTGCAAGTTACTGAACTTTGCTCATGAATATATTTTTAGTGGCACACATGGAAATTCATAAGCCAGTGTCAAGTTAAAAATACCAGCTGTAAAGATTGAATAGATTAGTTACACAAGGATATAAAATGGCAAATATCTTATCAATTGATGAATATAAAAAGAAATGTGCACAACAAATTAAGATCAAATTAAGAAAATATATTTTCTCTGTTAAACTTTCAAACAAAAAGTGAATTGCAACATATTACATATTCAAAAAAGTGTCAAGTATTACCTGAATGCTAGCTCCAACTGCTTCAGCCAGATCTACTTTATTTATTACCAATAAATCACTTTCAGTAATACCTGGTCCCCCTTTGCGTGGAATTTTATCCCCACCTTAAAAAATAAAATATTATAAAAGTACACCAAGAAAAAAATACTGAACTCTCATTTTACAAAACAAAGACATTTTACAAAAAAAGCTATAAAAAGATTTTATTGTTCAAATACTGTCTCAAAACTCACCAGCAACATCAATGACATAAATTATATAATCAGCAAGATCACGACTAAAATTAGCAGCTAAATTATCTCCACCAGATTCCAAGAATAATATATCAGGCTTGAATTCTTTGGTTAATTCTTTAACTACTTCCATATTTAGTGAATAATCCTAAAAGCAGAAAAAATTGTATTTAAAAAACTGCATTCAAATGAGTTCAGTTTGCATCATAATTAAAATATAATAAATAAATATTTTGAAAGCAATTTTTAAAAAATTCTAATGAAAGGTTGATCCTTTAATATTCAGTAGTTCCACAGCAAAACCATGAGTTAAATAATTTTTTTCACAACTTTTTAAAAACTTATGAATATTTTTTTATAATTTTTTTTTAGTATTTAACTGTAAACTAGCAACAGATGGCAGTACTATGCTTAATTTTTTTCTTCTTCTTTGAAATATATATGATTAAACTCACTTTAAATGAAATTTAAATTTTCACTCAAATGAATCCCAAATACTTATAAATTGTTTATCGATGTAATTATTATACAATTTTAATGATAACTATACATTAGTCTCCAAAAATAATTAAAACTAAAAAGCAACATTTTCACAGTACAAGGAGGGGTGGAATTTGGAAATTAAATCCTCCTTTCTTAAACTCCTCAAACACACAGAATGAAAAACTTGTTTTTCATATATTTCCCATTTATAAGATAGATAAATAGATACCATTTATAAATTAATTCCATTAAATCCCAAAGATTTTTTAATTGTACACATCAAAGGGTAAATACAACTAAAACTATTTACAGATGAAATCCCTGGATACTGTGGCAAAGTGTTTGTGAATGTGACTTTATTGCTATTAAATTTTTTAGATCTATTTCTAAGTGCTGAAGCATGAGAAAATGCAAATTTGTGTCATTAAAAAAAAATCCCTCATTGTTTCAGATTGTTATATTTCCTTCACAATTCCATGTTTCCCAGTCTGTGGATACCCTGATAAATTTTAAACCATATTATAACAAAAAATATATATATATGGCATGAAAACAAACTTGTTTATTAACCCTGAAAACTACTTTAATCATTACATAAACATTAAAGATCCAAACTTATCAGTCGAATAACCAAACAGAGACTTTACAAGACTCTTATACTTCCTGTGCTACTATATGCCAGCGAAACTTGGGTATTAAACCTGGACACCCAGCGTGCCCTAGATACCTTTGAAAGAAAAGTTAAGAGCTATCTTCGAACCTGTAAACGATCAGTGGTGAGGGCAAACCAGATTTAATTTTGAACTATATAGGTTTTACAAATAGCCTCGGGTTACGCAAGTCATTCGTAGTAATAGACTGAGATGGCTTGGACATATCTGGAGAACCCCTGATAACAACCCTACTAAACTGCATACTTTTAAAAACCCTGAGGGATCCTGTACCCGAGGACGACCACCTACAAGATGGCTAGACGATGTTGAAATTGACCTCAAATCTTTGAAGATTAAGAACTGGAAAAGAGTTGCTCTAGACCGTTTGAGTCGGAGGAAGCATGCTGTCAAGGCAGCTAAGACCTATAATAGGTTGTTATGCTCATGAAGAAGAAACATAAAAGATTTAAAAATAAATAAATAAATAAATAAATAAACCTCTCGAATAGCTGCATGGGGACATCCTCCTGTCTCCACAGCTCTGATTCTTTCAGCTGGTAAAGCTTCATGTTTTACCAAGAACTCCCAGTCTTCTCTAAAGGAAAATATTTTTAAATGATAAACATAATTTAGTTAACATAAGTTTTAGTAAACATAAGTTAGTTAAGGAAAGAATAAGAATTTTTAGAGGTAAATACCTTAAAAGAAATTTCTGTAAAAGAAATATCTACAGATAATTAATGTATATAGATTTCTCAAGATATATAATAATAATATATGCAACAAATTGCCATATCATCATGTAATATGAACAGATGATTTAAAGTTCCTAGAGAAACAGGCTTATAAAACAATTTTTCCTTAACACTAAAATTAAAAACTTAAAAGTTTATGTTAGAGAATAAAATATAAATTAGAATAAAATTAAAAATGTATAAATAGAATTTATATAGTCATGTAAATTCTA
This sequence comes from Pardosa pseudoannulata, assembly GCA_032207245.1. Taxonomy (NCBI): domain Eukaryota; kingdom Metazoa; phylum Arthropoda; class Arachnida; order Araneae; family Lycosidae; genus Pardosa; species Pardosa pseudoannulata. The sequence continues at coordinate 100,148,327 of CM063498.1, read as the reverse complement.
TCAGTCATACATTAAATAATCTGAAAAAAAAGTCTGCAAAAATTTAGTATTTAAATACAAAACTTAAGTTATCCTGAATTTTAGTAGATTTAAAAATCTAAATGTATAGGAAGTGTTATTAAACATTATTAAACTTTTCAAAGAAAGAAAATGTAATCTAAACTATATGGAACTTATAATAAATAATAAAATTTGAAATATATCCTTAAAAATACAAAATAAGTCATTCTATACAAGGAAAAATATAACTAAGATTTTAGCAATAATTATGAAAGTATAAATATTCAAATTATATGTAAATTCATAAAGATATATAATATAAAGATAATGTAAGACTAATAAAAGAAATAATTTTAAGTAATTACAATTACAGGAGACATTTAAGTAGTATTAATTACATAAATTTACATAGGCACAGTAAAAGCATATAACATTTATAAATTACTCATATATAATGATACCTTGTAAAAATGTCATTTGTCACAATACAAAGGTTATATTTGTCCCTTAATATTTTACACAGAGATAATATAAGTGCAGTTTTTCCTGAACCAACAGGACCACCAATGCCAACTGTAAAAGCTCTCTAGGGAAAGAAAAAAAAATTAAATCACTTGCATTAAAATAATTTATGACAAATTACTATTTACAAAATAATAAAGTAACTACAGTGGACTCCACTTAATGTGATTGTGGTTAATGTTATCAATCACTTATTGTTATCAAAATCACTTGGTCCCGATTTTCTCTATTTGTTTGTATGTTAAAATTATCACTTTATGTAATCGTTACATCGGTTAATGTTATCAGTTTTTGAACCTCATTTTAACTGGCAAAGGAATATTCACAATATATTCAGAAGTATCCCATTCTTTTCTTTTCCTTCACTATTATTTGAATTTTCGAGAATTCTCCCTCTTCCACCTAGGGAAATGAGGAATGAACAAAGGAGTGGGACATTACATGTTTCTGTAATTTTTCAGAAATACGCTCACCCTGCTGGTGGTCAGTGGATATCAGATAAGCAAAAGGCAACACATTCTTATCGGAACTGAGAAGGAGCTTATTCACATTTTATGCCTTGCTCGCTTACATGTAGCTTGTCGATATGGAAGCCAGAAAGCGAAATGATTTAGCATTAAAACAAAAGATCAAAATTTTAAATCATTGACAGGTTTATGGAGTTAATGAGTCAAATGGAGAATCTCTTGATACTGAACCACATCCTACAAGTGCTGAAATGTGAAATGCATTGAAAGTGTTGGAATGTGGAGTGAAACACTGCTCCAATGGTTTTGAAAAACATCATGATTATGAACAATTTATCAATGAGCTTCTTAGAAAAAACTGTAGACAGTCAACAATTGATCAATTTTTTTATTATGTATACAATTCTTAAGTTTTAAAGATGGAATACATAAATATTAAAATTATTATAATATTAAATTATTATATGGAATACATAAATATAAGGTGAGTTTTTTCATTTTATTTTGAAATTTAGTACGTGTGAATTAAAGAGGGAGGGGTAAGTTTATCTAATTTTGCATACTGTTTATTGTTATCAAAATCATGGTATCCCAAACTGATCACATTAAGCAGAGTCCACTGTATCTTGTTAATTGAATATTATAAACATAAAATACAAAACTGGGAAAGGGAATGATATTTAATTTACTCTAGTCATTATTTTACATTAAAACTGACATAAAAAACTAAAACATATAATTTACATTATATATGGCTTGATATTAAGAAATAATATAATAAAAAATTACAAAAGAACTGTAAGCATAACTATGCACTGCATGATATGCATTAAACTTGAGAATTAGCCAAATCCTTTTATATCTGCTATAAAAAGATTGTCAAAGTATATAAGGATAAATAAATCTACTTTATATAGTAATGATGTAAACAGAATAAATAGAATATTTATTAAATTTTTTAATAATTAACTGTTTAATATTATATTTATTTATGTGAAAATTCTTTTTTAATAGGAATTAATAAAATTACATAATTATGAGAATAGAATTCATAACTTTTAAATGTTTTTTTTTATACTAAATCTACATATAATTTAAATACTTTGTGAAAATTTAAACTTCATAGTTTAAAATATATTTGAAAATCAAAATTAAAAGAAAATTTGAATAGGTCTTCTACCTTAAGTCAAATACAGAGTATCTGCCAAAATAAAATTTTTCAAATCCATGACTTTTCCTGATTTAGCAGATCATTTTCCATGACTTTAAAAAGCTCTCGTTAAAGTATATATGATAAAACTTCTGATGTACATACAAATAAAATATATGCTTTTAGAGATATCACAAGAATTTTATCATAAAAAAAGCTATAAACTTACTTTATAAGTGTTAATAAACTCACATACATAAAAATAAATTGTTGTATCTACATACCTAAGTTTAATCATATAGCAATTTTTCAATCAAAATGTTTCCAATTTGAATTAAGGGTACTTTGGTATTATCCAGGTGACCATGAATAATAGCCAAATATAACCCTATAATGTTTATATACAGTATCCCTAGAGATAAACTTATATTTTGTGCAAAAATCTTAACTAATTTTTATTAAAAAATAATGAATATTATATTAATAAAATTTTAATCTACAATTTAAGAAAAGACAGAATAATATACATTTACCCACCCATTAAGCTTTCTTGCTTTGAGTTTCCTTGGTGAACAAATTTTACTTGGCAATATGGTCAATAGGATAATACATAAATACCAAACTCAGTAACTTCAGCCAAATGACAAGTAAAAATAGAATTAAACAATTCAATGCATTTTTTTTTTTTTTTTTTTTAGTGGGTAGTTTAGCAGATCCATGACTTTCCATGACTTTTACTCATTTTACTTGAAAAATCAAGACTTTCCATGACAAAATTAATCCATTGTCTAAATCCATGATTTTCCATGACTTTCCAGGTGCACGGAAACCATACAAATATAAAAAAAAACTTACAGTTTTTTTATTAAAATACAATACATTAATGATTATGGTATTTTAGTATAAAAATACAATAATTTATTTATTTATTGACTAAGAATAACTATTCAAAATTGCATTATTTTTAAATAAATTATGAAAATCACTTTTAACTTGTAAGAGCAGACCATAATTATACAATACTTTATCAAAATCAGTGCGATGCATGGGCATATCTCTATTTAAAAAATCTCCAGCTGACTCCCAGTGTTCATGAGTATGACCATGTTCATGAGAATGGCTCCCTGTTTCTCCTTGGACAGGTAGTTTCACTACAAGCACAAATTAAAAGCAGAAATTACCTTAATGCATAAACTTTAAAATAAAAAAAAAATTATCCTTCAAAAAATGGTGAGAAGAGATCGTTAATTTATTCTAATTCATGGTGAAATACTAATTAACAATCAAAAGCACCATATATGTATTTATAAAAATATATGTATTTATAAAAATGAAAAAAAAAACCTTTAACAAAGCTGCATCTTCCAGAATTTTCTTCGGTCATTTTTATCTCACTTTCCGCTTTTCCTTTGCATTTTTGGTCATTATCATCAGAATTAATCATTTTAAAAAAAGAAATGTTTAGCCGGGATCAACTATCACGAGCGATTTTCCTACTTCTTCCAAATGGCTGGAAACTAACCCAGAGTAGACGTTACTGATAAATGAGATTGTGATTAGATCAATATTTATTTCGTTTGCACGTAACATTCTTCAGAAATCAAATTCTCAGTTTATAGAGTCAACCAAACACTTGATAACAATGTTTATTTACCAAAATTGTCAAACTAGCGTTGCCTTGCACAAAATAAAAGAACCATTGATAAATCTCGAACTGTGAACAGTGAATGTTTCAAGTAACTTTAATTCAGCATCAGTGATCATTATTTCTTGATCTATTAACCAAGTAGATAGATCCATTTGAAGTAAATCAGTAGAAATAGTCACAAATTAACAATTTAAATCTAAGGTTTCTATAAAAAAAACCCACTAAAAGCGCATGGCAATAACAAAAATTCAAAATAAAAGCTATGCACTCGGGTCGCAAATAAATTTCATAGTTTCAAGAAACTTGTAAGAAAAGGTTCTTAAATTAAACTATAATATTCGAACTGTTTTTTCAAACATAATACCACAAGAAATAATTATAGTAATAGTTTAAGGGCCGGTCTCCCTAAAGTCTTTTAAGAGTTAACCGCGATTAATCTCTGTTTAAACGGAGAAATGCGTCCCACCATTGGTTGGTGCCATGGATTAATCATGATTAGCCATTAAACGACTTTGGTGAGATAGACTTTAAGTTTAGCACAAAAGCCAAAATCTAGAAATCTTATTTACCTTTGCATCTGTGTTCAGTTGGTTAGTTGCATATTGAAAAACGTTTATGCCTTGTACAAATGATTGATAGACATCCTTGTATAACATTCAAAATATTTCAAAAGGGACAAAAAAATATAATATGCTACAAAAAAAAGAGAAATAGAGATGGTCAATAATAGAGGGGGAATCTACAAATTTGCCAGAACTAGAAATAATTTATTACAATGTTTGGTACAGTTAAATTTCTAAATCTTATGAACCTTAAAAATTGTATAATGCTGCACCGTTAAGAATTAAATCTGTAATTAAGAGAAAAAAGTAAAATAGCCCTTTTTTTTTTTTTTTTTTTTTTTTTTTTGTCAAACCCAAAGTTTTATTACACACATTAAACCATAATAGAATACCAATTTATGTTTATTATACTATATTTTATTTAGTTGAGTATTCTGTAAAGAGCAATAAACAAAATTACAGCAACAACATTTTTTAATAACGTAGGACACTTGTCTGTTAAGCATTCGGCCATAGGAAGAAGCTAATATTTTTGGCCATTTTTATGCTCGTACTATATAGGAGGCCAACACACTCGATAAGGACAGCACAGACATATAAAATAGGTCTTGAAATTTAAAAGCAGGAACCAAACAGAAGACATCCGAACTTGGCCTACCACACCCAAAGATATCGTTTGGGAACTTTGAGGACATTACAACCCTGGTGAAGACGCGGACCAATAACACAAACAAAAAAACGAAGACTATAACATTTGTCTTTAAACTTATTTTAATCATAATGCCAGCAGCAACGTGCGGCCATCACTCACAAAAGTTCTCCTCCATAAACTAAACTACAAAAAGTGTTGCCACAAAAATGCAACTAAATTACACTACAAAAATAAAACATAGCACACGGAGCACAAAACATAACAGTACAAAATGTAACACATAGTTCGAGGATAAACAACAAAACAAAATACAAAACATTAATAAATGATTCAAACATACTCCCACCCTATCAAGAATTGTTTCATTCTTGATACAATGGTAAAGGTGAAATTTTGACCACCGGACGTTTGAAGAAGCCATTTACTGTTTTCACCGTTACTACACGTACGTTTTCATCTTTGCCGGGATGGACTTCGACAATACGTCCCAATGGCCAAACACTACAGGGCATGTTATCTTCTTTAAGTAAAACAATATCCCCCACAGAAAAATTTGGAATCTGCCTTTTCCATTTATAACGTTGCTGTAAAGAATTCAAATATTCTTTATAGTATCTTTTCCAGAAACTTTGTTTCATTTGTTGAAGTAATTCCCAACGTTTCAACAAGGAAGTATTAACATCCGCAAAATCCTTATCCGGGATGCTAGTAATCACATCCCCACTTAAAAAATGAAATGGCGTTAACGCGTTTAAATTAGATGGATCGGTATGATTACTCCTAGACAGCGGACGTGAGTTTAATACAGCCTCGATCTGTGTTGTAAGAGTAGTTAACTCTTCAAATGTTAATTTCGTTTCACCAATAGTCCTTTTTAAATGAAATTTGATCGAGCGTATGCCAGATTCCCAAAGACCTCCAAAATGAGGAGAGGAAGGGGGGATCATTTTCCATTCTATAGCTGATTGGGATAAATAATTTAGAACCAATTCATTAGTGTTTATTGACATTAAAAAGGCATGCAACTCTGATAACTTCCTTTTCGCGCCTACAAAATTACTACCATTATCAGAAAATAAAAGTCGGGGTACACCTCTCCTAGAGACGAATCGTCTAAGAGCAGCAAGAAAGGCATCCGCTGTCAAATCACTAATCACTTCAATGTGATAAGCTTTAGTAGCAAAGCACACGAAAAGTGCTATATAGCCTTTAGTATATTTTGAGCAACGACCCTTATAAACTTTCAAAGTGACAGGACCCGCATAGTCAACTCCAACAGATGAGAATGGTCTCTCAAGGATTACTCTCTGTTCAGGCAAACTGCCCATCAATTGATTGGCAGATGATGGTTTATATCTGTGGCAAACAACACATTTATGAACAAAAGATAGAATAAGTTTTTTTCCTCCAACAATCCAAAAGTTTTGTTTTAAAATATTTGCTAGTAAACTGGGTCCAGCATGAAGGTGCGTAATATGAAACTGTTTAACAAGCAAATAAGCAATCCTATGCTTACCTGGAATAATTACTGGGTGCTTAACATTAAAATTCAAATTAGAATTTTGTAACCGACCTCCCACCCGTAGTATACCATCTTTATCTAAAAATGGGGAAAGGGAGCTCAAAAAGCTCTTAGAGGAAAGTGGTAAATTATCTCTAAGTTTCCTTATATCATCAGCAAAATATACAGACTGAACTGCCGTGACGATCGAAGTCAAAGATCTTTGTCTTTCATTTGTCGTCAAGGGTGGTATTCTAATAGACTTTCTATGAGCACATCTAACACCAGCGACACGATCTTTGCACCTGGAAAGAAACCTTAGACAAAAGGCAATTATAGAAACAATTTTTGATAACGAAGAAAATTTGTCAAATAGATTAGCAAAAGTTTCGTTTAAGACTGTTATAACAGTTAACACAGTTTTGGGCTTCTGTTCCACTAAGGCAGTTTCATCACAGTTCAGATTGGTAGAAGAGTCATGAAGAGGCCACTCGGACTGATTCAGTACCAGGAATGGTGGTCCAAGCCACCACAGGGTACAGCCTTGCAACAGAGAAGGATCAATTCCTTTGGATGGAATATCTGCCGGATTCAACCCAGAAGGAATATAACTCCAGTCTTTACGAGGAACAATATCAAGTATTTCTGCAGTTCGGTTGGCTACGAATGGTTTCCACTTACGTGGATGGGAAGCTAGCCAGCTTAAAACTACCTTCGTATCTGTCCAAGCATGGAAAGATATGTTGTAGGTAACAAACAATTTACGAACAGCGTTGTACAGTCTGCAAAGAAGTAGTGCACCCAGAAGCTCAAGTCTTGGAAGAGAAACTTGTTTGATGGGTGCTACTTTGGCTTTAGCTACCACCAAATTCACTTCATTCTTATCACAATTTATCGGCTGAACACAATAGATGGCTGCAGCGTATGCCAATTCTGAAGCATCACAAAATCCTTGAAAACAAATAGAATTGGAGCTCGTCGAAATCCACCTAGGTACCTTAATATGATTAAGAGAATTACAGTTGAATTGATATTGATGCAATTTGTTTTTCCATTCTGTAGGAAGAGGAATATCCCAGTCGAATTTCTGCAACCACAACTGTTGATAGAATATCTTTAAAGTTATGGTACAAGGAGAAAGTAAACCAAGAGGATCAAAAACCTTAGAAGACTGAGATATAAATATTCGTTTCGTCAACTCAGTTCCAAAATCAAAGTGTACTTTAAATAAAAAGACGTCTTCATCAGAGTTCCATAATAAGCCTAAAGTTTTGGCACAATCATCCGGATGAATTTCTAAGTTACTCTCTTCTTTATTATTAACAGATAGATGCTGAAGAAACTGCGTTGAATTTGATCTCCATTTCCTTAAATGGAAACCATGCTTATCCAAAAGTTCAGAAAGTTTAGAAGCAAAATTCACTGCATCATGCAAATTGTGAGAACCAGATAAGCAGTCATCTATGTAGAAATCATTTTTTATTATAGATGCCACGTGAGGATACTCTAATTCAGAGTCTAACGCAACTTGCCATAAACAACGGGTAGCTAAGAAAGGCGCAGAAGATGTACCGTAAGTAACAGTCGTCAATTTGTAGTCTTGCATCTTTAAATTAGCAGAATCCCTCCATACGATTCGTTGTAAATTTTGGTCTTCTGGCGCTACCAAAATCTGACGGTACATTTTTTCAATGTCGGCAGAAAACACAATTTTATGTAATCGAAAGTTCAGTAATATTGAAAAAATATCTCTTTGTAATGTTGGACCAACCCCTAACATAGAATTCAAAGATACTGAATTTTGAGCTTTGCAGAAGCCATCGAATACCACTCGAAATTTTGATATAGTGCTAATAGATTTACTAACGGCATGATGAGGAAGATAATACGTTCGATTGTCGTCATTACTTTCTGAAATTGGCAACATGTGATTTAGAACTTTATATTCGTGCATAAAATGCTTATATTGCTCTTCCAAATCTTTATTTAACACGAATTTCCGTTCCAATGATAATAAACGAGAAACAGCCATTGTTTTAGAATTACCTAACGTAACTTCATTGTAAATAGGCAACTTGGCAACAAATCGATTCTGTTCATTTATTTTATAATTTCTGCTGAAGTGATTTTCACAAAACTCTTCCTCGGGTGTCAGAGTTTGACCTGTACACGGTAAATCTTCTAACTCCCAAAACCTTCTAAGTGCTACGTCAATGTTATCCTCAAAGGATAAACTGACACAATAGGTGTTAAGAGGGTGCGAGACACCTTCTTTACTAAGTTTACCAGAAACAACCCAACCAAAAACTGTATTCTGTGCAATTGGATCATTAGTAGTATTGGTTACTTGTCCTGGACGTAGCAGAGAGAAAAAGTGATCAGCGCCAATGATCATATCAATCATTTTAGGTGTGGCAAAATTTGGATCAGCTAAATTTACTGAATTCAAATAGTCAAATTCCTTTTTTTCCAGAAATTCGGATGGCAAAGTTGATGTCAATTTATTAAGAACATACGCCTCAACTCTGACACCATTCCGGGCAGAATCATATCTTGAGAACAAGTTCACATCTACATAACCACGTGTGACAGATGCCTCTGAAGCACCTAAACCTCTAACGGTTATCCTAGCATTATTTCTTTTTATATTTAATGCACGTACAAAAGATTCTGTAATAAAGGAGGCTTCACTGCCACTATCTAAAAGTACAGAGTATTCATGAGCTTTACCTGAAGAATCAAAAACAATAACTGAGGCAGTCGGCAAAAACGAGGTATGGTGACCCTGCACTACATTACTCGAAACATTAACACTTTCATGTTCATTGCGAATTGGCTCACTGACCGAAGATGACTCAGAAACTACAACATTACTTTTAAAATCTTCATGAATTAGAGTATGGTGCTTACCTTTACAGATATTACACAATTTCTGAGAAGAACATGACTTAACACTATGATAGCCAAAACAGTTATAACATAAAGAATGTTTCCGAACGACATTCTTTCTAGATGTAACATCTTTGCTCTGAAATTTGTAGCATTTAGATAGATTATGTGAGCCGTGACAAAAAATGCATTTAAAATTATCCTTACTACTGTTTAGAACATGCTTAGAAACCGAATATTGATTTTTAATATAATTTTTGTCAACAACCTTACTATGAGTATGCAATATTTCAAGGGAAAAACATCTAGAATTTAAAAATTCAAAAAATGTCTTTAATTTGAGAAATTCTTCTTTTGACACTTTCTGTGACCACAAACAACGTGTTTCGGAATCGACCATTTCTAACAATAAGTAAATCAACCAAGTATCAATGGATGAAGCTTCGTCACCTAAAGATTTTAAACCGCGAACTACTTCATCAGATGTATCAGCCAATTTTCTTAAATTATTAGTATTGGTAAGCACTGGTTGATCTAGAAATATTCTAATCAACGACGAAGCAATTTGATTTTTCCTATCATAGCGTTCGATTAATTTATTCCATGCTTCATCGTAAGTGGCATCTGAAATAGGGATGTGTTTAATGATTTTTGCTGGTTCATCCATTAGTAATCCAATTAAATATTGGAATTTTTGAATTCTGGCCAAAGATTTATTTTCATGAACAGTAGCTATATATAAATCTTTAAAATTCATCCAATCCGAGTACTTTCCATCAAACTGTGGAATATTCAATTGCGGAAGTTTAAAATTACTAATATCTGGCTGTGAAACCCCAACTGATGTAGAATTCGAAACCGAAACATTTTGAAAGGCATCAATAGCTTTTCTATATTTTGATTTCGCTTCGAAATATTTTAATTCAAAATCTGCCATCTCTGATAGCTCTTCAGGTAGTTGAGCATCATACTCGTCAAATTCTTTAAAAATATGCTCAATTCGTTCTAATCGAGCTTTTAATTCACATAACTCTAACTCATTACTAAATGAATTAGTAATCCTCGGTAAAGCAGATCTAGAACGACCTCTTAACTTTTTAAGAGTAGCTTCATCCATAATTCATAAAAAAAAAATGCATGCAACAGTATAAAACAACAGTCTAACCGAAACTAAAATGAAATCGAAAGTTCACTTATCTTGATCCAAAATGTAAACAGGAAATAGTTCGCACTGCAGTAAGCCGAATGGAGCCTCACCTGGGGAACCAGAATGTCGACGCGGACCAATAACACAAACAAAAAAACGAAGACTATAACATTTGTCTTTAAACTTATTTTAATCATAATGCCAGCAGCAACGTGCGGCCATATACTCACAAAAGTTCTCCTCCATAAACTAAACTACAAAAAGTGTTGCCACAAAAATGCAACTAAATTACACTACAAAAATAAAACATAGCACACGGAGCACAAAACATAACAGTACAAAATGTAACACATAGTTCGAGGATAAACAACAAAACAAAATACAAAACATTAATAAATGATTCAAACACCTGGACCTATTTTAGGTATCCCAGTCGCCATTAATAAACACGGTGGATATTTGGCCAACTCGAGCTTCAATCCCACAACCTTGCAAATATGGGATCGACACTGTAATAACGACGGCACGTTTTCGTCTTCTTCCGTGACTGCTCGCCTCGTCTTCAGTACCGGCTTGCCTACTTTTTCAGGAGCAGGTACTGTAGATTAGCTAAAGAAGCTGTCTTACCGACAATTAATTTCAAAGCATAAAAATTTTATTTACAAATTACTAACATAAGATTTACCTTTAAACTTCATGTTAACATTAATCTTAATAAGATCACAGGATGAACCATCGGGAGAAAAAAATAGTGCCGGGTGGTCCGCACAAGTCTCACTCGATTAGCCAACTCCACACTAATGCCTCTTTCACTCCCCGTTGTCGGGGAGAATGTACCTCGCCTCCTCTGCAGCTCCTCTGCAGCTGGCGAGCGCAGGGATGAAGTCCTACCCCCTCCTGGTCAAGCTTTCTCTATGGTATTTCTACCACTATGCTGTACTCCTTTGATGAAGTGTAGGGACATAAGTTTGAAGAGCGCCTTGTCAGTCAAAAAAGGCTTGAAAATAAAAGACGCTCAAAAGGTACCCGAACGAGGATGATTCCCTCCTGGTCAGAGATGAGGTAAAATATATAAAGATAGATTTTCGAAATTCAGTTAAAGTGTAGTAATAAATTAAAATTATAAATCAAAGCCCGATTGTATGTGGAGAAATTATTTACAGAAGTCTTTCAGAATTTTGTAGAGGCCTCGTAACGGTATCGCGGCCTTCTCTGAAGTCAGAAGTCAGGCTTTAAAAATGCAGGGAGAGTGATTTATTTTGGTCGGCAACGATGAATATAGATTTGCAGAGATTCTTTTGCCATACCCATGTATTTTCTAAATGTAGGCGACTCTCTTTAGTACGGAGTTTGGCGCATCCTTTGATCCACCTTCTCGAATTCTACAATACAGAAGTCACGGCTGTGCTCTGGTCAAACCAGTAAACACGTAAATTTTGTGCTTTTCCTGGTGATGTTTGAAGGCAGTCTGTCTATTATGTCACAGTCTAGAAACAAGGAACTGGACTAAAGAGGATTGTATATAAAGGTTATGCGGTTAGATGAATTACACCATAATTTGTTTTGCTCTTGTGCTAGACGTCGATATCAGCGAGAGTCCCATACATATATGAATCCATTTTAAATTGTTAACATTATGCAAAGGTTTGATTGGGTGTATCATGATGCGAGGCATGTTCTTCTGGTTTGGTTGAAGTCCCCAAGTGTTAAGGGTATACACATAGTCGTATAATACCTTAATATACTGGCATATCAAGTGCATCTTGAAATGTTGCATTTTTACTCCGCAGGTGACAGATACTTCATGGATGAAAATGCATGCATACATCATAGCAGAACCGTTCGAAATTGGCTCACTAAACATCAGCGTACCAATCTCGAACTTCCAACAGCTTCTCTGGCGGATCTTTCACGACTGTAACTCCTGTTGCTTTAGCTGAGTTGTTCTTTGCATTGTTTAATTAGATCTGCACTTCTTAATATAAAGGTGCCTAAGTTAACCAAAATGGCTTTAGATCTGCAGATAGAGTATTTTGCTAATTTAAATACATATGGATTCATACTAGAAGAGCAAATATTCAAATTTCAGCTGATTTCGATTTTTAAAAAATTCAAGGAAGTAAGTTCATTTGACATTTAGAAGTAATTCATCACCTATAACTAAAGACTATATATATGTAAGGGAAAGTAAACTGAATCAGTAAAGGAAGGTAGGGATTTTGTATAAAACCCTGAAGACGGTCCCTTAAGATACTGTCAGGAAACTCGCTTAATTTGAGAATTCAAACATGCGGACTCAAATTTACAGCCGAAAGCCCTCATTAAGGCCCAAGAAAATTCTCAGGAGTTTTCTAATCTAAAGTCAAGGGCAAAACCCCCGCTACCCTTTTCTTTCTTCTTTTTAACCCCTAATCTAAACGGAACACCGGGCTTACAGTTTACACACGTAAGCCAGTGCAGGTACTCCTCACTCTACAACGTTTCTACTTAACGTTCTAATGCACTTATGAACAATCGAGTTTCAACCTGCAATTCATGCAGTCCTCTAGAATTCTAATGCGAACATGCGCACTAAGCTTACTGTAGGCTTGCAATTCAATTTTCCAGTCAGTTTCATTTTCACGAGCAATCAATGTGCAACCTCGTTATTTTTGTAATGTTTGTAACCCCCCAAATAGTGCAGGTATCAAAAAAATTACGACATCATCTGGAGCAATTGATGAGAAACAAATGAAAGCAGTCAATTGAAATACTGAAAGTTTAAATAACGTTGAGCGTGGGATAAGTGAATATTTAAATTGCTATAATCCCCAATGTATTCCCATATTTATGCAGTCAGATGCCCAGTTTTACATAAGATATTAGAATTATAGAGATGGAAAATACTCTTTAATAAAATAAGGAAATAACTACTTGAAAAGCCTATAATAAATCAAGACTCGGAGAAAAATATTTTATATCCCTAACTGCAGTAAAATGTCAAAAGATATTAACTAGGAAAGATTATATTTGATTTGTTTGAAAGATAATACCTATGTCATGAAAAACACTTCCCGTTTTAAAGTAACCTCTACACTATGGCCAATTGTTCACCACTCCAGTACTGGCCTTGATGGCGATCTTGAACGATGGTTCACAATTGTATCCTCACACTGGGCCAGTAAGTGAATAGAGCTCGTGTATGCATCCATAGAATTTACTGCGTACTTTGGTAACATATGCTGATTGTCTTTGATCTTTGGAGAAAAACCACTTCCTAAGCCATCCTCTGCCAAGTCCATTTTATCGTTTGTCATCGTCGACCTCGATAGGCCATACCCCCTCCAAACGGTGGTAATGGCTTGAAGTGGACAATAGTGGGGAGAGGCCTTACTGGAGTACGAAAGAAAATCTTGTTGACTTTCTGAACTTTTACGAACTTACCGATGTGTTGCACTTTAGAGCCATTGTTTATACACTCAAGAGCCAAAACATTATAACCACGATAATAACTAGTTGGCCCACCTTTGGCTCGCAACACAGCTTCAACCCGCCTTAGCATGGATGCCACAAGTCCTTGGTAGATGACCGGAGTCAGATTGTATCAGACGTTTAAGCAACAGTTACGCAAATTCGAGATATTGTGAACTGGTGGTCTTTGAACTCTGAGCTGCAGTCCCATGACATCCCAAATGTGTTCTATCGGATTGAGATCCTGTGAGTTAGGTGGCCAGGACATTAACTGGAATTCAGCATCATGTTCCTGGAACCCCTCCAACACAATTTTATCCCTGTGACACGGGGCGTTGTCTTGTTGGAACATTCCATTTCCAGCTGGAAAAACAGAGGCCATGTAAGGGTGCAACTTGTCGGCAATAATGTTCAGATACCCTGTAGCATTCATGGTCTGCTCTACCACAACCACGGGTCCCAGAGACGCTCAAAAAGTCACCTAAAGCATAATACCGCCACCACCGGCCTGTGTATGACCTACTGTACATTGAGGGAGCAACTGTTCGCCTGGAAGACGGCGTGTCCTGATACGGCCATCGGCGTGATGAATGACAAACCGTGATTCATCTGACCAGGCAACTCTCTTCCACTGATCCATGTACTAGTCGCGATGTTCCCGGACCCAGCGTAGGCGCAGTATGAGATGACGCTTGGTCAGCAAAGGCACACGAGTGGGACGTTTGCTGCCTAGCCACAGTGTCCGCTGAAGAGTGTGCTCCGATACTATTCTACTTGGCCCTGCCTTGTATTGGGTTGTCAGCTGAACCACTCTCTGGCTCCGGTTTTGCTTCACCATGCGAGACAGTCTCCAACGACCTTTTTCTTTGATAGAGTGTGGACGTCCAACACTATGTCGTCTACTGCTGGTTTCACCGTCATTCATCCACTTTGCATAAGTACTAACAACTGTAGATCGAGAACAACCCACGCGTCGAGCAGTTTCGGAAATACTTGTTCCGAGCCTTCGAGCCACTACAATGTGTTCTCTATCAAAATCACTTAGATCAGCAGCCTTGCCCATCGCACACAGAAGTAAGTTTAAGAATGATCCTTCAGACTATCCAGCAGCAGTTAAATACCACTTCCACCTGATCATGTGCCTTCTACGCTATCCAGGCGAGTTCATTGCAAAATGTAGGGGTGGTCATAATGTTTTGGCTCTTGAGTGTAGTTATATTAAAATCCTCTAAATAACGATGCAAATAATTTCAGTTTATTAAATTTCTTTAATATGTTCCAGATGGATTCTCTTCATTATTTTCAACTAGTTAATTTTCTTTGGTAATTATTAATATCAACACAGTTTCTAAATGCTCGAATGATTCTCTTAAGGCGACGATAAGCGATCACAGTAAAAGGTGAATAATTCATGTTTTTCCCATTACTCATCACTCTATTGGTTGTCTGTGATCTATTTGGCGCCGAACTGGTACGCTGGAATTGAGTCATAATTTGATGCGTGTAAAGGATTTAATTTGAACGCTTATTGTTTAAATATTCAACTGGCTCATTGGTGGAATATTTGAAATATATTAAAATGAAAGTGAATGGAATAGATTGAATATCTAATTTGAGAATAAATAATCTGATTTTGATTTAAACGATATGAGTACATTGATAGAAATAGAAGAGAGTGTTCTAAAAATAATATTCTTAAAAATTGTTCTATTGATGAAATTGAACTGAAATATATTTGAAATAAACTGAATGAGTGTGATATGATACGATTATCGAAATTATAGGATTTAATGAATATTTTGAATGAAGAAATTTTTTTCGATTCTGATAACTATTAACATGTGTTGAAAATTTATTCTAATGAAAGATTAACTGCACAGTATTTTAAGATCTACTTTGAAGCTTATTATTCTTTTTAAGAAGATTTAGGGAAAACTTTTAATTTAAGAACTAGAACTAAAATCCATCTGAATGTTTATATATTTTGAATTGTGTCTTTTTAATAGAATTTGTTGAATTGAATATACATTTTTTACAGAAAATGAAAGTACGTTTGTATTGAGTAAAGGTTCAGAATTTTATTAGCATATATGTTAGTATATTTAGTCACAATTCCATTAATATCGAAAGTAGAAACATTGATTAAAGTAAGAGGCTTTTATCAAGGCTAATTTGTCTAATTTGTCTCTAATTTGTCCGTAAACAAATTAGAAACATTTTTAAAAACGAATGTAGATTATTTTGATTTGTATGTTTGTCACCTGAGTCAGTTATCAAAGAAATATTTGAAAATCCAAAATTTAAATAATGATATATTTCGTTTAATCAAGGGATATGTTGAGTGTACCGAAAAAATCATTTCTGACGAAATCGAAAGTGCCGAATCGTATGAAGAAATATTCGTATATTTTAGAACGAAACTAGAACGGTACATAAATAGATCTGGCAACGAAATCGATACGCACTAAGTTAGTGAAAAGTTTAAAGTTGCCCAAGATAGAGTTGCAAAAATTTGATGGTACTCTAAAGGATTGGTTGACTTTTGGGAGATTATTTAAAAAAATAGATTCAGATCCCGATATTTCAAATGAAGACAAATATCAGTACTTGATACAGTTAACGCTTAAAGGTTCAAGAACCAGAGAAGTTGTCGAGTCTTCCCCCCACACACACACACATAGCTGAAAATTATACACAAACCATCGAATGCTTAAAAGCACGATTTGGTAGAGAAGATTTCCTAGTGGCCGTCTATGTAAGATAACTTTTGAGATTGGTATTAAACAATGCCCTGAACAATAAACATAAACTTCCGTTGGTTAAATTGTAAGAAAGAATAAAAACTCAGCTAAGATTTTTTGCAGCTGCTGGATGTAACAAATGACAAGTATGCGCCCATGCTTGCTTTACCCTTTAGCCTAGTCTTGTTTGCCTATAAATCTTTTACGAATTTAGGAACGACATTTGTCTTCGATAACGTTTAAACGAGATTAGAAATTTAATAAGTTAGAAACTTTAATGAAATTCCTTGGAAATGAAATTGAGGGCGAAGAGTAGGTTAACTTAGCCAAAAGTGGGTTTGGGTTAGAACATAATATCAAGAAAAGTCAACCAATGAAATCGTCTTTTAATCATAATAAAAATAATTCTACAGGCATGGAACTTTATAGCTCACTACAAAGTAATACAGCCTCAAAGAACTCTGAATGCGTGTTCTGTGAGAAGAATTATTCAAGTACTGACCGTAGATATGCTTAAAGTTTACCAGCTGAAAAGAGGAAAAATATTTTATTTATAAAGGGTGGTTGCTTTAGAGGTTTGAGAATCAACCATATTTCTAGCTCTTGTAGATCTAAATTGAGTTACCAAACCTACCGAAGAGAAAGCCTAAGACATTCCATCTTTGGTTCAACTAGTACAGAGGTCGGCCATCACGACGTTTATAGAGCATTCCTCACTGATTTCGATCTGACTTGAAACAAACTTTGAAGCCCTCGGTCAAGAAACAATCTGTTCTACCAGTTGCGGATGGGATTTGGATGAAAGAACTTTCAGGAAACAATATCCATTTGAGTGATAAACTCTATGGGCCCATAGAATTATTGATTAGAGCAGATGTTGCTGGACAGCTTCTGACAGGAGGTTATAAACTGTTACTTTCGGGCTTAGTTGCAATCGAAACAGAGTTTAGAGGGACTGTCATAGGTCCCATGAGAAGAAAAAAAGGAGATGGAAAAGCATATCTGATTATTACTTCAATGCTGGCAAGAGACATTTCTGAAACAGATTTATAGAATCTAGATAAAGTAGGAATCAAAAATCAAGCTGAGAAGCAATCCAAGACAGAAAAGGAAGAAGCTGCCAGGCAACATTTTTTAAAAACGCTGAAGAGACTTCCTGATGACCGGTACGAAATGTCTCTTCCTTGGTTGAAAGGGATGTAACCACCTGCGAATAATAGAATGATTGCGGAATGAAGACTCAAGGGGACAACTGAGATCCTACAATCACATAATTTGCTAGAGAGCTATGAAGATGTTTTTCACGAATGGCTAAGAGAAGAAATAATAGAACCTGTAAATATTACAAGATTAGATGATATTCTTTGTACATACTTACCTCATCGAGCCGTGATCAAAGAGAATTCAACCACAACTGGTCTTTGATGCCTCAACAGATGAATAATTCCCATTTGAACAGCTGTTTTGAAAAAGGTCCTAATTTAGTGGAACTTATTACCACCGTCTTCAATAAATTCCGACTGGAAGCATTTGGCATAATCGCTGATATCGAGAAAGGATTCCTGCAGATAAGCATTAACTACAAGGACAGAGACTATCTAAGATTTTTATGGCTTGTAAATGGAGATCCTGACCAATTGAAAATTTATCGCCGTAGACATATGGTATTTGCAGGTCCTTTTCTCCTTGCTCCTACTATTTCGTACCATCTAGATCATGTCTCTGAACATCATGAAGGAATAGCTAAAATACTAAAGACCTCTAAGTATGTTGTCAATTGTGTCCCAAGTTTAGATACCATGGAAGAAGTAGAAGCCTTTATTGAACAATCAAAGGAAATAATGCAGAATGCTAAATTTGATTTGAGAGGATGGAGATGAGGTCAAATCCACCTTCCACCGAGGGAGCGAAGAATTTCCTGTGCAAAAAAGAGTCTCAGTCTTGGGAATTGAATGGAATACAGAATATAACACATTAATATGAGTTTATAAACAAGATGTTTTTGATGAAATCCCATTAACTAAGAGATCAATACTGTCTTCAGCAAATCATCTTTTTTGGCCCTTTAGAATGTAGAGTCCTGTCACTTTAAGATTTAAAATTTTGATGAAAGATTGTTGGAGAACCAAATTGTCTTGAGATACTGAATTATCTGGGGAACTTTCCATAAACTTTTGAAATTTAAACGAGATTTAACTGAAATACATAGATAAACTAACGATATCTAAAAGACTGGTAATCAAATTTAAAGAACGATACATTTTATCACTCCACGTTTTTTGTGACTCCTCTCAATTAGTATATGCAACCTGTATATTGTAGTAGCACAGACTCAATGATTTGTTTTTCGTTTAAAAATCGTTTGCAGTTTGTTACAAGTTTATCGTTTGCAAGTTTTGTTTTTGCTGTAAAGTTTTTATAAAAAATTATTGATGGAATAAAAGGTTGTTCTAAGTAGACTGGAAAATGTTTCGTTTCTTTTAATTGAATTATTATGCCTGATTAATGAATAAGAATATAAATATAGCTCAACTAAGCTTAAAATTAATTTAATATCGTACCAGTACGCGATATTTTTGGTGACCCGGAAAGTCATAAGAAGACAAAAATGCAGGATTCTATACCGGAAAATACAGATGTTAACAGTGAAGTCAGCAACGATGACAAAGAATTATGTAAGGTGAGTGTTAAAATACCACCTTTTTGGGTTGATAAACCAGAAATATGGTTTTTCCAAGTGGAAGCTCAATTTAGAATCAGCGGAATAACAGCTGAGGAAACGAAGTTTAATTATTTAATTTCCCAACTTGATCCAAAATATGTCGAGAATGTATGGGACATAGTTAGCAGTACCAGTAAAACTAAATATTCTGATTCAAAATTTAGACTCTTAAATTTATTTAAGGAAAGTGAAAGTGTAAGAATTCAAAAATTAATCACTGGAATAGAACTTGGCGACATGAAACCCAGCCAACTGTTGCAAAAATTGAAGTCAATAGCTACTTTTGATGTTTCCGAAAAATTAATTAAAACACTTTGGCTAGGAAAATTACCGGAAGCTATAAAAAATATTTTAGTTGTCAGTAATGAAAATATTGATAGTTTAGCTGTTATGGCTGATAAAATCAACGATATGAGTTCTAAACAAGAGATATGCAGCGCAAGTAATACTATTGAAAATTATAGTAGTGAATTAATTGATAGAATTAAACATTTAGAACAACAAATGGCTGAATTAAATATGCGTGCTGGTGCTAGAACAAAAATAAGGAATGCTAATTTTCGTCATCGGTCTCGATCTCGAAGTGGTCGACGTGTAAAATTCGATCCCAATGGAAAATTATGCTACTACCATTTTCGATTTGGATCCAGATGTTTCCCCGAAAAATGTAAATCTCCTTGTAGTTGGACAAAGAAAACGCAAGATAATCAGGAAAACTCAAACCTGTAGTGGACTTGGCGACAAACTCTACTACAGATTTCAAGGATTGTCGCAAATTTCGTTTATTCGTTCATGATCGAAGATCAAATTTGCACTTCCTCGTCGACAGTGGTGCCGATGTGAGCATAATTCCAGCTACCTCCAAAAACAAACAAAAGAATGAACTCAAACTGTTTGCAGCTAATGGCTCTGAAATCTCAACGTATGGTGTACAAATTTTAAGCCTGGATTTGGGATTACGTCGAGAATTTCAATTTCCATTTATAGTTGCCGAAGTAAACAAAGGTATAATAGGAGCTGACTTTCTTCATAAATATAATTTACTTATTGATATAAAAAACAAAAGATTAATTGATAGGGTAACTGAACTCTGTATCCAGGGTGACATTACAGCTATTTCAAATAGTAACAACGTCAGCACATTAAACAAAACTCTAAAAATTACAAATCTTCTTTCAAAGTATCCTGAAACTTGTAAGCCTAATTTTTTTCCTTCAAAAATAAAACATGATGTTGAACATTTTATAGAGACTACTGGCCAACCTGTTTATTCCAAAGCTCGCCAACTTGATCCTAAGCGTCTAGCCATAGCCAAAGAAGAGTTTAAATTCATGCTCGATAACAATATTATAAGAATGTCAAAATCCCAATGGTCAAGTCCTTTGCATCTAGTTACAAAAAAGGATGGTTCAATTAGACCATGTGGAGATTATCGCCGTTTAAATGCTCAGACTCTACCCGATCGCTATCCAATACCACGAATCGAGGATTTTCATCACATATTGAAGGATACAAAAGTTTACTCAAAAATAGATTTGCAAAAAGCTTATTTCCAAATTCCCATAGCTGAAAAAGACAAATGTAAAACTGCTATAATTACACCTTTTGGTTTATTTGAATTTAATGTAATGAGTTTTGGTTTAAAAAATGCCCCATCAACATTTCAAAGATTTATCCACCAAGTTTTTCAAGGATTAAATTTTGTTTTTCCTTACTTAGACGATATTCTCATAGCTTCTAAATCTGAGGAAGAACATGAAAATCACCTTAATTTAGTATTAGAGAGATTAAATGAATATGGTTTAAGAATTAACATTTCTAAATCTGTTTCTGCTGTTTCCCAAGTCGAATTTTTAGGCTACTTAATTACTCCTGAAGGTTCTCGTCCATTGCCAGAGAAAGTACAAGTTATCTTAAATTATAAACGACCAGAAACAATTCGTCAATTGAGGAATTTCCTAGGACTCATTAATTTTTATCGTCGTTATTTAAAAGACGCAGCGAAGAACCAAGCACTGCTTCACGAATTTCTAAAAGGAGCAAAAAAGAATGATAAAAGTAAGATTTCATGGACAGAAGATGCTGAAAAACAGTTTGAAAAATGCAAAGCAGGGTTTGCAAACACTATCCTGTTGTCATTTCCCAATTCTGATTTACCTCTGTCTTTATTTACAGATGCATCAGATATGGCAATAGGGTCAGTATTACAACAATTTGAAAATTCAACTTGGAAGCCAATAGCATTTTACTCAAAAAAGTTAAGTTTAACTCAACAAAAATACAGCACTTATGATAAAGAATTATTAGGCATTTATCTTTCAATCAAACATTTCAAACACTATTTAGAAGGCAGAACGTTTGTTATTTATACAGATCACAAACCTCTTATATTTGCTTTCCATCAAAAACTTGACAAAGCCGCACCCCGCCAATGCCGCCAACTTCAATACATTTCTCAATTTACAACTAATATTAAATATATTAAAGGAGAAAGCAATATAATAGCCGATACTCTATCCAGAATGAATGAAGTTTCATTAATAAATTATGACAAAATAGCTGATTTGCAAGATCAAGATACAGAATTACAAAATTTGCGTACGAATTCTACATGTAATTTTAAACAATATCCATTACCTTCTGGAAAATCTTTGTGGTGCGATACTTCAACCAAAAATATTCGACCATATATTCCTCAATCTTTTCGTCAACAAATCTTCCAACATATTCATGGATTATCACATCCAGGAATAAAATCAACTGTTAAAATGATGACTTCAAAATTTATTTGGCCGAACATTAGAAAAGACGTTCAACTATGGACTCGAGCTTGTATTTCTTGCCAAAAATCTAAAATCAATAGGCATACAAAAACAAAGTTGGGTGAATACGAAATTCCATCAGAAAGATTTTCTGTAGTTCACATAGATCTGATTGGACCTCTTCCTCCCTCTAAAGGAAAAATTTATTGCTTAACTTGTATTGACAAATTTTCCAACTGGATGGAAGTAATTCCTTTAGACAATATTTCAGCTGATACAGTCGCAAGAAGTTTTTATAGCAACTGGATTGCTCGTTTTGGAACACCATCTCGACTTATTACAGATCGAGGTACACAATTTAAATGTGAGACATTACAAGTTTTATCTAAAATATGTGGAATTAAACTGCAACATACTACTGCATACCATCATTCCTGCAATGGTAAAGTAGAAAGATTGCACAGAACTCTTAAGGCCATATTAAAAGCTCATAACAACCTCTCATGGGTAGACACATTACCAACAGTACTTCTAGGATTACGAACCGCTATTCAAGAAGATTCGAAATTCACAATAGCTCAAATGGTCTACGGTCAAAGCCTACGACTTCCTGGAGAATTCTTTTGCGAACCAAGTACTGACATAGCATCGGAAACCTTTGCAAAAGATTTACAGAAATTTATGGAAGTAATAAGACCAAGAATAGCAAGAACCAATGTGTACAAACCAATTTTTGTCCATAAAGATCTGAAAACTTGCTCTCACATTTTTATACGCATTGATAGGGTTAAAAAGCCCCTAGAACCACCTTATGAAGGACCGTTTCCTGTAATTGCTCGAAATGAAAAATATTTCACAATTGAAGTAAAAGGCAAAAATGTCAATGTGTCATTAGATCGATTAAAACCTGCTTACTTATTACCAGTCAATGAAAATAACTATTCAACACATCCAACCGAGAATGTTCAACAATTTGCAGAGACTCCTCCAGTGACATCGCAGACACAAAATTTGCAAAAAGAAGCTTCATCGCCTAAGCATTTACGGTTCAACCTTTCTCGTTCAGGTAGAGAAATAAAACCGCCTTCTCGTTATAAAGACTATATTTAGAACTATACTTGCGGAACTATATTTTGTAAATTTTAGTTTGTACAAATAGTAGTATTTAATTTACATTTATTAATTTTATTTGTCTTTTAATGTATTTAATTAGTATCGTAACTTTGTTACTGGGGAGGGAATGATGTAGTAGCACAGACTCAATGATTTGTTTTTCGTTTAAAAATCGTTTGCAGTTTGTTACAAGTTTATCGTTTGCAAGTTTTGTTTTTGCTGTAAAGTTTTTATAAAAAATTATTGATGGAATAAAAGGTTGTTCTAAGTAGACTGGAAAATGTTTCGTTTCTTTTAATTGAATTATTATGCCTGATTAATGAATAAGAATATAAATATAGCTCAACTAAGCTTAAAATTAATTTAATATCGTACCAGTACGCGATAATATATTTAAGAAGCGAAAATGGTGAAGGAATTTCCTGTTAGCTCATTAAGTCCCGATCCCGAGTAGCTCCTTTGAAACTTGTAACAGTTTCCAGACTCGAATTGCTCGCATGCACTATAGGAATATGCCTTATGAGATCAATTAAACAAGATTTGCTTATGGAAAATGTAACTACATTTTACTGGACGGAATCAATTAACGTTTTACATTGGATAAAGAATAAAGAATGGACAGTTTTTGTCATGAACCGTGTAAGAGAAATAAGAAACTATACTTCAAAAGGTGAATGGAATCATGTTCCTGGAACCCTCAATCCAACAGACGATGCCTGTGGTCACTATATTAAGTCAAAAGATGCATGATGGCCCATCTTGGATGAAGCTAGTTGAGAAATATTGGCCAGTTAGTGAATCTATAGCCAATAAAGAAATAAATTCGGAGAAGAAGAAGACTATAATTACATTGGTTGTTATCAACCAAAAACGACGAATTTGACTGCTTAACCAATATTTCTTCTTACGAAAGAATAGTGAGAAATACACCATAAATACTTCAATTTGCCAGAAATTGTAAAAAAAAATAAAAATAAAAATAAAATAAAGACACCATGCACCTCACAAAGTTTGGAAATTGAAGAGCTAGCAGAAGTTGAAACAATAATTTGGAAAATGATAGAAATGACCTAATTTGAACAGTCAATGAAAAAAGAATTTGAAACTTTCGTCCTTTCATTGATCCAAAAGACCTCATTAAAATCAAGATATAACTGTTAACGAGAAAAGATTTTGAAAATTCCAAATATCCTATCCTGCTTCCTTCTGATCATATTGTAGTTCATAAAATGATTATACATAAACAGAAGACTCTATCACATTGTGGAATTCAGGCTCTGATGTTAAGTTTGAGAGAAGAGTATTGGTTCATTAGAACAATTCGCAGGATCCTAAATACATATACCATTTGTAAGAGATTTAAAGCTAAGCATCCCAAGGTACAAGCAGCACCTTTGCCTGCAAACCGTTTAAGGGACTCTGCTACATTTGAAACTATCGGGATTGACCTAGAAGGTCTTTTATTTTTGAAGGATGGATCTAAAGCCTGGATTGTTTTATTTACTTGTGCGGTTTACAGCACAGTACATCTTGAGTTGGTAATATCTCTTACGACTGACAAATTCTCTCGTTCTTTACATTGATTTTTTGCAAGGGGATAAATCGACCATCTACCAATTATACTGAAAATTGGAATAATTTTAAAGGATCCAATCAGGCTTTGAGTAGAGTCGATTCTCAAGCTATCAAAGGCGACACATCCGTGTGAAAAAGACAGTGGAAGATCATCCCACCCAGCAAGACATTGTTGGATGGATTCTGGAGAAGGTTGATAGGAATTATGAAAATATCTTAAGAAAAGTTATTGGCAAGGCTTGTCTAAGGTATGAGGAGCTTTCAATAATTTTTTTTATTATGAGAATATTATTAATTCTAGACCAATAACTTATGTGTCTGAAGATTTGGAACTCGAGTCACTGACACCAGCGATGTTTCTTAGAGACCTTAAAGAGAGTGGAATTACGGATTTAGATCAAATTGACTCTTCTAGTTTAAGAAAAAGATATCTTTACGGACTGAAACTTCGTGAAGGTTTATGAAAACGGTTTCGCTCGTAGGATCTTTGGACAGTTAAGAAGTTATGTAAAAAAATCATGGAATAGCTATTTCTTTTTATTGGAGATATAGTTTTAATTAAATCCTCTGCTAAAATACCCAGTCGGTCTCTTGGAAAAGTTGTTCAATTGATTGAAGGAATATAAGAAATAGTACTTCTTGTTAAAGTTCATGCCGAGCAAGGAGACTTATCGACGCCTCTATCTCCTTGAAGTAAGTTCCCCCAACGAAGTTCTTCATAATCAGATAGAAGATTCCACCATCTGACAACAGTGAGTGCTATCCGAATGATTCCTCATCGCCAGTGCCCATCTCTCAGAAAGAACCATCACCCATATCTCACCTACAGTGAAACAACCGCTATTGTAGAACTCTACGTGCTCCAGATTTTCTCAGTATAAAGAAAATCATCGAAATGTCACCTCTTAAATACTTTGATTTCACAGCTTGTACCGCTTCCTTCCATTGCCACATGCTGCGTCCACCTCTCTACATTATAACCTGGTATGGTTCTGACTCCGTGCTGCTTTTCTTTGTAATTATAGCATCGAAGACAAATATCAGGAAATTATGTTAAATAATGTTACTAAAATTGTTAATAAGACATGGATATACTATAAGGATTTAGTCATAGAGGTATCTTACGATTCACCCATTAGTAGTGCTGAAAATTAAAAAAATTTGTTTTTATAGAATGGGAAATATGACGTTTTTCTTACATAAAGAGCAATAAATTTTATATACGTTTATCTTTGTTAGAAGATGCATGTGTTTCTATGTTTATAGTACATTTATTTATACCTTAAACGTTTTGATGGGTACCAATTATTAGTTTTTTA
Organism: Pardosa pseudoannulata; assembly: GCA_032207245.1. Taxonomy (NCBI): domain Eukaryota; kingdom Metazoa; phylum Arthropoda; class Arachnida; order Araneae; family Lycosidae; genus Pardosa; species Pardosa pseudoannulata. Next base: position 100,122,106 of record CM063498.1, on the reverse strand, counting down.
ATTGTAAGATTGTGTAATAAGTTTGTCATTTAATTATTGATGAAATTTTACATTCTTGTTTGAAAAGTAAAAAATATGACGTTATATCAAACCATCATGTGACTGTATATCATATGATGATCTTATAAAATTATGAAATTAGTGGCAACTACAGTCTAATGAAGTCACGTGACTTCCGAAGTTTTGACGCCATCTTGTATGTGTATGTTTTCCTGCATGTCATAAAAAAATAACATTTTAATTTTTAAAGTATTGTTTGACTCACAATGCCCCTTTATCGTAAGTCTAAATGAATACAATAATGCTCTAAGTACAGCAATGGTTTTATACCAGAATCATTGGAAAGGAAACAATGCTAACTTACAAATATGTCAATCTCTACTAGAGGTAAGTTGATGATGTAGACGACTTGTAAACTCAACATATTATACTTAAGAGTTTTGTCTCTCAAAATGAACTAAAGCAGTATAAAAGCCTAAGCAAATAGAATAAACATTTAATTTTGGTACATTATTGCCACTTGATATTATAATTGAGCCATTGTTGCTGCGTGTCTGCTTGTCATTTTCTGCAATTCAGGTGCGGAAAAAAGAATTTTTTTTAAAAGAATGCATGGCATTAAAGTAGCATTTATTTTTATTCATAATAGTTAAATTATAAAACCCATAATTTCCCTTTTTTAGTTATATGTATTGTGTTATTTGTTCATTAACCATAATGTAATGTCAATCGCAGGTAAATGTTTACATTGTCAAGTTACAGATAGGATTTGTTTTTCAATTTCTTTGTTACCTATCAGTTTTTATAATTTTTTTGTAGTATGACAATTTATTCAATTAATGCAATTTGCTTTGTATATTCTTTTTATTTGACGTTAAATATCTTCATGTTTCTGGGTCTCAAGTCCCTTTAATTTTCTAACATTAAAAAATTTGAAGTTTTAAATGCAAGTCAGTTCACTTCATTTTCTTTTAATTATCATCTCTTATCCTGTATTACCATACAAATTAAGTTTTCGTGTATTTTTTATTAACGTAGAGGATAATAGTGTGCTTTTGTGGGTGGTTTGTGCAATTGTTTTATAATGACACTAAGAATAGAATTGTATTATATCTTAAAATTAGTCGCATAACCAGTCGTGTTTATCACAGATATGGAACTATGCAGTTCACTATTATTAATTATTCATTGCTTTCTGTAAAATTAACTAATTTCTGTAAGTTATTTAATCATGGTTATCAGTAGTTTTATTTGGTGATGTTAATTTTTTAATTTTATTAGATGGTGTATTTCAATTTTATTACATTTGTAGCATATGGAAAATATATTTAATTTTGTTTTAGTTAAGTGTGACAAAGTTTATCATTTGTAAAATATTATGATGTATTTACATACTTTAGTTAAGGATTTATACTAAGGGGGGGAGGGAGGAATTGAAATTGTTAGATTTTTCAATTTATGTTTAAAAGATTAAAAAGATTGAAAATCCTCATATTTGTTTTAAGCTTTAGCTGTGGTTCTTTTTGTGTTTGTATGTGGAATAATATGCAGACTAAAACTGGGAAACATTGCCTTTTTATCATTAAAGGCCACATGATAAAGTACTAATAAAGGAAACCACATAAGTTTATATACCTACAAAATGTCATTTTTGTGATATTGTTGTAGTTTTTTGTACTATAGTTTTGTCAGTTTATTGAAATATATAGGAATAATAAAAAACATTTCATTTGTTTAAAATAAGTTCAAACATTATATTCATATTAGGGTAAAGGGCAATAGCTTTTTGTAGCTTAAATCTTTAAATATTTTTTTAATAGACTACATATTTAAATACTGCTGCAAATAAATTTGCAAAAATATTTTAAAATAAATTTTTTACATTAAAGAGAAATATAATAGAATTAAGTTTAGTCTGTGTGCCATGTATAAATAATGTTTTTTACTTGATAATATGTAGCACATAGTTGTCTCCTCTCTATATAAATTTCAAGTAATTTTACTTTTGCTGAAGATATTTGTTTTTTCTAATTGCAAAATAAATGTAGATAATTATTAAAAACTATTTTTCTAACTTCCCTCGCCCTTATTGCTGCGGTAAATTTGAAATTAATGTATATGTATATATATATATATAGTTATTCTGAATGTTGTAACTACCCTTTTTCTGATTTCATAAAAGTAATAAATATATAATAAAGATTGAAGTAGCATTTTTGTTTTTATAGTATAGTTGATATTTAATATATAATCATGTTTTATAAATGTTTAAAATATTTTTTTTTCCTGTGAGGAGTTGATGGGAATGTTTCAAGTTTTTTGTTATTAGTAGAATGCAATTCTTATTTTTTGAATATAAAGTTTTAATGAGTTTAAAATTTTGTTCAATACGTCTTTAAGTTTGAATGATTAAAAACCAGTAGTAGATGTAAATTATATCCTTTTAGAGATTGATATTCCTTATAAGCCCAGTTCTTCAATTTCTGTGCTACTAAATCTGACATGTATACAAAATATTAATTTCTAAATAAATTTATTCCTAATATACATACAGTTTGAAGCATAGTTACTTCCTGAAACATATCCTTTTATAATAGACCTATGAAATTATAGATTAATTTACTAGTTTAGTAGCGTTGTAAAAGAAAAAAAAATGAAACTCAAACCTAATTGCTGTACACCTATATAGAAGACAAAATTTATTTTGATTTGCCGATAAACTTGAGATGTATCTGACTTGTAACCTCATTGGGTAGATAAGTATATAAACTAATAGGGAGATGTGAAAGTTTCAAGCACATCAAAAAAGTTTTCAGAGACTGCTAAAACACATTTGCAATCTAAGAACTTTTTTTTAACAAATTAGTTTTGGTAGTTATGAGAAAGTAGTGATCTGTTGTCAAGTGATTAGCATACTTGTTTGAAATACATCTTTATCGTTTAATTCATTATAGTATTATAAAATATTAAAACACTAAGATCAGCATATTTAATTACTGATTATCTGTATGTAATGTTTTATTGTATTTATTTAACATCAATTTAGAAAATTTTTACTATAATGTATCTTTTAGACTTAAATTACTCATACTAATACTTGTCTTGGCTTGCACTAGGATGTAGTATTGATGATGAACAACAAAAATACATATTTTTAAAACTACCCTTCATGGAAATGTTTTTTTCTGTTCATTTTCTAAAATAAAATTAACATTAAACAATTAAGTATAAATTTTAGGAATATTCTTATAACTATTTTACCTTATATGATTTGTCTTATTCAGTATTTTTATTGAGTAACAATGTGGTAAAATCCATTGTTCACTCGTATTTTTGTTACTGGTATCATCATAACATTCAGCAATAATTTATTTTTAATAATTACTCATTTTACTAGGTCATATATAATGTAAAATGATTCAGTGACTTCAAAAATTTGTTTTATTAAACAAAATTGTAATAATTCAGAGTTTTTCATTCTGAAGTTGATCTTATATTTTTGTACCTTCATATTTTTTATGGTTATTTACTATATGCCTTGTAATTTAACCCTAGAGTATTATACCTTGATAATGAAAGGGTTTGAATCCCATTGTTGGCATGTGTGTTTGTAGCTATGTGGAATCAGTTTTAAGCAGTAGGTCCCAATCTCATTAGCCCTTGAGTAGCAAAATAGTAGACTTTAGTGCTCCAAGTCAAACCAAACCTGGAGTTCCATACCAGTTAAATACCAGTAAACCAATAGTGTAGTCAGGAACTTTATAATCTGAATAAAAGAAATTAAATGGTATTTAAATTTCATATATAAATTCACATGTTTATTCGTTGCAAAAATTAAATACAGCATTATTACTTTCACATAATCCTGCATAGTTACGAGTTATACATCTTTGTGAAGCTTATGTCTGAAGGTAGCTATCGTTTGAGCTTGAATAGACCTTCATTACATATTTACATGTGTTAATGTACAAACAATTTATTAAAAATTTTATTTAATGATTAAAAGTGTATATCATTTGTATGACTGAAAATTTTTTGTTTGGCTTAGATTCTACATATAAGCATGTTTAATATTAAAGCATAGCAAGATATTTAAAAATTCGTAGATTATATTGCCTGCCATTATTTAATGTGCTTATGAAACTTTTGACAGTACTTTTTGTGGGGTTTTGAAGATCCTTTTAAGTAAACATTTGTATTCCAGATAAATGGATACAATGGTTTACTACTTATATTTCTTATAAACATAGTTGGTTTATGTATTCAAGGAGTTTGGAAAATATGTTGTGAATTGAAAATTTGTCTTATAAAAATAGTCCTTTTGAACTCATAAGGTTTAAAAATACAAAAGAAAATGGGATATTTTATATAATTTTGAAATACTAATGTGAGCAAGCAATATTTGTTTTAACAACATGTTGATACATATTTAAAGCAATTTAAAGTGCATCCAAATAAGGGGGTGGGGATTATAAGTCAAAATTGATGTTACTAGACATGTAAGTAATACTGGAAAATAATTATTACCTAAAATCTTAACTCATTTAATGTTTGGTAATTATGATTGTAGTCTTTTTTATTGTTAAGGATACCAAAGAGAAAAATTAAAACATTAGATATATTAAGGCTGCTTTCAGAGTTTAGTGGTATTTATTTTCAAAATATCATGATATATTATCAAATTATCATCAATGTATTTTTATTGATTATGATATCAGAGGAAATAACAAGAATTTCCCATAGGAATTCTGATTTTGATTTTACCTTGTGCACTCCCTACTAACAAACCCTCACATGAAGCACCCATTAAAAAACAAAATGCCTAATTTAACCAAGAAGATATTTTCTGCTTCAGCAGCTGCACTAGGAAGAAAACTCTTCAGATTTAGATTTGTTCAGTCAAAACTGTGTAATCAATTACGCAATGTAAAACCAGATCCCAAATTTATGTTGAAGTATTTTAATGAAAATAAATAAAATAGAAATGTGTAGTATAAAATTTTATTATTTAGACACTAAAATTTTCCTAATGCTTGAGATTGAATCGCATTGTTTTGAATGAAAGCAAATTATTTTTTGTAGAAAAGTATTTGTTTTGTAGTAGTTTAATTTCATAGTTTTTTTAATTATTTTAATATATAATAAAAAATTTAAATATTATATTATTAATACAAATATAATATGGAGGTTTCAAATACATTTATATCATGCATAGAAGTATGGTTTGAATGTTAAAAATATCAAAATATCGGATATTTTTGATATTTTTAAGAATGTTACGATATTTATGAACCTTAGCTACTTTAGGAGAAAACAATTTGTTGTTTAAACATAGCTTAATTTTTTAATATATTGTACTTGATTTCCATTATTTTATACAACCTAAATGTTTGCAATACAGATAGATAAGTAGTAGTTTGTACTAACGTAATTATTATATGTGCATATTACATATTGTGATTGACATTCATTATAATTTTTAAAAATTTGCAGTGTATTCAAACTTACTGAAATATTTTATTTGTTCATACATACTCTATCTCTCCTTAAAATAGTGTCTAACAGATATTTTTACATATTTTTAAAGTTATATTATTATATTAAGTCTTATGTTAGGTATTTCTTAGGTTTATGTATGTGTGTATTAATTCATGAGTAAATTAAGTAGCTAAAGCAATCATTTTGCGGAGACACACTTTCCACTAAAGGGAAAAAATCATAGAGAAAAAAAGTTTCAAATTCCATTCTATAAATGGAAAATTATTTGCAAAATTTGAGAAACAATAAATATGTTGTTTTAAGGATCTTTACTTACGACACAACTTATATCCAAAAAATAATTGTTATGGTAAAGTTCAATATTCTACTATAAAATAGAAATAGGAAAAAAGTGAAAATTCAAGAAAATGAATTGTAATTTCATTTGTTTGCTATGAACTTGAAACCTTATTTCATCTTTAGCATTAGACTATTTTTTCAAATAAAAAGATCAATTAATGCGTCTTAAAAGATAACTACACCTATTATTTTGCAAAGCTTTGATTCACATAACGGCTTATTGAAGTTTTTCAATACTTTTTTTTTTTTTTTTACCCTTTTCACATTCGAATATTTGATCTTCTTTCGACCCAATTATTCAAGCGGCAGTATTACAGAAAGTGAACGTGAAGTAAAACGAAGTCTGACAACTTTCATGATGATACCAAGAATTTCAATGATGCCGGAAAAAGTTCATGACCTACTTTTGCACAGAACGTTTTCGGTTTAAACGACTGTATTATGCCGCGTATAATTTTATTTCTTTGAATTCATTTGTATTAATTTTTTTATTCCATTGTTTCTCGTGTTGAATAACGTTAAAATATCGCCCATGGATTTATCTTGATCAGTTCATTTCAAAGATTTATTTAGCAACAGATTTAAAACAATATCTATGCTTTAAAAATAAAGCGTGTGAATAAAATTGAGTTTAATTTTAATTTTGTCGACGCGTTTGTTACGCTGATTTTAAAAACAAAAATCTTATTTTGCCACTGGTATTCAATCTGCAAAATTGTACCTTCCCCCCTCCGACAAAATTTAAAAAAAAGTTAGCATAATTTTGTTCCAACCAACCAAATGTACATTCGCTTTTTTTATTTAGATATTTTTTCTCGATTTGAAAAGAAATAAATGATAAACAAACTAAATGTAAATATTTTAATTTATTGGTAGGGATGATTTGTTTCGTCGGCTAGTTTTGATTCGTTGCCAAATTTTAGATAATAAACTGACTGAATGTTGTCTGTCAAAAATATGCAGCGAGTTGTTTATTTTTTTAACCTGATTAAGCATTTTGCGCTTATATGCGACTTAAATTGTTTAGAGTTCTGTCTCCAATTTTTTTTTAACTTATGGGTCCGAATGCTTTGTTGCTTTAGAGGGATTCGACCACTGACTTGCACTTCGACCTGCACGAGGGATTCGACACTCTGGTACCTGCAATTGTCCGACGTAAAACGATGTATAAAATATGATTTAATCGAAGTTTTAATATATGACTGATTATTACAAATTTGTTAAAGTATTAATTGGCAGGTTTTCTAAGGTAATAGTACAACTATTATACTACATATATGCCATACATATATTTGTCATATTTGTGAACTCTATGCTAAAACAAAACTTTAATAAAGAAGTGAAAAAAAGGTTTATTTTCTATATTTTGGTTACAAAGTCGGACACATTAGATATAAAGTCAGTTCCTACTTGAACTTACGTCAAATGTTGGACTTCAGCTGGATCTAAAAGAAGCTGAACCAAGTGGGGTAGAGTGTTGTAGTTGGGTACTGGAGTTCGTGGCTTGTAATCCCTCTGCTGGCATGAACAAAATAAGAGTAATAAATTTTAAAATCAAGCAGTTACCTCAAAAGAAAAAAAAAAGTATCCTTAATACATATATTGAGTTTATTATTAATTATACTATTTATGTACATGTAAGCAGGCGTTTAATTAAAAAAAAATCTTTAATCGTCGTCTAATGTGCTACATGTCAGTGAGTATTAAGTTCAGCAATATGAATTGAATTAAATGCATTGAATATTTTTCACTTGACATCAATAATAAGTTTAAAGTTTTTCAGTCCAGTGCATCTTTAAAGAAAGGTGGTATAACTTCTTCAAATTGGCACCGGTCAATTTGTTTTCTATAAACCCAATCACGTTTATATTCGAACACAAGTACTCGCTTGCTGTATTCGCCTGCTACAAGAAAAATAACCGAAAATCAGAGAATATGTTTTATATTAGGTTTAACACAGGTCTACAATGATTCGGTGGAAAAATAATACCTCGGTCACCGAGGTATTATTTTTCTTCTGATTGTTATTTAAATATATGCAAGTAAAAAGTCCCTACGTGCCATTTGCGTGTTAGAGTATCAAAAAATGGCTTCTTTCATTATTTTTTATGCCTATCACAATGTAATTACCCGGATCTGAGCAACCATGCTGGCAACAAGGTCTCCCAAACTTGCATTTCTACTTGCGTATTTTCCCTCTGGTATTCCGGTTACAAGTTGTATAATTACAATTTTTGTTGAAAATAGCAAGTTTTTAGCGTAGATCTTACAAATCAGTGCCTTATAAGTTCTGCTATATTTGTGGACAATTTATGCTAAAATCAGACTTTTAATAAAGTGAAAAAAAGCACCTCTCTTTCTCTTTGTATTTTGGTTGCAAAGTCGGAGACTAAGATAAAATGCTGGGTTCCTACTTGGGCTTTCGTCTAAAGTTCGGCTTTCAGGTTAATCTAAGAAGCTGAACAACGGCCGAGTGGGTAAGGCGTTGCCGTTGAGTACCGGAGTTCGTAGCTTCTAATACCACTTTTGGCATGGATGATTGTAGCCGTTCGGAATCTGTTTGAAGCAGTAGATGTTCGGTGTCATTAGCCCTTATGTAGCAAAACAGTAAACCGTATCACTCCAAACAAAGCATAATCTAGGGTAATTAGCAGCTTGGAAATCGTTAGCGACTGTGGTATAAAGATTTTAAGGAAACAAAAAATAACTCATAATCCGAATAGAAGAGCTAAGTCCTATTAAATCATAGAATGTCGGATATCGTTCAAAATGCATTTCTTATATTCTCATTTGGATTTCTTTTCACAAAATCTTAATGCAGTTCAGAGTCGAACAAAAGAAAAGATTCCACAAAGACAAAGCAATGGAAACACGATATCAAGGTAGCTGGGACCCAGAAATGAGGGGAGACTACTGTTAGTTTCCTAAGGGAAAGGATTTGGCACCACACAAGAGAAAAATGTAATAACATTTCATTGTAAATAGTGGATGTTTGATGTTTTTAGGTTTTATTTTATAAAATCTGTACAATCTCAAATACAGTAGAAACTTCACGTTCTGAATGCTTTTATCTGTTACTTTCAGTTCTGATCACTGACTGAAATCACTGATGACTGATTCAAACTGAAATTCAGTTCTGAATTTCAGTTTTGCAGTAAACAATGTTTGCATCATAGAATGGGTATGATCAGTTTATACATACTTCTCAAAAGTGATCCTTTCTTTCAGAGTTACGATTGGGCCAGCAGAAAATCTTAACACGGCTGCCCATACCATATCATATCAAGGAAGAAGACAATCGCGACCATACGCTTGTACAAATATTCTCCAAACGAACACCCGCCCTCTTGTGGGAAGAGAGTGAAAGATGATGTTTCATCTGATTATATAATTTTTTTTGACTTATCAGTCCTAGATTTTGTGGTTGTGGCACCACTGTAAACGACGTTTGACGTCAACATCTGTGAAAAGTGACTTGGAAATTGCCAGTCTGTCGTAAATATTCTGTTTATGAAGGTGTCTTGTAACTGTAATTATTGGCATTGGATAATCCAGGTACTGATTGAGCGTTGCAATCACTTTAGCTACAGTTGATTTCTTTTTAGACATCACAATCTGCTCCAGTACTTGTCGGTATCTTTCACTTCCATTCGCGGACGTTTTAAGGCATAGGCCTAGGACCTGATAGGCCTCGTCTCGTTGTCTACTGTCTCAGATCACGATCCGAATAATTTTAATGGGCAATTGTTATTCCCGAGCATATTCTCCGAAAAATTGGGCAGATCAGACTATATGCCATCTGTCAACAATGGAATGACAGCCTTATGTTTTGTTCGTCGTCCGTATTACTACCACCTTACTCTATCATTACTCATTTAGTCAAAAGGTGGCAGTCAGTCGAGTGGGGTTATACCTAGGTTAGTCAGTCACACATTTATCTATTACTTATTATCGTTTATACGAGTATTTGACATCGTATACTGTTTACTCATAATCTATAGGCAAGAACAAAGTTTTAGGAACCGATTTTAAATTATCTCAAAATTTATTTTAATTATTCCAGGTTCAGGGCAAGTCAGAATTAAACGTTTAAAAAAAGCGAATTCTGTAATAAAACTTCATTTTACTTTGTGTTGCTTTTGTTTATAACTTTACACTTATATATACTAAATTCTATGAAGTATCACAGATTAGGTCTAGTTTGGCTCAGAGTCCTAGAGACTCAAGCAGTGTACCGAGGTCTCAGCGCAGCACCTTCTTCGTCCTCAATTTTGCTTTGCTGAGCTTGTTTTGCCGTGCTGTGTGTACGCTGTCATGACTTTAGTCTGTACGTTTAAAAAAGCGTAAACGCTGGGATGTTTCGGTCACAGTTGCTCCAGTAGGACTCTTGCAATTTGATATCTTCGAAAGTTTGTGAGGTCTGACATTTTACGCTTTTGACAAAGATCTAAGAGGAATACAACTTTATTAAAGCTACCTCATATTACCATGATATATACTTTTTTTATATAAAACATTGTATCAGGATTACATTTTAATGCTTACGAAGTGCATTCTTAAATGTCACTTTTATTCACAAGGGATTCCATTATTTTGATAATCACCCGTGTATGCGTACATAAATATATATACATACACACATACTTTGCCTCTTCTAAATATTGCCACCGTAGGTATTTGCCTCCCCCTCCCCCTATAGCTGGTTCTGTTTCTACATTTAGATGTATTTATTTGTATGTTCATGCATATATGTGTTTTATATTATATGTGTATTTATGTTATAAAAATAATCATTTCTTTAATCTTTCATTATTATTCTTTGAATATGTATATTTTCCTACTGATTAATAATGATTCTGCTTTTGCTTGACTCATGTTTTGTGCTCATATTTAGTGTCTGCTACATTATTTTGTTTTTAAAAAATCACAGTAGTAATATTTTACGAAATTTCCTCTTGTTTAATTACTTTTATTTGGTAAATTGCGGAATTTTACCGTTTTTATGAAATTGTTAGAATTATATAAGCTTAAGGTAACCCATTGGGTTCGACATCCATCTTTTGAAAAGCAGCAAAAATGTGTATATTATTGATGGTTTCAAATGTATTTACACATATAAAAACAATTCAAATTAAAAAATAAAAATAAACTGCAAAAAAAGTTGATATAATTTTTTATGTAAAATTTATCGATATTTGATACTTTCCGCTACAGTAGTTACTGACAATATTAAGGCAAAATCAATTTTTTTATTCACATGTAAGAATGCAATGAAACTCAATCTTGGTCATTCGTTAAAATACCTCAGGTATATACGTAATCGAATCAACATTACTCATATTAGTTCAAGATTTTCCTTGTCATAATTTATGAAAACAGCTGTAATTTTTAATAAAATGCTTGTACCATCATATTTTTGATTCATTACACTCTCATTATAATGTAAATTATGTATATTAAGTATCAAATGGTTATGACAAAAAATTTTTAGTTATCTTGGTTTTCCCGAGCCAAAAAATCCCCAAAACAAAATTTTCTGTAAAACGCAGTTAGATTTCATAAAAATTTTTTTTTTTGCTAATTTGTTATTTGGGTAACTTAAAAATCTCCAGATTTGTTGGACCCTCCTTAATTTCATTTGTTTAGAGGCTTTTCTCTTCTGTGAAACCCTTAATATTCTGGCCAATATTACTGTTGGCAAAGAGTGTCTTAGAACCGACAATTTGCTCACCCTCAATTTTCTTGTATCCCGCAAGAGTATGTGAAAAAAATCCAAAAGTTCAAACATTTAAGAATGACCCGTGCAGCCATTATTAAACTGCGTAACAGCTATATTGGATCCCAAATGGAATGTTGAGTGTTCTACAAATGCTTCTTTTGGAACAATTGTCCGTAGCAGATTATTGAAGCTTTCAATAGCATTTTGAGTTTTTCCATCAACATATTTCTTCAGCAATCTGTTATCGCAAAATTCCATATAAATAGGTTTCACGGTGTTGGTGGTAATTATTGATTGTGGCAAACCTTTTGATTTATCAATGAAATTTTTACCTAAAGCTGTACACCCTTGGTATTTACTCTAGCTTTCATCGCCCTTTGGACATTGGATTTTTTTCAGATGAGCAGCAGTGAAAAAACGCTGCTCTAGTAGTTGATTGCATGGATGCTAAAATACCTGTTTGATCAAATGGCAATTCCATAGTAATTTTGCAATTTATCAATTACGACATCTGTAAGTTTGCCTTTACCTTTTAGAGATGGAACTCATTCATTGAATATACGTAGTCGAGTACCGGCTTTCTTTTGACTGCAACATAAAATTTAGAATTCATAAATCAGTCGAAGTCTAGTTTTAAAATAAAAATTTAATATTAGTGGTTTGTTTACACAGTCCATTAAACCGCAACTTCCGGTTCATGAAATGCCCCTTCCGGTTCGTCAAAGAAAGCAAAAATTGTCGTAGCTTTAATTCTAGTGATCGTAAAAACAAAAGAAAAACTGTTTTTAGTAGCTAAATGTTATTTCTTTTAAATAAACAAGTAAAAAAAGAATATTCTCCGAAATATGTCATTTAAACCCAGTCGGTTACCTTAATGGCATGTTCTCTGTAATAATTTTAAGGAATATCTATGCAATTTGCATCTGGCCAATTTATACATCATCTGAAAAATTCATATTTATTCAGCGATGGATAATTATTGTAAGCAGTTTATAAAAGTCAGTAATTAACGCCCTTACACAATTATGTTCACGTCTGTAATATGATACCTAACTTTTATTTCAGATACTAATCATTAGTACTCTAAGCCCTCCCCATTTCACCTTTCCAATCTAAACATTCCGGAACTAATGCTATAGATTTTTTTTATTAAAAAAAAAAAAATCCTTTTCCGCCATTTTATCTAGTCTGAAATGGTTCAAAAGAAACGATGCATTTAACGTTCACGTTCATTCATAGAGCTGCTGGCAGGAAAACTTGCCCCTCTGTTTATTTCCTTCCCCCCTTTTTTATTATGTTATTTGTTCACTTTACGTGGGGTCGCCAGATGGTTTCGCTCGAAGCAGCTGTTCTTTCATATGGGCCTCTCCTTTCGGGTGTAATGCTGTTCGTTCTGGAGCTTTGAATTCGCCGGTTTAGTTTTCAGTTCATGAACTTTTATTTTTGCGAGCAGTTTAAATCTGTATTAATTGTGCAATATTGTTACGATTATTATTACTAACAATGGATATGAGGTAATATATAAGGAATATTTATATATAAAGTTGTTTTTATCTTGTCATTTGTTTCTGTGATCAAAAGTGTTACCAAAAGTTAGAAATTGTAACGCCGTTCTTTGTTCTAATTTTATGAAATCTTTTATTCTTTTATAAGTATTCCTATTTATTTGTAAAGACAATTCTATATACACACGTATATATAGATATTCTATTCAAAATATAATTCTAGAATCAAATTATTTGGTTTTATTTGATTAAATATATCGTTGTATAATTAGTGCCGATGCATTAGTAGTTGTAACTTGCATTTTAATAAAATAATAATCTGTTGTTTAAAATAATTTGTTTCAAAGGAATCGATAAAAAATAAAAGTATATATTCTACTCGCGACACTGGAAAGGAATTCATACAGGTTCATTTGTGAATGAGGAATGGGCTGGTGGAATATCGTTCACCGTAAAATTGCACATTTTATATAAAATCAAAATGCATATTTCGAATTTTTGTCCATGTATTTCATTGATTTAATGTATAGAAAATATTCTTTTACATATTAAATATTCTTTAAAAGTAGTTAAAACCTGTTTCTTTTGTTTTGTTTTTATAAAAATGAATGTATATAGTTAAACCTGTCAAGAACATTGTGTAGATATCACTGAATGTAAGCATTCTTACTTTAGCCCTTTAAATGAAATAACAGCTCAAAAGAATATTTGATACCTTAAAAAATTTAATTAATCTGGACTTTTGAAATAATTATAAATATTTAAACTTTTATTTTCAATTTTGTTGATTTATATAAATAGATTTTGCACTAAACTGAAATTTAATGTACTTTAAATATACTTAACATCAGGTTTTGTAAGATTAACTAAATACTGATACTATGCATAATAGCTTCAATTAAACAAGGATGTTCTAAAAGTTTTTCCTAAGCATATTTTTAAGAAATTTTCTAAAAGTAGAAAAACCAAAAGTATGTTATCAAAATCCAAACTTTGTTAATGGTTAACAAGGACTGTATTTACTCAAATAATCATTGCAAATTTATTTTTTAAATAATTTCTTAAAGATATGATTTATATTATTGTAATAATAAGATTAATTTTACCTCTCAAGTAAAAGTGATCAATGTACTGAAGTAAATACTGAAAAAATTAACTTTGCTGTAGAATTTTTTTCTCTCAATCATCTGAAAAAATAATCCATGTGGGTTTTTTAAGGCTTGGTCCTGTTTGACAAACCATTTGTAATAAGAATAATTGCTTGGTTTAATCTTTTCTTTATAAGTGTGTACAAACACTGGGGAGTAGTTGTTGGGCTGGTTATATTTAAATTGGGTGTTCCATATAGATGTAAAATGCTGTTTATTCTTTTTCCCAAAAGATTGTTGGTTTTATTCGTTATAATTGATATTATTTATAATAAATTTTATTTAAGTTATATAATTTCAATACAAATGTGAAATAATCACATGAAAAAATATTTACAATGATTTTTGTTTATATATAAGTAGATGTGAGTATTGTGCGATTTTAGTCAGGGACTAAGTATTGATTATTCAGCCTAATAGCACCCAGGCCAATGTCAATAATTGTGTTGTATTAGTTTTATATTGATGTGGTTAAGTTTTTAAAGTATTTTTTCTTTCATAATTAAAATTTTTTTTTCATTATATATCAATAAGTATTGTGAGTAAAAATCCTACTGAGTATTATATTTCTTAACATTAATCCAACGAATTTTTGTGATCTAAAATTTATTTTTCCTTTATTAATCTATTAAAAATTATTGATGTTAACAATTTTTTATTAAATTAGTCCTTAAAATTCAAATATATTTGACTATTTGGTAAAAAGTGCTTGAAGTTTCATACAAGGCATTTTAGAAATATCTGGATTCAGTCAAGATGCTAAACTCAAAATGCTTAAATGTTTAGACTTGTATTACCTTGTGTAAAGATATAATTCTGTAATTACTTCATCTTTGAAACTCTTCAATTGTTTGCATGTTCCTTGAAATTTTATATTGCCTCTTTTTAAGTTATTTACCATAAGATTCTTATATGTGTGTAATTGGAAATAATTTTTGTAAATTAGTATTTGTGTGAAAATATCAAATTCATTTAAAAGTGGATTTTGAAATTATAAATATTTATCTTTTGTATTCTTGATTTGTGTATTATATATTCACAGGTATAATCAATCTGCTTGGGATCATCTCCATAGCCATTCAAGCACGGCTCCTTTCAATTACCCTGTATCCAACTATCCTAGTTATGGACTTTTTGTTCATGAAGACTGGATCCTGAGACTGAATCGGAGGAGGCGGCAGGTATTGGGCCGTCCAATCAAAGCCTCGGAATCCAAACCAAAGCACAGATTTTGGATATACAGACCCATACCTTTGTCTCTGTTGCCTCAGTATTCAACTGCAGTGAATTCAGTATACATTGCTTTACCCCATTTGGCATTTCCTCCATACTGGCCAATGAACATGGGGCAGAAAGCGTCTGGTGGTATCAAAACTGTTTCAATTTCTCGTGTATCATCAGCAACAATACATAGACCTATAGCAAAAGAACTGGCTATTAATCCTGATCTTCAGAGACCTGGCCGACTTGATGTTCTTTTAGATATGCCACCAGCAAGTCGTGAACAACAACTTAAACATGCATGGAATCCAGATGATAGGTCATTAAACATTTTTGTTAAAGAAGATGATAAATTAACATTCCATAGGCATCCAGTTGCACAGAGCACTGACTGCATTAGAGGTAAGGTTGGCTACACCCGAGGGCTTCATGCTTGGGAAATATATTGGAATATGCGCCAACGAGGAACACATGCTGTAGTTGGAGTCTCAACACGTGATGCACCATTACATTCTGTGGGCTACCAGTCTCTTGTTGGAAGTAATGCTGAATCATGGGGCTGGGACTTAGGAAGAAATAAACTGTATCATGATGTAAAAAATAATCCTGGTGTTACATACCCTAGCCTTTTAAATTCAGATGAACCATTTGTGGTTCCTGACAGTTTACTTGTGGTTTTGGACATGGATGAAGGTACTTTATCTTTTGTGGTGGATGGACAGTATTTAGGTGTAGCATTCCGTGGCTTAAAAGGGAAGAAGTTGTATCCTGTAGTTAGTGCTGTTTGGGGACACTGTGAAATTACAATTAAGTATTTTGGAGGACTTGATCGTAAGTATAAAGACTTTCATTTTTAAGAATTTTTACAGTTGTCCTTTGAAATGTATATTTATGCCACAAACTCAAATCAATTAGGAAAGTTTTTAAGTTATGAACATTTAAATTGTTATACTGAAATTTTTGATTTTCAAGAAACATTCAGTTTTACCATACTGTACTGATTTCATTGTGATTAATATATTGCTAATGTATGTAATGTAATGTATTGTTTAGTTTTTTGTAGAGGTGTTAAAAGAGATTCAGTGCCCAATATTTTTTCAAAAAAACAATTTGTTTTGTATGAAATTTCTACAAAACATCTCTGCATTTTCATTCCAATTTAAGCGAATAATAAAGAACAATATTGATGATTAAGAACTCTTAAGACTGTTGCTTGCAAATTTAAAAAATCTAATATTTATTCCAAAAAAATTTTTACATTGATACCTTAGTTTTTACCTAGAAATGATAGGTTTCATGTCTCTTTTTGAAAGTTGTCAATCACATTTGACATCATATATACACCTTGCAATATTGAAGAAAGCCATGTAATATACCATTGTGGAAATGTCTTTCCAAGGATTCTTTCACTAGTTGTAGAGCTTTATGAATGAGAGGTCTGGCTCTAAACAATGACAAGCTGTTATGTCATTAGGGTTTCCCTTAGTTCATACCCCATTGCCATTGGATAATTCTAGGAGTTGATATTAGCTCAAGAACCTCTAGTGACTTTCATTTGGGAAAAGATGATTTGTTTTCACCTTTCTTTGGGTTATGTGATGTACAGTAGAAATGAAGATTAGAAAGAGATTGTTACCTTGTGCAAACTTTTGCTGATTTCAGTAAAATATGAAGATGTGACTATTTGAAAATTTGCTTCACTGTAAAGAAAAAAAAAGAGGTCGTGTTAATGTAGTTGCTAACCAAAGTCTTAGGACAATTAAGTTTGTTAATTTATTTTATAAACTTAAACTAAAATTTTCTTGCAGCTACCTGAATTTTTCCCAAACCTCATTCGTGCATTAGGACATATTCTGCAACCCTGGTTATTTGTGTTTCAGTTGGTTAAATTTAAACTTTTCCAATTTTCAATAGTTTTCTGAATAATATCCTTCTGTTTAAAACTTTAAATAATATAGCCCATGTGTAGCAAGAATTAGACTGAGCTGTAAACCAAACCAAAACTTTTAATATAAAGAACTAAAGATGTCAACTAAGAGAAAAATGTTAAATGCTAGTTGTATTGATTGGCAAAATCAATTTGGGTTGTCATTTTCCTTTTCATAGCTGTTCATGTCTTTGCAACTATCTTTAGTATTGGGATCATCCTAAGAGTTCTTAGCTGATGCAGTTAAGATTTTTATTTTATTTTCCGTCATTAATTGAAATTTAAGTGGAGTTCTATTGAATACTTATCCAATAAAATTTGAAATTAGAGGGAGCAATATAATAAACAATTATTCAAAGGAAGAAAAAGCTTTCTATTGTTTGGATGTTTATATTTCATACAATTAGTATATTGGTGTAATATATATATATATATATATATATAAATAAAATGTACATGTGTATATGTGTGTGTATCTAAAATCATCAGCTGAAAAAGATTTGCTACTTTTGTAGTCATTCACAGATGGCTTTCCTTTATATCTTTTCCTTCATATTTTAAAATTTCTTATGCTTAAACTAATCTTTTTAAATTTGAATTAATAAGCTTGTATTTAATTATAATATTAAAATGTGATTTTTTATTACTGTTCATACTTATTTGTAATATATAATTGGGATTAATGGAGACAGTTCCTAATTAGTTCTAGAGCTTCAAACTGTTTTTCAAACTTCATTTCTTTAACTATGGTTAATGTAATTTGAGAATTTTTAATTTCATAATATTTAATCTGATATAATTCCCAACAGTTTTTACTCTTTTAAAGTGTTTTATAGAGTGAATATTTTTGCAAAGCAAAATGTGTTGTGCCAATCCATTCTCTTACCTTCTTATGAATCATCCTAATAATTTTTGCATCCTTTTTGAAAATATAGTTCAGTGATGCTTCAATACACTTTCTCTCAGTAACAGCCCTATTTTAATGGAATTAGAATAGAATTAAAATCGGGGCTATCTCCTTATTGGGAACTTTGAAATTACTATTAAGAAATCCCACTAAGTTTCTTATATACCAAATATAATTACAATGTAGACTAAAATATATACACATTCTGTTTGAACACGTACCCCATTATTGCTGTGACACCTTCTGCTGTTGTGGTTCAGTTCTAATTTCACAAGAACTAATTTAGCATAATCTCGTATTATTTAGTGATCAGTTTAGCAAACTAGTTGTTATTTGGAATCAAACTAGTACTAACAATACTCATTTAAAAATCAGTGGTTTAGGTTTTCTCTCTTATAAATTTTAATGTATTTTATTTGTTATTTATTTTTTAAGTTATTAAATGGAACAAGGAAATG
This sequence comes from Pardosa pseudoannulata, assembly GCA_032207245.1. NCBI lineage: Eukaryota > Metazoa > Arthropoda > Arachnida > Araneae > Lycosidae > Pardosa > Pardosa pseudoannulata. The sequence continues at coordinate 100,103,383 of CM063498.1, read as the reverse complement.
TGGACTCAATATTTAGGATTGAATAACTGCTGCAGCCTGTTATTTAAGCTACAGTTGCATTTTTCACAAAATAAGAGAAATTGTAACCACTTTCATTAAAATTTATCTTGAAATTCTTTTATCACCTATTAGATTTAAGTTAATATTTTGCTAACACTCTTATTTTATTTTTTAATGATTTTTTTTTAAATTTAGCCTTTTTTAAGGTTGCTACAATAAGATTAACGGAATTCTGAAGAATTTCTAAACAAGTCCTTCAAGCATTTAATTTAGAAATTAAAACAAAATATCTCAAAACATAATGATAAACTGCATAACATTTTAGAATTACTAACAAACTGTCATTCTCTTCAGAGACCTTCATTACCCTATTCCTCTTCCCTCCCCCTAGCCTATTTATGAATTAGTATTAATTATATATATATATATATATAATGTCAACTCCGTAGACAAGTTTGTAAATAAATCAACTCTGCTGAAGTCATCTTAAGTTTCTTTATTAAGTTCTAAGACATTTTAAATATTACTGGCTTCGTTCCTTTGTTTAAACTTCTGAGGGACGTGAGGGTTGTTGCCAGCTCCAACTGACTGATTTTTGCTCACCTCACCTATTAATTTGATCATGCAACCTTCCGATGGTCTTGTTTTCGCTGTAACATGAAGCCACAAGCGCGCATGTCAGATTATTGCCGATATAAAAATGAGTTCGCTATTATTTTAAGGCTAAATTCTTTAAATTTAATTCCTCGATTTCCAAACCTGACATATATATATATATATATATATATATATATATATATATATATATATATATATATATATATATATATATGACTAGTGCCATGCTTAAGACCAAACCAGAATATTTTTTTAAAGTGTTAAATATTTTACAAATACCAGACTTAAAAAAAAATTAAACTGCAGGAATACTATATTTTTAAACATGTGCACTCGTGTGTGTGTATGTCAGAACATTGTAGGTTTATCACTTTTATTGCTACATGATATAAACTTCTGATTTTTTATTAAACATTAGCTTCATGTTAACAATGTTCCGCAGAGAGTAATTAGAAGCTTTGATGTTTTATATTTCCTAGTATTGCAAAAGAGCTATTTGTAATTTATTAGTTGTCATAGATCTTCTTTTTATATTATTCTGCCTTTGATGTTCTTTATGTGATTGAAATTAATATTTCCCAGTACACAGAGGATATATATATGTAGAGGACAATGTAGTCATGAAGTTATATGAATTATAATTATTGGCTGCTTCCCCTCCCAAATTAAGAAAACTTAAGTCAAAAATTGAAGATAAAAATATTTGTAACATTGTATCATCTGCAACACAGTTTTTTTTATATTCCTCTCTTGGGGTTCATAGACCCCATGTGTAGAAATCTATAGTCCATATTTTTATAATTTCTGATTGATAAAGTAAGATATTAATTCTGAAAACCATTTTATTTACTTCAGTTTGTAAGGGTTTCATGTTCTCTGCTAATAAATTGAAAATATTTTTCAGAATATCTTATAAGCTTTTATTAATAATACTCAAACTTAATGGACTCTTATTAAGTATTCTCTGTAGTGTGATGGTATTATTCATGCATATGTTGAAATATGTGTATGTTAAAATAAAATAGCCCATTTGTAATTACAAATTATTTTATATTGAAATTTATATTTTTGATTGATGATAAATAGTACTAGTTTTATTAACATTTTTTAAATATAATATTAAATGTAATGAATCTTAATACAAAAATTAATTAACTTAATTTTCTTGCTTTCTTTTTTTACAGCTGGACCTTTGCCTTTAAAAGACATTTGCCGACGGGTGATAAGACAACAAATTAATAAAAAACGTCTTGGACGAATTCATGAACTCAGTTTACCTAAAGCTTTGAAGAGCTATCTCTTGTATCAAGATTGAAGTATATAACAAGTTTAGTACTAAATTCAGTTTTGGGACCACCTATGACTCAGTTCATTACTGTTAAACTCAAAATGCAAATCTGGTCCAGGTCGATTCTTGTGCCATACAAATAAATCTTTCCCATTATAGTGATTGTGCTTTCTTCAGTGATGAAGCATTTATTGATTTTGTCGAAATTTGACAAAATTTACAGCAATATTTCATATTTCTGTTGTATATTAAGTACTTAAATTATATTTTCATTTGTTAATTTGTAGATAGAAATTAAGAATTCTCCTCAATATTTATGTGATTTTATTTTATTTTTTTCACTGTTTTAATTCATTTAGTAATGAAGTGAGGCAGCTATCTACCTCGATATGATAGGTTGAAAGTTAGGGATGAGATGCTAAAAGGCTTCAGTTTTTGGTTTGGGAGTGCTATTGTAATTTGTGTAATTTTTTGAAAATAAATTTGAAATTTATTATCTTTTATAAATTTTGTTTTTAGTCTGTACATTTTTAAATAAAATTATTTGTCTTGATTCGTGATTTTATTTCATTCAAGTGAAGAATAGTCGATTCATTAAAAGTGCTGATTCTTATGAAAGTAAATATAATAGGTATAAAAAGTTTTTTTAAGTAAACTGGATTTGCCAATCTAATCTTACTAATTATTAAATATGTTTCTGTAGTCTTTAAAAATAAAAGAAAATTATATTCCAAAAACTAATTGATTTTCTAAAAATTCTAGCAGTAGTGAAAACATTGTTTTGAACTTATGTATGAATTTTTGTAAGTAAAAGATATATTTTATGTTTGTATCTGAATTTCATTATCATGTTTCTTTTGTGCTGAAGATTAATAGTGATATTAGTTTCTGAAGATTTAAAAAAAAAAAAAACTTTTAAAAGAATGAAATCTATACATAACGTAGTCTCAATAATTTTTACTTGCTGAGTAGAAAGAACAGTTACTGGTAACCAAAGTATTAAAAAGCAAAAAGCATAAAATTATGTACTAGTTGAGTTGGTCGATGACTAAACATTTAAATAAAAAAGTGAAATAAAGCAGATGAAGTGAGCAAAAATATTTATAATTTTTTCATGTTTTTTTTATTTGTGCATGCCAATTCTATAAAGTAGATAATCATTTAGATTTTAGTCTAAAATTCTAAAGTTATTAGTTTATAAGCTTAGTGTTGTTTTATATACTTCGAACCATTTTAAATTTTAACTTAAAGGCTCATCACAACACTTACGTGATGAGTGTAGTATTGTAAAAGAGGATTAAAATGCATATAACTACCTAGTATTAATAGATAAAAAAATTTTCTTCTTGAAATTGAGGTGCTTTTGTGTTATATTTGACTCTGAATCTGCATAGAATGTTTATTTGATTTTATCATTAGACAATAGTGATAAATTATTCAACTTAGGCCCAAGTAATTGTTGCTCTTTATATTTATTCATCCTAAAAATGTTTTCACATAATTAGAAGAACCAATGAGTGACAGCAGTGGGGTTTTAAATGCTATGAAATAGATATGTTTAAAGAAAACAAGAATTTTCTCATATTTCAGGTACTTGGTGTTTTTCAAGCATTTATGTATATATTTATATTGATATATACACTTTCACTGTAAAATATTTTCACTTTATGAAATATTAAAATAACATTTATACTACCATCTATTGTTGGGCAGTAATGTTAATATTTGTTATAAGGGCTATACTTTGATGGCAGATATAGATTTAAATATTGACAGTAGGTTTTTTATGGTATCAATAGCTGTGCTAAATTCAATAAGTAAATCGTGGATTTTTAAGAACAAATATACAACTAAATTTTCAAACATATGCTTGCTTTATATATATATATATAGAGAGAGAAGGGGGGGGGAGGATGATGATATCTAGAAATGTAAGAAAAATAAATACATTTGTGTAGACTTTACCACTTTATTTTCTTTTTATTATATTTTATAGATCAAATAAATGAAGCATAAGATAGAAAAAAATCAGTTGCATTTACTATATTTTGTGACTTCCTGTAAATTAATCTAAATAACATGCATCATATTTTTCTTTCGTACACTTTATCTAGCTTGGTGACAAACTTTTCTCTAGTTCGTCAAGAGTACTAGCCAATGGCGTAATTCACTTGTTAGACCAGATTTTACATGTACTTGAGCTTATTTGAGTGTTAATTCTTTTGCAAATACACTTCCTTTATTACTTAATTTTCCTTGCAATACTGATGCAAAATGTAAGAAGTAAATGCAGAAACATTCAAAATACAAGAAAGGATTACTAGGGACCATTAGCTGTTTGATGACTTGTAGAAAGTTTTGAGCATTTCTCGGGAACATTCTAGCTTCACCTTTCTTGCCCTCGTAATCTATTTTATTTTGAGTATTTGTGTTGATTTTTCATAAGTAGATTTGTTTTTGTCAAAATTGTCGACACTTACAGTTGCTTTTTGATTATTTAGATTCATTATCTTGTTCATATTCAATATATATTTATCATATGGATCGCTATTTATGTTAATTAATCTATTTCATTAAACTATCGTAAATTTTATCTCTGTACCTTCATTTGACGTTCTTGGTACTGGGCGAAATTCATCAACAAAACAATTGCAACTATTCGACAGATTGTGTTACAGATTAAAATGTGTTTATATTTTTTAAATGTTTGCAATTCTTCAACAATGCAAATCGAGTAATGGAGAAGGCTTCTTTACCACTACCATTAAGTATAGATTAATAAAGGCAAGGTGTAATCTTGAATAGAGTAATTACTTATTATTAATACTTCTAAATTATATAGAGCTGTAAATTTTTATTACGATTTTTTTATTGGAATTAATTTTAGGTTATTTTCCTGAATGTATTGGTTCAAATTTTTTTTAAGTATCCAATTTTTTAAAATATAGTAAAGTACGAGGGGGTTTTCAGTCCATGGCAACAATTCTTAAACCTTTTTATCTTTTTTTTTTCCCCGCCAGGTGTTAAAAAATATAATTATAAATAAATATTTTCTCATAAATAGTTTCTCTGGTGAACAAGATGTGTATTAGAAACTCACGTTTTAATGAGGTGGATTCCTTCAATATCAAACTTTTCAAAGCCAAAAGTTGACTTCTTACGTTTAGAATAGACAGAAATTTATTTTAGAATATAAGTTGGTTAGTTTAATTGAAATATCATTACATACTGGCGCACCCCCCTGCCCATATATATATATATTTGTATACACACAATACATTCGTAGATCTATTTCATTGTCTGCGTTTATTAAATAAACACTTATTAATGTTACCTCTCGTACAGCAAAACAATGGACCGTAGCTCCAAACCATACTGGCAAAGGCAAGGTGTAATCCTGAATAGTGTAATTACTTTTAACCATAACCTATTACGTAATTTCTGTATTTGCATGCTTCTACTTGTGGCGTGCCGCGGTTTTTTGTCGACGAAAATGTTTTGTGTCGTTAAAGGTAAAAGGTTGCAGTGCACTAGTGTATAGAACAGCGTTTCTCAAACTTTTTTTGCAGTTGCACCTTTTCGGGCGAAAATTAATATTTCGGTACAGCTAACCTTAAAGCAGTTGGTTAGAATATGACGCAAAAGAAGAGAAAAGCAGTACGGATTTAATGTTCTTTTTATTTTTGTCTTTTAATGGGATGAATAAAACTGGATTTTTTTTAAATTACGTTTCATCGTCGCGGCATTCAGTTTGAGAACTACAGTTATAGCAGGTTTAATATACGTGTCGGCTTCGAACGTGACAAAAGCCCGAAACATTTTCCAGGGTGTTCAGCAAACGGGAACGAAGAAAATATTGACAGTTTTGAAAACTTAAATAAAGCTCGAAAATTAACGAATTCCACCAGTTAAAAATTAAGTAAAAAAGCTTGTGCATTTTTCTATAAATGCTTATTCGCTGTTAAATTAGAATATGGAGAAACGAAAAGGGAATCTTCAGAAAATGAGGTAACTGAAGCTCAAAAGAAAAATCAAAATTGATTAAGCAATTGGAACAAAAAATCTCAATAATCAAAGTATCTAACAAGGAAATTGTTACTGTCATGGCCAAATTGAATCTTTAAAATGATAATGTACATTTTTTTTATTAGTATAGTAGGCTGACTTATTTAAATACATAAAATGTGAAGAAGCAGAACTGCACTGTTTGTCATAGTTTCTTTTAAAATTATTTTAATGTAATTGGTTAATCCTTTGTTCATCACGCGGGTTATTCTGAACACTCCAAAGACATTGGGATTTTATTTGTTTATTTGAGTATAAACTTGCACCAAAAACCAATTTTATAGAAGAGTTGAAGGAAATTGTATAATTAATAGTGTGGATTTACCAGGGGAGAAAGTGCGAATTACAGTTCTAAATAGTTTCCCCTTTGACACCCTGTTTCTCTACATTTACAGCATGCGTGCAGCTTAAATTTATGAAAGTGGATGTCCTGTCGCTGGGGCCAGGCGGAAGTAGGATGCGAAATTCTAAGAAAAGTCCCCTCTTCCTTGGGATAAGAAAAAAAAAAAAAAAAAAAAGATTTTCCGGCGAGGTTACGCGGCCCCTCCTGAGGTTCCGATCGTTTACATTTCCGACGTCGCTGCATTTAAAGATTTTACTGATCTTAAACACTTCTATACAACAAGTATTATTTCTCGTTATATTGAGTTGAGATTGCTATCCAAAGAGGAGGAGCACAGCGAGATCTTATAATAGTAATAATATAAAATTTCAACATTTTACCGCTAATCGTTTTTGAATTATGCCCACATATCATTAATGTACGTTATATCCAAATTTTCAGTTACATAGATTTCAGATTGCAATCAAAAGATGAAGGAGCACAACTGGGTGTTATGGCCTTAAATATGTAATTTAACCTTCTGTGGCTAATTGTTTGAGTTAATCGAGAATGATCAAAATGAATATTTAAAGTTTAGGAATTAAAGGTTTCTTGGATGTACATACAAACGTAACACCTAATATATTCAAAATTTAGTCGGGCAAGGTGTAAAATAAATATTTTCGTTGAAATTTGGGCTCTGAAATTTATCACAATGCTTCATTTTACGATGTACTAGGAAGTAACAAGGTTGAATTCTGTTAGTTGAAATGTTATTTATTGCAATAGGAGTGACTCACACGGAAACAATGGAAGCGCCGTTCGTAACAGCTTCCTCCCCTTTGCGCTACGGAAGAAACCTCTATAAAGGAATCGCCAACTTGTGAGCGCACCCATTTCAGTCATTTTCATATGCTGAAAAATCAAAAATAATACTAATAGACTGTCTTAGAGAACAACTCACAAATTCTTGTTGCAGAGGCGACTTGGACGAACCATAGGCATAAGCCAGAATCTACTCGAATTAAGGTGAAGGGATGCGCCTTTCGTTTGACGAGCACCACTAGGGTGAAAGAACAACTTTGCTCAAGTGGGTCCTTGTAGTTCAGAAGCAAATTGGCCCAAGAAGTTCAGACTCTCTAACTTTTTGTGGATTCTATGGATAGAAATATGGCAAAGTAACGGACTAGCTGCTCTCGAGTGAGTCTTTATCCGTAGGCTTGTTTAATTGTTATCCTACTCCGTTAAAAACTCTTAAATTTTTCTTCTTTATATTGTGCGAGTGGGATTTTTATAAATGCTTAGTGTCTACGCTATCGATTAATTTTTTCCACTGGCCATTAATTTTTATTCCACTATGCAGCACTGTACATTTCATCTCTATTTAAAGCTATATGTATATTTGTTCTTTATACAAATTTACCTAGTTAGTCGTAGAGTCATCAAAATTTGAAGAACCATTATTTGATACTACCAATGGGTCATTATTCACATTAAAACATTTTTCGTACGCCAAATAACATAAAATGTCAATATAACAAATTTTAATGTTCCCAATCACCGATAGATGACGCTATTTGAACATTTCAAAAAATTTTCAATATAACACGAACTTAAAAATTGTGTACACTCTGCCTTTCCGATTTCTACGGTTCAATATAACATCTGAAGATTCTGAACTAGCTACTGAAGTTTCATGGATCTATCTACAACAGTTTACACCGGAACTCCCCAGTTTTTCCGAGTAGTTTAATATCTCTTGACATCTCTACAAATTGCTGTTAGTTTCAAGAAAATTCAACAAGGGGATAAAAATTTATAAATTTCAGAAAAATATTCCATTAATTTCACTTTAACTCTTATTTATTGTTTTCTTTAATGTCCATGATTTAATATTGTCACTAAAAAAATTATTCACTCAAATTTTAATTTATATCTGATTGACTTTTTAACAAGTACATTTTATATTAGTTATGCAATTTTTCATATTTTTTCATTATCCGTATTTTAATTTATTCTAAATCGTCCATTATTTCCTAAATATATGTATTTTGCATCTGTTTCCACGTAAGATTACCAAATTTCCCTATTTTTGTTTCATTATCGTCTGTACTTCATTTTTATTTCTATTACGCCGTTCCTATTCATTGTAATAGTTCATTTCAAACAGTTCCATTTTATTTTAGTTATGACGCCCTTTCCAAGGTGTCCTTAATTAAATTTCCCTACTTTAAAAGTTGTCTACAGTTGAAGCTACTGGTCAGTAAGATATAAAATGCTGTGCAGGACATGTGAAGGAATTACAATGTTAAAAAAAAAAAAAAAAAAAAAAATTACGACATGACGGCTATCATTTTCAGCCATAATTTGAAATCGTAAGATAGCATATGTTCTACTGTAGATCGCTGTGTGTTACGGGAAATGCCAAGAACATGTCGTTAAAAGCTGTCTTTCATATCAGGTATAGTTCTTGGGTTATTAAAAGGCTGACTAGATGTTTCAAATCCTTCCAAAGACTAAAGCCAAGATGGGGCTCCTCCACACATTAACCTTCCTATTAAGAACGTTTTCATAAATCACTTTACATGAGAACGCGTCATCAGCCGTCACTTTCCTAATATGTGACTACACCGATCCCCAGATCTAAACACATGGAACTTTTGGCTTTGGGGATATTTGAAACATCCAGTCAGTCCTGATAAACCTAGAATTACATCTACTCTGTAAGACAGCATTTCACAATATGTTGTTCTCTTAAAAATGCGTTTTGAATTTTGGGTGAATTTTTGAAGAAAAAACACCTTCTGGCCTTATACGTAGATGGGTTTTATAAACCGGAAATATATGGTATATTCACTTTCATTAGTAATCCATTTATAATGCATAAAGAAGAAATTACAGTCGAGGGAAGTATTTTTAGTGAGGTTTAATAAAAATAATAATTTTGAAAACAGCTAATGAATATTGCAAGTGAATGAACAATTACAATCAAGTATTTCCGACATTTATTTTTACAGATTCATTTCACACACATAAAATTGAATTAATTCTACAGTTGTAATTTTCAACATTTTTATCATAACCTAAATGTTAAAAATCTGGTAGACTACAAGTTTATTTATACAAATAAAATAACACTTGTTAATAGTAATTTTGTTTATAAAACATACTATTGAGTATATCTTTACTGAGAGCAAGCAGTTCAGATAAATTTTGCTTTAAAAAAATTTGTGTCTCTTAAGGAAATATGGAACCCTTTAAAAAATTTCTTAAAATATCACAGTGAACACTATTTGTTTTGTATTTTAGAACACAATTAGAAGCATGCCTAGGAAAGTAAAGCCTGTTCAATCAGTTCATCATTTAATAAAATTTAATTTAAAAAACTCATAATTTTTTAAACATTAATAATTTTGTTGCAAAATTCTTTTTGAGACCTATTAAAGCCTTCTACATAAGACTGCACATGAATTTTCAGATGTCTCTAATGTTATATAATGTAAAGTCTTTTCATTGACACTTAAAAACAGGACAAAAAATTGATAGTTTTTCATACATATTTGTATCTAAATAAATAAAAAAAGCAATTTATTGCTAACCCTACAATCAGTTTTATCCAATCCATTATAAAAAAAACCAGTATAAAATTAATACTAGCAGCTGAAATTAAAAAGAAGGTTTGTAGTTTTAATATTAAAAATAGTATTTTCAATGCATCAAGAAAAAACAAACATGGAGAAAAGCAAATAAAAGCTTTCATTTGTTAAGATAAATTCCTATAAATGAAATCAAATATGTAAATAACTTTTGATTAAAAATACAAATTTCTTCATGCATGTATAGAAAAGTTAAATTTGGTTAAATCTATATCAATAATAATAATAAAATTCATTTGGCCATTTTTAGGGTACCATGTTCCCTTAAAAATTAAAAGATGTAAAATTTTGAAATTTCTATAAACCATGCTCTTTTTAAAATTATAAACACAGATTGTATAATTTCATTTACAATTAAAAGCCAGCATGAATTAATACAATAAAAATAAATGATTTTGGTATATCTTATTTTCAATTAATTCTTTGTTAACATAATAGAGTTATTAAAACAGGTCTTGTTATTGAATTAAAGTTCAGTCATAAAATATTCCCCTGTCATTGGCTCAATCTTTCAGTTTACTGCTAGTAAGTTTTTTTTTTTATCCTTTTCTGAATTAAGAAAGATCCTTTAGCCTCAAAATATTTTCTTGCCTTTTATTTGTGAATATTTTATAGTATCCCATTTATATATTAATGTTCAGTTTGTAAATAAGTATATCCTTTAACAGCTGATTCTTTGTATCCAGTTTTAGTCAGAATAAATAGATTGGATTTCATTTAGAGAGCTAAGGTAATATTTTTCCTATATGAAGGTTAATTAGAATGAGACTTACTGCTTATAGTCAATTTCAAACAACTATGAAAATTTATGCCAGTAGCAGAATTTAAACCCATAGACTCTGGAACTAAAAGGCAGCACTCTGTCAATGAATACATAGAAAATAAATTGTTAGAATTGATCTTTAATAATTTTTTTAGGCTAATTAGACTGGAATCTAAAGCTTTAAGTTGTTTCCATACATCTATGCCAGTAACAGAATTAGAACCCAGACTCCAGAACTCAAAGACAGCACCCTACCTATTCAGTCATCGTCAGACAAAGAAACTGTTAGAATCAATTATTTTCATGTCCTTTTGAATCAAAATTCTTTTTCCATTTCTAATATAAAAATAACAGAAAGAATCACAAATGCTTTTGATAATCCAATTTCTAATTACTTAATGTATAACATACCAACAGAAAATTAATGATAGAAGTGAAATCAAACAAATTATTAAGAAAAATATTTCTATTCTAATGATGAACTTTTTTCAAATAATGAGTACATATATGCTTTCTGTGGTATTAAAATTAAGATTTTCCCAATTAATAATGGTACAAGAAGATGACGACTGTGGCTGAAATCCCACAGAACAGTTTTAACTGTGTTAAAGCATGTACAATTTAAACATATTCTGCCATAGAAATTTTTAAATAGCTACAAAATCTATTGCCTAAAAGAGATAATCTCAATTACAATCTAAATGTATATACAACAAAAAATTTATTACACTATAAGCTGAGCAAAAAAGATGATTTTAATAAATATAAAAACATTTTAAGGTAATTCCTACAAATAATAAACATTCAACATGAATTTTGAATATGAACTGTGAACAATATCTTACAAGAAATAAAATGCTTCTCTCTAAATAATATGAATTAACCATTTCAAAATATAAAAAATATTTGAAATATAAGTTAAACTCAATATGTTAATGATTTCTGATAATAGAAAAATCACCGGGAAGTTAAAAACAAATTATTTTAGAGAAACAATAATAATGATTTTACAAAAATATAATAATAATCTGAAATTTCTATTGCAATTTTGTATTTCTTTAATTTTAAGAACACAATAAACAAAATACTTTTTAAACATAAAAAAGAACTCAACAAATTATAAAAAAAACTACAGACATTAAAACAGACTATATCAATAACAAACAAAGTACAAATTCACTAATAAATAAAAAATGTACATAAATTTAATAAATATTATATACATTTATACATATTTTCTTCATTCACTAGATAAGCTTAAATATTTGAAACAAAAACTACAACTTAAATTTGATAAACATGTAAACAAAAATTACAATACATAAGAATAGAAACCAAAATTCATTAACAACAAGTCAAAAAAAAGAATCAACAATTAGTTTAAAATCCATTACAATATTCCAGAAACAATAGTGGAATAGATATTTTCAGAAAACAATACATGAAATTATAATACTTATAACAAATAATATTTAACACCTATTGATGTATCCAATTTTAAAGTGAGAAATATTACAGTAGAGAAAAAAAAAGAGGAATGTTAAAGAAGCTACAAACCTAACATAAAATGAGCTGATGAGTTACCTCATTGTCACAAATAAGCTGTTTCGACTATCAGATAATTATTATTTATACGTTTAGGAACAGTTTTTAAATATCACTACTGGCAATATTTTTAAAATTTAGATAAATTTCGACTCATTTAAATAATTTTAAACAATTACACAAAATCATTGTATATCTTATATACCCTATTTATAATAATAAATATATAAATTAAAAAAAAAATTAGTTCATCCTATAATTATTTTTATTTTAACTTCAAAGAGCTTCCCACTTTTTTTTAATGAGTAAAATGGCAATACAATTCTAAGATTTCTGGAAATGATAAATTAAAGACTTAGTTATAAAAATAAAGGAAGGAATTAATAATTAAATTTTTTAAAATTTATAAAAACTTTATTAACACTTTATAAGGTCATTTTTTTTCTACCAGTAGTATATTAAAATACTTTTTGAACTGAAAATGATTTAAGAAAATAGACTCATTTAGATTATTAGGTTAATTTTTTTAGGGGGTGGAGGGGAATGTATACTTACTAACACCCACTGGGTGTTATTAAAAGGAAAGAAACTTTATACTTTTTTTTATGTTGTACTACATCTGCAGTTCTCAAACTGGATGATGCTACACCTTGGGATGCCATGGCAATAACTACAAAAAATTGTGAAACTTTTAAAAAAAGGCATGAAGATAATTAAAAGATATATTGAAATATTTTTCCACTGGCACAACTGAAATGTGCTAAGAATTTTCCTTGTATTTACTTAAATGTGTGACCAATTCTCAACCACAAGTTTAAGAACTGCTGTACTACATATTTATAAAACATATTTTGCAAATACTATAATTTAAAAAAGTTTGAATAAAATGAATGAAAATGAATTAAGGGTTATGTGCAGAAGAAATTGGCTTCCTAAAGTTGTTTCTTTTTCTTCATCCAAAGCTAACTTTAACAGTTAAAATTATGTTAAGAGGTTAAGATGCTTATGAATTTTCTTTATTATTTCTGAAGTTATTAATAAATAGCAGATCTAATAAGAGTTGGTAAAATGGAATATCATAGATATTTCTAAAAACTTAAATGGTACATTACCATGGCCTTAGAAAGGGTTAAATAATATAACATATAATTACATGGTATCAACCCATACATACATGTATGGAATAAAAAACATGCTATTTTATAAATATCAATTAATAGTTAATTAGTATCAAAATGAAACTATGTTTTACTTTGATTCTTATTTATGATATGGTTTTAAATCTAGAAACAGATAAAAATGTCAGAAACAGATATTTTTTAAAACAGTTAATAAGAAAATCCTTTATGTTTTCTCTTGTTTAGTTCAACTTTCATTTACAAATGATAAAGAATGTTATTGTACAAAATAGATGAAATAGATCAACCAATTTTTATTATAGATATACATTAGAGATTAAAGAGACCAAACCAAATGTAATTTTAAAAACATATTCTAGAGCTACATTTGGTTTAACTTATCTGTTTGTTCTCTTATGTCTCTGGCAGTTATAAATACCACAAAAAAGAGCAAACCTATAAAGTAAAATTTTGTATTAATGAAAACATTCAAAAGCAAATAACTACCTCTGTTCCAGTTGTTTCCTGTTACATATATGATCCATTTAATTCAAGGTATTTATTATATATTATAATGAAAAGTATATATACATTAATATTGCTTTAAGCATTGCACTGAACCAATTACATAATTTGAAAATGAGATTTTGATGAATTCATCAATGTTAACAAATTCTAAAATTATGGCTATTTTAAAATAGTTTTAAATAACAAACAATTTAGTAATATTATCACTTATATTGCATTCTGTAGTATATACATATAAATCCAAATGTTGGCACAAGACAAATAAATATATATTCAGGACCCTGCAGTAGATTTTCTCAAGTATAACTCAAGTCTTCAAAATGCCACCACTTAAATGCTTTGATTTTACTGCTTATGTCATAACCTTACAATGCCACATTTCTTAATCATAGCATGGCATGGCCCTGCATACATTAACTAAAAGGAAATGTTTTAACAAAAAAAATTAAACTATCTAATTGAAAACAAAGAAATCAAAATTTACCTGAAGAGGCATTAAGTAATAAAAGTCTCAGTTTAAAATAATAATATTTTTAAACACTAAAATTGCTATATATATATTATAAAAATTTAGGATACAACATAATCAATATTACTATTTTTAATTTAAACTTATTGACTTAAGAAATTATAAAAAACAATATATTATTTTGAGTGAAGAATATTTATAATTAAGTAAAAATAGTAATTCTATAATTCATTTTCTTTATATACATAAGAAATAAATTATTAAAAAAATTGTGTAAGGATTAATTTTAGTTCCTTCCTTTAAAAATAATTCTAAGAACATTTCTTAGATGTGTGTTCAAATGAAAATACAGTTGTGATGTTTTTGATTCAAGTAAAATAATATTTTTGAAAATGTTAATCTTTAGAGGTACTTTTTACCTACTTTTATTCACATTTTAAAAATTTTATATATAAATAATATATAAAAATAAATATATTTATATAATTTAAAAATTTATTTAGATATTGCTGTCAACTAAAATAAACTAAAATAGCTTAAAAATGGGTAAATCAAATACTATAAATTCTATAAGTTAAAAAAGCTAGGAGCTTGATTATGGAATGTTGGAGGAGCTTGTTCTTGATGATAAAATGGAGGGGCCCCAGTTAATAACTGGCAGGAAGGTGGGTAAACAGGTTCTTTTTCTTGGTGGATATTTGTTGTAGTTATTGTAGGATTATATGAGCATTTTGCATTTTCTGATGGGCAGAATATCTGAGGTGGTACATTAAATTTTTGTGGTGTCCTCATTGGCACATTATTTTCAGGTTCAAACTGCATTAGAGTCTTTTGACAATTCTTTATACGAGAAGAGCAATTATGACTTTTGGGTACATCTAATCGTACTTTAATACATGGATCTTTGCGGGGAGACAAAAAAGTTAAGTTATATTCCTCTTTGAACACAGTCCTATATATGTTCTCTTTAACAAATGATACATTTTTTAACTGGCATTCTTCAAGATACATTCTATACATTTTTTTAACATTTAGGTCTGCTCCAAGATGTTTGCCTTTGGGATTAGGTGTATAGTGACTGTCAAAACGAGAAAACTTATTAATATGTTCTCTAACTCTATTTAAATTTTCTTCACTTGTTTTATTTGCTGGAGTTTTTTTCCCGCGTAAATCTTCACCAGGTTCTCTTTCATTTTCTTCTTTCCTTAAAGCTCTTGCTAATCTTCCATTAGATACAACAAATGTATCAAGAAAATATACTTTGCAAACTTGACGACTTATTCGACCTACATTTATTCGATATTGATAAGTAACACCTTTTGGTCCTCGATTTTTACAATTTGAACGAGGACGATGCTGTTTAACTGCTTCTCGTGTAACTAGGCCACTAAGGTATGCATTTTGCTTTGAAAAATCAGCCATTTTCCAAAATTTATCGAAACATTTCTGCCTTTCTTCAGATGTTATCCTGGTCATGCATCGCTTAGAACACCCACAGTCTTTGTTTTCAAAAACCTTAGCCTTAACTACTTTTCCCTTTTTTGTAATATATTCCTGGCCTGTATTTCTTTTATACTTCCTTAATTTTGTTTTGTGGTTCATTTCATTTCTCACACGTTTTTTACCAGCAGTTTTTTCTTTTTTACCTGAAAAAAAAAGGGCTTAATATTATGGATGAAATTAACTTTTTCTTTCAAATATTAAAATATTTTTGGAGTAAATTCCTACCTATTACCCATATATATATAGTAATATAACTACAAGTATACATATTTTGCAATATAATGTGCAATTCATAAATTTTTGAAAACTATAGAGAGCGGTATCTATACTTTAAGATAAATAAAGAAAGTAGCTGAAATATTGAAAAATGACATAAAATGAAATTTAAAAAATAAAAGCAAGTACTCAATAGAGAAAGAATTGCTAAGCTTTTTACTGATAGTAAGAAACATAAATTGATCAACTTTAAATTTTTTCTTTAAAATTGGAAATGTATTATAATTTCACCTGCCCTTTTTTAAACTTTTATTTTAAGGATTGCATAGGTTAATGAATTAAAAGCATGACAAACATTAAGATATAACAGTGAAAAATTCTACATGTGTTGGTAATATGCTAGTATGCATGTCTGCATAAACACACATATATAAAATGTTTGTACATGAATCTACTTATAATTAACCAGATGTCTTTTCAAAATCTACCCATTTTGTCAAGGATATATATATATATATATATATATATATATTTTAAAGGGACATATTTTAGTAATATTACTTTCTTGGACAGCCAAATTTAAAAATTTAAGGAAAAAAAAAAAAAAGAATATTTATAATTTTTAAATGACATAAAATGAAATTCATGGTTCTCTTAAATCTTATACCTTGAAGTAAAAAATTTAAGACAACCACAGATTTTATGCATTTAGGCATGAAGTATGCTTGAACAGATTTTTAAGTCAAAATAAGTGTTCAAAAGCCCAACAAAAAATGCATTTTTGCTATGATAACCCTACATTTTACAACATTGTTTCATTATACACATTTATACATTCAGAAGAATAATTATTTTTTGATGCTTTATTCATCAACTGAAATTACCTGAAAAGTAAATGACATCTTAAAACATTAAATATTAACAATATGTTAAAAACAGTTTATAAAATCAAATATCAATATAAACTTTTACATTTTCTTCAATTTCAGAAATGAGTTGTAATAAAAATGAGTAATTTTGAAGTATTTTTGAAAGACTTCTATATACATAGATGTTGAAAAATCTTAATTTTATTTAAACAAATAAAAATATTTTAAAATAAAAATTAAAGCACTATTTTAAAATAAAAATGTGAAAGCAGAGAAGGACTTCTTTGAACTTACACAAAAATACCTGGACATATTAAATGTAACATTCCATCATTTCCTTCTCATTAGAAATTAACAGTTGTCAACAGCTGAGTTATATAAATTTCAATAGTTCTGTATACATTGTCTTGAATGATAAGTGTTTCATAATGACTTCACATATTTTAAGAATTAACATATGATTGCTTGTTTTTATAATACAAGAGAAATTTTCACAAGAAAGCTGCTCTCAGAGTACATTCTTTTTTTTTTCTTTTCTTTAAAGTGATGTATACATCCTTCATTGAAATATATACACATATATAAAGACAAAAAAATTTCTTAAAAAGAATAATCTTATAAATTAAAAAAACTTTGTGTTTGACTTGTGTATGTATGGATACCCTGATCCTGGGTGAAAAAAGGATTTTGATCTGGTAAAACTGCAGGACAATGATGATTATATGCAGTAATTTTGTCTTGAGGTAAGTTATGTCCTGAATTCCGATAGTTATATGAATTTTTTGTAGTGTCAGTAGGACAGAAAAGTTGTGGAGTCACAGAGAATTTTTGATGATGCATAGGAGGTTGAGGAGGATGAGGATTTAGTTGAGATTGTGGCATTGGTGGCCGCATTCCTTCAACCCCAATAAGATTATTCAGAGTTTTACAGTTCTTTTTTCGAGGCGTATTATTATTTGGTTGACGACTACCATCAGAACGTGTCTGGTTACAAGGATCTCTACGAGGGGATAAAAATGATAAATTGAAATCTTCATTAAATACACTTCTATAAATGTTTTCTTTCACATAAGGAATATTATTTAATGTACACTGAACTACATACATTCCATACATTTTCTTGACATTTAAGTCAAATTTAAGATATTTTCCTTTAGGATTCTGAGCATAATGACAGTCATATCGAGGAAATTGATTTATATGGTCTCTAACTCGATTCAACTGTTCTTCACTTGTTTTATTAGCAGGAGGTTTGCGTCCCCTCAGATCTTCACCAGGTTCTTTTTCATTTTCTTCTTTACGTAAAGCTCTAGATAGTCGTCCATCAGAAACAAGAAAAGTTTGCAAAAAATACTTTTTGCAAACTTGTTTGCTAACACGTCCAACGTTGATACGATACTGATATGTAACTCCTTTGGGCCCTCTGTTAGTACAATTTAAGCGAGGTCGATGTTGCTTCACTGCTTCTCTTGTGACAAGCCCACTAAGATAAGCATTTTGTTTGCCAAAGTCACCCATCTTCCAAAACTTATCAAAGCATTTCTGCCTTTGTTCTGATGTAATCTTTGTCACACATTTTTTTGAACACCCACAATCTTTATCCTCAAAGATTTTTGCCTTAACAACTTTTCCTTTTTTTGTTACATATTCTTGGCCAGTATTTCTCAGGAATTTTCGTAATTTTGATTTAGACATGATTTCATTTTCATTCTTTTTACGTTTTTTGCAAGGGGATCTGACAGAACCTTTTCTACCACCTGAAAAGAAAAAGCTATGAGTTAAGTATATTTGGACTTCTTGGGGTCCACACTTTTCTCACATATGTGTTGACATAATTGAAATAAATGAATTTCCAAAATACTGTGTTGTATAGATACAGTATTCATATTATATACATGAATAAAGAAAATCTGACATATGCTTTTATCAAAATGTGTGAAGAAACAAAATTAGTAAATTTTTTTTATAGGATTGCTTGCTGAGGAACAAAAAAGCAAACAAACAAACAAAAAATCAGTCTACAAGGTTGAAACATCAAAAAGAATAAAAGGATTTCATATTGTTATACTTTAATAGAATATAATTCAAAAATACTCTTGTAAACGAAAAGCCTTAAAAAGAAAGTGAAAAAATATGTACAAAGTTATGAATTCTGAACATAATTTTCTGAAGTATTATCAATATCATTGATGATACTAATTAGGAGTCAAGGAAGACATGCAATACTTTGATAGATTCATGGAAAATTTTTAGGAAACACATTTAATATGTTATTCTGCTTAAAAAATACAGAATTAATATGTATCAGATATTTATGATAGACTTTGAAACTAATGATCAAATGAAACAGTTGATCCAATTCTTAAAATTATGAAGCAATAATGCAGTCTCACTTGCAATGCTATACTTGATATTAAATATATATATATATATATATATAAATAAAAACAAAAATGATATTTGTTTTACATGTTACTTGAAAATATAAAATTTTCTAGAATAAACCTTTTAATGTCATATCATAATAAATTACAACCCATTTTTGCTAGATTTTAAATTTATAAATTCTCTTATGTTTTTATTGCTTATGATAAAGATATTAAAGATGATTTTAGTTCTCATTGTCACATTAAATTTTGCAGCAGAATATTTTCCCAAAGGCAATAACAATATATATATATATATATATATATATATATATATATATATATATATGTATGTATGTATGTATATATGTATATATATAAATATATGTGTGTGCGTAATGTGTTTAGATTAGCATATTTAGGACTATTATGTAGTTCCCTGCGAAAAAAAAAAAATAATAATAATTTGTATCATAATAGTAATTCTGCTTATGTAAATAAATAAAAGTATATTTGGATGCTACCCGTTTTGGCTAGATGGTTATAAAGTCAGTTATAAAAAATTACAAAGTGTTTGGTCTTATTGTTCTTAATAGTGGATGAGCTAATGTAAAAAGGCAAAAAATATATAAGGTAAATAATTAAAATTTATTACAATTGATAAGATATAATTATAGATTTGATGTTAGTATTACCTATATTGAAAAAACAATGAAAATATTGGGAATATAAAACAAGATCTAAAGATATTTGAGAGTAAGTTAAGTGAATTAGGTAAACAAATTATGTAAATAGAACTTGTTATGTATATATTGCACAACTGCAATAACTTTATCTCTTAATAATACTACATTTACTCATTTGAGAAATTCATCATTGAATTTTAAAAGAAAAAAATTTGCACTAATTTGCAAACAATAGATATTTAGCCTTTTGTTGTTAATAAAAATAGGCTGAAGCATAATTTTAATATGTTATTGAAATAGTTTAAAGCACAAGAACTTTACCATAGATTATTCGCCAAATTAGTGTATCAGATCAGCCAGATTGGTAAATCAGTTGCAAAATTGAGGGATGGAATAGAGCTAAGGTGGTTTAAAATTGCAAGCTAAATATTTCCTGAAGAAAAAGATAGAAATTTTTTATTGTAAGCTCTTTTGAAAGCTTGTAAAATGGATACATTTTCAATAAATTTAAATGATCACAATGAAAAGAGTCTTTGAGTAAATTACTAGTTATAGATCTTGGCAACATTTCAATTTTGGACTTCTCCAATGTTTGAAAGCTAGTAGATAAACATTAAATACAGATATTCTTATTAAAATTTTACACCTTGATGAAAATATTCTTCTCTTATTGTATATATAATTACTTTTAGAGTCAAAATTGGGTTTTATACAGGTAGGATAAAATTTGGCAAATTTTCCTCATAGCCTGTAAACAATCATATTAAATAGGGTTTTTCAGGAGTTTTATAATCTAAGTTAGCTCCTCTATCACTACATTTCTTTTGGCAGATTATGTAAAACTCACCTGTCTCTCTCTATATGTACATAACAGTAAAAATTAAAGATAGTCGGGGTTCTAGATTATGAGAGTGGGATCGTTTTGTTTATGGTTTTGATGGTCATATGACAGGGCGAGAGACATTATTCCATTAGATGACTGAATGTGGGGTGTGGCATAAGGCCTAAGAAAGCTGTACATATTTCAATTTGGAAATTAAAGTTTTGGGCTACAACTACTTTATGATTATTACAATTTTTGATGAACTCCTGAATATGTTACATGTATATATGTACAGCAGAAACTTAAAAATAAGCCTAAAATACTTCAAAAATTAACCAAAATAATCAAATAACATTTAAAGAAGCTAAGTTAAAAATTTACTTATATTAATCCTAACTATTTTTTCCAGTCACATGCATTACCTAAAATATATCATTTTTAAATCTTTTATCTATCTCCATATATATATACATATATATATACATATTAATATGTTTGATTCATTCATTTTCTATGAGGTTTTAATTAATCCCTTATGAATTTAGGAACAGAATTTATCAAAATCAAATGTATAAAATTATAATGGCTTAGTTCAATAAAATTTCTTTTTATACTGAATATGCTTTATATTTATCTTTTATACTTCAAATCTTTGCTTTGCTTCAATCTGTAAAATTAAAATGTATCTACAAGAACAATAGCTATTGATTGTCTATTCTATGAAGCACTTGTAAATAAATTTAAAATTAACACCAAAGTTGTGATATAAAATGACTTTAAGTCCTGTATTTATTACAAATTGCAGAAGTTGGTATACACACATCTAGTATGAAAATGATGGCTTCATTAATAAATGATTTCACTCTTATCAGTCCAGCGTCGCCTCCATGCGGCGATCTCCGATTGATATAGAGAGAACAGTATAGTATGTGCATAATAGGAGATCTGAATAGTTTATTATAATTTTTAAATGCTAGATTAAATTACTAGATGGCATTAAATAGCAACGGTTTTCACAACGGGTGACTCGTATAGCATTTACTTGTGGTCCTCAAGGGGTAAAACAACTTGTCTAGGTCTTCAAGGAAAGAATAATAAAATACCCATTTGTGTCTGCAAGAACAATTTTTATTTAAATCATTTTCTGTTCATAGACTTAAGGCAGTATTAAACAACATTTAGCTTTTGATGTTGTAAATCTTTCGATTTATATATATATATATATATAACCCTCCAGTAACATATATAATTTATATATTTCTTCAAATTCAGTTTTAAATATTCAAGGTCTTTCATCATTTAATTCTTTTAGATCAAATTTTTATTTAATTTAAGAGTTTGTTTACTATACAATTTTTCAATTCTTTTGGTAAAATTCTTTTTGATTCCATAGCACTTTTCTTTTTCTTTTACCAAGAAACCTTTGATAGTTCAACATGTCTAACTTTCTTACAAAATGGGCTTTCTCGATATGCCCAAACTTCTCTCTCTAAAAAAATATCCTAGAGCTCTTACTATTCATTGATCTCATATTTTTTCATCTAATATTAGAAGAGCATGGTTATATATGTTACTAATCAGTATGAGAATGGTACTGTATTATGTTATATTGTCTACAAAGATTCTCTTATGTTTAATATATATAGTTATTTATCACTAATTTGATACAACTGTATAACAGTATACAGAAATCCGAAACATGCTGATCTGAGATCTATATATACTACAATACTTTAAAAACGTATAGGCTCATCAGAACTTTAAATATTTACAAACATTAGAGCTATAATCAATATTTAGTAAATTCAAACATATTACAAAATAATATCATAAGATAACAATAGGAATCTTATATTACGTATATAATTTTACATCCTGCCTAAAATAAGGTAAATCACTGCAAGCTTCAATTTATCTTCAGTTGATTATTTTTTTCAATCTACAATTACAGATTACAGAATCAGGAATTTATTATCCTTATATTTTACCAAGGTTTGATACTTTGTTTCATTATGCAGAATTCAGCAATGGTCCATATGCATAAGCTGTACTTCAATACTACATTAAACTCGTTCTGCTTCCCGTGTGTAGGAACTGATGGTATCAAAAACAATGTTAATGAATCAAATGTAAACAATCTAAACATAGCTAAACATTTTTATTTAGAATAAGTGTAGATTCTCATTAAAATATTCAGAATACAATGATACATTTCTTTGACAGAAGGAAAATGCTAATATGTTGGGATATATTGCTAATACTTATCTATACGATAATGATTACTATGTAATACTATGCATATAGGAATCTAGAACATGCCATAAACAGTAAAAATCAATCATATTTTAAACATATTTTATACAATTTGAGAAGAATTTAGATGTATAGAAAGTTAGTCATTTTGGATTTTCTTGCAAAATTATTGTGTATAATTTCCTACATTTATCAATTACAAAGGAAAAATAGCTTCTCTTGTAAGTCTGTCTATTTGTTATGCATTTCAAAATGGCTAAATCAATCCTTATGAAATTTTGCATAGTGATTCATGTAAACTCCAAGAAGGTATTAAGGCAGGTCATATTTATCAGATGTCAATGTCATGATAGATATAAAATGCTTTTTTTGCGCTCTAACAGTCTTGGTGAATATAATAGTAAGGCACCATTGGATATACTTAACTCCCTTATACAAAACATTAGGTTATACAAACCTTTTCTTATTCCTACATCAAAACTTCCATAAAGCCCATGTACTTATTTATTAACTTATAAAAAAAAAAAATCGACCTTTTGACGTATATTTTATCTAGTTATAAAAGAGGAAAACTTTTCATGAACCATTTTATCATTTTCTGTGAAATTTTTTAGCATCACTCGCTAACAGAATCCTCTTCATTAAATGAATGAAGATTCTGTTAGCGAGTAGTTTTAGGGACTTGAGTCTGTTTACAATTGGACTGATTCTGAGGCATTTCTAATAGTTTCCTTTTCCTACATCCCTCTCTTGTTCATGATTGGTGAAAAGGTAATTTTCTATTCTGTGTTCATCTGCACTCCTCTTCTTTTTAACTATAGTAAAGTTAGTAATTCTATTCCATTTGCATAAGAATTAAGTGCCAAATATAGTATGAAGGAAAATGTAATATGATAATGCTGTCCTGTCAATTTAACTGATTCTGAAAATTTGTTTAAAGTCAAACATAGTTTAAAAATGGAAATATTTATATTGATACCTTGTTAACCAATAGGAAGATAATATCGGTCAAAATATTGTTGTAGGTTTTTCCTTATCTCTTTTTATAGTGCTTCTATTAAATTAAGAAAACAAAATTTTCAAAAACAGCTATAAAAATTTTTTATAAATATTTGAACTTAAAATATCCATGTTATAAACATTTATGCGTAAGAGACATAAACAATTATTTATATAAATAAACAACTTCTACAAAATAAATTTTAAATTAATATTACATCCATTACGAATTATTAAAAATAAAAGAAACAAAATATTTATCTAAATTATGTTTTGAGTGTGTATTTTATGAATCAGAAATAAAAAATGATAAGAGAAAGCTAGTTGCAAGATTAAATTTTTTGCTATAACGTAAATTTTTCATAATGGTATATTCATGTGAGCAAAAATAATAAGGTATATACAAATACTATCTCAAGAAAAGTATTTAAAAATAAACCTGGACTTACATGTCACTCACTTTTATTTTAAGATTTGATTATTTTTGACATCATGACTTTTAAAAACTGATTACTAAATATTAGACCTAGATTTTCCGGCAATCCAGTTAATATTCTAATAACAGCTTAAAAATAAAAAAGAAAAGAAATAAAAGTTAAAGAAAAGAAATAAAAACTAAGAAACTGTAAAAAATATATGAAGGTTCACATACTTTTTGTAACAGTCTGATCTGGCTCTGAAACAGGGAGTTTATCACTGTTATCGATGTTATTATTTGTTTCTTCAACACGATTGGGAACAGTTAAATTTGTTAGAGACATCATTTTGAAAAGTCAAGTTTTTTCTGATTAAAGCAAGGTCAATTAAATGATTTAAATAAAGAATTCACAAATTCGCTCTACTTTTTTAACAGTTCCATTACTATAATAAACATCATAAATTCAGTTCAAAATTTTACAGCTTAGAGAACATAGTCTTTATCATGCCTTGTTATACCCATCAACATATTTTTAAGTAATACTTTATACAAATTTAAAGGAATATCTAAATTTGACATCTTTTTTTGAGCAGACTAGCAGACATAAACCGACGCCACTGACGCTATGTTCTGGTATCGTATCGACAGTCAATACTCATAGACATTTGATACGATACCAAAACAAAATATCTAGTTTAAACAAATCATGCTAATAAGGTATTTATTTTACCAGATATTTCAATAAAATATTGAAATAAAAATTTAGTTTGATTTTAAACAACTTAAGTTTGAAAATTAATAAAGTCGATAGAAAAAGAATAATATTTCAGAGAAAACGAATGGCAACTGGATGATGGCGGCAGTTCTAAATATTTTATAAATTAAGTGATTGAACTTAGAATTTTTTTTTTAAATTCAAACGGTAATTATATTTTGTTGATGTAGTTTGTAAATGTAGAAGAAAGTAATAAGGCTATTCTGTATTTATGTTATTATGTGGTTTTTCTTGACAGCTCAATGTTTATTGTTGTTTTCTGAACAAGTTTAGTTATTACAGATTTGTTTGTACACAACGAATGATCCGTCTTTTCAAAAGCGAAATTCAGAGTAATAGTGCTTGTTGTTGCTTAAAGTGTTTGCTAATATATCCTATGTAAGAAACATTGGCATAGATGTGATATTTTTTACAAATTAATCTTAAAGATACATTAAAGTGTAGATAAAAATGAATATCTATACGAGATCTTCAAACCATCGATCGCGAGCTACTACTAATTTTACTAAGTAATTTTCGATTAATCGTTGAGTCAATGTTGGCTAACTTAGGATTGTTCCTTTGAGCACAGGAGGATAACTCGTTGGCCTCTTGTTCTTAAAGAAATCACTTAATTTTGGTTCAAATTAATCTGACAGTGAAGGCAATGTTCAGTTCTACATATCTGACGGAGATTTCATTTATATGAATATGAAATTGATAAAATATAAGTACAGAAACAGATTGACTGATGAGCATGGCAGTCACTACTAGCAATACTTATGAATAAGGTACCCCTGGGCAAATTTGGTGAAATTATTGACTATGTTTACTAAAATACATTTTATCTGTTGCCTTTTTGCAGTGAATTGAAGCAGAGTTCACCATTGTACTAGAAAAATATACTTTTAATTAACCGAAACCACTTAAACCAGATTTATTTAACTGGGTTTATTATTTTGTCCCTGTTCTTATGTCATATCTATGGGCATAAGAACTTAGTCTTAGTGAAACAGCCCATTAATAGTTCACTATATATAAGTTTTTATAGCATTATGCACATTTTATATATAAGAAAAAGGTTGCTGGAAACAAATATAATATAAATTAAAATGTTGATACTAATTGTTTGTTAATGCCGAGATCAGGAGAAAGTGTCAGGATACCATGCTTAGAGCTTTATTGTCAATTTGGCGGGGATACCCTGTTCGTAATTCAAACTGCCACCATCTACTCTCTCAATATTAAAAAAATTGGTACAGATTTTATTTAATCCTAAAACGAGTTTTGTTGATTTTGTAGTCATTGTTAAACTTTTTTTTGGCAGATTTGTTATGACACAGAGAGTGTAACATGTTTATATATTTAAGCAAGTTTATTTTTATACCCTTTTTTTAGGGAGATTTTCTTAAAATGTGCTATTGGGAAGTGTTCAACATATAACTTACATGATATGTATATTTAATCTAGATTTTTCATTTAATCAAGAGCTTATTTTTTTTTTAAATCAAACGTAACACTTTTTATGCTTGTTTTATATATTTCTCTTGAATGATTGTTCATGATTTTCTTGTTTCCATCCTTTAAAAATTTTGTTTCTGTGGGTTTTTTATTAATACTTCTTCAAAAAATATACAAAAATAAAAGAATGATAAAAGAAACATTCTGATATGAATATATAATTTTATCAAAGAGTATCAATATTGTTCTCTATGTTTTAATATATGTTTTATATATGTGTATGCCCAATATATATTCAATATTGTATTTGTATAGAGATAACAATTTTATATTTTTAATAATCATACATTTAAGATGTGTATATATTTAATCTATTTATCTTTCTTTTAACATAGATTTTTGTTGTTTCACCTCTGTAACAAATTTATCATATTTGGTATTTTTTACCCTAAAATTTCATTTGTTTATGTATGAAAACTTTGGGGGGGATATTTGTTTAAAAATGTAATATTTTACAATTCTGGGAAAAAATTGATGCTTTGTTGTCGGAAATGTGATTAGTTGCCAAATGTGGTAACCACTGGTGTAAGAATTTAATGTCTCCAACACTAAAGTAACTGTTTTGGTTTAATACCTTATCTGTTCCAAAGATAATGCCATCTTCCTCATTAAATTATATCCAATGAAAATTATTTACTTATATTTCTAATTACTAATGACACCTTAATTTTTTTTCTTTTGTACAGTTTAATTTCTAATGTGCAGTTTTATTAGAATTAATTTTCTTTAATAGAAATGTATGTCTATAGATAATAAATAAATGTAAGATATGATATGATTTCTTATTTTTGTCCTGTTTCACCTGGTAACTCAGAGTAGAATTTAAAAACTGTAAAGTTGCTTAGAAGCTTCATTTGTTAGGCAACCAATGATCTGCACTAATAGTTATATGCAATCTCTTTTATGTAACATATTTTAAAATAAACATTTGAGCATATAATTTTTTTTAAAATGTAATTTATAGTAAGGATAGCATGTATTATTCTTGTTTGACATTTGAAGCTATTTTGATTTATGTATTGAATTAGACAATTTCTTTTTATAAATTTTTTTGTTTATACCTCTAGTAAACAACTGCAGAGGAAACTCATTTATATGAAATATACAAAATTTCCAATAATAGGAAGAACTTCTTGTTACTGAGCAAGAGTCCCATGGGCCATAAGGCTTATGCAATAAATTATTTATCTTTGTTAAAGAATGTTTAAATCCCTACATGATTTTCAAATTTAAATTTTATTCATCTATACAAAAACAGTAAATTTTTTTTTACCAGCAGACTTTTACTGTGCATATTTACATCTGTATATACTACTCTTTTTTTTTTTTTTTTTTTTTTTTTAATAGTTTAAAGCTTTTTTATAAAGAGTGTTCATTATATATATTTATGTATGTGTTTAATTAATACAGAAACTTGTTATATTTAATGAAGAGGATTAATTTTGTTGTTATAGTTTATAGGTATTAATATAAACATAATTTTTACCCTTAAATTATGTTTATTTATTAAAAAACCAGAAAAATAGTACAGTAGTATTTTTATGTATTCATAGTTGAAATGACTGCTTTTCACATATGCAAAGTATTCTTGTCTTGGAGTTCATATGAGTTTCTGCTGTATATCCCCAAGTAATGTTAAGTTTTTTTTTTTTTTTTTTTTTTTTTTAAATAAAACAGGGGCACTTGCCTGTTAAGCATTTTCCCATACAATACCATAGAATTGGTTGACTTTTATTATCAGTGAGTACCACATAGGCGGCCAGCCCTACTCCCTAGGACAATACAAAGTGGGTCCTCATTTAAAAGCAAGGACAAAGCAGTAGACCCACAGGCTTGCCTACCACTTCCAGAGGTATCATTTGAGAATTTGGAGGGCATTGCAACCATGAATATATTTTAGATATCCCAGTCACCATTAATGAACATAGTGGATCTTTAGATGACTTGAGCCCTGAACTCTTGAATTATGAGATTGTTGCCTTTGCCGATTGAGCTACTACAGTTCATAAAGCTAAGAGTTGAGTAATGAGACTGTTAAACATGTGATTAAGAGCTTGAATAGTTTATTAATCATTTCTTTTGTTTTTTTAGTTGGGGAATATCATGAAAATGAATGTATTTTCTTCTGAAAATAACTTATATATATATATATATAAACATCTTGTCTTTTCTGAAACTCACTGATTTGTGTACTTCTGTTTTAAAAATATTTAAGTGCTAAATTTATTTTTTAATGTTTCAAAATTATATTTACAATTGTGTTCTTTTTACAGCCAAACTTAAAAATTAAAATGGAATTTGGAACTACTTCCCGCTTGGCTGATCTTTTTTCAGTTTCTTCCTCAAAGAATTATACAGTTGAAGTTTTTTCAAAGCAGACTGTTACAGTTGAAGTTATGCGTTAGTATATTTTTCTGTAATTTAGCATTGCAATATCTTTTTATGTTTTTTGGTTTATTGAGTATCTTTTAATTAATGAATGTGAAAATATGAATACATGATCTAATCATATGTTATATGTGGAGAAGCTGTATCATTTAAAACGATCTAATCATATGTTATATGTGAAGAAGCTGTATCATTTAAAACGATAACCTGTAGATTCAAGTTTCAATGATGGAAAGGATGTTTGTAGTTGTTTAAAGTCAGATTTAAACAGTAAGTTCTGTTCTAATTAATCTTTGAGTTATAAAACATTTTTGTAGCACCTATAAATAGGCAATGGGTAATCTAGATAATTTATTTCTTTTAAAAAGGTGGTTATATCTTAAAGTTTTTTATTAATATTTAAGAATTCATTATATTTTATTAGTGTTAATTATAATTAAAGCTGAATGATATCTGAAATCTAAAATTCTGATATATTACCAAATTACTGATATTATTGATTTATCACAATACATCTTTAATGTAGGAGTGAATAAATATTACTATTTCTGAGATGAAGAGTATGGTACCACTCATAGAGCCACAAAAGTTGTATAAAACAGTACATTAGTGTTTTGTAACTAAATTTGCTGATAATTAGCCATTCTCATAAATATTCAGAAAATATTGCACTTACACTATTGTTTCCAGAATAATGGTTTTATATTTATTAAGGTTAATATGTTTGATGAATATATTTCTGAATAAATTTTAATAATCAACAATTAGTTTAATAAACTAATAAAATGTTTTGTTTGTTTATACAAACCATTTGTTTGACAATATTAACCTTTTTTTTAATTTTACAAATGTTACTAAGTTATTTATATTTAATTTAAAAAATATTAGTTTTGATAACTAGGAAAAACATTTTAAAGTGTTAGTTTTATTAGAAAGATATTACATCTTATCTAATCAAATCATATCAAATACCTAATATAATCACATCAAAATTATTTAAAATGAAATTTACAAGATTAATAAACAAAATAGTTGTTCATAAAGTCTAACAAAAATTGAACAATACATGTGTCTTTTTTGTGAGAAATATCGCATATTTCTGAATATAAGCCCATCCATGTATGAGCCAAGAGTGCAATTTTTTTCTAAGAGTTATCCAAAATTCAAAACCTTTATATAAGCTAAAATAACGTTCAAATATGTTGCCAAGAGACTGAAAATGTCACCAAGCAGATAAAACAGGGTAAATTATTTCCTATCAAATTGCTTTTAAATAAAACTCTAGACTAACGCTTCTCAAATTTTTTTTGCTGTGATTTCCAATTGAAGTACTACAGAGGTAGAAGATTGATTGCACCTCGTGACAAATACAACATAGTGTGTTGTGTGGGAAAACAATTTTTAATTTTTAAGTTCCTTCATGCTGTTTTTTATTAATTTCATAATATTATACTGACTTCTATATTACTATTTTCTAAATTACTGCTGCAGCACTAGGCATAGGTGACCAATGATTTTTTTTTTCCTTAGGTGCTAATAACAATAATTTCAACTCTGGTAACTGTATCTAAAAGCAGCACTATTTCATAAAGTTAAACAAAACAAAAAAATTAAAAACTGCTATTTTTGGCAATTTATTGATTGCTTCTGGCTTATATAGAAATACATTTTTTAGAAGATTAGTCCAATTGCTATAGATGTGGTATTGCTATTTTTAGACTGATCATAATACAAGTAAAAGTCACTGAAAATTTATTTTTCAAATTTTGTTTTTTTCTCATTTTAAAATATTTGAAACTTATTTTTTACATTATATATTCTTTTATGTTATGCTAAAAAAAAAAAAAAAGATTAATTTAGTTTTGCCTATTTGGTGGCTTTTTATCGCCAACAAGAAAAAATGTTGCCAAGAAGGATATGTACTATAACTGTTCCATGGATCTATGTATAAGATGATCCCCCCGCTGTTGGTTTATGAAAAGCCCCAAAAATTTTTGGCTTTTACAACAAAATATATCGTAGTTTAAAAAATTAACAGAATTTTCCTTTGTCATTTAGATATGAGTTTATATTTTTACTTTGTTCTAAATATTAAACTTACAAACCCAGTATTATAAGGGTTATTGGTTTGATTATCTCTTTGACGTATCTAATAGTGTATTGAAATAATTTTTAAGTGTTATGTGCCATATATTTAAGTACCTTTATTTATTTACATAGAAATTTCTTTTTTCAGAATTAAAGCGATCTGTGTATGAAGATTCAGAAGGATTTATTTTCAAACACTTTGATGTTTTATGCAACTTATTGAAGTAAGTAATATAGTTAAAACAATTAAATATGTAAATAATTTCTTGCTGGTTGTTAGGATGTAAATATGTGGAAATTTCCTTATCATTCAATTTTCATTTAAACAAATGCAAGGATGACTTTATAAAATTGAAATAGAACAAAATATGTGCTTAATTGTTTATTTGTTCCAGTGAACATTGTAAACATTGAGTGGATGCTTTATGAACAATGTCAAAACATGTTTTTTTGACATAACAGAAACTTTTTTAGCAAACATGATAACTAAATACCTTTATAGGTTGTGTGCTTCATTAAAGCCTAAAAGGATACTTAATAAAATTGACTAAAATTAGGCATTTATTAAACAATAATTTATCCCCTTGGTTTTTAGTTCAGATTGAAGCATTATTATTTGAAGTAACATTTATTTTGAGCAATTTTTTTCACCCACCTGCTATGTTCTGCAAGATTATTAATATCTTTTTAATTAAATGTTTTAGAAATTTCAAAGAATTTGACACAAGTTTGAAAATATCAGCTCTGAAAACTGTTCTTCAAGGTAAAATATATTTTCCCATCTCCATATTATGCTATATATTTATGAAGTGTACAGTTTGTATTTTATATGTAGTGTATACTTTTTTTTAAATGTTGTTCTTCATTATTCTTCAACATTATATTTAAAGGATTTGTATATAATTCCTGTTAATATAATGTAAATTTAACTTTTTTTATTTAAAAAAAAAAGACAAAAATAGTGTTAGACTTTCATTATATTAGCAGAAATTATATTTAATTTTTTTAATAAAACAACTTATTTCTATAAAATGCATAAACATTTAAAATTAGTTTTTTCATAAACTTAAAAGATATAAACTAAAGAAAAAAAACATATGTTTGGTGATTTATCCTTGTACTTAGCTAATAGGATAGTACCTAAATCTTTTCAGTGTTTAGTTAAAGTGAACCAAGGTACCTAGAAAAATAAAAATATTAAGCATGTGACATAAATAAAATGTTAAATACTTGTAATTTTTCAAATGATCGCACTGTTTCTCCTAACAGTGCAATAGATTGTGTGAAAATGGGTTCAATTAGTGCAAATACAATTTTTTTTTTTAAAAGAAAGAGGCCTAATAAAAGTAGATAAAATTAAATAACTAAAGTAGATTGTGACCTAGTATCAATATGACTTTCCCAAAACTTTCCCAGGGTCAACATGAATCAACAAGCAAGATTTCATGGCAATTGATCCAGTCAGTTTGGAATGCATAGGAAACATACTTATGTATATACATACAAAGAATTATATACGTACACACACACACAGACACATATATATATTAATAAAAAACACTATAAGTAACGATGAAGTATTGTCCAAATTAATTACTAAGTAGAATATCCATCTTGAGTCCAAAAATTTTGAAAATAACTTATTAGATACTGTTCTAACATCAGAATTTTCTATATATACAAGTGCACAAATATGTAAACATTAAAAAAATTCATCATAATTTGGGTTATTGCAATTTTTTTTGCATAGAAAATTATACTTTGGGTGTTAATTAAAAATTTACATCTAATGAAACTTTCTTAAATTTGTATAATTTAATACAAAACTAGCATGCTTTGCCCACTAACAGACATGCCAACTACTCCAAATTCTTCGGAGCAGCTCCGGAGAAATGAGAAAATTGATAACTCTGGAAGCTTTTCAGGAAGGAAAAAAACCATTTATTTGTAATTGAGACAAAAACAGTAGAGGAGAAAAATTATTACCTAAAATTAAAATTTAATACATTTAACAATAAACATAAAGAAAAAACATTGCAAATTAGTAAAAAGGCATCAAATCTGAAAAATGCTCTAATTGAAGCTTATAATATGCCTGCAGCAATATTATATCAATATTTGTCTAATTTTACCGCAAGAAAACATAGCAAAAATATGTGGTGATTCAAGAAAAGCTTAATTTAGAAGTGGAAAAATAAAAGTATTTAGTTTAATATAGAAAATAAATAAGACTTAATTACTAATTATTTTTATAAGAGTAGATTTTTCTCAAAGTTATGAACAAAGAAATTTATGTCTTAAGCAGAGAAAAGAATGAACTTAATGAAAAGATATGACATGTATGAGATATGATATAGCTACCTCTTGGAGAATTTTTGCTGATGGCAAACAAAAATTTGTTTAAAATGTTGGCACTAATAACAGGTCACAAGTCAGGATACTACACTAAAATTACAATAGAAAATAAAAATGGTAAAAAATGGCTACATCATATTTCTTATTTCTACATCTTTACATTTTAATTTGTTATATTGGCATCTGGCTCTCCTTGTGCAACAGTTAGTTACATATATGAAATGTGGCTTATTCTTAATGTTTTTTAATAATATGAAATTAAATTCATTGGCAGAACAGATGTACCTATCACACTGGTCTCCATCGCCACTGCTTTTTCTTTTCGACTACAACTTTTGTTTATCACCAAATTGTTGGTAATTTTCATTTAAGTTAAGTTTAACGTAAATAAAAATAATTTTTATCATTGTTTTTGAGAATGACATACTGAGTTTTATCACTTCCCAAGTCAAAAGTTTAATGTTTCTAATATCTGGTAATTGTGTAAACAAACCATGAATTTTGCAGTTTAACTATGTGAAATGATGTCACAGTTAATAAAGTTGTTTGCTTGAAATGACGTTATCACAAAGTAATTGTTTTCAGAAACTTCAGATATTTTTGTGTATTAATAAAAGATGTTTCTGTTTTCATATTTGGCAACATATTTTTGTAACAATCATGTAGAAATGTTGCATGCATAATTAATTACTGCAAGTGAATAAAATACATCATGCGATTTGTTGAGATGCTGCTGTTTTCTGCTGTTCTCTTTGCATTATCTTATGCTAGTGTTTTGTTGCTTTAAGTTCGTTCCATTGCTGGGTACGATGGAGTAGCTTATTAATATGTTTGCATTGTAAATATTTTATTCTGTGTCTATGGAGCTTCTTAATCAATAAAATTCGTGCGCTAAAGTAAAAACTTTGTTTATTCTTCTGTCTGCTATTCTACATGCTAAATATCTTCCACTGTGCTAAAAAACATGTTTATGTTTAGGCTTAATGAGGCTACACTCTGCTAACCATCTAACACAAACAATAAAATGGTTGAAATTAAGTGTATTTCATAAACTCACAGTTAAAATATAACATTTTATATGATTTTTTGCAGATGAGAATTTAAAGAAATATCACTATTAATAACATTTAAAACACAATGAAACATTTTTAGCAAAATTTCCATTTGAAAATACAAAAAAAATATTTTTTAAATTTTAATCACAAAAAATCTTTTTTTACCAATATTTGCAGATTACATAATTTTTAAAGGTTAATTTATCCCAATTTATACACAATGACAAACTGTCTTGGTCCAATTATTGTTACTAGGCAAGACCACACAACTGCTGAAGTTAGCGAGAAAATACACAGAAAGCTAGGTGCATCTGTATCTAATTTAATTGGATAAACAAGGGGATTTTATTGATAATTCTAACTTTTTAAACGTTTATTTGATCATTTCGGTTTTGGATGAGACCACCAATTAAAGGCATCCAAAATATCATAGGTACTCAATTCTAGAAATATCAAATCAAAAATTATCCAAATCATATAATTTTTAAAGAATATTTAATCCTTTTTACTTCCTGTTTCACTGTGGTTGTTTCTTTAGAATAGGATTTTTCTTGTGATTTTAGTTAAGTTATTGGGGTTATGTAGAATTCCAACAGATCAAATGTGTTCTTTCTTTAGTAAGAAAAAGAAATAAATAATGGTGTATAATTTTTAAAGAATAGATTCATATTTTTAAAAAGGTGATATAATTTGGCATTATAGAAAAAATTATCATTATTATTTCAGCCAAAAGATCTACATTTTTAGTTCAGAATTTTGGTTGCCAAACTATAAAAAATATACATCACAAATGAGTACAATATTTAATGAAAAGTAAATGATAAAGAAGCATTGATCAGAAAATAACCACACTAGACTAAATTTTTGTAATGTATGACATTATTATGAATTTTTCTCATTCAGGTTACAAAATTTTATTATTTACACAAAAAATATCACATTTAATCCCAAAGAATTAGCATTTAGGGTAGTTTTTAATTAACATGTCAAGTAATTGGGATTCTTTAAAAATGAAACTTATATACATTTCTTGAAATTTTCTAAATCTGGGGGTACCTGTCTCTACACTAAATTTCAGCCTGGATAAAAGATATTTGGTAAAAACCAGTTTTAAAAAGATTTATTTATGACGTCATAAACAGCTAATTCATGTGATCATTTGC
This sequence comes from Pardosa pseudoannulata, assembly GCA_032207245.1. Lineage (NCBI taxonomy): Eukaryota > Metazoa > Arthropoda > Arachnida > Araneae > Lycosidae > Pardosa > Pardosa pseudoannulata. The sequence continues at coordinate 100,067,554 of CM063498.1, read as the reverse complement.
TCATAAAAACACAAATATGGACTAAAGGAGTTAGCACTTGTTGGATTTTGATTAATATCTTCATTAGTTTTTATCTTACGAAGAGAAAACTTTCCGAAATTGGTCCCTGTGAATTTTCTGAATGTGTGGATACGTATCTTGACTTCTAACTGTCAGCTGGTTTTGAAGAGTTCAAGCCACTATAGATAGACAGACTCTGTTAAATTTTAATATATGAAAGAAGTCAACTTTTGCATTAATATTTTTATGTAAATAATTAGAGTTATTATTATTTTTTTTTTGTAAGTTTTCAAAACTGATGTAAATTTAAAACTTGTTAAAATGTCTGTGAATATAAGTCATTTGAAAATTTGTTTGTAACAAATACTGTATTTTGTAGGTAGAGCATAAGATTATAAGTAATGTTTTAATGTGTTGTTTATTTTTAGTTTCAGAAAAAATGATATCTTCACTATCTGTTTTCCTGGATGAGGAAGAACTTGACAAAGAAGAAGCATCAAGAAACAGAAACATGTTGAAAATGACTATATTCATATTATGTCATTTTACTAATGCGTTTGAAACAGAAGTTGCAAAGATATTAATGGATGCGAATATTGTGAAGGTACTTAGAATTTAATGTTATTGTTAGATAGTTTTAACTACAGGACTGCAACAGGCAGCTAAATTGAAACTATTGTGAGCTTGTACAATTATTTTAACAAAGCTATATTTAAATTTTTTCTTGACAAATTCTAACAAATTTAGGGTTTGTATACACCAGTAACTTTTTACTGTGCACCAATTTTATTTCAGTTGATTTCATGTTATATTGGATTTAAAGAGTGCACGTTTGATGAGTGTTTTCTGGTGAGAAGGCATTTTGGTTGGCAATTGAATCAATAGGTGCATGTTGCCAATAAAATTGATTAATATTGGAGACAGCTATAGTGCTTTTTTTTTTAAGTTCATTTCTATTTCAGTTTTTCTTTTTCTTTTGTGGCTTATTTTGTAATTTTATCCAACTGTAGTAACTACAATAAAGCCTTGCTATAATAATATCTAATACAATGATAAATCTACTACAAATATGTCAAACTGAAAGACTAATAAAGACTAAATAAAGAAGGTTTAAGTTTATGAGTAACCACAAAAAATAAAAACTTAGATTTTTATATTATTGTAGGCTTTTTTGTTGTGACATTCTGTCAAATTGTTAACCACTGAGTTTGCCAGAAATGTTTAGTTTCTTGAATTCTTTATATGTAAGATATGGGTATTTTTATAAAACTGATATCAAGATTTGTTAAAGTTACTGCTTTAGTCAGCTAATTTGCTGGAATATCTTTTAATCCACTTCATATTTATTTAAACAGTGTAGATAAGCTCCATTGTACAAAATGGATTTTTTTTTTTTTTTTTTTTTTTTTTTTTTTTTAAGTGGTGGTTGCTATTTTGCATTTAGTTAATTGGTTTCCAGAATGAATGCTTACAAAATTGCAAATAATTCAACTTGGCTATTGGGCCAATTCATATTCCATGTAACATACTTTCTTTTATTACACTGATTTTTTTAGAAAGCAACTAAGGTCTGATATAAAACTGGAGCTTTAGTTTATAACAAGTTATTAATATAGTTGTGTATTTCAAGATTCTTGCAAAAAGAGTTCCGTATATGAATGCATAATTTATTGTTAGAACAACTTCAAATAAAAAACCATTAAGCTTGTAAATTAAATATAATATATGGTAATAGTAAATCGGAACATGGTAAACACAGTATTTGATATGAGGTCTGGCTACTTGGTCTCAAATGACCTGGATGATGCCAGGTGCAAATGCAAGAATCAGAACTGTAGTACAGATGCTGGAAGAGATTGCATATGTGCAAGAGTTGAAGTTGTTGCAGGGCCTTCAAGAGTACTGAATGAAGGATCTGTTGCACAAAGTAAAGGAAAGTGTTAAGGGAGTAAACAGCTAAACCTGCAGTATAGCAGAAGGAGTGATGCATTCCCTCCTCGACCATATGATTCTAATATCCAAAGCAATATCTGGTGAGCCATGGCCATCACAAGTTGTTAAATTTCATCAGAACTACTGTTGTTGAACATATGTTTGATAAATGTTATATTTACTTATTTCTAAGAGGAAAAAAATTAAGAATTATTAATTTAATTTTAGATAGAAAACAATACTATTTTGTTTTATTTAAAAGTTTGTATTTATTAAATTAACTGCACATGGAGAAGTACATGGTATTCAATATAAAAAGCATTCAATCAGTATAAACAAAATTTTTTTTAGTATTCAAATAGTTATTCCTTTAAAAATTGGGAATGTACAGACATTAATGTTTGATGCCCTTAAAAAAAAAAAATGTTTTATGTTAGTTATAATAAAACTAGTTGCTACAAGCCCAAACTTCAGTCTAGATTTACATAACCAATGATCTGCCATGCCCTTTTGAAAACACTTTAGAGAATAATTTTTGTTTCAAATACATTATAAAGTATAAAAATAAGATCAATTTATTTGAGTTAAGATGTAAAAATTAATTTTCATTTTGCAAGTCCAAAAATGACTAAATTTAGAGAGTTATAAAATATTGGGAATATGTTTTCAAATTTTCAAATATGTTTAAAATAACTCAAAGAAAATGTCTCCATTTTTAAGATGAACCTTACCTCCAGATCATAAGATTTTTCCATGATATAGGTGGATGTAATGTATGATCAACATGTAAAACATTATATAAATAATTCTGGAAAAAAATTTGAATTTTAGTAAACAAAATAGGATAATCAGGGAGTTATTACAAAAGATATAAATATAAATATATATATATATATATATTAAGAAAGTAAAACTTTTGTGATTTTTTGAGTAGTTTTCAGGGAGCATGCACAGATTTGGACATTTCTATCATTTTATTTATATAGAAGAATTCAATAATGATCATCACATACTGTGGCATTCTTCTACTTCATTAAAAGGATACTAACCCGAAGAATAATCTCCACATTAATTATTAAAAAACTAATTTGAATTTTGAGTAAACCAAAAGCCTAAGTTCAGGGAGTTATTATAAAGAAATATCATCTTGATCCGTTGAGTAGTTTTTGAGGGATTTGCACAGAGACAGGGAAGTTTCTATCATTTTTATTTATAATGATTTATATTAATTTTGCTCGATATTTAGAGGAACATGGTACCCTTTCAAAAAAAAAAAAAAAGGTTTTAAAGTTTGACTTTGGACACTAATTGTTCTGAATTTTAGAATCCAATTTAAAGCATATTCAGAAACTTAAAATCTGATTAAACAGTTAATTAATTAAAATTTTTAAACAGTTTTCTTAGATGTTTCAAGTCTTAATATTTTTGCTACAAATTTTTATTTATTTATTTATTTTTTTTTTTTTGTTTGTTTGAGTGAAATTTGAGGAAAAACAAACATGGGAAAAGGTGACTTTTAAGTTTTTATTAAAAAAAGTTCTTGTAAATGAATTCATGTGTAAATATTTTTGGAAACATTGAAGATATAAATTTCACATTTTATATGCATTTTATCATCACATTTTGTCTGTGCTATGATAAATTGAGCGAATTAATTTTTTTTTCAACATTTTTACCATATTTGGGGTATTTTACCCTTTACTTGTTGAGATTTTGTTTGGTTAATATATCAATAAAATGATTTGTTCTAAATTGTATTAAGTATTCAGTGGAAAAAATTAATCTGATTTTATTTAGAAAATATATAAATTAAATGCCATTATTTACTTAAAAAAATGTTTTTATTTTAGGGCAGAAAAAAGAAAGTATCGGTGGGTTCTGAATTATCTGAATGGCCTGAACAGCGTGTGAAGATTCTTGTTATTGTAAAAAAATTATTTAAATTACCTATTCATAAATTATGGGATCCACCAATTGTCGAATCTGAATTTATGAAGTAAGTAAAATGTATCCATACAAATAAGTTTGTGTTCATTTTAAACTGTGACAGGGAAACAATTTACAGAATTTTATTTATTTTTTTATTTTTACAGTTTTGTTACAATTACCCTTTTTAAGCTTTTGGAGACAACAGATGTGGCTAAAGATGAAGGAATAAGAACAGAGATCTTTAGATTTCTTGGGACAGTATTGAAAGAATATCAGACTGGATTAGGTTAATATATCTGAGTATTAACTAATATAAATATTTTTCAAATTTAACTATTTATTTTTACTATTTATTTTACTTTTTAAATATTTACTTTGATTAGAATTTTACCCCCAAATGCTTTGTTTTATAGTGTACAGTGTTAAAATTATTCAGCTAGTCCAAGATTATGAGCACCTACCATCTGTGTTAGCAGAAGGTGTAATATACTTTGTGAAAGAATGTTCTGCAGATACTTTGATTTCAGACATAGTTAGGTAAGAATACTTTTTTTTTTTTTTTTTCATAACTGAAGTCCCAAATTAAGAAAAAAAAAATTGAATTAATAACACTGTAGGTTCTAATGCATGGAAACTTCCTAAATTATTTTTTCTTGTAATGCTATTTTGTGTCTAGGAATATATATATGTATGTATATATATTAGCATTAAAATATTTCTCTATGTGTATATATCCATATCTGCATATAAATCTATGATACTTGAACGAATTCCAAAATAAAAGTAACATTCCAAGGGAAATTATAGTTTTTTTTTTTTTTTAAATTTCTAGTCAATATACACATTTCATAATATACCCATTAATCTAACTACACATCACCAAAGATTGTTCCATTGATTGCATCGTTGAAGTGTTCTGTGAAAATCTGCATCTCTAGCTAGGGAAGTACTAGTTAGCTGTTATTTATTAATTCTAGAATATTAATTAGTGAATTTACATAATATAAAAATTACATTTATTATTTTATCACCAAAGACAATAAAACAAATCAAAAAAGGCTTCTTGTTTCATGACAGAGTTTGTAGCTGAATTTACTTATGGCAAAGCAAATTTCCGCATTATATATGGATTGAAACATCATTAGTTTATTCAAAAGATTAACACCCCAAGAATGAAGCACTGCTCTTTATTTTGTTACTTGTTTTTAAAGAAATAAGTACATTATTATAAGCAGGGCTAGTTCTGGACTATTAGATGCCTGTGTGCTAGATAGTATTTGGCTACTTCCTACCAATATGGATTCTCAGTAGATTCATAACTCAGCCTAATGCATAGAAACTGATTGACTAGGGTTAAAAAAATATACATCATATATTTAAAGTATTCTTTTTTAAAGAAAGTAACAAAAGGATTTACATTTGTCAGTTTAGCAATTATATCTGATATTTCTAAATGTTTGAATAATTTCTTTTCATTTAATAATAATTCTATGTCAAGAGATAAAGAGACAGTAGAAGGGTTTTAAAAATGACTTAATATATTGCAAAGTAATATCTTTATAAATAACAATATATGTGAAGAAGTATTCATTAAAAACTAACCCAAGTTTATGGCAACAATATTGCAATATGCGAAAAATCAGAGAGAAAAAGAAATAATGTTTCTTACTGGATATTTTCAGTAAAATCCTTTTTTTCTTAAAATAAGCTGCAGGTACTATATTTTAATGTTATTTATTCCATTTGCCACCCTCGAAATTTGGCTGGCTATGTGTATGCATGCTCTGCACACCTACTGGCATAGTCCATGGTAGATTATTTAATTTTGCCATGCAAAAGTTATATTATTAAAATTTTTTATTATAAAGCTAATTAATGTGAAGGGGTATTGTAAAATTTTAACTATAACTAAAAAGTAATCGGTATAAACACTTAATTTTTAACTTCTTTACATAGTCACCATCCAGAGTTATACATTTTTCTCGATAATTCTTAACCTTTCAAAGGTTGTCATGGTATAATCACAATGAAAACCTCATTCTTCTGTGTATTTCAGGTTACTTCAATTTATGGCTTCCAGAAACAAAATAAATCAGCATTAATAGCTATAACTTACAGCATTATGTACATAACTATTAATATACAGAATAACTTTTATCCAGATGTTTAGGTTTTTTTTTCAGGAATAATTAAAATTTTGCAATACTCCTTTGTAAGTATATATAAATGCAGGGGATAGTAATTGTAACTTCTATTAAGGAGTGGAATTAAAAAAAGTTAGTATAAGTATGATTGGAATTTTGCTGAGATAAATATCTTGTTATTAAAATATTTCCCCTTTTATTTCTAGGGAAGCAACTTTATTAGATATGGATGTACTATCTCAGAATCTTACTGCTGCTCATTCTCTATCACAATTTTTGGTGTTACTTGCAGAAGAATGTTCTGAAAAGTTTCTTCCACTTATTAGTTTAATTCTGCAGTTTCTAGAGTGGGAGGTAAAAATTCAGTGTTATTATCTTTCTTCATGTATTTCATAATTAGATACTCTCCAAATTATTCATTAAAGTAACCTTAATTTTCTGGATTGCATGAAAATAATTTTTGAGTGAATAGGAAATATTCTTGGGTTTTGAAGGCTGTCTAAGAAAAAAAAAAATTAAAGCATTATTATAGATATTGATATTTTGAAAATAAAATAACACAAGTATATTGCACTCTCTATTGTAACTATATCTAACTTATATGGCTACAATACTGAGGATTTCATAATTATAATTAATAGCCATATGTAATTTAATTCAGTTCCCAACAACACACAAATTTTCACTTTTGATTTTTGTAATTGTATAATGCAAACAATTCCAAGTTTTCGCAAGTGGAATAAACAGATAAGATGGCTTAAATGTATGAATTTGTCAGCAGATACTCTTGAATTTGTAGAATAAAAGTAAAAATTTGTTCATGTGGATAGATTGCAAAATTTGCATATCATAATTGAGTGAAAGTATGTCAGGAAAGTATACCTTCCTCATAATAAAGTAAATACTTTTATTTATTTTTTTTTCTATTTTACTTGTGACTACCAAATTCATACCATGTATATATTCTGAAAAGTCATTTATACAGTAATTTTAATCTATTATAAAATATTGTAATTTTTGAATAAATTTGTTAATTTTTAAGATTTTTTTATTTTTGTTATTATTTTAATGATATTTTATTCTATTTTTTGATGATGTCTATATTATCTCTAGTCCCATGTTATACGGAATTGTAGTCTCTCAGTTATTGGGATACTGTTATCTAAACCATTGTGTTCTGAAAATTTATCAGAAAAGGAAAAAAAAGTCAGAGAAGAGCTATTGGAACATGTTGAGGTACTTAATATTATTCTTACTTTTTTTTAAACTGGATTAAATCTTAGATTTTCTTCATTACTTAACATATAAAGTTTCTTGTTTGTAATAGGTTAGAAATTTTAATTTTTAAAGAATGAATATTTTATAAGAAGGTTTTTCATTTTTTGTTTGAAAATTTTTATCAAAAGGTTATATTAAGATTATTTGTTAAAAAAGTAAACTTATGTAATCTATTCTCTTATTAAAGAGTGTGTTTAAGAGATGAACTTAGTTCTTTTTTGCTTTGCAATCAAAGCTAAAACATAACCATTCATAACAAGGTTTTCTTTTTTGTGTATAAGATGTTGTCAAATACAGTTATGAAGATTTTAATTTAGTAAGAGGAACTTTCAAGCTTTGTTTGAACAAAATTTAAAACTTTGCTCTACAAGAAATGAAATAGTATATATTTATGATTCAGTGAACATGTATATGTAATGATAGAAAAACCTGCATTAAAATATTAAATTCTAAATTCAGTAAATGTATTTGAATCAAGGACAACTGACATGCAAGGCTAGCATTGCCCGGGAGATCCAACAATTTGCAAGTATAAGCTAAAAGGGAATTCGTATTTGCTTAGGCGCAATCGTTAGCAGTCTGGGGACTGAAGCGAATACACGAAAATTTTTTGGGGAAAAAAAAGTGAGTTTAATACAGCATCATCTCTAAAAGGCTTCTCATGTAAAACATGTACATGACGTTATATAGGTGTGTGAGCCAGCCAGTCCGTGTTTTATTTGTTAGTCTTGTGATGGAACAGAAGAAGCAAAATTAATATAAAGAGTTATATAAGAAAGCTTGAAATAAGAAAGAATTAAATTTGGTGTATGTAAAATTCCAATTTTACTGTCTGAGATGGAAAAGAAAAGATTTTTCTAAAGGTAGCAATTTAATTATAGAATCACATGAAATTTATTTTAAGATACAATTATGTTGGTTATGTTTAGGTTAAAACAGCTCTACATATGTATGTGTATATATATATGTGTGTGTGTTTCTATACACACATGTATATAAAATGGCAAAAAATATTAATCTTGTATACAGTACTCAACATGAATCATTTTCTAAAGTTGTTTCGATGTCATTCTTCAGACTCCATTCTTAATGAAATCCTTGACACTTAGTTATTGCCTATATGAGGTTGTAAAAGAGTTTCAGTTATTTTGAGATGACCATAGTGACTGAAACACCTTGTACATCCTCCTCTTAATAAGAGAGATGGTGTAAGAGATATTACATATTTATTCATCCTCATTTTATAAAAGTGTTTTATGTCAACATACAAGAAAGTTGGAAAAGTGCTCTAATTATATTGTAATATTTAAGTTGTAAGTTGTTCAGTGTATGTGTGATTTCACATGAAATCAAATAATAAAGTAATTTTTTATGGGAATGTTTTACTTTTCAATGGCTTTTTGTATACTTGTACTTCCAGCATGAAAACTGCCAAGTTTTATTTTTTATTCTTTGTTTAAGAGTTAATGATTTTTTAAAATTTAATAAATTTTTTGTATTTTTAATTTTAAGTAGCTTCAGAATTATTTGACATAAAGATTTGAAATTTGAGTCACTCTCTTTAGTTTTTCCACACTGTTTTTATAAAATATATAATATGACCAAATTCTGCAATTTTTTGAATTTTAGAATTGGTATTTTAATCTTTTTTAAAAAAGTATTATATTTAACCCTCTTTCGGCAATATTTATGCCAAATTTTAGAATGGTAATCTTATGGTATCATGCAGAAAAAAAAAGAGTGTTTTTTGGTTCAAAGATTGAATAATTTCTGTAAAATTGCATTTTTAAGAAGTCACAAATTCCAATTTAAAATTTAAAAATATTTCTAGATTTTAAAAAAAAAAAAAAAAAAAAAATTAATTATTAGGTTACATAGTTATGTTATATGTTTTCTTAAAACCATGTAAAACTAAAGAGAATCACTTAAATTTTAGCTCTCTAGGTCATATATTTATCAAGTTACAGCCACTTAAATTTTTAAAAACTATACAAAATTTATGAAATTACCAAATTTTAGAAATTCATACCATATATTTCTTAATATAGGCCAAGAATATACTCTTTGTTGAAAAATTTACATAAAATTCAGAACTATATTAGTTGAAAGGCAAAATTCTCCCTAACATACAGATATATCACCAAGAAGCCCTAATTATATAAAACAGAAGAAATATTTTCCATTCAAATTGCTGTAAAGTGTTAAACCAATGGTTTTCAAACTTTTTTTGATGCATCATATAGTTTCAGAACTACAGAGGTAGAGGATCCGCCATACCTCAAGTCAAATACAAGGACATTTCTTAGCAAATTTTGACTGTGGCAGAAGATAACTTTTAAGAACTTCATACTTTCTTTATTAATTACATAATTTTAGTCTGACTCTTTTTTATTGCCACAACACCTAATTTGAGAATCACAGTGCTGGACTATGTGCCTATAACATTTTTACTTCTTAGATGTCAATGACAATAGTTTAAACCCTAGTAACATATCTGAAGCTACCACTTTTTTTTTATATAAATTTAAGAAATATAAACTAAAAGTATTTTTAGAAAGTTATTATGACACCTATATGTGCCAAATATGCAGACTCGCATCTTACGAGAGATTGCTTCCCTGTTCACGGTGATTCGGACTTTATAAAATGTTTGAATTGCAATGGGAAACATTCTGCTAGTTATAAAGGATGTGAAAAATTTCCCAAAATAGCTAAAAATAAAATTATTTCCCTCCCCCACCTCCAATCCCAATGTTACTTTTAATCCTACCTCGATTCCTCCTATAAATATTAAATCTTATACTAATGCTATTAAAAATAATTTCAATTGCAATACTTCTAACTCAGTTGTCAATGATGAGCCCATATCTAAGGAGATACAAAACAGTAAAAATACTTCTGCTTTTAACGAACTGATTTAGTTAAATTAATATCTGAAATCAAAAATCTTTTAGCATTAAATAATATCTTGACATTACTCAACTCACTCAAAGAACTCTTAAATAACCTAAAAACTACAGACGACTCTAATGAGAGTCTCTCCCTTATGTTAAAATTTAGTTAAACTCTTTTCACTTCTTAGCTCCCCTTTACAAAATAGTCCCACCACTGATCGCTTTTTTTGTTTGTGCTTAATAGTTTTTTTGGTGTTTGAGGGCTTGGCCCAGGAAATGCTGTTCAACCATTTATTTTGTGATCTGTGATCTGAGAAAGCTATTTTTAGTGATTAATTGCCTTTTTTTTTTTTGGCCTATGACGAAGTGTGGCTTTTGAGAGTATAGCTGATTTGCTACAGATTTAATGTAGGTTGTCTTGCTGCATTTTCAAAATTTTGGCTTTTTTCTCTTCTAATTTTGCTTGATTTTAGCACAGATAAATCTCAACATAAAATTATTTTTTAATTTTTGTGTTTTTCTAAGTTCATTTATTTTTGCACCACTTATTTTCTTTTTGTCAGTTTCTACTTTTTCTTAACATATTCAATTTTGCTCAGTTGGGGACTTTTATGGAAGTTAAATACAAATAGAACGATACTTCTAATGAGTAAGATGATTTTTTTATTTTATTTTCTTCCTTGAATTCTGTCTGGGTGTGTGGTTACCTCAAAAGTTAAAAATTATTCCATGCTTAAAGCACATTTGGGTTTTTGTCCTAAATTATTGAAAAAAAGAGCATGTTATGCTTAATAAAATATGGTATATATATAAATACATAAGAAATATGTTAAAATTATTACCCCTAAAATAGTTGTCTGATTCCCCTTCTCATTTCTTAATACCTAGTTTCCTAACCATAGCATGTCAGATAAAGGAGTGTTCTCTAACTTGAATTCTTTTTTACCCATCTTTCAAAATGAATGCTGGAATAAATACTAATTTTCTGCCCACTGGCCATATTTTTTAGCTGTTCCAGGAAAATGGTATTGCTTTTGGAATAATTAAATTGCTGCCTGTAGGTTTTTGAGCCAACTAAATGATCAAAGTCTCTCAAAATTTCTAATCCATTTTGATTCTCATGGGAACCAAATCCTGTGACTCACACACTGTGGAGCTGACATCGGCAACAAATGGGTATAGATCATTCTATGCAGAGTTGTACTGTAAAGAAATATGCATTTTTGAGTCTCAATAAACAAAGTTTCACAACTCTGGACTTTGTTTTTCTTATGCAAGAATATTTCAACAGTTACACATACATATATATATTTGTCACTGATGTTTCATAATATTTGAACAAGTATCTGAACAAGTTTTCCTAATTTTTATGTATAACATATAATTTTTTAAAAATTTTGAATAGGCCCATTTATTAGATGCCAACTCTTTTGTTCGGTGCCGGTCTATCCAGGTTTTGAAAATGCTACTGGAAGAAAAGGCTCTAGCATCTGTTGAATTATACAAATTTGGAAGATTGATTACTAAACGGTTGAAAGATAAAGCAAGCAATGTTAGGAAAAATGCAATGTCATTTATGGCATTATTTATTGAAGCAAATCAATTAGCTTGCCAGGTAATTTTGAAACTATGTTAATATTTGTATATAGTATTTTAATAGAGGCATGTATGAATTTATAAATTTTTTGACGATTTACTAAAGCATACATATTTCTGCTTTGTAAATTGTACTTTTTTTGCAATTAAATGTCTCAAATTTTTATTTGAACTGTCAAATTTATCTATTTAACTAAGCTGTTACAAAATATTATTTTAACCTTAAGTGACTGAAAAAATTAATTAGTCCTTTTATATACATTTCATTCCACCTATAAGTTCAAAATTTAAATTAATTCTGAGATTATATTACACACTAGCAATTTTGAAATCAGAAAAACTAATTTTTATAAAATGAATTAAAATTTTAATTTTAATTAATGAATTAAATTTAATTTTCTTCATAAATTTATAAATGAAAGAAATAAGAATGTTATATTTGATAATTTATTTATTTATTTTTTATTTACTTTTAAAGTTGATGTAAATTTAAGGGAGGTTTTAAAAGCTTTTAATTGCAAATGCACATGTAATATTTTAATCTTACTTGCATTTATTTAGGTACCACTGCCTGTTTTAAAAGAAAGTTATCAAAATGAAATGGAAAAACTGAAGGAATTAAAAAAAAGTACAGCAGTAATCTTTGATGATTCTGATGATGAAAAAGAATCTGGTAATGTCTTATAAATGAGTGTAATTAACTTTATAAGCATTTTATTCAAGTTCATTACTGTTTATTTACATAAGGAAAGTTTTCTTCAAAAATTCGTTACCTGTTATTTTTATTGTATGAAAAATCTAAAAAATTAATGAAAACTATTTTGTAGTTATATGTATCATTAGTCCAAAGCTTTATATGTTTTAAGTTTTTTAGATTTTAGTTATTTTAATATAATAATTCAAAGCACTGCTAACTACAATTTATGGAAATGCTGCCTATGTTGATTTTAATTTATTATAGTTTGCATTTTGATTTTATTTTGTGGAAATATGTGTTCATAAATTTATTTTTGTAGTTAGAATCAAATGCTATGTTGAAAACTGAGCATTCAATTAAATTTTCAATAGCCACTAGGCTAAAGATTTAGTGCAATCACCTTTGATTCTAATAAATTGATCTTACGTAGATTACTGGAAACATTTTTACTTTCATTGATTGCTATTGAAATTACAAGTATGTATTACAGCTCAATCATACATCATCATTTCTTTTTAACAAATGCATATACATACAAAAGGCTTTTACCTTCAATAAGAAATATATTTTAAGTTAGACGTATTAACTAATATTTAAACTAGTAAATGTAAGGGGGAAAAAAGTAGTTTTACCTTTTTACTTATTTAAGGTTTTTTAATATCCTAGTGTCAATTATTGGATTATAAAAAATCATATGTTTTTTACTCTTGTGAAAGAAATATCTTGTTTTATTATATAGAGGAACAAAAAAAAACAAATGCTGTCATATTTGATGATTCGGATGATGAATTGCCAGAAAATAAAGATGGGGCTACTGAAGAAAAAAACAATGGCAAAAATCCTTCAGAAAATGCTGAAGAACATGGTGAAAGCAGTAATAAAGAGAATTCTGAAGATGTTGAAGCTTCTGAAGAAGTTGCAATGGATGTGCAAGAAAGCACAAAATCTGGAAATGAGCAAGCTGATCCTAATAATAATGTAGAGGCTTTTAAAAAACAGCAGACTCTTGTACAGTTCTTAAAGGTATTGTCAACTTTTAATATCTATAAAGCATTTCATTCTTTCATAAAATGTTCTGTACATAATTATTTGAAAAATTGGTTATACTCAGCATAAATTACAACTAACAATTTTATTACTTCAAAGTTATTAAAACAGGGGATTAATTATTAACTTCTCAGACACTACAATCATTGTACTTAGGTGTCAGACTATCATTTTGATCCCTTGTACAAAGTAAAAAAGTGTTGTATTCCTCAAATTTTTCAGTTCTCAGATTTCAAATGAAATGCTTATTTTGAGCATGCTTGAATTAATCTCAACAAGATTTAGTTCATGGCCATATATACCCCCTCATTTGCATGTGTGCCCAGCAGTAGAAATAACACAGCATGACAGTGGGCATTGTAGATAAATTTAGGTCCTTGCAGATCAATTTCAGAATCCACCTTAAAAAAATAGAAATTAAATTTAAAAAAAAAAATCTATCTGGAAAATTAGCAGCAGAATTTGCCATTGCAGACAAATTTCAGAATCCATTCTATGTAATGGAGAGAAAAAAATCCTAGTCCTTCCTTTTCCAGAGAATAAAACATGAAAATCCTTCTCTTTGTGGAAAAACAAAATATACATAAACAATGTTAGAGATTGGCTGTAAGCTTGCACAGGCATTTTATGGAATGTTCAAAACTGATGAAGCATGTTGAAGGACTATACACACTCCTTTCTTTTCCACATACTGAAATCAATGAGTGGCTATAATTTCCTTTTGCAGTGCAAGAGCCCTGTCGCATAACTTGCCTTTTACCCTCACATACCTTTTTAGATAATGCCTTTCAAAAATTTGTAAGGCAAAATAAATGTCTGCTAAATGCTTGAAAAATATCACCCAGCAATTTAAGGAAAGAAAAAAAATTAGCCCAACTTGAATATTATTGTATTCCAATGTCAAATATAGTGTCCATAATAATTTTAAAAAATACCAGCTAAAATATACAAAGTAATATGCATGTATGCAAGTCTTTAACTTATTTCATGCATATAGATTTGTCTTATAAAATTGGCTTGCTTTAATCATTTGTATAGTAAACACAAATATAAAAAGGGTGAAAGCCTTAGAAGGTAGCAAAAGTAAAACAAGAATAAAATTACAGCAATTCTCATGATATACAATATTTACCATACTTGCAATGTACAGGGGGTAAATCTGCACACATTCAAAATCAAAGGGAAAAAATATCTAAAATCAAGTTTTTTGCATTAATGATTTTGAAAAGCAAAAAGTAATGTGTGATTAATTTTAATTATATATTAAGGAAAATTGTATCACTATAGATTATAGTATTTTATCTTTTTGGTACTTTTTTGGTGAATACAATTGCTGCAATCACATGTGTAATTTTGCTATCTATACCATTAAATTGGTGGCTGTGCATTTAATGAATTTTATGGATATATCTCAATATCTATCTATCTATCTATATATGTATTCTGAAATTATTTTAATATGATACAAAATGTTAAAAAAAAAAACACTGCATTTTCTAATAAAAGATTAAAGCATTTCCAAATATTTCAGAGCAATCAAACTAATTACATTCTATTTATATTATTATATAGATTTTTTAAAATCAAAATGCTCTTAATTATGTCATTACTAATTCACTAAAATATGTTGATATAAAGTTGCATAGAAAAAACTATGGCTCTACATAAACAGCAGCCTAAATTTCTATAATTTCACTTGTTGAAAATACTCCTGTTTCCTTAACAAATTTTAAATATATATATTTTTGTGGTTTACTTGTTTATACAAGACAGCTGAGAAAATTGTATTGATTCATAACTATCTTATCTTTTCTGCTTTAGAATACTTTGAATTATTTTGAAGTGATTCAGAGTATATCAGAACCAATAAGAGCTTTGTTGCATTCTTCAACACAAACTGACATTTTAGAAGCAATCGAATTTGTTACTGTTATGGTCAATAATTCTATTGAAGGCGCAGATGCATTTGTTAAAGAAGTCTTAAAGCTTGTTTGGTCTAAAGAAGTTACAGTCAGAGAAACTGTATTAAATGCTTTCAAAAATTTGTATCTCTCAAATGGATCGAAAGAATGGTATGTTATATAGTCGAATTTATTTATTTTATCAATTAACTTTTTGTTTAGATTTATAATTCTTTATTTCTATTTATGTATTTAAAAAATGGTTTCTAAGCATAATATTATATTTTATTACTGTCTGATAATGTTTTGATTCTAATTTGATGGCTTTTAAATATTGGCTGTTCTATATTGATATACCTTATACACACACATATGCACTGACAACAGACATGCATATATAATCACAGTGAAACCTTGGTTTGGTGGAATATGTCATATTAAGAGATAATATAATTTTCATCTAAAATACAATTGCTTCAATTATGGCTGGTATAGTATATTTATGACACAATAATTTTTTTTAAAAATATTAAATTGTTAAATATTGCCATAAACTAATATAAAACTTTTTAAAAAATTACAAGCATGCAATAAAATTTACATACTAGAGAAACTTATTTATTAAAAGAAATAAGTATGAATAGAGTATAAATGATGAAAGCATTCATAACTTGTAATCGAAAGACTATCCATAAAGACTTAGTAAGTTGAAGTGCATTAGGAGCTGTTAATTATAAATGGATGAATCTGTATTTTCATTCTCAGTTTCTTTTTCACCATTTTCTTTTTTATCCTAGATTTGCCCCTTAATCAAGGAATTTTCCAAAATTCCATTAAGTTTGAGGAGATTTTTTTCCCAGTCTTTAAAGACCTTTTATCAGACCAAGATTAAAATATCAACTATTTCAAGATTTAAAAAAAAGTCTTACATTTTATTAAACAAATTTAAAGAATATTATTCTTTTTTAAGTTAGGTAATTTTCTATTTTGTTTTAGAATAGTGTTATGATTTTTTATTTTAATGTTTATCTTAAATTATTCAGATATTTTTTCATCCCAATACAAGTATAATAATAATAATAATAAAAAAAATCAGTGTCATTTATATGTTCACAGATTTAAATTAATTGTGTGAAAAGGTGTAACTGTAACCTAGCTACTGCATATGGGAAAGGGACATACCTTTTTCTTTAGAGAATTTGTCTTCTCTAATGGAAAGAGTTGTAAAATCATAAGGAGCATCTAGGTGGAAAATTATGGCAGCATATACCTAATATTATACTTCTTATTCATATAAATGAAAAAAATGATAATCCCCATACCTATAGGGCTTTGGATCAAAATTTAGCATATTTCCAAGAAATGTTAGGGGAATACAGTATGTCAGGGAATTTTGAGAAAATTCTTAGGAAATTTTTTCCCTTTGATTTTCTGTCCACTGTGTAATTGAATTGAGCATGTTTTAATTTGACTGAAATTCACTTACCAGTATTTTATGTTTGTGTTGTTCCTAGCATGCATAGGTTTTTTTAGTATTTATGTGCAGGCTTGTTTTAGATTTTGCTTTAGAATGAACTACCATCACTTAAGAAAATGCAGTTATATAGTTGAAGCTACATCCAAAGTGATACTTATTTCAGTTTTAAAATCAGTTCAATGTAACATGGCTGTAACTTTGTCTGATTATTTTAAAGGAACTGTTTGGTGCTATGCTCACATTCGTTCCTAGTGAATTTCAATTTAGCAAAACCAAACTGACATTTATAATTTCAGAAGTCTTTGGACCATATTTTATATACATACTGCTGTGGTATACGAAAAAATTGTAATGCACACTTTTATATGATAAAGCTAGAAACTATTAATAATTCATAAAAAAAGGGAATTACATTTCAAAATAAGACATTATTCCCGAAACAGAAAGTCAGTTTGTCAGATTTTTACAGATAGTGTTTTTAGGACATGCAACAGTTAAAGATATATAAAGAAATTGAAACTTATTATTCATCTAACTAATAAACACAAGATTAAATATTTAGTTACTGGGAATATTTTAAATGTTCAACAAAATGATACTTTATAATTTTTTTTTTAGCTATTTTGATACTAAATTAGTCTTTATGCTACCATTTTTTGTTACTATTTTTGACTTTGAAAGCTACTTAAATATCTATTTCAAATTATTTTAGAGTGATAGTGCCTTGCAATTACTTTAAATCTTCATATTGACATGTAATTTTAGAATATAGAGCAATTCTGTGTATCTATTTGCCAGCAAAGTTGATTGACAGAAAATAGATAAAACTAAACTTGATTCCCTCAAACTGGTCAGATGTGTATTCTCAGACAAGAAAATAGTTAATTCAGCATTCCTCTGATTTATTAGCAAGTCGGTTGATCACTCAAAATTTAAAAATCAGCAGTCAGAATCTGAATTATGCGGCTGAATCCTATGAGATTTAAAATGAACAAAGGAGTAAAAATTTAATGAGGAGAAAATGAAAGAGGATTATGCTCCTGAATCTCGAAGCTATTTTCTTCATAATGACATATAATTAAAATTGAAAAAAATAATTAATGTGGGCTTAGGTTAAAATTTTAAAATATTAATACATGTGTTGAATTTTTAATATGTGTTTCATTATATATATATATATATATATATATATATATATATATATATATATATATATAAATATTAACAGTAAAAATTGAAGTTGGTCAGGGCTCTAAATTATGAGGGCGTCGTTGTCATGATTCCAGTTTTGATGATCACATGACAGGGCGAGAGAAGTGTTCCATTAGATGACGGAATCTGGTGTGTGGTGTAAGGCGTAAGAAGGCTGTATGTATTACAATAGGGAAATAAAAGTTGTTTACGACTAACTTGTGTGATTGTGATTATGACTTTATTATTGTGATTGGTAATGAACTCCTGAATATGTTACATATATATATATATATATGTGTGTGTGTGTGTGTGTGTGTGTGTGCATGTGTGTGTTATATGTATGTATGTGTGCTCATGTGAGAAAGAGTGTATATGTATGATGTGTTTATTGAGGTGCTTTCCCTGACGAAGGACAGATGGCGCAGTGAGCGTGGAATAAAATCACTGACTGTTTTCGGTTGTATGATTGTTCGATCAGAAAGACGTTTCTGAAGTGTTTACTTGTAAATAAAATTATGTTATGATTACGCAATTATAACATTTGGTGACCCTTGTGGTATGGATATTTTGCTTGATGAGCGGTACAGAATTATCCTAGATGACTCAAGTTCACAAATTCCAGCCCTTGCAGTCAAATGAAGGTATGTGCTGATTTCTTTTATCCCGTTCACGGTATACGTTCTGGCCAAACGCGTGTTAGGAGTGTAAAAATTTTATTATTGTATATACATTGTTAAAATGGTGTTTGTTTAATTGATTGCATGTATTTTTAATTGCAAAATGGCGAATAATGATAATAACGCCGAGAATATTTGTGCAGAAAGACTTTCACGAGTTTCGGTTAAGATTCCGCCCATGTGGAAAAATAATATATCTGTGTGGTTTGTCCAAGTTGAAGCCAATTTTGCGGTAGCACAAATTACTACCGACATAACGAAATATAATCACTTGATTGCTTCAATCGATAACGAAACTCTCAGTGCGGTAACCGATCTCATAGTTAAACCACCGGAAGAGAATAAGTATGAAACTCTTAAAAATCGCATTATTCGAGAATTTTCAGATACTCAGTCGCAGCAAATTCGAAAGCTTTTATCGGAATTAACTCTCGGAGACAAGAAACCGTCCGTATTACTAAGACAAATGAGTGAATTAGCCCAGGATTCCGTGACTAAGGAATTTTTGAAAGCTATTTGGTTAGAAAGATTGCCCACACACACTCAGGCTATATTGTCGGTATCTTCTGCCGAACTACCAGAACTGGCAGTATTAGCGGATAAAATTAATGAAATCAAAACAGAACAAACAGCATACGCTATAGCCAAAACTTCTGATTCTCCGCAAAACGAAACAAACACCTTAATAGCCGAATTACAAGAACAAGTAAAACGACTGAGCATTCAAGTCTCGGAAATTTCAAGTGCTAGAACTAGCCGTCCATATTTTCGAAAACGATCAAATTACCGACGCAAATCTTTTACTCGCCGTGGAGAATCCCGTTCTCCCGAACGAAACGAAACTAACGGAAATTGTTTTTATCATGCCAAATTTGGTCAAAACGCAAGAAAATGCCGCGAACCTTGTACTTACCAACAAAACAAAAAAAACTGATATCCGCTGCTATGTCCACCCTCGAAACACCCAGTGGCGTAGCGGCGTTATCACAATGCAGATTGCATATTTATGATAAAAATTCGGGTTTGAAATTTTTAATCGACAGCGGTAGTGATATATCGTGCATCCCGACACCTAAATTTTCAAAAGGAATCCGACCTACAAATTATCTTTTTGCAGCAAATGATTCTCGTATAGCCGTATACGGAAGCAAAATTCTAAATCTTAACATTGGTTTACGCAGGAATTTTAGTTGGAATTTTGTTATTGCTGATGTGTCATGTCCGATCATCGGTGCCGATTTTCTTAGGAATTTTGCCTTGCTTCTTGATCTTCACAAATGTAGACTTATTGACTCGATAACCGGCCTAACCACTAAAGGTGAATTAACTATAACGGATCACACTCGAATTAAACTGATTTCTGACAACTTGTCATGCAAAAAATTATTTGACTCATTTCCTGAGTTGTTAAACCCAATTCCAAATTTTAAACACGAAGTAAAGCATAACACTGTGCATTACATAGAAACTACTGGTTCGCCCATTTTTGCAAAACCCCGCCGTTTGCACCCTAAAATCTTAGCTGAAGTTAAAAAAGAATTCCAGTATCTTCAGGATCAGGGGATTTGTCGCCCGTCCAAATCACCTTGGGCATCACCGATCCATGTTGTACCGAAACCTGATGGTTCGTACCGTGTATGTGGAGATTATCGCAGATTAAACGCTGTGACCGTACCAGATCGCTACCCCATCCCACATACACGATCTAACAAATATTCTAAGTGGTAAGAAAATATTTTCGAAAATAGATATTGTGCGTGCGTATTTCCATATTCCAGTATACGAAAAAGATATTCCAAAAACTGCTGTAACAACACCTTTCGGCAGCTTCGAATTTTTATATCTCAATTTTGGTCTCAAATGTGCAGCTAACACATTCCAAAGATTCATTAACGAAGTACTTGTAAATTTACCGTTCGTAATTGCGTACATAGATGACATCCTAATTTATTCCGATAATGAAACAGAACATCTTGACCACATCAAGCAAGTTCTGGAAAGATTAGCTAACTATGGATTAAATGTCAACGTGTCCAAAAGCGTATTCTTACAAACGAATGTAACATTTCTTGGTCATGAAATTTCTCCAACCGGTATCCGACCGTTACAGGCCAAAGTGGATATAATCAAGCAATACCCGAAACCACAGACTCTAGCTCAACTCAGAAAATTCTTAGGCTTAATAAATTATTTTCGTAGATTTATTAAAAGCGCAGCAACGCTCCTCGCTCCATTGACTGATTTACTACGCGGAAAAGAGAAATCCGATTCTACTCCAATCGACTGGTCTGATTCATTAAATAACAGTTTCGAGGCTGCAAAACTAGCTTTAACCGATGCCACGCTGGCATTCCCTAGTGAAAATGGTCAACTAGCACTACATTCTGATGCTAGTGAATTCGCTGTAGGTGCCACTTTAAGCTTAAAAACTGAAGAAGGCCTTAAGCCACTTGCTTTTTTTTCTAAAAGATTGAACACAACTCAATCGAAATATTCAAGTTTTGATCGTGAGCTCTTAGCAATTTATGAAGCTGTTAAACATTTTAGGCATTTCTTGGAAGCACGCGAATGCACTATTTTCACAGATCACAAACCGATTGTTTACGCATTCAAAAAACGAACCGATAACTATACCAACAGGCAGATTAGATGGTTATCGTTTATATCCGAATTTACCACGGACATACATTTCCTTAATGGAATCAAAAACTACGCTGCGGACGCTTTATCACGAATAAATGAAATTCACATGCCTAATGTAATAGATTATAAACAATTAAGCCAAAATCAATTATGCGATCCCGAGTTACAAAATTTGCTTAAGAGTGAAAATTCCAGTTTAGACCTGAAATTAATTACGATAGACGACGAAGCAAATAAAATTTATTGTGACATATCCACTGGTAAAGCGCGACCATATTTGACTCCAGACTTTCGTAAACAAGCGGTGCTTAATATACACCAACTTGCTCATCCTGGTATTAAAGGAACCTTAAACCTTGTTCGAAAACGTTTTGTATGGCCGTTGATGGCGAAAGATTGTCAAAAATGGACGCGTGAATGCATTGATTGCCAACGATCGAAAATTCACAAACATACTCGAACTGCAATAGGACATTTTGATATACCAACCGATAGATTCGAACACATACATTTGGATATTATAGGGCCTTTTCCGGAATCCAAGGGTAAGAATTACTGCCTAACAGTAATCGACAGAGTAACCCGATGGCCAGAAGCGTATCCGCTGAGCGAGATAACAGCACAAGCCGTCGCTCATACTCTCCTTGCCGAATGGATAGCTCGATTTGGATGTCCGGCAAAAATAACTACAGACCAAGGCAGACAATTCGAAGCCGAGTTGTTCCGACAATTAGCTACACTTTTAGGAGCAGAAAAATTCAGATCGTCACCTTATCACCCGCAAAGCAATGGCATAATTGAGAACTGGCATCGACCTTTAAAAAGCGCGCTGAAAGCAAAGCGAACTGAACGTTGGACCGAAGTTCTTCCTCTGATACTTCTCGGATTCAGAGCTGCCTTAAAAACCGATCTCCAGACTTCTCCAGCTGAAATGGTTTTTGGCACAACTTTAAAACTGCCAGGAGACTTTTTCGGTCACGAAAATTCAATAAAAAACCCTGAACAAATCATCCAACGCCTACGAGAAGTTTTCGCAGAATTTCAGCCTACGCCAACTAAGTCGCATCATGCTGTAAAAACTTTTGTTTCGCAAGATTTTAAGACTTGCACCCATGTGTTTGTCCGAAAGGATGGACTGCGAAAAAGCCTGCAACCACCATACGATGGACCTTTTCCTGTTGTGGACAGAGCAGACAAGTTTTTTAAACTTCAAATACGTGGAAAGACTGTTACAATTTCACTGGACCGATTAAAACCAGCATACTTCGTGAACTGTGAACCTTACGAACCTGTGCCTACAACCTACGATAACCCCTCTAGTGTGATTCACCGACGTAGCACTCGTGCTGGACGAACTGTTCGTTTCCCAGAGCACCTAAAAGACTACGCCCACTAATAATTTTTTTTTAATGTTTTCATTTCAGTTTTATTTAGAATCTCATCGTTATCACTGGGAAGGGGGTACTGAGGTGCTTTCCCTGACGAAGGACAGATGGCGCAGTGAGCGTGGAATAAAATCACTGACTGTTTTCGGTTGTATGATTGTTCGATCAGAAAGACGTTTCTGAAGTGTTTACTTGTAAATAAAATTATGTTATGATTACGCAATTATAACATATATATATGTATGCATTTGTATTTATATAAATGTATATATATTTATATATATATATATACACACACACACATTACATATATATATATATATATATATATACACACATATGCATACACACACTTATAAGTTTAGATAATAGCAGGTACTTTGCTAATTATAGAAACTGTGAATAATTATTGCATTCATGCCATATATCAAACCTAAAACCTAAATATTTAGATTTAGTAAAATATGTACATAATTTTTTTTAATGTAGTGTTTCTCAAGTGTTTTTGAAGTTTTTTTAAAATTCATTTTTTAATTAAGAAATATTTTTGTCATAGTAATCCTGCAGATGTTGCCAAAAGTTTAATTAGACTTTTAAATGGTGCAACTGTAGATGATGCTCTCTGCATACAGGAATTTGTAAGTTTTCTTTTAAATGTTTTACTTTAAATATTTTTATTTTGAATAAATAAATATGATTGATAAATTTGTAAAATTTAGTTTTGTTTTTTATTATAGACATTTATGTACATAGTAAATTTTACATAACTATTTTTTTGTCTGAAATTTATCTATGACAGTAATTTTATTAGGTCACGGAACATATTTATCTGATTAAAAAAATTAGTTCTTTATTTTGTCTAGCTTATTTTCATTATGGTTTGGAATAAACAATCTGAATCAAATAATTTTTTTTTATGTGTAAATCTTTACTTAATTTTGATATATTAAATTTGATATATCGTTATATCTCCTTATTGATGGGGAGAAATTGGCTGAAGTAAATTAATATATTTTGTTTTGATATTGATTTTGTAATCAATTTATAATCATGCTTTGTTTTTAATCATTTTTACTTGATATCTTTCTATGTATTTTATAAATTATTTGAAATTTTATAATTATTGTTATTATGCATGCTGCATTACCTATAAATATTTCAGAAGTGGTGAGTAATCTTATTATTAATAAGTTATTGTTGATTTATAATTATTTCATTATTCTAAATTTATTATTTTGATCAGCTATTGATATATTACAAATTTCATAGGTAAAGCATTTTTCCCAATTAAGAGCAATACCCAAATCTGTGCCAAATATATTATGGACAACTTTCACCACCAGTGATGTAATAGAGGAAAAAATACCTGTTCTTCAATTACTTGGAATGCTTGCAGAGTAAAGAAAAAGTTCCATTTGCTTATGTTTTAATGTTTTTTACATTAACTTTATTTATTATTTTGCTTTCTTTACAATTTCAGTCAAGGAATATCTTGTTTGAGATTCTTTGCTTGCATTATAGTATTAGTCTTAAAATTATTTTAGTAATCTTAATTTTGGGTAGATAAGCCTTCCTGGTACATATGTTACACAAGTGATAATTAGCCTAAAAATAATGAAAATTCATTAGATAAGTCACTCTGTAATATACACCAAATATATGATATTTAAGTAAATGAAAATAAAACTTCATCAGATCATCAGTCCTCCAACAAAGTTTTTAATTCTCATTTTTTAAGCAATTACTTTCTCTTGAAGTTGAAGTTTAACGGATGACACAATAACCTCTTTTCTCTCTTCTTTATTGTCTGTTTCTTTAAATAGTCTTTTAAACCATGCCAGGCTATTATAGCATGCCTAGCAAAATACTCCTGCCTCTACACACCATTGCCTAAGTTGGTTCTGGTACATTTGCTTCAGAATACTTGTAGTTGTAGCAGTAATAGTATTTGATACTGTACAAAACTTTACATTAAATGGATACTATATGGAGCAATTTTAAGAAAACCAAATAAATCATGCAGTAGAGGTACAGGAAAACATTTAATTTAAAAAAAAAATTTAGACTGGCTAGAAAGAAGTTTAGATATGTTGCAGACATTAATTTTCAATTTTTAAATACAAATAAATTGTGGTTTATCCACTTGAAATTACAGATTGAGTTATTCCATATCAGTTCAACCAATTTCATCCATAGTTTCATATTTTTATTAAACTTGATATATATCTCTTTTAAATGCTAATAAGTACCCATTTTCTTAAATAATATTTATATCTTTTAAATGTTAAAGCTTTCTAAAAGATCTTGATTTCCAATAGTCATTCCTAAATTTCTCAGAATAAATACTATTCAGGATTTTTCTTCCCTGATAAAAATATTTTAAATTTATGTTAGAATCGTTTTGGAAGTTCACAATTTTTAGAAAAATTTACCAGTGCTGTAGATTTTTATTAAATGATTAATAGATAAAAGTTATAAAATTTATGTATTTTATTGTCAGAAAATTCACTGCTCAAATTTGAATTATCACCTAAAAAACCTAAATTAAATTTTTTGTTTTTATTTTTTTAAATTATCATGTACATACTCATTCCTGGCACTCTCAGGGCATTCTCTGTACTCTTTATTCATTTTGAAAAAATGACTATCATGAAACAAAATTTTACAGATTCATTTTAATTTTCAAAAACGTTATTTATAAATTTAGTTTTTATAATTTCTAAACTGTGTGCATTCATCTTCAGCTTACACACCCTGTTATTCAGGAGATAGCTAGTGTATTCCTTTATTTAAAATTTCTAAGTAGAAATATGTGACACTACAAATAGGCTCCACTCAAGCATGGGAGTTTTATTTAGAGATGCAAAATTTTAAGTATAGAATGCAATGTGAGCAGCATAGTAATATAAAATTTTTTAAAAATGTCTGCAAAGTGCAAATATCTAAAGAACATCAAATGTATATATATCAAAATTAAATACATTTATTTTACAATGAATTTAAAAAATACTTATTACTCATAATTGATAGAATAAATTATATTTTATTCATTAGCTTACAATTTAATTTAATATTTATTTTTTTTTTCTAAAAAGCTACATATTTCTAAATTAAAGTATTACTCTAAAGAAATATATATATAAAAGTTCAATAATTTTTGCTGCTGCTTATAATTACCTCATATACATATGAATAAAATACGTTATTCCTGGAAGAAAATAAAAAGTTGAAAATCTTACTCTATAGAAATATTGTTGTACCAAAAACTTCATTATTATTGCACTTCTTTTATACAACACTAATTATTAACTTTGAACATTGATTTCTCTACTTGAACTATGTGTCTAAATTTTCTTTTGCATATTGCATTACTTACAGCTTAAAGGCTAAATTATAACTAGATTTCTTCTACATCGTACTTTATGTTATCGTAAAACATTTATCCTATAGAATGAAAAGATAATAAAGAAAATAAATTCTTGTATAATATTGCATGAAAAGGGGGGTGATGCACATGGTCTTAATTTCTGCTCCCTCACTTAGTTTAAATTAGCCAATCTCCTTCCCTGAGCAGTAACCTAAAATTACCAATCAAATAAATAAATAAAAAACCACAACAGACTTTGTTAAGAATGAAGTCATCTTTAGAATGATGTTGAAGGAGCATTGTAGCTGGATCTGTTAAATTTTTTTTTCTTTTTTTAAATCTGGAAAGTAGATGGTATTTCAAATATTAAACATGTATTATACACAAAATCCCCCTGTTTTTTTCCTATTTCTCTCTGTAAAAAATAAAGTGTGTATTATACACTAGTAAATATGGTCTAGTAAGTTTTACTAGTGGACAATGTTACTGTTTTTTTTTTTTTTTTTTTTTTTTTTTTTTTAACATTGAATTACATGTCTTGTATAATTCTATACATTGATGCATTGTAGGTCCTATTGGATGAAGTTATATCTTGTTGAGTTTAGTGAAGTATAAACCTGTTCTAGTATATTGTCTTTCTCTAATTCCAGAATTTCTCCTGAAGTTATTCTAATGAGACTTGAAAACTTTATTGAAATTACCCTAGAAAAAATGGCTGATAAAGGGTTTTTACTGATGACGTATGCTTTGAAAGCGCTTGGTAAAGTCAATGAAACTGTTTGTGCAAAGGTACTAATTTTTAATTGTATTTTCTCCATTGAACCTTGTATAATTTTAAGATTTTTAATTTGATCTGTTAACAGTTGTTTTGAATAATATCACCATTTTGTGTTTTTAATACTTTTATTTAAAAAAAAAGCTAATGAAGCTGTTTTTTAACTTTTTCATTTACATTAAAAATCTGTTACATACAACTTAAGATGTATGATTATTCTGTAATTATTTTAAATGGTACTCTAATGATTAAAAGTTATTCCAAAATCAATGTATACTATATTTGATATAGTATACATTGCTTCGTGTAATTTTTTTTCAATACTTTTATAGTTAAATTGTATTTATTTGCACACACGTGTGTGAGAGTCTTACTAAGGGTTTCCATTCCTATTATTTTTTATGACCTTTAAATTAGTGTTACATAAATGTTAAAATAAATAAATATTAATTCAAGAATTTGAGCCCTTTGTTACTCGTGTCTAATTTATTATTTATTTATATATTTTCTTGTATTATATAATTTTAAAAATGCACTTGTTTTATATGTGTATTACCTAACTGTTACCACTTTGAAAGAAATGTATTTGTAGATTTTTCCTTTATTTTATATTTATAGCTAGCATCTGAATCACAAGAAGAAATTCGTTTACCACACAACCATTTACTTGTGTCTCGTATCAGATGCCTTTTGATTGATGGTAATTGTAAATTTTTATTTATTTCTTATATAATGTTTGAAAAAGAAATATGAATGATAATTTGTTATTATATATTTTAAGTGCTAATGCATTAAGATTTTTATGTAAATTATCAATTGAACATAGGTTTTACAACTTTTTTTAACTCATTAATTGAAGCAAATGAAAAATATTTACTGTATTAATGTGTTTAAATGCTCCCCCTCCCCTCAAAAAGAAAAAAAATTACGGCAAAAACTTTAGATACACATTATGCATTAACTTAATTTTCACTGCTTCAAATAATCACATTTGCATATGAAAAGAATGTATTCATGGGAAAAAAACAAAACAGGGCATATTTTAATCAACAGAAGTATTGCTACGGTTTTATATCACTCCTATTAAATTTCTTTTACATAATGGTGTTAGTAATTCAGGGTGATGACAGAACCAAGAAATCAGAGAAATTGTTCATAGGCTGTTTTGGCCTTGAGTGCAATACATGTTTTTCCTGAATTGTGTCCAATCAAAGTGGGCCAATAGGAGGTTGTATGCTGTTGCAAAATTGATGATACAATATCTTATTACCATGGTTGTTAAACTGAGAGCTGTGGTAACAATCAGGAATAATAAAAAAGTTCATACAAACAATTTTATTTATTGTTTTAAAGGCAAATGAGTTTTTATAAATAAGAGTGTTAAAATATATAATCTTTTCTGTCGTATTTAAGACTTACTATTACTAGCTTTTCTTAAATTAGAAAATATTATGATGTAATCCTTATTTTTATAATTTAAAGCTTAATACTGAACTTGGCCTTACTATTGAACTATATTACCAATAACCTTTACAGGGTTTGTAAATATCATATTTTCAAAAATGATATTTTGATATGTATTCGATACCTTGATATTTTCAATCGTTAACTTATTGTTTAAGATACTAATATGTCTGTTTATGATATAAGTTTTATTTTGCTTAACATAAAACCTCCATTTTAAATTTGTGTTAATATAATTTATCTGTATTAATATAATTTTTTCATTTAACAAACAAATTATAATTTTGAAACAATGACAATTAACCATTACAAAACAGAAACATTTTTTTAGAAAAAAAAATTTGCTTTTTGTTTTCATTTAAAAAACTAAATATGTAATTCAGTTTGAAATATGAAGACAGTTTTTTTTTTTAAATAATTAATAGTCCTTTCTATTTCAAAGAGTATCTCTATTCAGGCTGAGTTTAGGACTTGGGCCTTAACTATTATTTGTGAGATATCTTGTCAAAAAATGAATACATATTTACATTGATGGTTCTGCAGTTATCTGGAATGAGAAATGCTGGTGTTTATGCAGACATCTTTCAAATTAACAAGGCAGTTAGGCACTTCCATGATAATTTTGATTCTGAGTTATATAATGTTTATATGGCCCTAAGAGCCATTTAATGTATAACTAAAAAAAACATTGTTTTGTTTGTTGATTTTAAATTTTCCATTCATACAATTGCAAATTATAATTTAGTCCTTGCATCCCTTGAATTCGAGTGTAAGACTTGAATTAGCTCCTTAATTGAGTTGGGAGAGAAATCACTTTCCAATGGATTCTCAGCCA
The DNA here is from genome assembly GCA_032207245.1 of Pardosa pseudoannulata. NCBI lineage: Eukaryota > Metazoa > Arthropoda > Arachnida > Araneae > Lycosidae > Pardosa > Pardosa pseudoannulata. The sequence goes on along the minus strand of CM063498.1, from coordinate 100,038,319 downwards.
CTGCAATGTTCCTTATAATGAACAAGTGGACTCATTTGCAAAAGGACAATGCAATCTTAATCAACTTACTATATGTGTTCTTCAAAGAATTATGTACTTCTCTGCCTAGTGCTATTAAGGTAGCTTGCTTCTGAATTGAAACAGGACATGATTGTCTTGAGGTCTACCTTCAGATTTAGGGACTCTCAAAATTGTATTTTCTGCACTTTACTCCCATTTTTTGGGAGCTTCTTTTGACTTGTTCTGCCTTTCAGATTGTCCATTCTTCAGATTTTGTCATGACATTCCTGTCTTCTCAAGCACTTTCTTTTGTATATTGAGTTGTGAGGCGTCAAATGTTTGAAAGAGACACAGGCAGGCATATTTTTTTTTTAATTCACTATTTTCAAATACTTTAGCTGAAATGTGAGTTTATATGTGTTTTCATTTTCTAATAAATTATGTAGTTTTGTCTGAATCAGAAACTGAAAAATATTCTTTTCAGTGCAGCTGTAAAAGCAGAAGCAGAAAATAATTGCTTGTGTAAATTAGATCCCCCCCTCTCTCTTTTAATAACTGCTTTAGGTGGAGTTTGTTGCTAGGAGATGAACCAGATGCCATCAAAAACAGCATTCCTAGTGTGGGAATGGCAGCAGATCTAGTTTACAAATGAGATTCTTAACATGTTGGTTGGACATTGAAATCTGAAATCATAATCAGCCAAAATTCTTTGTGATAACTTGAAATATCAAAAATATTGTGTATCATGATATTTTGAAAATAAATATTGGATATCTATCATGATGCATATTACTGAACTCTCAACCTTTAATTGACCAATAAAAATTTGTAATTTTTTTTTTTAATTTCCTAAATGAAGGAATTAAAAATGTCTGATACCATAAAACTGATCTGTAATATTTGATATGGAAGTATTTTGTTGAAATTTAATGAATATGAATATATTTTTACTCAATGAACTATCATTTTATTCCTTCTAGGTATTAAAAATTATGAAGATGACCAGTGGATATGTATGTCAAATGAAGCAATTAAAGCAATTTTTTCATTGATAGAAGAACCAACTATGTTGTGTGCTGAAATAAGTATTAAGCTTGCAGATATTTTATGTGAAGAAATGAACATTGAAAAGATCACCGACACTGGTTAGATTATCATTTATTAGTATTTATTTACTTAATTTTACATTAGTATCTTGCTTACTATTTAATTAAATATTTTGTATGTTCTTATTTAGATTTCCATAATAACTTTATCATATTGTCAAAAAAATTTGTTTAACTTATGTAAAGAAACAAAAATAAAACTACCAAAAGTATTTCTAAATTATTTAACTTCTTTTTTAATTGAGCTTTTAAAAATGTAGTAAAATGCAAGCAAGTTTAAGATTTTTTAGAAAATATTTTAATGACAGTATTAATTTCATTTTAATTTATTGAAAAAGTTGAAATGCTTTTAAATAAATTCAAACTCAGATTTAGAGTTAACATTTGCATTTGACATCATGACTAAAATTGAATCTGGACTCTTTTGTTTTAACCAGAATTGTTATTAGTGTATTAATAATGATGTAATGGTTAAAATGGGTATTTCTGTTGAAATCTGAGCATCAAAAGTTTTTGTGATTATTATACTTCATTTATTTTATAAAGAAAGTAAAAACAGCTTAATTTCAAAACATGCCCTGCATATCTTTAAGAAATTATTTAAAAGTTATGTCTCTGAAGTAAAAGTAATGAATGAATTACAGTAAATTCTTAATATTTTCAGTTTGTTTAATTTTTTTGGGTTTGGTTTTGGTTTTTGAGTGCTACGGTCTACTTTTTGCAACACGAGGGCTAATGAGACTGGGACCTACTGCTTAAAGCCGAATCCGAACGGCTACGAACATCCATGCCATAGTTGGATTCGAACCCACGAACACCGGTACCTAAGGCCATCACCCTAACCATTCGGCCATCGTTCGGCTTTTATTTTTTTTTTTATATATATATATTATTTGTCTATTTATTTATTAAGCTAATTCCATTTTTGGCAAACCTTGACTCACCAAAATTGTCTAATTTTATGCTTTTAAATTGTTTTTAATATTACTGTTTATATATACAGATATAACATTATTACTTTTAACATTAAGCTGATTAAAAAACAAAATTGAGTTTTTTGATTAAAATGACATTTTTTAAGAAAGATTAAATTAGATTTTTAAAATTAGTTTAATTACATATAGTGCAGCTAAATACCAATTTATTGTATTTAACTTAATGTATGTGTGTGTGTATATATCGTTTAGAAAAAAGTAACCATATAAAAGAAGCCAAATCTATTGCACTTTATATAAGTTAAGTGTTTTTACTGAGTATCAACATAAAATCCTTAAAAAAAAAAGAAGAAAAAAAAACTATTCTAAAATGTTTTGTCTCAAGTAAATAACTTAGGAAACATAGCAGAATTATTATATCATATAATGATGTATTTACAAATTTTAAAACAAAGATTTTGATTTTAAAGTTTTATCAAAATACTAATCATCACATACATGATTTTTTAAAATCAATTTATTCAAATCATTATTAAATTTACTGAATTTAGTCATTGTAACCCTGGCAATATGTAAAATTCTAACTTTTTGTTGTGTTTTGGAAAATATATTGTAAATAGTTATGCTTTAATTTTCTAGATATTTAGTCTATTTAGTTCCTTACATGTAAACATTGCATTTACTATAGAAATATTTGAGTTATACAACTAAGGTGATCAATAATGAGTTGTCTTACAGCTGGCAAACACTGTTTACCAACTACAAATATTCTTGTTGATGGTAGAGTAAACATATCTAAAGGAATTATTATTAAAGACAAATTTCTTTATCTATTATTTTTGAGAACTTCTTATTGAAATGTAACTTTTATTTTATATTCTAATAAAAAATTATATTAAAAAATTAATTTTATGTATAATCCTCAGTGTTTTGTAAATTTTTTTTCTTTAATTTATTTTTGAAAGATTTTAGTTGATATAGGATGAAATGATCTATTTTGTTTATCGCTAGCTTGCAATTTTTTATGATTTGATTGAAATTTTTTTCAATTATGTCATTTTAATCATGTCAGTTCTTCATGTCAGCAACTGATTCCTGAATTACACTTGCATGAATCAGTTGCTGACCATTTACTAAGATAGTCAAAGGGTTAAAATAATTTTTCAAGGCATGTTTCAACTGTATATCAAAATTTCATGGGATATAACTTTGTTAGTCATTTTTGTACTAATCTGTTTTTAAATTTTCAGATGATATGTCTGGTAAAAAAATTCCTCATATCCTGCTTTGTCGATTTCTTGCATTTTGTGGACATATGGCTATTCACTACATGACTTACCTCAAAGTTAACTGCTTTGGGTACTTGCGAAGACAAGAAGCTATCAGAGAAAAACGTAGAAGAAGATCTTCTGTTAATGCTCATGTTTCATCATTGCAGTCAACTAGTTTTATCAGTCCCCAAACAAAATCGGTACGTCTTTCTTTGTTAAATTCTTTTATGTATCTTTAAATGGACAGGGATGCAGAGTGATTTGAGGCATATTAGTGAGTCATTTTTTTCATGTTCTGTTATTATTACTATTATTATTATTTTATTTTATTTATTTTTTATAAAATGGACTCTAAAACTCCATTTTCTTAAAAGATTGGCCCAATTTTTGTATGTCAGATCTTAAATATTGAACATTTTTAGATTTGGCTTATTCAGTTATATTTCAGATTTTACCCAATAGCTGACTTATTCACAAAATCTAAAGTGTGTGCCATGGCATGGCACTCCAGAGAACTGTGGTATCTTCATAAGGGTGTTCCAAAATATTTATAATTAATTACACCAGTGATTCTTAAAGTACAAAGAAGTAAGCCTGACGATCAACACAAAAATATTTAGTTTGATTTAACAAAAAATCAATGCGAAGAGCTCAAAATTGTAAATATGTTTGAATTTTGGTATTTGACCCTATATAAAACTAAAACCATTTGTCCAAAACATTTTTTTCAGTCTCTTACTGCACAGTGGCGCATGAGGTTGCCATTGTTGCGATCTATCCCTTCTAGTTCAAAGCATTTCTTTCTTGGATGGCCAAAATTTAATGACAAAATAAATGTCCAAAATATAATGACTCTAAAATTTTTGGGAACCAGTGACTTAAATCATTTTTCAATACTAACAATTTTTAATTTTAATTGTTTATGTTTAAAAAAAGAGAAAGAAATTTTGTTTGTTACATGTAGTTCCCTTTTTTTTAAGTAAATAAAAGAACTCTGACCACTTGTATGCCTGGGATTTTCCAAATAAGGAATTTTTTAATTCGGGCATTAACCACTTGCCTTATGATTTGACTTGCATGAGTTTGTGTCATAAACACTAACAAGGTAGGGTACATGTCAAACTATCTCATTTAGTTAAGTGTTTGAAATGGTATAAATTGGGCACTTCTCTTTTGATATACAAATGCATGTGTAAGGTACAACTAATTTTATTTTTCAAGTTGTTTGATAAGTAACTACTATCTATTGATCACCAAATAACACATTCTTATTATTTTCAAGGGAATAATGAATAAATAATATTTTTATTATAATTTCTAAATTAAAGTATGCTTAATATTATTATAATTTACAAATATTTAATAATCTTCAATTGTTGGGTATCTTTTGAACTGGTATATTAATGCAACTTTAGATCATTTGCAGTAAGTGTTTGTTGTGTATATCCCCAAACAGTATATGATGCCTCTCACCCATTGTGCTTACTTTTCCAATCTGCTTACTACATTATTCACTCAGCTTTGTAAAGGCAAAGGGTTAAAAAAGTTAAGAGTATTGTGTTAAATTTTTTAAAATATGTAATCTTTATAATTTTTGTCTTTGGAAGATTAAGAAATTTTAAATGAAACATGTAAAGAATTCACATACTTTTAATTAAAGTGGGAATTATTTTTATAATTTCTTAAAATAACATTTTATTTATTTATTTATTTTTTTTTTACATCTTTTGGTACACATGTGAATTTTACTTATATTCAGGGTGGTCACATAACAGGGAATCGTCAAGGTACTTTATGATGATTCAGTAGAATATCAAAGTACTTTTTGAAATTATGCAAAATCCAGGAAATTTTTTCCTATATTTTACTTAATTTCAAGATTTTCTTTTAAAGTTAAATTTATTTACAATGCTTAGTTCAATGTAGCTTCACCTTTAATGTAAGGCAATTTTAAAGCTTATTACAATTTTTAAAAACTAGCTACACAATTTTTTAAACCGCTTTAAAATTTGTTATTTTCTGTTAGGCAAGATAATTTTTATTATCATTTTAAGGTATATAAATATTTTTATAGATTCATTATGATTATTCAATTATTTAGATAGTTTTTCACCCCAAAACAAGAAAAGCATTTCATCACTTATAGTTGCATCATTCATGTATTTATTGATTTAGACTATTTGGGGGATTTTGACTACTCTTAATTGAAAAAAAATTATGAAAACATTAGATGTATCCAGAAGAAAAAAATTGTTCCAGCATATACTTAAAATCCTACTTTTTACTTATATAAGAATTTTGGGAAAATTATCAGGAGACTTTTTATTTTTAGTGGCCACTATGTTGTAACAGTCTGTAATAAAATGAGTTTAAATCAGTGTTCCTTTTTAATACTAACTAAATGTTTCATTACTTTCTATATGTTTAGAGCAAAAAACGAAGAAGTATTCATAAAGCCTATAAATTGGTTCCTCCTGCTGATGAAGAGACAACTTATGAACAAATTATTGAAATTTTAGCTAATGATGCGAAAGATGGTATGAAACTTCCATAGCATGTTTTATATTAATTTTATCCAAATATATATTTTACTCCAAACATTTTTCTGTCCATTGCTATAATTCTCTTTTACTTTAAATTTGTATTACTCTTGGAATTTTGATAGATATTTATTAAAATAGTTACTTTCTTAAGGTTTTCTTTTAACCCTTATTTGCCTGTAGGGCTGCTCCTGGGGGTACTTATTAAATTTGAGTATATGAGTTACTAGTTAAACATTTTAGTACAGTTTTAATTAGACTTAGTGCAGCATGTGGAAGTGTATGTGAGTGTGCTAGTAATTAGATAATTTTTTTCTCTGTGTTTTATTTATTACATGTAACAGTTTTAATATATATGTGAATTTTTGTTTCATAAAACTTATATTTTAGTATTTTTGAATGAATTGTATGTTCCTTTTCTTTACAAATAAATATAATTCTATAATGTAGTTTTGTAATACATTTTTTCTTTCTGGATAACTTAAGTAATTTTTGCAGTTCCTAAAAATTCAAGCTATTAAAAGTTGGCTGTATTTCATTTTTGTATATTTAATGAGTTTTGTTGTACCTTATTTAATAGAAAATAAACTTATGGGAAGACTTATTCCTTTTGTGGTTGGTATCTGTCGTTTGACTCTAGTGACGTTTAACAAAGAAGTCCAAGCAGCAGCTTCTCTGTCCTTAGCAAAGATTATGTTGCTCAGGTCAGTTATATTGCATTTTATTATATAATATGTGTGTTAAATATTTGCTATTGATAAAATGATTTTTTTTATTACCCATATTTTGGAAAATATCTTTTTCAAATTTAGGATCTTAGCTTTATAATTGAGAATTTATTAAAGCTGTTAAATTATAAAAAATATCGCATAGTGGCAATTTTTTCCCTCCATGTTTGGTCATTGAAGAAATTTATTTCTTTTAAAATAAAATTGATTAAAATTTTCATTAGTAGGTTTAAAAAAATAAATCATTATAACATACTAAATAAACTTTATTTCGACTATTATATATATAACAGTAAACATTAAAGATGGTCGGGGTTCCAGATTATAAGAGTGAGGTCGTTTTGTTTCTGGTTTTGATAGTCACATGACACAGTGAGAGACATTATTCAATTTGATGGTGGAATGTAGATTGTGGCATAAGGCCTAAGAAGGCTGTTCATATTTCTATATGGAAATAAAAGATATGTTGGCTATGACTATTTTATGATCATTGTGATTGGTGATGAACTCCTGAATATGATACAAGTAACCAGAATATGTTACACACACACACACACACACATATATATATATATATATATATATATATATATATATATATATATATATATATATATATATATATATTTGTATTCTAAACTCTCTATTTCAAAGGAAAGAGTGTGCCTTAGCCACACATAGGCAATTTTTTTCACTATAAAAATAGCTTTAAAAGTTTTTGCATTGTTGTAAGTGTCTATTGTGCTTCCTAATGGTGGGATAGATCTGCCACAGCTTAAATGTATTAATAGCTATTGTATTTTTTTATATGTTAATTTAATTTAAAACATACTTTCCTATCTATGTGCTTAAAAATAAAGTCCTGAAATGTAAAATCTTCTTACAGTGAGCAAACATGTGAAGAAAATATGCAGTTATTTGCTACAATAGCTGAGAAGTCTCCTGAACCTTATATAAGAGCTAATATGATAATGGCTATGGGAGATTTAACTACTGCTTATCCTAATGTTGTGGAACCATGGACTCAGCAGATATTTCAAGGGTTGGCTTATTAAGATTTTAACTTCTGTTTAATAAAGCTGTGCATTATTTAGACTATTAAACTTTTTACTCTTTAAGAGCTTTTAGTGACTTAGATAGATAAATTATATTGTATGTTTGTTTATTCCTTTGTGTGTATGTGTGCATTGTGTTTTCCACCTCAGATAAACATTTAATGATTTATATATATATATAATATTAGTTTAAATTATCTGTCTAACGTTTCTGTAAATGCATACAAAATTTGAAAGCTGTATCTTTAATCTTTCAAAAGTTATTTCCAATTTTTCACAAAGTTAAAAATTTAAAGGAACAATTCTCTTAATATTAGCATGGCATTTTTTCTATTAGCATAAAAACTGAATATACTATTAATTATTTAATTTTTATTTGTTCATTAAATCTGATTAAAGTAATGTGGTGGCTGTCTTCAATTGTTTATTGCCGAACGATGGCCGATTGGTTAGTGCACTGATTGTCAATACCAGAGTTCGTGGGTTCGAATCCCGCTTTGGCATGGATGTTCGTAGCCGTTCGGAATCGGCTTTAAGCAGTAGGTCCCGGTCTCATTAGCCCTCGTGTGCAAAACAGTAGACCGTAGCTCTCCAAACCAAATCAATTGTTTATATGTGGAAACTGTAGTTTTATACTTGCAGCAGTTATTTTTACATGTCTTTTCCTCATGTTTGTTTTTCTTTGAAATCCACATTCAAAATGAAGACTTTTTATTTATTTTTAATACATGTTTTAAATTTTTTATATATTATTTCTGTAATGCATGGAATTAGCTGTAAGATTTATGGATAACCTATAAAATAATAATGCAAGAGGTGTTGTTATTGACTAAATGTTTTGATGTTCACTGTCTTTAAAACTGCATAATTTAACATCAAATTGTATGTTTGAAATGTTTCATATATGCTTTAGTTTTATATTGTTATAAATATATATAGATAATTTGTATAATATTACATTTATAGGGATTTAACAAATAAAAAATTTAAATATCTTTTTCTTTATAATTTTATGTATTCAAAATGCCATGGAGTTATTTTTCTTAATTTAAATTACAATTGTTAAATTTTTTTTTCTAGTTTTCTACAATGTTTAGAACAAAAACTTGCATGGAATAGCATTAAGTTGCTTGTTTCCATTTTTATATACAAATATATTTTAAAAATCCTGCCAAATGTCATTATTTTTCACTGTACATTTCAATAACATTTTTTTTTAGGTAACATAATTTTAGAGATATCTCAAAATCCATGCACAAAGGCTTCAAATATATTTTTTTTAATTTTGTAAAAATATTAATATTTAGTATACATTTTTTAAAAGCTTTAAAAAAATTTAAATTTTATTTTAGTAAAATGTTTATACATATATTACTTTTCTCGATATGCTTAAAATTAGTTTATACAATACAAAACAATTAATATGCTTACTGTAATACTTATTTTTTATTTACTCAAAGGGTATGTGTCTCCTTAAAATCAGTCTGTAATACACATAGCAGATATGGTTAATTATATATTAAGATTTATATAGAATCCTGTAACACATATGATCTTAATATACTATGTTTTTAGTGTGTGAAATTGTAAGATTTAAAAAAAAATTATTTGCAGTTAGGATAGAGACCAAACTTTTTTTATTTTTATTTTTTTATTTTAAGACAAGTTACCTGTGTTAAAATGTTTAGCTTGAGCATAATTCTCTTTATGCAATTATTTCAATTATATTTTAATTTTTATTTCCAGGCTAAAAGATTCAAATGATCTTGTTAGAGAAAATGCAATAATTATATTGACGCATCTTATTTTACATGATTTTGTCCGAATCAAAGGTCTTATTAGTGAAGCAGCAAAATGTATTGCAGATAAGAATCCAACTATATCATTGGTGGCTAAATTTTTATTTTCTGAACTTTCGAAAAAGGTTTGTCTTAAATTTTTATTCATTCTTAAAATTTAATGTATTTTGATCCAAATATTCGTCTTTTAAATTGATATACTTCATCTAAAATCATCAAAATGCTAATTATCTTTTTCTGAATATAATTTGCTTTTATAAAATATTTTTTTTGGCTACAATTTTATTTTAAAATTATTTGTGCTTATTTTCATTTTTGTTTATAGTGAAATAATTGATTGCCATTCAATCTTGTTTGATCTCTCTCATTCTGTTTCAACATGCATGTGTGAGAGAGATTGTTTTAGTTAATCCTTTGAAATGCATAATTAAAAATTCTTTTGGATTCATTAGATATTCCTTTATAAATGCTGTCCATGAATTTTATTAATGTGAAATTAGGAAAAAGAAATTTTACATTCTTTGTGTGTGTGTGTGTGTGTGGAGGGGGGGGGGAAGAATTCCGTAGGCATCCATCAGTACTGCATAAAAATACTACTTTTTAAAAAAATTATTTTGGTTGAATAAGGCATGATTGCCATTAAAATTGTGAGATAATTTAATAGCTAAATAATTTTATGTTACTTTGGTAAGCATTTTTAACTGGAGTCATAAGTATGAAAAATCAAATTCCATTTAAATAAAGTTTTAAAAGTGTAACTTTTTCATAAGTTTAAATACTTATATTTTAAAGGAGAAAAAACATTAAGCATAATACTGCCATTTGTTGCTAATATAAAAATTGTTAAAGATGCAGAAATTAAAAAAAGAAAGAAAAGAAAAGAAAAAAAATACAAAAACATTCTTATGTCTAAAAAACAAAGAAGAAAATAACTTGTGGTTTTGCATCACACAACCACTGCTCACTAATTGTAGTTAAAATACCTTTTAAAACTCTTACTCTTTTTGCTGCATCCAATAAACACAAAATCCTGATATGGCCTTCAGATGCATGCCCTGTCCCAGTTTTTAAATAATTCTTAGAATAAATTTTAACATTTCTTTGTGATCCTATTAACTTTTTTCTGCCCCTTCTCTGGTTTTTAATTTTCTTCCATAAATGCACATTTACTAGGCAGAAGGACTAAACTAACAATCTCTGAGGTGTAATATATTGACATGTCCCTTTCTGTTTATTTTTGGTCATTAAATTTTGCAATAAATGGCTGAAATTTATCACTCACAAAAATCATTCAAAACTCAGATGGTTGGATTCTATTGAAAACAACTGAAAGACTTAATTAGAAATCCAACACCAAAGATAGTGCTTCTTCGGAATTAATTCTGAAGACAGCTAGAGCCCATCTAGGGCTGTCATGCCCTAGATGGGCTCTAGCAGTGAAGAAGAAATATGTCATTCAAATATTTGTAAACTGTGTTTTTTTATCTGTAATAAAATTAATTTCCTCTGCATTTCAATCTTTAGCCATCATTTCCGTTTATTTCATATAAAAGAGGAAAAAAAAAACCACTGACAATTTTTATGGTTCAGTTATTAAAAATGATAGTATTTAATATTTAGTTGAAAATAATATTTAATTGAGCCAAATAGATTTTGGATTTGCATATTGATTTGGGAGGATACAATCAAAGATATTTTAAACAAAAATTTCAGATTTTGGTGTTTTTATTGCAAAATCTAACTTTTTTGCTGCAGTTGATGTTGTTAAATTGTATAACAAAGTTTCTTTGACTCATTGGACATTTGGGGAATAGCTATACTATCAGGATGCCCATTGTATTCTTTATCTCTAAGTTAATCACTCCTGGTACTCCTTAATCTTGATTAAAAGTATTTGTGATTATCATGGAGTTGTAAATAAAAATATTTTCTCTTGATTGAGGTTCGAAAGTAACGAGCCACAACTCATTTTTCCACATATTTTACAAGACAAATTTAGTGATTTCACTAAATATTGGATATTTAAAGATCTCTAGACTGCCAAATATAAATATTTGATACTAAAATTTTTGTTATATTTTCTGCCAGCTATATATACACTCTCTCTCTCTCACACACACACACACACACACACACACACACACACACATATATATATATATATATATATATATATATATATATATATATATATATATATGAATATAAATACAGAGAGAGAGAGAGATTAATTCTAAATAATGATTTTAGAAGCATTTGTTTTATATTACTTTTTGAAAAAACTCAAAATATGTCAGAATTTAATATTTTTAAAAAATCTGGCTTTAAATAGGTTTTTTATGTTTCACCCGACTTCAGTAATAGAAATTTGTTTAAGAATGGTACTAGTCTTCTAAAGTCAGGATTAGTTTTAAGATTCTGAAACCTTAAATTCTCAGAAATAGGAGATAGGCTTAGCCCTCTCTTCCTCTTTTTGAGGTTAAAATAAGCTCTACATGTTTTCTCATTGATGACAGACTTTTGTGATTAACTACTATGCCACCTTGTAAATATTATCTATTTTATAATCATCCTCCAACCAGTTTTGATTACAATTTATAACATTTAAAAATTAATAATCATTAAAATTTTAAATTCTAGTTATGGATTTAGAGCAGTTTGATTCTAAGAATTTCACATCTAGATTTTTCTTTGGGATATATGTAATTATGGAATTGGCAGCAAACTAACTTTATGTTATAAATTCTTTTTAATATGGCACAACAGTTCCAAAGATACACAGATAATGGAATATACAGATTCCAAGTTAAAATAATCACGCAAATATATTGAGTTTACAGTCTACAAATATCTGGTTAAAATAAATAAAAATACACAAATTGTAACAATATAAAGTCTCTTGAGTAGGGTGCCAGTCAAGCTAAGGCCAAATATGAAGGGCATTGTATGTTAAAACAAGAGTTCGTGGTTTTGAATCCCCCTATTGGCATGAATGAAGTCATTTCAAAATTAATTTTAAGCAGTATTTCTTGGTGTGTGGATGTTGTGTTGCAAAAAATTTATCACAGTCTTCCAAATCAAAGCAAACTTTGAATCCTATTTTCAATTATTATTTGTTGATTTTCTTGTTGCATACATTCCTGTTTTGTATATATTTTAATTCAATTTTTGTATAGGGAAATGTCATCTATAATATAATTCCTGATATCATAAGTTCTCTGAGTGACCCCAAATCTGGTATTGATGAAGAAGCTTTCCAGACAGTTTTGAGGTACGTAATGAGGAACATCTTTTACTGTATATTTTTGTTGTATGTTCACTAGGAGTTTCTTTTCAAAAAGTCTAGGATTACCTCAGCTTCATACCATATCCATATATAATATATATATGAATGTTAATTATTTAATAGCACTATATTCTTTAGCTGATAAAGTTTGTTTATATTCTCAGGTACATGCTGCAATATATTGAAAAGGAAAAACTTATTGAGGGCCTTGTTGAAAAATTATGCTGCCGTTTTTCTGATTCCAGGTAAGTTTTCTTTTAAATACATATGCACACTATCAACTAAAAACAATCTCTATGTTATATAGAATAGTTTTGTCTGTTAGTCTGTCTATTTGTCATAGAATCGTTGGCAATTTCACTGACCGGGACCAAATTCAGTGCAATTTAATTTTTTTGGATGAAATAAGTTAACAATAGTAATCTACAGCACTTAAAACTTTCAGTATGCTTATTTCATTTAAATCTATCAGAATTTATGATATAAAATGTAAATGTAAAAAAAAAAATATATATATATATATGATGTATCAAAATTGTTACAACTAAAAATTATCTAAAATTCTCCTTTTGCCCTTTCACGTTCTTTCATACCAAATTTCCAAGCTGTATAATGTCAGATTTAAAAAAGTGTTTGCCAACTTAAATTTTTTTTTTATCATCTGCTAGAATAAATGCTATTTTTCTGTCCACTGGCCACAACTGTCCCAGGAAAATAATTTCACTCCTCTGATGTATAAATTACTGCATATGTTGCTTTCAAGCTAACTGAAAGAATCATAGTTCATTTTTGGCTGCCAATAGCATGAAGTAATTTCTTGAACTCTTTAGATAAAAATTCGCTTAATTACTTGCTGATGGGGGAAATTTGTGAAAGTGTGTATACTTAAGCATTCAGTGCAAAGCTCTTGTCTTGTTAAGATGCCCATTTTTAGCATCGATAAAGTTACACAACGTTGGACTTTGCAGTTTTTAATGGAGCCCTGACTGTAAATCACTTAGTTTCTCTTATTGTCCAGTAACCTGAGCAATCCAAATAATAGGGACTACAATTTTCTGTTGTATAAGCCAAGAATAATTTCGTCCTGGTTATATGTATGTATGTGTGTATGTATGTATATGTATATATATGAGAGTGAGGCAGAGAAATTGAGTTATGTAGATATTTTTCTTCCTTTTTTACTTTTAAATTAATTATTCTGAATATTGTTTATAGGCAAGTTGTTGTCTGAAATGAGATATAAGTCTAACACGCTGGTTGTTAACCAATATCTACATAATATTGATAATTCATGAACATAAAGTTTTTATATAACAAAGTTTAAAAACCTTAAAAATTAAAACAGATAATGAAAAATAAAATTGAAGAACTTTGGATGTGTCTTTGAACCAAGTTTAAAACTTTTTCTGAAAAACCAATTAAAATTTTATTATGAAATTTTGTTGTATCATTCCCATATTATTCATTTTCCTTCACTGATTATTCGATTCATTTGGTCCCGAATTTATTCCCTTGCAACCAATGTTGTTTTTTCCAAATTATTCATTTTCCTACATCTATAACGCAATTTCAGACCTGTGTTTTTGTTTTTCCAGAAGTATTATTTTGTGAAATCTAAGAGAATTTGGGTTAAATGTTTAATGATGTTACTGTCTAAATAAGAGTTTGGCAGAATTCTGTTAATACTTTCAATTTTTTCAATTATATTATTATTCCTTCTTTTACCTTCTGTATTCTTATATACTCTGCCTGACAAGAAATCACTGAATGTTATTTCTTTTATGAATTTTACCAAGTAGTTCTGGAGTTTAGAACATTCTTTACAAATTAGTAACTGTTCAGTTAACAAACTTTTTTTTTTCTTTAAAATTAGTATAAAAAAAAGATTGGCTGAATCAATCAGCAATTTGGCAGAAGTGTGTTGTTGAACATAACAATCTTGTTACTCAGTGAGGATGAAATACAATAATGGCATTTCTCCGTTAAGCCGCAATAACCTTTCACCAGTTCTTTAGTGGCACTATACGGAGGCAGACATAATTCAGTGTATTCTTATGGTAGATTTATGTCGATTTTAAAACAGTGGTAAATGAAAATTAAAGAATGGAAAAGAGTCCCATTCCTTAGCTTATAGGAACATTTATTATTTTCTGTTACTTTCTGACTTGTTAAAAAAAAAAATACTTGTCCCTTGACATGACGCCAAAAGCAAAAAGCTAAATGGCTAAAAAAAAGATACTTTTTCTTAAAAAAAAAAAAAAAAAAAAAGAGCGGGTGACCTCTTCCCCTATTTTGGCCAAAATAATGCCCACTCAACACCGTGCATGGCGACATCAGTAGGAAAATCTCACCAGCGGGAACCCAAGACGATCACCAAAACGTAGCATGAATAGGAAGAAAAGCCTAGAAATTTTATGCCACCAAGCAACGCTTAAGCTGGACAAAT
The DNA here is from genome assembly GCA_032207245.1 of Pardosa pseudoannulata. Classification (NCBI taxonomy): domain Eukaryota; kingdom Metazoa; phylum Arthropoda; class Arachnida; order Araneae; family Lycosidae; genus Pardosa; species Pardosa pseudoannulata. Next base: position 100,023,153 of record CM063498.1, on the reverse strand, counting down.
GGTGGAAGACAGGGAGAGCAAAACAGCAACCCAGGAATGGTCAATGTGAGAAAATTCAAGGTGAATTGGACATGGACAAGCCCCATTCCATAAAATAAGGGATCAGGAAGCCAGCAATTCCTGGCATTTCCTTTTAGATGAAATGTGGCTATACCATATGTGTTATCAATAATTTTTTTCTCACTTCACTTAAATAGGAAGGGTGCAAATGGTGCCAATTTGTGGTAAAGGACATTATTCCGATGAAACACAAGAACCATAAAATAAACACTCATAAATTAGGATTATAGTCAAAAGACTGTAAACATCATTTGTATATCTTCTTATATCTTCTGCTTTGTTTGTACGTGAAAAGAGAGGCTATCTTTTTCATATTTTATCATCCTTGTAAATTTTGAGTATAATTTTTTCATTGTGCATAACTGTCTTGTGTAGATTAATGGTTTATTGGAATCATATATTCTATTTTAAACAATTTTTGTTAAATTTCCCGTAATAACAATTTTTCAAATTTATTTCAGCACTGAAATTCAAATACACGAGTTGACTTTTTGCTTGAGTATTCTTACCCTCAATGATAAATGCTATAGCAAGCTGATGGAATTCAAGAATCAATTAAAAGAAAGAATGAGTGACCCCATTGTTATGAAGTATATCACAAACATCACAGCAAATGCAAAGAAAAATGATGCAAAGACTGCTGCTGAACTGGAAGCTTTTAGAAAAGAATTGGGAATCTGAATGAATGAAATTGAACTCTATCATATTTGATTTATCAGTTGTATATATTTTTGTGTGTAATTATCATTCTGAAAATTGCTATTATGGATCAAATTTTGACTATACTGATAAATTTTTCATTTATGAATTGTTAAGTTTTTAAACATTTTAAGTTATTTTAAATTCTCTGTAAAAACTGATTAATCACATATGAAATAATTTTATAAAAAAACAAGTAGATCAGATTATTAATTTGTAGATATAGATTAAATTATTTTGTATCATTAACATGCTGTTGTGCCCTTTTTGTGTGTTAATCTAAAAAAAAAGTAGATTGCAATGTGTTTTATGATAAAATGAACTTTTTTCCTCTTACAGCTTTTTATAAAATATTTAACTTCAAGTTCCTTGTAAAAGCTATAAAATTGATTGCAATTTTCCTGTTTTTAAGAGTTCCAGGAATATTTTTTGGTTTTTTAAAGTTTTAACATTCAAAAATTTTCTCCATATTCTGAAGCTCAGTGAGTTGAAACTATGCAATCATCCTTCTTGAAATGAAATACATTACTGTTATATTCAGTATCATGGTGCCACATATTTTATAAGCAGAAGAGGTGAAGAGGTCTCCAGGTGGAAATTTAGTGTCATTTTTAACAGTATTCCATTGATGTGACTTGTTTGGGACCAAAGCTAGTATTAGATGAATGAAGTTGATTAGATGAGAGAAAATTCATATGATAGGCATAACCCATTGTAGTGAATCATTTATGGACCTAATGAAATTTTTATTATAACCAAAGATCTGGTTTTGTTGGAAGCAGTTATTGAAATGACTTATAATACTGAATCATTAATTACTTAAGTAAATAATTTATCGTATTATTAGAAATGAAAATTTTCTCAAGTATTGTATTTCTTATGTAAATTTTAATTGTATGTTCAAATACATTTCGATTGTATGTTCATCAGTTTTCTAATCAACAATTAGGAAAGTATTTTTCCCTACTTATTATATCCCCCCCCCCCAAAAAAAAAATCAGCCATATTAGGATTTTAGAGACTAAAGTCATTGCTAGTTTTTTATTTTGAAGGTGAGGAATCATCTTCCTCAACTGCATTTTTGTATTTTAGAATTTGGGATTCAAACCCACGAACGATGGCCAAATGGTTAGATTGTTAATCTTCAGTACTGGAGTTCGTGGATTCGAATTCCACTGTGGCATGAATGTTTGTAGACTTTCAGAATCGGCTTTAAGCAGTAAGTCCCAGTTTCATGAGCCCTCATATCACAAGTAGACTGTAGCACTCGAAGCTAAATGTAGTACCAAAGATAAGCACCCTAATCATTCAACCGTCATTTGACTACTAAAATGGAATTGGCAACTATATTGTGATGCCATATTTTCCTTTTAATTATCTGTTAAAAATAATTACTAAAACAAATTAATAAAATAATTTAAATACACTTTCAGATTTTTTGTCAATTTCCAACCCTTACCCCATTTTTAAGTTCTTTTATGTGTAACATTACTTTTGATGAACTTGAAAATATTTGTTTACTATAAGAAGACTTACATTTTCTCAGAAGTACAAAATAAACATTTAAAATAACATTAGTTGAAGAAAGAGTTAATTCAATTGAATTAGTTAAAAGGTCCATTAGTTAGGTTTTGAATGTATCTAATTTCACTAATAAACCAGTTGATGCAAGCTATTTCATTTTGCTTTTCTGTGAATGTTGTTTATTAAACATATCTACATCCTCACTGCTGTCATTTTTTGCATGATAAATCTATGATAGCATAAATTAATCCACTTGATCATATTTCAAATTTTGGATTTATTAGAGAGGACATGATATGAAGAATACACTGGTGTTCACCCAGATGAAATTTGTGGAATTAACCCACTCTTATAGACCAATAGACTGAAAAAAAAGTCCATAAATAAAATTAATGCCTCAGTTTATGCATTTGTTTTATATGTTGACACTTCTATTATATATATATTAGATATAATATACACACCTGTGTTATATTATAATTTCACAAATTGGCCAGAATGTTACATTTAAAAATTTAACTACTTGCACTATTTTGGTCTAAAACCCCTCCCATAAAAGAATATGTGTATTGCTGGAAAAATGTACTCTAATAAAAACTTTTCTATATGATAGTTAAAAAAATAAGTGGTTAATGTTTACTTTCTTTGTATTTCAGTTCTCTTTTAGAGTAAAAATGTTGTAACAAAAATGGTTTCTTAAATTTGCTGGACAAAAAATAATGTTAAATGTACTAAAAGAAAACTGATATACTCAGAACTAGGAAGTACCCTGGTGATAAACATTCATTTGAGACTAGTATGTTTTTTATTTGCTTTATTTCATTTTTGTGTCTATGTAGCATTAGATATTCATCAATATATACATAGATGAAATCCTTTATTAATATTTGTGAGTGGACATTGATTATTAGAAAAACATTTCATGATATGTTAATGCTTTATTCACTGTATAAATTCTTAACACTTCATGAAGTGTTTGTTGTTGCCTTATACATAAAAGTATCTTATCTATCATTATCTACATATATCTGATCTTCAACTACATCTTTAAATCACGTATGTAGGTCTTAGGTATATTGTTTAGGGAAAGACTATTAGTATACTATTAGTTTTCTAATCTTACTCTATAAGCAACAATATACAATATGTATGAATACTTTCCCATAAGCTTAATGATATTGATTAATATCAAATCATGTATTTGTATATAATGTGTTTTTTGTACAAATTTTACTTTGAAATTTTTTGAAAACTCATAATAAAATATTTTTATGCTATATTTGTGTCATTCATAGAAATGTACATTTGAAATTCTAAAGTCTTTGTGTAAGTCAGTAGTGGCTCCTGTATTTATGCACCTGAGCAGGTAACTCCCCCCTCCCCTAACCTCTTTATTGGTGGTTTGTTAGAAAAATTAAGAAATAAATATACTTCAGTACTCCTAAATTGTGTTTAAGGACTATATTCGGGTGCCATTACATATATTTATCTTTTAATTGTGTTAAATATAATTAGAAAACAAATTATACAAAATAATATAAAAACACATTCAGATTTTTGTCAATTTTCTATCCCTAGTCCCTCTTTAGCTAATACTCTGTGTTGTTACTGTAGCAGAGAGGCCTTGTTGCTTTTCTCGATCACACATGTGATCATAGAAACATCCTTGAATACCAATTTTATGTTAATAGAAGTAGGAGGGGAAAAGCATAGCTCATATCATTCTGTTTGCACAAATTCTTTGTGCACCAGTTTACATTGTTTTCAATCTAGTCCAAACTCACCCTTGGTTTACTATATTTCGTTAGTTTATTTGTTTTTCAAGTTTTTTAATTATATTCTTATAGGTATCATTTTCCACAATAGATTTGTTGGTTACTAATAATAGATAATAGATAAATGACATTAACCCTTTGCCTTAAAACAACGTATGGGAGACGTGATTGTACTGTTGTGCCTAAAATGAGAACCTCGTATCGCACACATGATGATTCTGTTTGGGTAGAAGTAAAAAGCTTGTCAGACACATGATGATTCTTTCTGGCCAAAAGTGATAAGCTTCTATCAGTAATAAAACAATACCCCTTACAAAATTTTGACTAATATTATACATTATTCACTTATAGGTTATTCATGCAATAAATTTTACACAGAAAACATTTAAACGACTGAAAATTTTTACTTTTGTTATACAACCAAAAATGCAGAAATATTAGTATGTGAAATAAAAACATTAATAAATTTTTTTAATAAAAATGAAATGAAATATAATTATCAAATTCTGTGGTTTTATTAAATAGTAAATGCAGTACTATTAATGTCCACTGGTTTGCTCACAATTTAGTCCATGATGAAACTACTGGTCACGATGCATGAGAAAAGCTTTCATCGAAAGTGGCACACACAATCGTCACTTGATTCATAAGGCAAGAGATTAAAGCTCATTGTTATTACTATTATTATTTAACATTACTTTGGGGGCAATAAAAATATAATTTTTTTAAATTGCTAAGAACTTTAAACTTCTTGGTGGAAATATTCATATGTTTGTTGGGGATATTTATCTTAATTTTTATAATAAATAGATTTATATATATATATATATATATATATATATATATGTATATATATACATATATATATATATATATGCAATTAAATACACATCTTTGAATATCTAAAAAAAAAATTATTTATTTGTTGTTCAACAGTTTGATTTTCAGTTGGTATTTGTAAATGCTTTTATGCAGCCATAAAAGAAGAGTGAAAGCGAATGTATGTTGAGAATATTACAAACAAATGAGGTATCACAAATTCTATAAAATAAATTTATTTAGTAGTATTTACAAATTGCACAAATTTTCAAAGACACTATTGTGCTAACATTTCTATATTTTAATAATACAATTGTCATAGCATTTCATCAAAATAGAAGAGCACAACATTAAAACAAACAATGTGTCATTTTTTTTTCTGAAAATACAGTTCAATACAAGTTCCACTGTAAATGAGCCCCAAAATTAATATTTGTTTCTGAATATGATAAAAAATATTGCTCTTAAAATGGACGGAAGTTTGATATATGTTTGATCCAGTTTAATGTAATATTTAAAGTGTATACATTTAAGAAAATTAAGAAACCTTTTTAAAGAAGGTTTTTTGATTTGTTTTCATTTTATTTATTAAAATGTAATGAGAGATGTAGAATCAGAAATATATCTGCTAAATTTCCTGTGAAGAAAAGATGAAGTATGGAGAAACTTCTTATTTACTTTTGTTGGTGTTTTCTCCATCTGATAGAAACATTAAATGAAACTGCTAGTCCGAATATTTATTATCTTTTTAAATACTGTAATTGCTTTAAATCTGAGACAGGATTTCATGTACAATTGAAAACAACTTAAATATGCAGTATTTTGTTTATACTTGTTCTTGCACATTAATATAAGCATATTTACAGACAGACTTGCAAGAATGCCTTTGCAAACTTATATAGAAATTTTTAAGAGTGTTTTGTTTGTTTCAAGCTCTATGTTTCACTCTAATTGATAATAATCTACCCCATCCTATCCTCAAAATTTGCAGCAATGAATTAGGGTACTTCAGTTAGTTATATTTGCTGTTTTAAATGGAACATTTTAGGTGCTTAATTTCTGATGACATTTTTTGCAACCATAAATGTTTTAAAATAATTTGATTTATAGAAAGAAAATATGCTTGTATCATTAGATTATTCATCTGTGATAATTGCTGTGCTTTATACAGGGTTCCCACGGTCCTTAAAAGTCCTTAAGAATTCCTTAATTTTAGCTTTGATTTTTAAGGGCCCTTAAAACTACTTAATTTTTACCAAAAGTCCTTAAAAACTCCTTAATTTTAAAATTGGAACTCTATCAATTTCTTCCATGGTAATATACAAAAATATAAAAGAAAAAGTAGCTGAGTTACAGAACTTGAGCTAAAAAATTTCTGATACAAAAAAAAGAAATTTGTTGAACTTTCAAAATGAAATTATTTATGTATGTGAATTTGCACTTTGGAAATTTCTTTGTAAATAGTAAATAAATATTTGTTAAAGTTCATACATTCTTTTACATTTTCTAGCCAAAAGTGCAGTAAAGAAAATCCTCAAATACATAGTTGTCAGTATATTACTGTAGTAATTCAAAATTCCTTTTCTTGATATCCTTAAAAAATTATGAAAGTACTTTTAGCTTATTAGTATTTATGGTCATGAGCAAGAAAACTTATTTGACGAATAATCTTTCACATACTGAAAAGGTTTAAGTATAAAGTCAGCTGTCCTTTTCTAATAGCTAACAGTCAAGCAGATTTTAACTAAATGAAGCATGGAGAGTGGGGGTTTTGTAGATATTTCAGTTACTTATGAAAGTTTAATTTTCTTTGGACTGAATGTAATAAAAAAGTCTAAAACTTTATTCTTTCCCAGGCAACGTTGGGTATAATCAGCTAGTATATAAATACATATATCAGTCATTTTTAAACCCTCAGAAAGTACTGTTTATTATATTGTATTTTATTAAAAATTTGTTTTTAGTTTGATCACCTAAAACACTGTAGATGTACATTTTTCAAAACTAGTTTTTGTCAAATAGATTTATTGAAATATTGTAGGGCATTTCTTGAACATGCCTTGTCTGGTTCATAAACATTAAAATGTTCTGCAAGAAATAGGGTTTATGTCGTTATGCTGTGTATTTCAAGTAGGTCCTTATAAAAAATTACTTTGGTCCTTAGAAAGTCCTTAAATAGTCCTTAATATTTCTTCTGGAAAAAGAGTGGGAACCCTGTTTATAGAAATCTAATGTTTTACTCCTCTGCTTAAGAAACAAGTAAAACACTTAAAATTTTCACTATTTCCACCTAAATAACATCTTGCACATTTCAACTTTTAACATATATAGTCTTTTAGGAAGGGAAGGGAATGACAGGAGTTAGATAAATTATATCTATGTTAGTTTTTGTTAGATGCTATTCTAAAGTTATTGAGGCCAACCTAATCATCTCTGGCAAAAAGAATTTTGAATTATTAACTGATTTATTTTTCTAAACTGCCAAATTGGTTCATAAGTGAAAACTGCATGACATTTTGCATAAAATGAACAAAATGGTTATGAATTAATTAAAATCAATCTTGTAGGAATGGTGCTTTTGGCTAGCTTTGCACAACAAATTATAATTTAATCTGATTAGGTCAATGAATGCCTTTGAATAGCAGTCGCGGAAATATAATCAATTATTGGGAACAGTGATTATCCTCTCTATAGCTAAATATTGCTTATCTAATGATGTATAATAATTCAGATGTAACTTAAAAACGCATGTGTTCACGTTTGTTTTGGGGCATTATTTCTTATTGGTGGTACTTTAAATAATTAGTTACTTTCGCTCAGGTAAATAATTTTGAGTACTTGCATGTATTTTCAAGTGAAAAACGAATGTAGTGAATTCTGACTCATAAACGTTGTTGTTATCTGTAGAATATACATCTAAGTGTGTGCGTAGGGTAGGTGGGTGAAGTTTTACATTTTTCAGTTTTAAATGTAAAAATGTTGGAAGAATTGTCGTCTGCAGATGGAATATTAATTATTTAGAACAGGGGTATCCAAATGGCAGGTCGCATATCTCGGGTTATGTGTAATTTTTGCTAGCCATTTCGGAATTCTCGAAATTTGTAATTGAAACAAATATCGTACTGACTATAGTATATGTAATTCGATTGTTTTATCAATTTAACTCGCGCTCTGTTGTGTGAAGGTGAAAAACCGATCTTTTAGAAGAGATTTTGTTTGTTAGATATAATTCTACTGGTTTCACTGATAATCGTAAATATTTGTCTGAAGACCAGATTATTTTAATGAGATATAAATGGGAGGAAAGTCGAATAATTTAAGAGAACCGAGGTGGGGGTGGTGTGATGTGTTCTGGTGATACGGATTGTTTAGTTAGCTTAATGGCCCAGACACCAGTCATGCTAGAATATTTTATCTATAACTATCAGATACAAAATTTGGAGCAAATTCTTATAAACACCCTAGAGACGAGACTCTCATAATATGCTGATGCAGTCTAAAAGATTTTTTAGCTCAATTTAGGATTACGATGAAGCTAGGAGAGGTTGTGATTCATTTTAACGCACAAGTTACTGTTTGAGTCCCAGAGGGTTTTGAAAAAACACTGTCAAAGAATCCCGAGCAGCGCAACCGCGCTTTATCTACATGGTTACGAAAAGACCCAAGCAGCGCTATAGCGTTTCTTTTATGTCGATAAATCCAATCCCAAGCGATGCGATAGCACTTCTTCTATTTTACGTTGTAAACATATATGCTTCAATATGTCACTATTATTATAGCATTGTGTCTTCTATAAAATGTATTATTTATATGAAAAGATGAGCTGTGTGATATAGTTGCGTTAGTAAATCTGAGTACGCGTGACTTCGACAGTCGATCGCGCACCATCATCAGTGGTTCTCAACACTCGGAATATGCTGGGTTTTCTCGACATAAAAACTGAAAAGAGTTATCGTGCTGCTTGAGACTCAAACGGTTAAATGAAGTCAAATTTTGAGAAAATTGAGAAGTTATTTTAAGAGTTTGAAAGTGATTAATTCAGAATAAGGGGAAATCTTGTGGGATTTCTGATTAAAGGGAAAGTGAAAGGACCGATATTGGAATACGAGATTTCTAACTTTTTAGGATATACAAAAAGAACAGCTTATCCAATGCCGCTAAACCTGAATCTTGAAGACTTCATATATATATATATATATATATATATATATATATATATATATATATATATATATATATATATATATATATATATATATATATATGGGAGAAAACATTTTTAAATCTTCAATGTTGTGACATTTAGATAGCGATTCTGTTTTAGTTTCTCTTCTTATACCCAGGAATAGAGTTATAGACTAAACACATTTTTTCATGCTTGGCCAGTTGGCTTGGATAGATAAAAACACTTTTTTTCCTCCAAAATATTCTAGAAATTTCTCCGGAAGTGCGTTGGAATTTTAAGCAGTCAGCTTCAACATTATTTATTTTCATTTTTGAACACCGGCGACTTGAACACGTTTGCAAGAAACTTCATGTTTAAAATAGCTGTTGTATTAGTCCAACAAACAACTGCGTAATTTCTAGGCCACTTTTAAGAAAGTCATAAATTTCTATTTCTATTCATTCCAAAACACATGTGGGCTTGTTTATGACTTAGTTAAAATGAAATTTAACACAATGTGTAAGTTAAGAATATCGTATTTATCATTTCTTTATGAAATTGAATTATTTTATCAGGATGCAGTCATGATTGTCCAAACACCACACTTGTGTAATTGTTATTCACTCATCATTTAAATGAATCTCAGTAAAGAAATTAGAGGATCTCCATTTGTTCTGTTTTGAACTTTGGACTTTTTCCTGAATTAAATAATGGTCTCTCTGTAAAATATTCATTTAACAGGATTTTTTTTCAAACATGCCTTTCTTGTTACCATAATTCATTCTCATTTCTCCTCCCACCCCTTTAATTTGTGAACAGGTGCGCAGTGGCAAGTACGTGCCGCTCGATCAGGGATTTCAATGTATTCCCTTCGTCTGAGCATTACCGACAAGTTCGACAAAAAACAGAAGACAATATATTTATGTACACGCTTGAATTATTGTGACTGGTTACAATCTATATGCTATTCTATATGGTAATTGCCAGTGTACCTCCAGTCCTTTATGTTGTATTTCAAGTTTTTAATGAATGAGTAGGACGCTGCCTACCAGTACCAGAATTCATAGTTTGGAATCCCATTGCTGGCATGGGTGTATATAGCTGTTAGTTTTAAGCACTAGGTCTTTCGTGCTGTTTAAACGTAGACCATAACATTCCCGATCAACCAGTCATTTTTTTCATTGACACTCTTAATTATTTTCGTGCAAAGAGAAAACATAACAGTATCGCGATACCATCTGATTAACCACTTAACAGTTCTAGAAACTTTGAAAAACAACGATCCCCAAAATATCTATCTTTATTACCGAAATTGTATTTATGTTAGCAAAATACACCATAAATTATTTTGCTGGTCCCCAAATTAAGTATAATGTTGTTTGGATATATTATTATTTTTAAATTAAAAAGCACATTAAACTATATTAGACGAGATAATCTTAAAAGTGAACTTTAAAAACTACTTTTCGTACCCAGTATGGCAAATCACACTTCGTACAAATAGTATTACCCGCACGAGGTACGGTTAAAACTGTGAAGTGGTTAATTCATCGGCAGTTGCGAAATTTTTTAACACTCCAACAGTTGCGTCAAATTGGCAATATATACGGCTTCTTAAGCTGCTTATGTGTGTTTCTAAATGTTAATCAAATAAATATTTTATTACCAATTATTATACATAAGTTTTCCCTTTTGGGTTTTGAATATTTATTATTTTCTCTAACATCTAAAATTAATCCTAAGCAGAGACGTAGTGAGAATTGTTCCGAGGAGGGAGGGGAGTTAACCCCTTTCGATTCATAATCGAGATTAATTCAGCAAACTTAATATAATACATATATATACAGCAATCTCATGGGGAGTTACAATACCCACATCCTCCCTTCGCTACGCTACTAATTCTAGGTGATTGTAGAAGTCAATCGTGTACAGTCAGTCAAAGTAAAACTATGCTTTTTTTTTCTGCTCAAATTTAGATTTCAGGCCTGAACAACACGTTAGGACATATAGATAATAGTGTAGATTTTGGGTAGTGTACAAGTTTTATTCTGATCCCGTTTTTTTCTTCTGTTCCATACCAATTTATGTGCATTGTACTTTGGGCTGCAATGTCGAGTCTGTCTTTGCAGCAAGTATGACGTCGAATACTGCACGGTTTTTAAATTTAATAACTACTGTTCACACTAGCTTGACTAAATTAAAATTTCTAGGTCGACAATGAATTGATATCTCAAACGTTAATTTTGATTAGATTACTGGGAATGAGGAAAATTAATTTGGGGATTAAAAAGTTTAATATTGTTTAAAGTTTAAAGGTATTTATGTTAAAATATTTATTAACAGTTTCATTCATTATCTAAGAGAACAGCCTACTTTAAAAGTTCATTTTTGGAGAAAACTGATTACTTCTTATCAAAGAACATAATTTTAGGTTTCCAAATCTGCTTTCATTTTGTTTCTACGATAATTAGAATACAAGTTACGTGTAATTTACTAAATAGAGAGTGGTATTTTAATTGATTAGAAGTGCCTTTTGAAGGTCCTAAAGAAAGATAAACATTATTTTCTTACGTAATTTTGTTAAACTTAAAAGAAAACAAATTACAAAAACTTTTTGCATTTTTATTTTAGTACTGACTCTATCCATTGAACTAGGTAAATATATACTGAAGTCTATTTTCTTTAAAAGTGTTGAAATACTGAAATTTTTTATGCGGTATACCTATCTCTACGGATGTGCATCAATTTTACGCAATCGTAATGTAGACAAAAAATTTTTAGTGTATTAGTTCTACTCATGCAAACATTACAACAATAATAAATAGGAATGTACGACAATAGTTCAATCTGTTATCCGATATTGTTATCTCAAATGAAACAAGCAATAAGCAACAGTAGAAAGAACGAAACGCAGAATGTCAATCAGAGTGAAGAGATTTTGAAGGTTTTAGTTGCTTGGTTCGAGTATTGAAAAATAAAATGATAGAATATTTTTTGAATTAGTAATTTATTGTGAGCCTCAATATTGTCTCATATTTTCATTTTTTACTTACAGTGTATAATTACATTGCTTTCTGAGTGTTGTTATATGCGTTCGTTCATGCTTCAAATTGACGCGTGTTCGTGGAGATAGGTATATAAGAAACGTCCTTAAATCTAGTGTTAAGGACCTATGGACATCTTGAACATTTTAATCAAAACAGAATTGAAGCACAAGTTAAAGAATTAAAAAATTTAATATTATGCTGAATGAGGTCTGCCGGAGACAGTTCTTGACGTCTTGGAGACGTTAAAGTCTACATTGGCACATGAAATGACTGACTTATCCCAAACGTCCTTATATCTCAAGGGGTAAAGTAAACAAAAATGTGTCAAAAAATTCACTTTTTAAACTTCAAATTGAAGAGAACACGCTTAGTGTACTAGTTTCACTTTGACTGACCTGTACCTCACAGAATTACCTCCTAGTGACGCGAGTGTTGGAGTGTTAAGGGATTACGTAGAGGCAACTAGAAACACGCACGCACAACAAAACGTTATGTACAAATCGAATATACGACCGTCGCTTTATACAAAGTTCACTGCTTTGGGGTGCTATAGGGCAAGCCCCCTGATGCCTGCCGGGTACTGTCCGGCGTAGTAGAAAGGTGGCTTGATGTCGGGGTACTGGTGGTGAGGCATGCCGTTAAAGGCTGCCGCGTACGGGTCCCCGGTGCCGCCGTGCTGGAGGTGCTCTGGGCCGGCGGACGTGAAAGCTGAGGTGCCGTCTCCGGTGAGGCCTGTCGGTCCAGCGGCGTTGGGTGGCTGCGGGCCGGCGGCACTCCAGCCGTTGAAGTTGGACCGGGCGGCGCTGTTCCAGGCGCTGTCGTCGCCCGAGGGGGCCGAGGCGCTTGGGGGATGCTGGTGGTGGGTGTAATCCACGGCGCTGCTGGCCGGCGGCACGCTCGAATGCAGCATCGACATCATCTGCAAAGGAGGAAACACAAACGGTAATTTTTCATTTGCCGATGTTCGCATGCAAGATTCTATAGGGGCTGGATGTGGGATGGGAATAAGTTCCCATGTAAGAACATATTATTTAAAATTCAATTAAAAATAGATTCATTAAAACTGCAATTACAAAGACATACTTGACGTTTTATATAATAATGACATTTTGAAAATAAATTCTACAGCGTACAGAATTTCATAAAACTTTTTGTAGCACTTTTCCCATAGTATTAACACATTGTGTGCGGGTACATTTCTCAACGGAACTGTACTAGGAGCGGGCGTTTTGCTTTTAAATTTAGTTATACAGTTAAATCTCAATAGATCAAAAATTATTTAATTTTTGAACCAACATTTCGTATTTTATATTGAAGTATATAAATATATATAAATAGAAATATATAAATAACATAACAATCATAAAATTTTTGTAAACAAAAAAAAAAAACCATTTTTTAGAGGATAAATTTATTATAGTATCTTAAATACGAAAAATCAAATAGAAATAGTAGTATATAGTTTTAATTTTTTCGAATTATGTTATATATAAACATTTTTAGATTATAAAAAATGAAAGACAAGAACATTCAGCTTCGTTTTCCTGTATATACCGTTATTTTTGTACCAACAAACAAACCATGTTGTTACACTAACCAGTACTAGTACGTGTCCCGCGCTCAAGTATCAATCGTCAGAAAACGTACTATAGTACGTGTCCCGTATGGAATGTGTTAAGTGCATAAATAATTCCAAAATATAAAATATCAAATCAGATTTATCTAAATAATATTAATATCATAAAATTTCACTTCAATAATTAAATATATATATATGGGATTATAGAGATATAGGGTTTTTTAGAAAACAAATCTGTGTATTCCCAAAAGGGAACATTGGAATGCTTCACTGTACAAAATTACGTCTATTTTTTTTAATTGAATCCAGCGTAACTAATTAATGTTCAAATATAGAAACATGACAAAAATCCCTAATATCTGCTTTCTTTTTTTTTGGGGGGGGGAATTTTCTTTAATATAGTCTTTATAATTGAATTTAAATGAAATTTTGAAGAATATTACTTCTTGAAGTTCGATCATAATATGCCGTTTGAAAGGTTCATACAGTTATAGATACATGATTATAGTTACATGATCATTTCTACCATTTCCTCCTCTCTTTAAACAAGTTGTGAAAGGCAAAATCCGTGTGAACTATGACATTTCTTTTAATTTCAATAATACTGCAAAAATTTGAAATGAAACAATATAAATCGCATGATTCAACTATAATTATTTAAGTTCTGAGTTGTAGCAGTGTATCGGTCATATTGGATTCCTCTAGTTCCATGTTAACTTGTGGGGAAAGTGGTCTACTTCTGGGCAGCTTGCATTAACAAATTTATTTAAACAAACTTTTACCACGGGATAAAGCGGAAAATTATTCAGGGTAATAATGTGACCCCCTTTTAAAATTTATGTTGGTAAAATACCATTTATGTTCGAAAAAAAAAAATACTGTATCAAATAACTTTTCAAAGAATTTCAAATTAAATGTATTTTCCTCGCTCTATTATTTAGTCACGCATTACCCTGGAGAAAGTTTACGCTCTATCCTGTGGGAAATTTGTTTAAGGAAATCTTTAAATGCAAACCTCCCAGAAGTAGAGCAATTTCCCCTGTGAATTTGGAGTTAGAGGAATCCTTTATGGCCGCTACTCAAGCTTCGTAAGAAGACGGCACCTTAATTAAAAAAAAAAAAAATTTCTCATGTAATACTGCATACATTGTACTTATTTTGTATTTTAGAATTGGATTTAGACCATATTCAGGAATTTAAAGTCTACTTGAAGTTTGTTTAGTTAAAATTTAATTTTTTAATCTTTTTAAAAAGTTTATTAATTTAAAAAAATTTCGAGCATTAATATTTTACTTACAATTTTTTTTCAGATCTATTAAAAATTATTACACAAGACTATGCATCGATTTTTAGGTATCTCTAAAATTATATTCTGTATTAAAAAAAAAATTATTACCTACATAGTGTAAAACAGTGTTGGGCTTTGACATTTTCTTGTATATGTCTGCATACATAAAAAAAATAAGAAGTTCATTGTTCATTCCATGCACAGTTTAATTCTGTACTTTACAGAAAACCTGCTTGAAAAGTTTAATACTTGCAAAAATTTAATAATTGATATGTTTAATACTCAAATATTTCTATATTTAGATATTAATTTTGCAAGATTTTTTTTAAAGCGTGAATTTGAGGAAATAGGAACATGAAAAATTATTCAAAACTTTCATCTGGATGGTTTTTATTTCCGTAAACTTTTTCATTTGTCAAAAAATTAACAAATAAATAAGTAATAAAAAAGCTCTTATAAATGAAATATATGCGTAAATAATTTTTTTGAAATATTGACGATACAGATTTCAAATTTTGCATGCATGTGTAGAAATAGGTTATAATAATAATTTGAGCCAACAATACAAACGAAAGTAATGATAAATCCTTATTTTCACCATATTTGGAGTATCATGTCCCATTAATGTAAAGAACAGAACATACACGGAAAATTAAATAATTTGTTTAGTCTGATATATGTTTTGAAGAGGGAGTATGCTTATGTATATTTGGTTTTGATTTTAAATAAAACTGAAATTCATGGAATGATTTCTTAATTAACTTTGTCAATTGTTATTGCTTTCAGAACGTCAAAATTTGGATTTTTTTTCTTTAAAAGGAACATTATAGATTTAAAACGATAAAAGCTGAATTAGAGTTGTGAATTTTGTAAATGGTTAATCCCTAATAGCTCGATGTGTATATATATAAAAAAAAAACTATAACTGTTATACAATTTAAAAGTACAACTCAATTTGCGTATGATGAGCAGGAAGGGACCGCAATATTTGCTTATCATAATTGAGTGCTCGTAAAATTCAAATTTGCGAAAACAAATCATAAAAATTCGTATATACTTAGCATATTGTATAAACTTTATTTATTTTTTGTTTTTGTTTCGGTACAAAAGAAGTTGGTTAATTTGCTTTAACCTGTTTTATTGTCTCCTTTTAGTGTTATTATTTCTCCGAGAAGATTCTTGGCAGAAGAAATGTCCAACCCAGCCTTACGGAAATATGTTGCCACGAACCTTACGTAATACATGTTGACGTAACACTTTCTTATGTATCGTTCATTAAAAGTATCGCTTCAAGTACGTTTATATTAGCTCTAGCATATAGCCCGTCATATGACGGAATCAGTCAAATTTTTAATTTTTCAGAATTGTAAAGTACCCTATGAGGCTTGTAAAAAAAAGGTTTGCTTTTTGGCTGAGAATAATCTGGTACACGCTCAATAATTTGTTTATCTTCATACTCATCTAAAGTCTCTCGATACTGTGAATGCAGTTTAGAATGACGTTGAATTCATTTAGAAAGATAATTCAAAATTTTCTTAAGTACGTCGAAATTATCGTTAAGTTCTTTTTTTTTTTTTTTTTTTTTTGCCACAGTAATTAATGGAAGTAAAGGAATGAAACTATCATTTCCACTACACCCTGGAGATAGAGTTTGTTGTTAATACCGGTGATAAAATTTTTATTGCAACAAAAAATAATCGATGATTAAATTTAAAATTATCACATATGTACCTAATCTATAGAGCAATTTCAAACAAAGTCAAGAACTACTTTAATGCCCTTCCCATTCATTTGCATGCTTACGACAGCCAATAGGCAAACAATAAGCTGCCCTTCCGTTTTAAACAAGAGTCATAACTGTTAGAAGTTGAGATGTACCCTGCTGCGTGAAATCGCCTTATTATTTAAGCCAAAATATAAAAGAAAATTATTTACGTAATACCTAAGTTGAGTGATAAAACGTATGAAAATAATTCAGAAGATATTTAATTAATTTAAAATAAGAAATGATTAAATGAGATGGTTAAAGGAATGATGTCATAATGATAGAAAAAAAAATGTTATTTTTAACTATTTATTATGTGACAAACTGATAAATTTAATCGCCTGCTCTTAACCGGGGAAAATAAGGTTTGAAATAATGGCAGAAAAGGGGCTAGAAAAGGGGGGAAGGGGTGGATTTCGAATGTTGCTATTCCTAACTCATCAAGAATCCAATATGGATGCGTATCCATTCCAGGTCCAACCGCTTCATAAATTCGAGGACAGACGGACAGATAACTTAGGCTATTATTATATAGATTTCAAGTTGTTCCTATTTTTTCTCTGTTATCGAGAAGCATCAAAACCATGTATTTAAGAAACTTTGATTTAAAACTTTTTGGTACATAAACTGGATCATAGTTATTAGAATTCGCTCTTAAAGACTCTCCGCTAACTTTGGGTTGACTTCGGAATGTTAAGGGAAATTTTCAGATAAAGTAAGAGCTGAGCTGCAGAGGTAAAAGTCAAGAGAAATTTTTTTAAATCACAAAAGTTTTGTTCAATATAATTGGAATTTGCTTGTTAAAAGAGAGTTATTCTGTCATACCTTTAACACTGTACTAACCAAGCATTTTAGATTTCCTCGTTAACCCTTTAATGCCTGGCGTATCATTTTAGATACTGCTAAAAAATGGCTTGTAGAATTTTTATGTTTTCTTAGAACAAATTTTCCTTTTGAGAGTAGGTAATGGGCAATCTTATAAACAATCTACGAAATTTTCAAGTAATTTCTATTATTTATATTTTTTTCATTTAGATCTAGATTTGATGATTTTTCGATTAGCTCTCATAAATTTACTTTTTCGGCAGGTACAATCTGAGATCATGAGAAATTTGCTTTTTCCCTTACACTACAACATTTTGCAGAGATTATTTTACCTGCAATATCAAATAAATCTTTTTTCAGGAAGTTTTCCTTTTTTTTTATAAATGTCACTCTATGTTTAAAACGAGAACTGATCACTACCGTGACATGCTCTAGTATTCAAAATTGTTTGATCTTAAAATTTATTTAGTTTGTACAGTCCATATTAACTTAGATTTAAGATAGGCTCCGAAATGTAATCGGTAGAAATGACTTGGGGTCAAATTAAAGGGTTAACACTAAACATACCATATAACGGGTCAAATGACCCATAAGGTTTATGTAAAAAATGCGATGGGAAATGAATTAAAAATTCTTATTCTTTGTGTTTGCAATACATAAAAATTGACAATATACAATTTTGTTTAATTATAATAAAGTTTATTTGTCTATTTCCTTCCAATTTCCATATTTCATACATTTATAATCAGAAAAAATAAAGTCCGGTCATTTGACCAGCTATGGTAGAAATAGGTATGTATTAAGTGTTGGTATGTTTAGTGTTAGATACAGGTTCTTTTCAAATGAAGACTCATTATAAGCCCGTTGTACTGTATATTTTTTGTCTACAAATATCTGCGAATCACATATCTGGCAAGTTAGCTAGAATGGTAAATAATGATGAAAGCTAAATTCAAGACTTAATCGCACCAGACGACTTTACTCTTGGAGTAGAATATTTTTTGTGGTCATCGAGAGACAATCAATGAATAGTCAGTCACGACCCTTTTTAAAGAAATTATTCTTCGATCCTGTATATATAAAAAGATATAAAAAATTCCATTACATGCATATGTATTACAGATTTAAAAGAAAAAAAATTGCTTAGTGATTTACGAGTTAAGACATCGTGTATCACACATCATTAACTAAGTCATGAAAATGAATGATATTTATCCGAAAAGCTGTTTATCATAATTAACCGTACCAAGGGTGAAATGTTTAAAGACCTTGATGACTCCATGTTTAAATCACCTCAAATTAATCATTATTGAAAAATAGATTGATAATCTTCCTTTCCCCGCAATTGCTATTAAAAGAAGACTTCCACAGTGTTTTAATGTAGGATAATCGCTGATCTTCGCCTCTTTTATACTTTTTGCACATTAGAAGGTTCAGAAAAAATGTTTTTAAATTAAGTTATGATCATTTGTGATAACGGTAGAAATCAATATAATTAGAAATAATGGGAAAAAAAATCCTTCGCTGTTGAAACTAAAAATTTTCTGCTTTAAATCCTATCTCTCTTAAAGATCGCGGGAAGTCATCAAATTTCCTTTCTTTCTGTAGTTAAGAAAGTATTGAAAGAATTCATCAAGTCAACTAATCTTTTACGTCGCAGGAAATTTTATTTTATTTATTCCTAACCAGTAATTAAGAAATTTTAGGAATTTCTGACATTTGGAATACGGAGTCTTACATTTAAATATAAAATGAGTAATATCTGTAATTATAAAAATTTTCATGATTTCTACTTCAGATTAAATTGCTGGATCAATTAGGAGTTTTAGAATTAGAATTAAGGTCTAGTTAAAAAAGTAAATGGTTCTTGAAAAACACTTGTTCTTATATCTGTAAAGATCTGTTCCATCATTCTAAATATTGTTGGAAAACTACTTTCAAATTTTAGGGATTTCTTCGCAAATATGTAATAAGTGCCTTATGTGTAACGTCACACCTGTTAGGTATAATGCAAAAACTTACCCTGATGGGGAAATGTCCGTGTTTGCATTTTCTGAATCCCGCATTTGAAAAGGTTTTTTCCAGCTTAAGCATGATATAAAGAATGCGCATCTATTAATGTTGGGTTTAAATTGTATGAAGAGAAAAATTCCCTCTAGAGCAGAGTTTCTCAAACTGTGCTCCGTAGTGTACTTAGGACTCCATAAAACAATTTCCAGAGCTCCAGTAAATGGTAGAACATGCTTAAAGTTAAAAAAAAATTATCAAACATACCTTAAAGTTTAAAATTAAAAATATTTTTATGAACAAAATAGGATGAAATGTTTTAATATTATGACACTTTGGGTTCTACGTGGGATAATTCTAAAATTAATAAGATAATACATTCTGGATCTACAGTAGTTGTCCAAAATTTATTTTCAAATTTTACTTCCATATACGGGTTTTCTAACTGTAACGGGAAAAGTGCTTAAACGATGAAGCTTAAAGAGTTGTAGTCAATGCTATTTTGTAGTTATATTTACTAAGCAAAATATATATCTGAAGTAAAGTTTAGTTCTACGTTGAATTTTCAATTTGAAATCTGCTTCGTGACTGATAAGGTTCGAGAACCTCTGCTCAAGAGAATCGAAGTTAAAATGGCATACGGCTGTAACTTCTGAAAATAACATTCAATCACAGAAAGTACATCTGTGGTATTTATGGTTTCATCTATTCTAGGCTTTCATTGGTGAAATGTTGGTACAAAAGAAGCAAGAACTAAGAGAATTAAATTCCAACATTGCCAAAGCAGAGTTGGAATGCTCTTGCTTTGGTAATGCATTCCTGTATTGATTTGACACACCAGTTTGTATTGTTTTCGCAAAAGAGAGCACATAAAAGTTGTCATGGAACTGAGACCGAAGCTAATAACTAAAGAATGGAACTAAATAACTGAAGGGATTGACATTTCTTTCTGCGTTTTTGATTAGACATAGCATTTGAATTGTCTCTATTGGAATGTGTGACTGGTAATTTCAAATTTCTCCATGGATTCTTCAGGATTTTAAACTACATGATCATTGTACCTCTTTCATTTGTCTTAACCTGGATTGGTATATATTTTTAGGTTTCCATTTCCAACAGGGAGCCAACTTTTTAATCACAGTTCATGAGTAACTCAACTTCAAAATATTATATATGAAACCTAGGCATTCAGTTTTATAACTTTGAAAATATATTTACTATGCAGTTACAGTTTATATTAGAGATTGAGTTGTTACGAAGATGAGTACTTAGTGGCATATTCAGGAAGGTATATGTGTGAGAAAGCTTCGAACAATAGGTTTTAATGTTACAAGATCATGCTTGCAACTTAACTGAATTTCATAGTGAAAGACAGTGTTTGTATAATATATTGATATTCAGGGCTTGATTAAAGCCCAGGCTGACTAGACCGTGGCACTAGGTCACCTAATTTTTTGAGCCGCAAAAATTTTATATATAACTCACACAGGATCACAGGATGGATTCGGTACAGAACTGCATGGGCCTAGCCCTCTAGTTCTGCTATACTTGGGAGTTGGGCAAAACAATACTAATGATTAGATTTGTCTCTAGCATGAAAATTTCATATATAATTTTTAAAACTTAAGTTATTTAATCAACTAGATTTAAAAATCTTTTTGGTTAATTCTTCAAGCAATATTTCATAACACCTTACTCAGTAACTTATATGAAAGCAAATGATAGTTTTTATTCTTATTGAAAATTATAAAGTTCAAATGACAAATTTATTCTTTCTGGGTAATTCTAAACTTCCTCTAAGACGAAGTTTATAATTATACAGAATCAATAAAGCTCGGCTTTTCTGCTTCAATAGAGCTAATAATACCGCTACCTACTGCTTAGAACCAATTCCGAACAGCTACGAACATCCACGACTGGGGAGGGATTCAAAACCTCAGACTTTGGTACCAAAGAGCAGTGCGCTATCTTTTGACAATCGTTCTTTGTAACATGCATCTAGGGGATAAATTAACAAGCTACTGTGCATAATCAATAAAATCAATATCGCATCAATAAAGTTGTTATAATTTGAAGAAATTGATTGAACTTTATACTGAACTTTAAATACGGGCCCCGAATAAACATCAGGCCCTGGGTTCAAGTTTGTCTTGATCGAACGTTGTTGATATTGAGAAAGATACGCATAATTGTTTAAAGATATGAGAACACAAAAAACTCGCTTATTTATCATTTTTGACTTTAATATGTTATTTTATTCGTACTTCTTATTTGAAGAAAATAATTTAATTTTTCACTTTTGACTGTAACAGAAACGTTTCCTTGATTCCATCTTTTCATTTTAGGAAGTGTTTTATTTTAAAAGTGATAATTTCGGATTGTTTGTGTTTGTAGGTATTAATATTCTGAAAATGTTGATAACTGAGTTATTTATAGTGATCGTTGAAGGTTAAAGTCATGTACCTTGCTATTATAGATTTGACTGATCGATTTGTGTTGTGAAAATTAATAAAAACAATTAATCCTTTAGAATATAACATTGATTAAAATATTTATATAAGACTAAAATCTATTCTTGCACTATTTTTGCCACCGTTAAGAGTGTTTTTAGCGTACGTTACTGTGTGTACTGATGATTTCTTTCTCTCTAATTCAAACTAATTAGTCTTCCAAAAAATTCTAATTGAAAATTGTAGTATTGATTTGTAAATCAATATACTACCGTTAACTTTTAAAGGTAAATCTCTAAAAGTTGAAATTTGTGTATACTTTTAAAGGTAAATCTCTAAAAGTTGAAATTTGTGTATACTTTTAAAGGTAAATCTGTAAAAGGTGAAATTTATGTATACTTTTAAAGGTAAATCTGTAAAAGGTGAAATTTATGTGTACTTTTAAAGGTAAATCTGTAAAAGGTGAAATTTATGTATACTTTTAAAGGTAAATCTCTAAAAGTTGAAATTTGTGTATACTTTCTGCTCTTTATTACGTAAAATGAAAATACTAGACCTTTAAGATTTTAAAGTTGGTTTGGTTTTATTGTTTGAAAATAATTCAACAACATTTAGCACAGAAGATAAGAAAAGAATGTGTTTAGTTAATGATCCTCTCTGTGCTGCTATAAGAAAGATTAAGAAATTTGCTGAAAAGTGAACTACTGTATATGTGTGACATTTGTATTCAGTAATGTATTTTCATTCAAATAATGTTTCAAATAATGTTCAGATTCAAATAATGTTTAATTCATATTGCTTTAAGATCTTAGATATTCAGAGAAACAAACAACTTATCTCTTTAATATTTACAATAAAAGTTTATGTTAATGTGTAATTTGATTAATACACATTATCATAATGAAAAGTTTTCTTTCTCTTTAATTAAAATTTACTTTTATCTCCTTCTCCATTATACTAATATTATTATTAAATAAAGTATGATTTGGTTTTTCGAAATGTAGTAAAGACATTATAAAGAGATGCTGTAGGGAAAATTAAGTTAAAATCAAGTTAGATTTGGAAATAATAAAACTTTACATGTAGCTCTTTTTAAAGTAAATTGTGTGATTGTTTCACACAATTTACGACAATTACAATCTGAAATAAGTTTATTAAATATATAAAAGATGTAAATTTAAGATTGAATCAAAATAAATATTACTTAAATGAAGAAGAATATTTCTGAAGGGGTTTATTTATTTTAAAAGTTCCTCAACTATTCTTTCGACTCGATTCAAATGTATGCACATTTTATTCTTTAGCGGCATCTTTCATTCCATAATTACGCTAGGGAGCTAATCTTGACATTTCGATTCCTTTCCCCCAGAGGGCAGCACTAAAGGTCCCATCACGACAGTTAGTACTTGAAACGCTGTAATTTATCTTCGGTAACGCCCACATCAAAAGCGATCGTCTGCGTGAAATCGAACCACAGTCTGGAATGGCGTGTGCGCCGATTTTCCTCTCTCTTTTTGTGCACGCCGACGTCAAATTTTATTGACATTTTTTCGGCAATGGCGGGAAGTTTGACGGGCACAGTGGGCAATTTGTGGGCCAGATCGACTGACGGAAGTTGAAGGATGGTTCTAAGATACATGTTATCGATCTGAACTGTCGAATCGGTGATCTTTTTTTTTATATGCGGCTGGTCTTGACATAATGTGGGAATATTTTGCTTAGAGTATACGATAGTGTTGCTGTTGTTTTCGCTTTCATGTTACAGTTTTTGTATTTTGTATATGACAGGTTCTTTTTTTTAGGTGGGTATTATGGGCATTTTTTTTTCTCCTGTCAGTTCTGTGACTTGAATTCTACCCGCTCCCAAATGTTTTCTTTGGTTTTGCTGGTTATATCAGTCTTTTCAAAAAGCAACAAGTATAGATTAGACCTTAGATCTACTCATCAGTGAACAATACTAAGCATAAATAACATTTGTGAATAAAAACGAAAGGAATGAAAAAAGATAAATTATTATCTATTATTATAAAACGGTGATGGCACTGCATTTATAAATGTCCGAGTTCTAAAGGCTTTCTGTATTATAAATTTACAATATTGTTCCATTTTCTGGATGTTAGGATTTTCTTAAAATCCGATAATGTTATTCTAACATTTCATATTTTTAGAGCTATTTACCATTTTACTATCTTTTTAATTGCTCAGTCTAGACATTTTCTGCATTTTAAATTTGTCTAAAAAAATAAGGAGAACTGTTTTATCGTTTTAAAAGATGGGGGATGTAGTGCTTTAGAAAAAGTCAACACATTGATATTTTATTTTTCGATTGGGGCAAATTATCGGTTCTAACTTTTCTAGACATGCATGCAAAATTTGGAATCTGTATCTTCAAGATTTCAAAATTGTGTTTACGTAATTTACTTCATTTGTAGGTGCTTTTTTGAGTAGATAAAAGCCTTAGATGATTTTTTCTTTGTGCTTTTTTTTTCTTTCAACTTTGTGCATTAATAATAAGAAATATTTTTACTTTTTTTTTCTTGGTATTAAAAGACAAGTATTAATTTTTCAGATTTTTAAATGTACAATAAATCTGGACTTGAATTTAGCAATAAATTGCTTATTTCTTTTTTAGATACAAATCATTATACAAGAAATTGTTGAATTTTATTATTGCTTTCAGATTTAAGTGTCAGTAAAAATATTTTTTAATATAATTATAGGGATATATAAAAATCCATGTAGTCTCGTGTAAAACGATTAATGGATCTAAACACACACACACACACACACACACACACACACACACACACACACACACATATATATATATATATATATATATATATATATATATATATATATATATATATATATATTATATATATATATATATATATATATATATATACATATATATATATATTAATTATATTAATCATTGAAGAAAAAAATAGGATTAAAACAATCTTAAATATCATTTTAAGAATAACAACTCACAAATGATTATTTCCTTTGATTTTCATATAAGAGGGAGATAAAGTTAAACAGTTGATTTCCAATTAACAGTCTCAAATGCAGCTAAAAGTTCGTTATAAATAATCCCGAATCAAAGTGAAAATCGCTTCTGTGTAGTCATTTTTCACTTTTTTTTATTTAAAGTTAAAAGATTATACTCAGAGTGTCATTAATTGCAGTATTTGTAACATGAAATCCTTTTGTTTGAAATGCTTTAAACAAAATTGAAATATTTTAGTCATTAAAAGATATAAACAACTTCTAAAATTTTATATGCGTCATAAATGTTACTAGTTCTTATATTTAAATAGTAAAGATACAGGATTCGACTACTAGGAAATACGACTACTGCAGTACTGTATTAAGTTATGACAACATTTAATGTCTTAAAAGTTTGATTTTTCCGATTACTTTTAACACTTCGCTTACGTTCAACGTATTTTTATGTTTCTTGCAGTCTGTCACTGGAGCGCGGGTCACGTAAAAATACGTATTTAGTAGATTTGTGGTGGATACCCGCTAACCACCACAAATCTACTAAATACGTATAATTATATGTATGTGTGACATTATATGCGTGTTGTTTGCTTTGCATTTTCTCTTTCTACAAGTTATGACTGTCTAGTTACTCGGTCTTTGTTGTGTTATTTCGTCTTCAATCGAATTCCTAGCTCCAGGACGAACAAGTGATGTTTTGTCAATTTGAAGCTTGTTTTTTTATTGTTGAATACAAAATTGATAAAATGAGCCGTTGTGACAAAGATAGTGATGAAGAAATATGCGCTGACAGATTATCGGACTTAAATTTTAAAAATCGTTTATTTTTATGATCTCGCAAAAATATTGCTTTTTTTGTTAAATAATCATACATTATATATTAAAGTGTAAAATAAAAATAGTTTCGTTTATAAAAAGTAGTTTTCGATTTACTGCGATTTTTCTGAATAACTAAACTTTCGCGCTCTTCACGAAAAAACGCCCGCTGCACGCCTAAGTTGGCGGTAAAGTATATCCGCATGCCAAGTGTTAACATCTTTTGGTCGGAAAATCTAAAATATTTCGTATCGGCTGCTGTATGAGTAAATTTTGAGACATCATACCTGTGTTTGTATGGCAGCATTGTTGTAAGCACATTCAGCCAATGGGTTCCCGTAAGTGGCTAGCGATGTGCGAGTATCTACAGGATTTGCATGCAAATGATGATGATGGTGCAGTGGAACTGTAGATCCTGTCTGTAGTGATGTAGAATCTGAAATCAAGAGAAAGATTAATGCTGTATAGGCGATTGCAGCATTATCAAAAATAAAATAACCATAAATAACGAACAATACATTTTTGAGACAACAAAAATTATTAGAATTTTAAATCCCCTATTTAAATTTTATTATATTTGTTTAGTTCCTATAGAAAAAAATTTATACTTATTTAATAGGCCTGGAATAAGTCACCTTCCGGAATTCACTTTCCCCCCAGATGTATGTTGATTATTACAAGTTTGGTTTGGTTTGGAGTGCTACGGTCTACTTTTTGCAACACGAGAGCTAATGAGACCGGGACCTACAGCTTAAAGCCGATTCCGAACGACTACGAACATCCATGCCATAGTGGGATTCGAACCCACGAACTCCGGTACCGAAGGCCAGCACCCTAACCAATCGGCCATCGTTTGGCGATTATTTCAGGAGAACTATACATAATATGAATATATATTTTTCAATTGTTACACAAACGCAACATAGATATGAAATGTATCTATTGTTGTGTTTGTGTAATAATGAAAAAATGCATGTGTATTGTAACAGGCACATGTGTATTGTAACAGGTATCCCGGATTTAAGTAATATAGTATTTTGCACTGTGTGTACTTATCCTTCTTTTCTCTTCCATGGTACTAATCAGTATTCTTGTATATTTACAGGTAGCAAGAACTTCTCCCATGTCACGGATTTTTTACCCTTATCTGCTTTTACGACCGACATCTTTAAAATTACTCCTTCTCAAAAATTTAAAGTTTAATTTATACTCAAAGATTTCATCTTAATACCTTTTTACCTTTAGGGCCAAGGCTAAGGTCGTCTGGCTAAGGAGCCCCTAATGTTCATTAATTATAAAGGAGGCGCACTACAAGAGATCCATACAGACAGACCATCAACTTCCTATGAGGGAACAAGGCAGACACAGCCAAACCTTCTTGTGGAACCGAATCCATGACTTTTGCGGGGACTACTATGCATTATGCATTATCGTCGTTAATGCATTTATGCCTTTTATATCATATGAGTATAATGCATTACTAAACCCATTATACTCATTATTATTTTTTCTAGATTTTTTTAGAACTGCGTCAAAACTATATAGAACTTGAAATAAAAATCATCTCACTTTTAATTATTATATAGCCTCTCATTAGAAAGAAAAGAATGTTAGCAATACCTAATACTGCGGGATTTAGAGTGTACTCTGAAGTGACATATGACTATCTTGTTGTTTAATTATATTAGGATTACCGATAAACCATCGAGTGTTTCAAATCAACAGCTTTTTGCGTTGAATGAAATAACTTTGTCTCTGGTTGAACCAATAAGATACATAACTGAGTAATAAATGTATAAATTTCTGATACATCGTATACCTTGTATATAGTACAACATTGTTTATTGTTAGCCACTGAAACACACTTTGCCTTGTTTTTCAAAGGAAATAACAGATATATGAGCCTATTAGGTAGGTATAAATTAATATCCATTTAATCACATAATTGTCATTTAACTAAGGTATGAAAATGTTGTATGTTTATCAAAATTTGACTTTTAAATCCAGTTTAATATTTTTGATGGAAAACATTCTTATTGCGAAACAGGAAATTCCGTTGCCAATTTAGTGGCAATATTATCTACGATATTTTGTACAATAGGAGTTCCAAATTTAGTTCATTTGATCTGGGTTTTTCTTGTATCTTAATCGCGAGGACTCGAGCCGGGTCTATCGCTCGAACGTTATAAAAACATTCCACACAAAATCACCCAGTAGAAATAAACTTCCTAAATTTTCAGTAGCTGTCTTGTAGGTCTTCTAGACCCCAATAACATGCATTTCCGAAATATTCTATGAATATTTTTTTCAGAAAGTGATACTTTTAATTTATTCTGGCTCCAGAGACCCGGTGCATGCGCATATCCTTTTGCATTTTTATTTAGTGTTTGTAGGTCGGAAGAGAGATGTTGCCAAATATACATCGTTATTTGATTAAAATGTTGAATTTAAAGATGTGATTTAGGTTTCTAACTTGTGTGTGTCATATATTTGTGCTTTCGGAATGCTAATAAAAAAAGGTCTACAGTCCAAAATACTTTTAAAAATAATATTTCAAATAATCCGAAATATATTTTTAACTGAATAAAATATTTTTGGTAATACAAGTTTTTTGTTCATATTTTAGAGCAATTTTGTTGGTATTTAGCTGAGAAAAGTTGCACCGAGCCTCAGAGACCAGGCGCTCGTTCTCGTGTAATTGCTGGAATCGCGCGTCCTAGCGGGTTAAAACCTTGTAACATAAATCTGCACAAATACTTTAGGGGCAAAAATGAGAGAAATGTTTAAGATAATTTTTTCAATATAGTTATTCTAGAATGTAATAAATTCCTTAGAGCGACTAACAAGTTTTTAGGCCTTAAGCAAGGTCTTTGTCTAAAAACTATGCTAAAATGTCTGTTGACAAAGACAGACCTGCCAACTGCTAAGAAAAAAAATCGTAGTTTCTACGAATTTAGCAAGTAATTACGATTCTACGAAAATCAGTCAAAAAAAATACGATTTTTCGTCAAAAAATATATTTAGGAATAAAAAATTACATTGCATCCGGGAAATCAAAATGAATGAATATATTTTCACAAGCGATATAAAGAAATCTGTAAAAAACTTTTCAGATCCACTTTCGTGTAACTATGGTGCGATACCATACTCTCTCGAAGGTTGAAATTTTTGGATTAAAAATTAGATTTTTTTTTGTCTGATAATATTGGTTATAATGTAATAGTATATTTCTGTGTTCTTCCCTCAGTATATTTCTGAGATTTTTTAAAAATTATTATTTCTTAAATAAAAATGTTAAGGTGTGAAATAACGTTTAAATACAACTAAAATAAATCTAAATAAATTACTTCATCTAACATTTTATGTGGGGTTTTCAGTTCAGAAATGTATATAAATATGTATATGATATTTTGAAAATGAAATTTTATATCGGATTTTAGATACTTTGGTAGAATTGATTGTTTTGTTTGAGCAGTAAACATCATATACACAATCATTTAGTAAGTGCATTGTGTTAAGGCACGCGTGCGATTGCCCAGAATTTATGATGTAAAAAAACTTGCCATTCAACCTACCTCGCAAATTAGTATGCTACTATTTTTGATTTCAAAAGTGTTCAATTGCTACTATTTTCAATATTCAAAAGTTGGCAGGTCTGCATAAGTTAAATAGGTCTGCATAGGTTCATTGTGTTATGGCACGCGTGCGATTGCTGAGGACTTATGGTGTAAAAACTAGTCATCCAGCCTACCTCGCAAATTAGTATGCTACTATTTTTGATTTTAAAAGTTGTCAAGTGCTACTATTTTCAATATTCAAAAGGTGGCAGGTATGCATAGGTTAAATCACCTGGGTGAATAGACTAAAAGTCAAAGAGTATGCTTGCTTTTCTATACATACGTGGAAAGCTTAATGAGTGTCGCCCTTATTTTGAATTTCAGCTCTCTCAGCTAAAATTCTGAAAGCTCTCACGAATAATTAAATTAAAAAGGAGTTTTTTAAAAAGAAAAATTTCGGTCGATATCTTTTTAATAGGCAGGTTAACTGTAATAAATGGCTCAAGAGATTAAATTTTTAACAATTAAAAATAAATATTGGTAAGACAGCCAAAACTGCCCTCAAGCTTTTTTTTTTTTTTTTTTTTTAGTTTAAAGTGAAATTAAGTGAGAGATTAAATTGAAGTTTTTTAGAGGTATTTCAAAGTTTCCTACTCGAAACAATATTTCATATCAGCCAATCTGAAACTGAGGAATTTTTACCTATAAAGTTATCGATGCAATTTCTTAACTTATTTTGTAATAATATGGGTCTCTACCTGTCATATTAGATTCTTTTCGCTCAATGTTCACCTATCAAAAAAGCAAAATACCCTCTGGTGGCTCACATTTAAAAAATTATTTAAAATATTATATCACGTGACAGAACAGCGAATTATTCAGGACATTATCTTTTTTTTTTACATTTATGTCTTTTAAACGCTCTTATTTACGTTTGGTTTGGTTGGGAGCGCTACGGTCTACTGTTTTGGACACGAGAGCTATTGAGACCGGGACCTATAGTTTAAAGCCGATTCCGAACGGCTACAAACATCCATGCCAGAAGCAGGGTTCGAACCCACGAACTCCGGTTCAGTAAAGTAGCGCTCTACCATTCGGCCATCGTTCGGCCGCTTTTATTTACTTTTGAGACGTTACGATTAGGTTGCGATACCTCCTAAATTATTTAAAATAAAATATATTTTTCTAGATTTTTTTTTTTATAAAATGGAAAGATAGCATCCTAGAGAGTTAGATATTCTATCACGTTCTATAATTTGTTTAAAGAATTCTTAAAATATGAGGTAGTTAGAGGACATTTTATTTTTGCCATAAGTTTACATGGAGCGAGAGGAAGCTGATATGTCAGGTACAGATCTACCTTAATCTGAATAACTTATACAACTGGATAGTGTTAGCGTTGAGCTTTCAATTATTAATAATTAATTAGCAATAGAAGTGATGTCTTTGAGGTTGATATATCTAAAAATTAACTAAATGATGTTGATTATTTCTCCTATCTGCCCGACTTCTTTCTAATTGAATAACAAAGCTGCCTAAGGTTATATGTTAGAGCCAAACCCAATCCAAATTTCTCCAACCATAACCATTACCATTAATCGTATGTTCAGGACATAAATATGCATTAATTTTTAAAATGACACATAAGAAGAAAATGAATAAAAGCATCACGTTACAAACCTGTGTGAGTGCTGTAAGAAGCTGCGTCGGAGACTAGATAGGGATGAGTGTGCTGGTACCCGAAATTCAATGAGCTGTAGCTATGCTGGCTACCCAGCTGCTTTCGCCATCGGGCCCTGCGGTTGCTGAACCACACCTACAAAACGATAAAATGTTATTGATATAACGATGTATAATTTAGACATAAATCATCGAGGGCAGTCAAACGGTAGAACCATTGGAAGGGACAGAATACCATTAATCGGTAAACTGTCTCGAGTATGTGTGTGGCCTTGTTTATAGCTATAGTTATAAAAGGCCGGTGTTTAAATGAGTTTTTAGCTCTTCAGTTATCACAAGTGTCTCTTAGTTTTGACGAAAGAACATCGAAATTCTAATATAAAATTCTATTTGAAAATTTTATTAAATTGCTTTTAATGTAACAAAATATGCGTGAGAATGACAAAACTTGAGTGCTGGGTTGCTTCATTTAATCCAGGGGTGGGCAAATTCTTTTAAGCGCGGGTCAAAATGAAATTTTCAAAATGTCTCCCGGGCCGGAGGACTATATCGCGTACGCTGTGCACATGCGAATGTTTTGGGTGGAGTTTTTTTCCCTGCCCAAGAAATTTTTTTGACAAAAACACTATAAGTATCATTTTAAAGCATTTGGACAGAGAAATTTGACAGTTAATAAAAGATAATAGTAATAATAAATTGTCTTACTTAGGTGTATATGCGAACAATTTGTGTCCAGTAAAATATGTCACGTAATTTTTAAAGAAATATGATCCATTATATTAAATTAATGGTCATTAAATAAATCAACTAATGAAAGATTTTGTTTTGATATTTATTTATATCTTAACGATACAAATTTCATTATTTATATGTACATTACGTATAAATATTGTTTATTTCAACAAAATCGCATATTAGAAATTAAAAAAATTGCATGCAGGATTTTTCAACGGGCCGGATAAAGCAAGCAAAAGGGCCGGATCCGGCCCGTGGGCCAGGTTTTGCCCACCTCTGATTTAATCTGTTTCATTGAACACTGAACTAGTTGGTTGAGAAATAATAAAGAGCAAAGGATAAAACTTTAAAGTCGAAAGAAATCAATGTTAAAGCAGGGAAAATGTGTCTTCTAAATAAAGAACATATTAACTTTTGAGTTATTCAATATTATTTTATTTTTTAAAAACTCTATAGAGCGTAAAATTTTAAATTATCAATATGCTCCTAATACCATCTTAACCTTAGGGTTACGTGGACTATAGCTCTTTGCTACCAGCCTTTAGGAGCAACAATTTTATCTGCGTTTCAATCAGTTTGGTGGATGACATAAATTATAAAAACATCTAGGAATATTTTACGGGGCTTATTTTTTAAGTACAGTTTTGCAATTTAGCAGCTGCAGCATTGTGGATAATGTTCCTCTCATGCAGATTGACTACTTGCAACTGTTGGGTAGCCACCGACACCTTTCTGAAAGAATGCAACCCGTTTGAAATCAGTTTGTGACTATTTAAGTTGCATCAGTCAATCAAAAATCCCACCAATTGTAAAAAACAATACGTCATTCATTTCTTTAATTTAAAAAAATTGTAGAGGAGGCTAAAATTCTAAGGCAGAACAATTAAACTATCTAGAAGGCAGGCTAAAAAAGCGTGTTAGAGCATTTAACGATGGCCACACGAATGTAGATGACGAGGTGAAGTGATCTATATTCTGTCATTACTGAAGACTTGAGGGAAAAGAGTGGCTGAAATGTTGAGAAGAACATACTTTTTAAGATTTTATTTATATTGAAAGTGTTTTCTCAAGTTTCAAGATGTGTCTTTTATGGTACATCATTATTAGCGTAAGATTGTCTCACACTGAGGACTGAAAATGTGTACTGTTGGGTAAAAAACCAGACGTTTTGGCAGCAGATTTCTATGAGATAAGAATTAAAAATCTTGATCTTCGATACGATAAGTGCCTTAATATTGGTGAAAGTTATGTTTAAAAGTAGATTAAAGTACAGGCTTTCATATGAAAATAAAAATAATTTTAAAAAGTACACTTGTGAGTTTTTAATTTAAAAAAAGGTACTTACTCTAAAGTGTGTTCGAATTCCACTGATGGCATGAATGTTTATAGCCTTTTGGAATCAGCCTTAATCGGTAGGTTTCGGTCTCATAAACCCTCGTGTAGCAAAACAGTAGACCGTACCGCTTTAAACCAACTAACCAATCAATCTGTGAGGAGCCCTATAAAGTCTAGCAGGCACGTTTGTTGTGTTGTCTATGTATGTTATTTGAATTTGAATGAATTTTATATTATGTGTTTATTGATAATGCATTGACTTTTGCATGCACCTATGTACTTTGTTATGAAGAGGAATGTATTATTGTTAGTAACACCTGGACACCAAATATATTAATAATACTGTATAGATAATACTGTATGTACTGCAACAAAGAGGATATGACTTCTATCTTCTTTGATTTTAAACAGATTTCAACTTCCAATTTTTATAGTAAAAGGTTGACTGGTTGGGAGGATTGCGGTCTACTTTTTTTGCAACGTTAGGGCTAATGAGACCGGGACCTACTGCTTAAAGCCACTTCTGAATGGCGATGAACAAACTTGCCACTATGGACTCGAACACACGAACTCCAGTTCTGAAGGTCAGCGCCCTAACCATTCGGCCATCGTTCGGCTTATAGTAAAAGAAAATGGAATTTTGTTATCTTTTCATTTTGTACAAATAAATGGTTTTAATGCATTACGATATGCAAACGTCTGTATATTTTCATTTTTCCTGGTGGATTTATTATTTAGTTCAAAAGCAGGATGATGACGGAGCAGGTTGGTCTTCCGTTTTCAGTGTTTGTGAGTTTGAACAACATCGTTAGAGTTGATATTAGCTTTTTGGAATCGATTATCATTAGACTCCGATCTGAAGATCTTGTAAACAGTTGACAGCAGCACTCTTCAAAAAACCCCCAAATTACCAAAAAATTGTTTTAAAAAACTTACTAACTATACTTTCATTACTTAGACTAAAATAACTAAATTATGATATGTTGTTGTCTTTAATCTATTATGGCAAGAAGAGAAAAAAAATAAATGAATTAAGAAAATTTTCACATGCAGGAAACTAGAGGTTAGTTTAGCTCTAAAGATAATTTATTTAATGGAAAATACGGAGATGTGAAAAAAGCGATGCATCTTTTTAGTTGTTTTTGGGATTTTCTTATAGTCTATCTAAGAGTAACTGATTCCTATTAAAACTTGAACTAATTGATTTTATATTAAAATATCATCTTGGGAGATATTATGGAAGAAAACTACACGAGCAACTTCCCAAATTACTTGGTTTGATTTTTAACATCAATTTGTTCCTATTAATACAAATAATCCAAATCAAACAAAAATACTGGAGAGAAATAAACAAATATTTGATCTTTATATAATTTCCAGTAAGTCTTATATTTTTTTATTCCGTAGATTTGATACTTTGAAAATACATGGTAAAACAGACTGAGTTCGAAAATAGTCATACAAAATCGAACAATGAACTTTAGAAATAATCACTGTATCTATTGTAAAGCAACATCTTCATGATTAATTATTAAATCTATCATCATATTATCAGTAAATATAAATCAGTTGACACTATCACAAATATGAATAAGACAGATTCATTAAAAAACTCTTCCCACAAGAGAATGTGCTGTAATTGGAGGATCAGTTATGAAAAGGAAGGAAATCCTTTTGTTCGAAGTTGAGAAAGACAGTTTAAATAACAGGTTGTGTGTTGTGTTCAGTCCGTCTAATTTATCCTTCTATCAATATAAGATTAGGAATAAAGGCAGGAAACTTTAGTAAAAGTGTTTATATGTTAACTTTTAGACCGTCAATTGTGCTATCGAGTACTTTGTAATTTTAAATACCGTTATTTCGCACGTATAGTCCGCGGACTATCTGTCTTTAAAAAGCAAATTTCTTCCGCCGTGGACTATCTGCCGGTGCGGATTATCTGCTGGTTGTTCATTGCTCAAATCATCAAAATCGAATGAAGTGGGGAATAAAGCAAAAGTACGTCTCACGAGAACGTCAAAAAAACATCGTATCGTATCGGTAATAAACCATAAAAAAATATTTTATTATATTTTATTATATTTATTAGAAATCCGTTATTGCTTGTTTTCGATGTATCTTGTACATTTATTTATTCGAGGAATTAATAATAACATTTGTTTTGGTACAGTAATATATGCCTTCTACAATAATCCTCTAATACTGTAACTGTAATGGTGAAAGAATATAAAATGTCACTTAATAAAGAAGAGTACTGTGAAGCAAATTTTGAACTGATTGCATTAGCCAGTCTTATTTTCCGCAATGATTTTGATAACCCTATGAAATGAAAAGATAATCAATTGTAAACAATTGCTACTACTATCCCCTTTCATGATAAAAGTGTAAAAAAGTACCAGAAGTATCGCTGATGATACTTCGGAATTTTGATCACGAACATTATAATTTTCATAATATTTGGTAACAGAATTAGTTTTTTCTTCCATCTGATTTTGGTTTAGAGCGCAATGGTCCACTGTTTTGATATACGAGGTCTAATGAGACCTGGACCTATTTCTTAATGGCAATTACGGGTGGTTTCAAACATCCATACCGGCAGTAGGATTCGAACATATGAACTTGGGTACCAAAAAGCAGTACCCTACTTATTCGACCATCGTTCGTTTTTCCAAAGTGGAGACTGCATAATTCTCCATCAGTCAAAATTAAATAAATTCATTTTACAGGCCAAAACCTGGCCCCAGGAATGTATAAATTTATGCAGAATTCATAGACCTATCTTATGTAGCCTCCACACTATGGCCAATTGTTCACCACTTCCTGATGGTGGCCTTAAACGATGGTTTACGGGTTGCAACCACACGCTGAGCTACTAAATGAGCCGAGCGCGTAGATTCGTCCATAGGGTCTACTATCTAGCTGCCTATGATCTTTGTTGAAAAACCGCCTCCGAAGCCATCGTCTGCCACCATCGACCACGATAAGCCATACTCTCTCCAGCGGTGGTAATGGTTTGCAGTGGACTATAGTAAGGAGAGACTTTCAAAGTTTTCGTGCTTGGCGCACTGCACACAGGTCCTTAAAACGTAAAATTTTGTTTATCTGTTTATAATCTGATATAGCTAGAATTACAAAGCGTATTATAGTTAAATTATGTTAATTTTACGTTACTTAAATTTTTACTGCACCATGATACGTTTTGATAAAAAAAAAAGATTGTTATCAAATAGAGTATTGGGGAATGAGCGATACTATAGGCATATAAAATATCTATTATATTAGAAAGACACTATGAGGAGCGGTTTTAATCTATGCTTTGCAAACGAAAGGTTCACTGCATGTGAAGAACCTTTTAACTGCACGAGTCCAAAAAATAGCGGCACTCGAAAGCAATCGTTGGCATTTTGCATCGGAACACCTTTGTGCATCAGCGGGGCATAAAAAGCACAAAGCAGATACAAATAAAAAAAAAAGTGCATGGAAGGGGAAATAAAGCCAGAATGAAACAGAATAAAAGAAATAACGTCGCAAACCACCTCGCGAATAATAACCTTACAGAAATAATAAATAATAAAAGATCAAACCTGTTTCTTTTCTTTCTCGTTTTCTTTATTTCTTATTTTATTCGAACGGGCGGGAGTTCCGACACTCCGCGGACCCCCAGGTGTGCTCGCGGATTAGCCGAAGGTGCGAAGATGAGCGATGTCGTTGCATAAAAAAAGTGTAAGATCATTACCGCATAGGCGCGACGATGCGGTAGGTTTCCGAGTGCGTATACAAGGAAAAGGGAAAAAAATGGTCTTATAAAGAGGGTCCGCCCCGGGGGTAACCTGTAATTAGACGGCCCCCTGCCCGTCAACGACACGGGGGAGGACGGGGGGCAGGTTAATAGATTGTTTCTTTTTATCGCTGGCCACCTCTCGTAATTCCGATTTATACGCGCTTCTAAGGCCTGCTGTGTCCGACTCTGTCGGCCCCGTCGGAGGCGGTTCTGCCCCGAATTCGCGCAGTCCAGAGATGGCTGGCAATTCGCCTCTCTTGTCTTCCGGGAATTTGGCGTGGGAAATAAAAGAGGCGGTCCGCAAATTTGTCTATTTTGACTTTTTGTTTGTTGCCGATATGTCAATTGGAAGAACTAATGAATTCCTTAAGAGTTATTATAAAATTGACAACAGCAAATATAAAATTCATAAATGAGATTTATTATATTCTCAATGTTCATTTCTTTTTTGTTCGTTTTACATTCTAATTTTCTGTTTTTCTTCCTTTTTTCAATAATCTGCCATGATATATAACACACTACGTACCTCATCCCCTATATAATAATAGCCTAAGTTATCTGTCCTTCTGTCCTCGAATTTATGAAGCGGTTGGACCTGGAATGGATAAAGGCATCCATACTAGATTCTTGATGAGTTAGGGTTAGCAACGTTCAAAATCCACCCATTTCTCCCTTTCCTAGCATTTAATGCTATTATTTAAAGCCCTATTTTCCCTGGTAAAGAGGAGGTGATTAAATTTATTAATTTATCCCATAATAAATAGGTAATATTAAATTTCAAAATGGGGATTGTTTTTGTTTAGAACAAGGATGTTTGAAAATGGGGAAGAGCACACTCAAACCGAGAATTGTGCTTGCGAGAAGAAATTCTAAAAAAGGAAATTCCAAAATATTTATCTGTAGTCATAGTTTGAAAAGGACGGCTTACATACAAAAGCAATGTAAGAAAAAAAGGATTTTTTTTTTAAATGCATGTTTACAAAGAGAAAATTTTGAATGATAGTAGAAAGGGAAAAAAAGTGAAGAAGAAACCGACTTCGGTAACAGAGAGTTTCGATTAATCGAGGTTATACGGTACACCCAGCATTTTGCTGGATCCACCGAACTTCTACCAACTTAGAATTTCTCCTACTGCAAGGCTCTGAAACTTGGGTACCAAAAAGCAGTACCCTACTTATTCGATCATAGTTCGGTTTTCCAATGTGGAGACTGCATAATTCTCCATCAGTCAAAATTAAATAAATTCCCTTTACGAGGACAAAGCCTGGCCCCAGGAATGTATTTATTTATGCAGAATTCATAGACCTATCTTATGTAGCCTCCACACTATGGCCAATGGTTCACCACATCCTGCTGGTGACATCGAACGATGGTTTACGGGTTGCATCCACACGCTTGTCCACTAAATGAGCCAAACACGCGGATTCGTCCATAGGTTCTACTGCTCACTTTAGTTGCGCATCTAGCTGCCTTTGATCTTTAGAGAAGAACTGCCTTCGAAGCCATCGTCTGCCACCATCGACCACGATACTCTCTCCAGCCATACTCCCTCTCCAGCGGTGGTAATGGCTTTGCAGTGGACCATAGTATGGAGGGACCTTCAAAGTTTTCGTGCTTGGCGCACTGCACACAGGTCCTTAAAACGTAAAATTTTGTTTATCTGTTTTATAATCTGATATAGCTAGAATTACAAAGCGTATATTAGTTAAATTATGTTAATTTTAACGTTAATTAAATTTATACTGCATCATGATAAGTTTTGTTAAAAAAAAAGATTCGTTATCAAATAGAGTATTGGGGAATGAGCCCATTATACGATAGGCATATCAAATATATATTATATTAGAAAGACACTATGAGGAGCGGTTTTAATCTATGCTTTGCAAACGAAAGGTTCACTGCATGTGAAGAACCTTTTAGCTGCACGAGTCCAAAAAATAGCGGCACTCGAAAGCAATCGCTGGCATTTTGCATCGGAACACCTTTGTGCATCAGCGGGGCATAAAAAGCACAAAGCAGATACAAATAAAAAAAAAAGTGCATGGAAGGGGAAATAAAGCCAGAATGAAACAGAATAAAAGAAATAACGTCGCAAACCACCTCGCGAATAATAACCTTACAGAAATAATAAATAATAAAAGATCAAACCTGTTTCTTTTCTTTCTCGTTTTCTTTATTTCTTATTTTATTCGAACGGGCGGGAGTTCCGACACTCCGCGGACCCCCAGGTGTGCTCGCGGATTAGCCGAAGGTGCGAAGATGAGCGATGTCGTTGCATAAAAAAAGTGTAAGATCATTACCGCATAGGCGCGACGATGCGGTAGGTTTCCGAGTGCGTATACAAGGAAAAGGGAAAAAAAATGGTCTTATAAAGAGGGTCCGCCCCGGGGGTAACCTGTAATTAGACGGCCCCCTGCCCGTCAACGACACGGGGGAGGACGGGGGGCAGGTTAATAGATTGTTTCTTTTTATCGCTGGCCACCTCTCGTAATTCCGATTTATACGCGCTTCTAAGGCCTGCTGTGTCCGACTCTGTCGGCCCCGTCGGAGGCGGTTCTGCCCCGAATTCGCGCAGTCCAGAGATGGCTGGCAATTCGCCTCTCTTGTCTTCCGGGAATTTGGCGTGGGAAATAAAAGAGGCGGTCCGCAAATTTGCCTATTTTGACTTTTTGTTTGTTGCCGATATGTCAATTGGAAGAACTAATGAATTCCTTAAGAGTTATTATAAAATTGACAACAGCAAATATAAAATTCATAAATGAGATTTATTATATTCTCAATGTTCATTTCTTCTGTTCGTTTTACATTCTAATTTTTCGTTTTTTCTTTCTTCTTTTTTTCAAAATAATCTGCCATGATATATAACACACTACGTTACCTCATCCCCTATATAATAATAGCCTAAGTTATCTGTCCTTCTGTCCTCGAATTTATGAAGCGGTTGGACCTGGAATGAATAGAGACATCCATATTGGATTCTTGATGAGTTAGGGTTAGCAACGTTTGAAATCCACCCATTCTCCACTTTTCGAGAGTTTAATGGAGTTATTTAAAGCCCTATTTTCCCTGGTTAAAATCAGGTTATTAAATTTGTCAATTTATCACATAATAAATAGATAATATTAAATTTCGAAATGGGGTGTGTTTTTGTTTAGAAGAGGGATGTTTGAAAGTGGGGAATAGCACACTCAAGCCGAGAATTGTGCTTGCGAGAAGGAATTCTAAAAAAGGAAATTCCAAAATATTTATCTGCATTCATAGTTTGAAAAGGACGGCTTACATACAAAAGCAATGTAAGAAAAAAAGGATTTTTTTTTTTAAATGCATGTTTACAAAGAGAAAATTTTGAATGATAGTAGAAAGGAAAAAAAGTGAAGAAACCGACTTCGGTAACGGAGAGTTTCGATTAATCGAGGTTCTACACATGTTGAACATACGATAATTATCGTAATGTACGATAACTTAGGACTCTGTACTGAAAAATTCTCAAAATTAGCAACGGCTCGATTTTCTCTGATTTTACTATAACAGTTATTAAGAACATAATTAATGAAATGTATACCACTAATTTTTACTATATATATTTTTTTTTTACTTTAAATGTAGAGTCATCTTAAATTCAATTGAATTTTTTATACATGTCTTTACTGCTGCTTTTTATCTACAACATTTAATGATAGAGGGGTATTTTTAATTACAAAGTTACATAATGTAAATAATAAAAATTTGAGTTTTTATGTTTTTCATTTTAAAATTTTAATATTGATTATTTTGATTAAAAATATATCTTGCGCCCTCTATTAACACTATTTAGAACTAATTAAAAAATTCATAATTTATTGCCAATGTTTTTAGGACCTAAATCCATAATTTTGCAGAACACTGTTTAGTACTATTTTGCTGGATCCACCGAATCTACCAATTTAGAATTTTCCTACTAAAGCTCTTTTTTCTCTTGTTGTAAAAAAAATATTGTAATGAATTATCAAAATTTTCATATAATTTTAATTTAATTTACTTGTCGACTTCTGTAATTTAACTTTTTATTTTTTGTCGTATTGTGTATTTCCACTCACTGAACTCGCAGATCTTATTTTATTTTACAATTCAGCATTTTCACTTCACGTTAATAAGTCTAAAGTCCTCATTATCGTGCATAGTACCTGATATTCCTCATGCATTAACTGATCTGGAGGTCTAGTTTCATGTGGATTAGATTCAACCCTCCTGTGGAACAGCAAGCAAATATATAAGAACGAAGACAAGATAAAGATATGAAATATTTTTGATGATTTGCTCCACTTGGTCCTTCCCCGAATGCTGTAATGCCTTAGAAAACTGCTCTTTGATACCGAAATAAAGATTTTGTGGGTTCAAATCTCACTTCTAGCATGAATGTTCACAGCAGTTTGGAATCGTCTTTAAGCAGTAGGTTCTGGTCTTATTAAACCTTCATGTAGCAAAACTATAGACTGCAGCGCCTCTAAACCAAACGGAATCGCTTAGTCTATAATGATTTGCATAGGACTAAAAGACGTTTTATTTTAAGTCTACATTGTTTGTAATCTAATATGTTGTTAGTATGTTCAGTAAAGATTTCATTGAAAATTTTCTCTTAAATATTAGGGTTTTTTTTATTTTTATTATTCTGAGTTAATATTTCCTTTCCAAAAATTTTATAATGAATTTTTATTTAGGACATACAGCATATTTTTTATATTTTTACTTGCTTTAAATGCTGTATCAACGAAATGTTAACTGACTGTTTCGATTTCATCTGTTTATAATACTGTATTTGATAACACCATGAAAAAAAAAAAACTGTTGCTTTCTCTTACGATTCAACCGCAATTAAGTTTTAGAAAAGTTTAGAACCGAATGGATTTTCAAGGACCAAAACCTTCAGAATTTCACCTTTCCTTCATCCAGTTTAATGGAGCCCGAACCCGCAAAAAGGGCGGGGTCTGTGCTCGGAGAGTGAAATATGATTTCCCGACTTGTAATCCTGTTGAAGATGTTCGCGCCTTCGTAAAATCCGAAAATAAAACGGCAGGAGGGATTTACGCATGTAAGCCGATTTTCGGGGTTTTATATCACGAACATGAGATTGCGGGCGTGAAGTGAGCGAATGTGAATGCCCAAGAATATGTCATATCATTAAGGATGGAGAGGAAAAAATTATCTGGCGGGAGAAGAAAAAAAGAGAGATAAAGATTAATACAGATGTTGAGAGGTGTTATAAATGCTACTTGAAAAAGGTTTGACATCATATTATGTTAAATGATTTTGTGTTGCACTGAAATCGAAGATGATAATTTGTAAGAGTCTGAAAATAATCCAGTAGTTTAATCCTTTGCTTTTAGTAAAATTCTAAGTTCTAGTCCTTTTAAAAAAATTGTTTAACTGAAAACTATATTCACTGTATAAACAAACTGAAAACATTAAAATTCATCTGTTGTTGTTTAGAAAAGAGTATTAAGATCGGTCTATACTTGCTCTATTGATTTATTCTCTCTCTATGTTAACCTAACAGAAAAATATAATTTTCTCTGGCCGACTGGCATCTTAACTCATTCTATGCTGGACGCGTACTAATATATTTTCTGACGATTGATACTTGAGCTTGGGTCACGAACTAGTACAGGTTAGTGTAACAACATGGTTTGTTTGTGGGTACAAAAATAACGGTATGTACAGGAAAACGAAGCCGAATATTCTTGTCTACTACATAGATTCTGGAAAAATTTAGACAAATAAAAAGTTTTTACATTATTAGTTTTATGATTGCTCTTTTTATTTTTTTATAATGTAAAAATGTTTATGTATAACATGATTTGAAAAAATTAAAACTATATACTGCTATTTCTATTTGATTTTTCATATTTACGATACTACTATAAAATTTATCCACTAAAAAATATGTTTTTTTTACAAAAATCTTATGGTTGTTATTTATATATTTCTATTTATATATTTGTTTATATATTTCAATATAAAATACGAAAAGTTGGTTATAAAATTAAATAATTTTCGATCTATTGAGATTTAACTGAATAACTAAATTTATGTTCAAAACGTCAACTCCCGGTACAATTCTGCTATGAAATGTACCCGCACACAATGTGTTAAGAATTATTTAAAAAATATGCAGCACATGATCGAACACTAAATTCCGTAGTGTGCTGTCTTTCTTTTAAAAAATATTGAGAAAAATGTATTTGATTTTAAATTATTTGAGAGACATTTCGGTATACTCATTTTTCAAACGCAAATAGAGCATTTAACATATATCACTTAAAAAGAAACAGAAAAAAAAGAAAATATATCATCCTAAAGAATTAGCTGTTCTGACACGCGGTGTAATTTTTCTTAAAGAATTTGCAAAATGCGAGGAGATCAGCGGAAATTTTATTTTCTAGATAGGTTAGCATCAAACGAGAAGAATCCAATACTGCAGGTACAGACACACCTTAAAGGAAAAAAAGCTTTTGTAGTCGTCTCTAAATCTCTTTTAGTCTTTGAATTATACTTTATATTCCGTAAAATTTTGTTCACTGCTGACTGCTGACTTTTGTTCACTGTAGATTACAAACAATGGTCGACTTAAGATAAAACGTCTTTTAGTCCTATGCAAATCATTGTAGACTAAGCTATTCCATTTGGTTTAGAGCGTTATGGTCTGTAGTTTTGCTATATGAAGGCTAATAAGACCAGAACTTACTGCTTAAAGCCGATTTTATACTACTACAAACATCCATGCAAGATGTAGGATTTGAACCCACAAAATCAGGTGTCGAAGAGCAGTGTCTTACAAAATTATGAAATACTATAAAGTTAATACAGTAGAGATAAGAAAATTAACTGTAATTTATTCCTCGCATTTTTAAAGACTAGTGTGAAATTTCCCTTATACATAATTGTATAGAGTAATATCTATTTTTCCTCAAACACTGAATCAGGTTTGAGCTTTCAAATTCTCTATGAGATATGTTTAAAGTTACGGTGGAAGTATGTAAAGTTGTTTGATACTGTTTTATTGTTTATGAGATACTAGAAGAGTATCTCTACAGCAGTGAAGAAGGAAAAAAATTAAATGTACCTGAACTCTGGCTTCTGTCAATTTAGTTCTTTGTGCGAGTTCTTCCCTGACATAAATATCTGGATATTGTGATTTTTCGAAAGCTCTTTCGAGTTCATCCAGTTGAGCCGCAGTAAATGTGGTCCGAGATCTCCGTTGCTTCCGTTTTAATGTCAGTCCTGGCTCTGAATCACAATCTGATGCGGTCCCACATTCATCGGCGCTGTTTTCACGTCCCACTGCAAAGAAAGATACGTGAAAGATAAATAAAAATAGGTTTACATGTAGAAGTATCACGATCTAAAAGTACTGGGAATCAAAAGAAGAGAAATAAGTAGCAATGTTATGCAGTCTTAAAGAATCTAGTTAGATACAGCAATGTGATATGTTAGATTGAATTCATTCTATACTTACAATCCGGTCCCAGGTGTCTCTAATAACGTTACTACAGATATTAAATACATATTTCCCTAACCAATTCTTCATTAAGTATCGAAACTAAGTAAGCATTTCCTAAATGAAAGATTTATATTGAACTTTCCAAACCAGGATCCCTCCCGGTGTTTATAATTTCCGACAACCTTAGCAGGTGTGAAATGATGAAAAGTTAGTCGACAACCAATGCAATGTCTAATGATCAAATATGATATTGAGACTGATTGTTATCTTTAGTAAAATCATAACATACATATTTAGACAATAGTGGTAATAATAAATTTTTCAGTCTTATTCAACAGTAATACCCAGTGCGGTGAATTTTGTTAAGGAAATTTTGGTACACGTTACAGCATACGTCTCTGAAACGGACACTCACCTGCTGTCGGTTAACAGCAAAATTTTGGTATCACCAAAGCGTTTAGGGTTTAGTAGGTTTAGACTGTTTACAAAACTAAATAACGAAAATGATTGCTTATTAATAGTTTTGTTCTTTCTGTTTTCGAGATGTGAACTTAAAATTA
This sequence comes from Pardosa pseudoannulata, assembly GCA_032207245.1. Taxonomy (NCBI): domain Eukaryota; kingdom Metazoa; phylum Arthropoda; class Arachnida; order Araneae; family Lycosidae; genus Pardosa; species Pardosa pseudoannulata. The sequence goes on along the minus strand of CM063498.1, from coordinate 99,978,197 downwards.
TTAAGTTTTATTTTCATTGTAGTGATGTCACCGTTTTGCAATGCGAGAGTTAAGTTTGTATTACTCAAGGCCGATTTGGAGCGGCTAAAAATATCCATACCGGTAATGGAATGTCGAAATCACGGACACCGATACCGAAATACAGCTGCCTACCAGTTCTGCAATCGACCGATATAAAAATATCAGGAATGACCACAGGTGGTAAAATTGCCGATAATTCAAATCTGGCCGCTCATTTTTATATCTTTTACATATGCTCTGGGCTTTTTTTTTTTTTTCTCATTGAAAACAGTTTTTATGTCTACGTGTGAATAATATTACACGTTCAAATCTCTTAACGAAATGAATCAAGTAGGGGCCAATTTTTTATATTTGAAATAAAATTAATTAGGAATGTTTTACTCCTAAAGAGTTACTAGGACGTGTTGGATTTCTTTTAAAAAGGAGGAAACTTTGTATAAAGGTTTGTTAATTAATGAAAAGTTTTTCCACATCTTCTGTAGATATTTTTGTAAGGTTTCAGTCACAGATTCCAGACTCTTTTTCTGTTACTTTTACCAGGAGATTAAATATCAAACTATAACCGAATGATCACGACGCTGCAAATCAATGTACCAGAATTATGGTGAGTAGATGTCTGTACTCGTTCGGAATCAGCTTTGAACTGTTTGGAAAAGCTTAGAGTGTCCATATGTAGCCCTTTTTAGCTAATTTCTCACTGGAGGCATTTAATGTAATTGTTCAGTGAGTTAAATGAAAATAAGTGAATGTTATATAAATCATAAAATAAAAATAGTGCATATCTAAATTCTGAAATTTATATTAAAAGGTGTAATTGGTAAGTTCCATGTAATAATTAGTATATATTACTATTTTATATCTAATAAATATTAAAGAATTCTGTAGGGATATTTTCCGTTTACATTGCTACGATTCATATCTGAATTTATGGAGTTTTAGGGGAAACACTATTTAATTTATTAATTACTAAACTTTTATTGTGAGACGAGAAGGATTCAAATGCATAAGCTCTCTTGTCATATACAAACAATAATGACAAATACAGTTGTAAAATCTCAGTGGTTCAGTTTCTCGTATTATTATTTATATACCAATAGGTATCGATTAAAATGTAAATCATTAACATATGACAGGGATTTTAGTGCTGATAAATAACGAATGTATATTTGGAATTTTGATGAGGCAAATTCAAATTCAGTCCATGAATGCCTGATCATTTCTGATGATTAGATATTGATGAATACCTTAAATGTAAGTTACTACTAATTCCTGAGAGTTAATGATAACAGATATATGATTTAAACAACTTTAACTATTACAAGTCGAACTTCTTAGTGATCACTGTCATTTTCAGTAAAGAATGGTATTGTTTATATAAAAAAGAGAAAAACCTGGTGATGACGATTTGTTTGGCGTCACATGTAAAATCAGTACTGTAAAGTGAAGATTTATAATATATAAGATTATTTGTCATAATTTCAGTTGATGACCTTATCGAAAAAGTTATTCATGTGGCAGGTTCGAAAAATTATAAAATGTCAATCTAAATGACACAGTTATAAATAATAGCAGATACTCGAAAATTTGGTAGATTAATTACAGGATTGCTGCCTACTTTCGCTGAAAAGAAAAAGTCACTAAGAAAAGGTATAAAGATTTTGCATTTTTTCTTTTAGCCGACCCTTAACCCTCTGACTGCTAAATTTGTAAACCGAGATCTCTTTAAAAATTGCAAATTTTTTATGCATAGTGTAAGTATAGATGTAAATCGGAGAATTTAAATATTAATTTTTTCTAGAAAATATTTTTTATATTCACTTTCGTCATGAGAAACTAACCTGCCAGAAAAAACTATTTTCAGATGTTATCACATAAAAAATTTATTTTTTAATAAATTTCAATTGTAATACAGTTAATTTCTACTTATAACATACTATCTATAATTATATTATCTAATATAACTATAGTTCTAGTCATATAATTCTATTTATTACCTAATTAAATGTCTAATACTGTATATAATTTATTCCACTCGTTAAACGATGAAAAGCCTTCTTAATGCGCTTCTTAATAAAGGAAGAAAAACACATGCCCGTGAAAATCGCGGGATGAACAAATTTTGCTATATTTGATTTGCCCGTGGAAATCGCGGGATGAGCAGTCAGAGGGTTAACACTATGCATTAAAAATTTAAAGCTCAATATGCGTAGCTGTATCAATTTGTAATACTAAAATTCAGAAAAACCACCAAAAGCTTAAAAAAAAGTCTATTTTTTTTTCGTTGCTTATGTCAACCTAATTGGATCTTAATACAGTTGTAATGTATTCAAATATTTAGTTTTTATTGCATATGCGCGAATTTGTGTGTGACTAATTATGTTTTAACAGAATGTTAATCTTTTGCTAATAGTTTATCCCCATTTCGTGATGTTTATCTTCCTACAGAATTAATCAAAATGCCTTCATTCATTACTTTTTGCACAACATTCATTTAGTAGCATCAACAACTATTTAAAAACCGCATCGAATGAATTTTTCATGCATAGTTGGGTGCTACATTTCCCACATTTCTTGGAAAGTAGCCTCCACACTCTTCAGGCGATGTGTAAACTGGAATGTACACGAGTAGGCCTTTTTCTGTACCTATTCTCGTTATTGCTTCGCCACAGAAATCCTATCCTTGCATTCCCTGGGCCTTAATTAACAATGGAGCACTGTATTTCCGCATCACACTATACCACCAAAATTTTCAGAGAGGGACAAATCACGTCTTATGCTCATTTCTCAGTTTTCAAGGCGTGGGGTGATACGTGAAGCCACCAGAGTTCACAGCCGGGTGAGAAGAGACAGGGACGTATTTTTTAAGGGGAAAAGGGGGGGGAGGAAATGGGATGAAAAAATGAAAATATCCAGTAGTGGGGAATCACCAGCTAAATATTGAGGCGGTATTTTCAACCGCTTTTTATCTTAGAAAACTTCCTTTCAGGCCATCAAATTGCATTTTCTTTGATTCTGAAAGATATGGTTTAAGTATGCTTGAAAACAGTGATACTGAATCTAAAATCGGACAGGCAGGCTTTATTTATTATCTATTTAATAGATCTATTAAACAGATTACTCTATTATTATCTATTAATTGGTTTGGTTTTGGTATTGGAGCGCTACGGTCTACTGTTTTGCACATGAGGGCTAATGAGACCGGGACCTACTGCTTAAAGCCGATTCCGAACGGCTACGTACATCCATGCCATAGTGGGATTCGAACCCACGAACTCCGGTACCGATATCAGTCCCCTAACCAATATTATCTATTAATAATTATATAATTATTAATTTCATGAGAAATGGAGTTAATTGTAGCATCATCTCCCGAATGCTTCTGGGGGGGAAGACGAGTACATGGAAATTTATAGGTATATGAGCCAGCCAATCATGGTTAATCACGTGAAGAATGCTTAATGACGAAGGGGAAGCAAAATTAATTGTATAAAAATTATATAAGAAGTGCTGATTGAAGCAAGAATTAATTTTGGTGCTTTCGGACTCACCAAATTTATAGAAAAAACAAAAGATAGGTGCTAAATTTCGCTATATAAGGATAGAATTGCCCGAAAATTATTTTAAGATAGACTTACAATTACGTTGGTTTGTTTTTGAGGTGAAAAATATCATTATATATATTTGTATATCACATCGTATCATATCATATCATATTATTGAAGATTTGAGAAAAATCATTTTGCACAATGAAACAGCATTTAATGGGGCTATTAAGGCCTGAAATGAAAGAATTTCTATGGTACTGTTTGCTAGAAAGAAGCAATTCTTTAAAATAAGAAAATCCTATAAATTTATTGTGACTAAATCATATATAAATGCATTTAATTGAAACAAACAGGATTTTTCCCCTACGTATTTTATTTTTCCTTGTGATGCTGTCCGACTGGTCTCTAAACCATTGACAGACTGACAGTTCCATGCCCTAATGGTGACCCTGAGACCATACAACCTGTTCAAAAAGCCACGTGGGTGTCAAACATTACATTTAACAAAGAAAAGGGATAAGCTTTAAAGAAAAGTTATGGTAATGACTATATGCGGCTGGAAATCATTAGCGATCACGAATGCGGCATGGCGAGAACACAGTTTTTGCTTGACACACATAAAATAGTATGTAATGAATGTCACAATTTCGTTTCGTTCTGTTTTATTGTAAAAGAACTTAGCATAACAATGACGGGGAAAGAACTTCTCCCAAAATGTTTGTTGATTGCTTTGTTTTTGTAATGGAAGCAAAAGAAAAATCTACTTGCAGATTATATTATGCGAAAGTAAAAGAAACAATCATAATGTTTAGAAAATAGACAATTTTCTGGAATTTTCATTATGTACAATACGTGCAGAACCGTGTTCTTATTATAAACATGAACTATAATAATAAAGAAGTAAGGGGTGGGGATGGATATCACAGTTTAGAACAATGGGTTTCTTGCATGGAACATAGATGAAGTTATAGTCAAGATTTGTAAAACATATTAAAACAATTTCATGTTAGTTACTCATACACACACAACATATTTTATACAACTTGCTCATATTCATGAAAAAAATATTTCTTATAACAGAATTGAAAAACAGAACAGTTCTGACCTGTTTTCATTTTCATACTGTTTACAGAAATTTAAAACAATCTATCAGTTTATTCGTTCTTAAAATGATAATTCTTGTAGTATTCTTTATGAGATTTGTAATTAGTTTTAAAGTGTCCATGGCATAACAAGGGATGGGGAAAGGGGTCTATTATACCCCGGGCACCTCTGGAGAGGGGCACCAAATGGTATATTCCATATAATATGTGACTATATATTTGTATGGGGCTGGGGTGCCAATAGGGTATCGCGCCAGTTATACTAACTACGTCACTGTAAAGTTTTTATTCTACATTTTTACATATGTTTAAGATGTACCCATGTACAGCTAAAATTTAAAGCTTTATAACCGATCACATATGAATTTCAAAAATTTCGGTTTTAAAATAAATTGTTTTGTAAATAAATAAATTGTAAATTGTTTTAAATAAATTGTGAAATAAGTTGTTCTGGGAGAAATTTCAAAAATTTTTCTCGAAAATAGCTAATAAGCTGAAGAAATTTAGAGAAAAGCAGCAATGATATCTTTTTCCCTGAATGACAATAAGCTTTTAGAGTTTCAGCCTTTTTTTTCTGATCATTATTGGGGATCAAGTGGTTTTAAAAACTAGCTAATAAGCTGTAGAAATTTAAAGAAAAGCAGAAATGATATCTCTTTTCCTTAATAACGATGAGCTTTTAGAGTTTCAGACATTTTTTTCTAATCATTATTGGATCTCACAGGATCTCACAGGAAGATTTCGCAACAGTACTCCCTGGGTCAAGCCCTCTAGTACTGGAATAGATATTAATGGTCATGCTTCAGTCTATGAGTATTAGTGGGCATGACATTTACAAAAAGTTAAAATAAGGGTATGGGAAATCATTATTGGGGATCAAGTGGTTTCAAAAATAGCTAATAAGTTGTAGAAATTTAAAGAAATGCATCAATGATATCTCTTTCCCTGAATGACGATGAACTTTTAGAGTTTCAGTCTTTTTTTTCTGATCATTATTGGGGATCAATTGGTTTCAAAAATAGCCAATAAGCTGTAGAAATTTAAAGGAAAGCAACAATGATATCCTTTTTCCTGAATGACGATCAGCTTTTAGAGTTTTAGCCTTTTTTTCTCTGATCATTATTGGGGATCAAATGGTTTCAAAAATAGTTAATAATCTGTGGAAATTTAAAGAAAAGCAGATATTTCTTTCCCTGAAAGTCGATGAGCTTTTAGAGCTTTAGCCTTTTTCCTTTGATTATCAGCGATCAGAAGGTCTTATTTTTTAAGGGGAGATAATTTGTTGAAACTAAAATAATACAGGATATAATAAAAGTTTGTAAAACATACTAAAATGTTTCGTTTTTGTTATTTATATTTATAAAAATACCATATTAGTAGTTGTTATTTGAAACTTTATACTGTATTTGCAATTTTTACTTAAATAATTATTTCGTAACTTTCTGCGTCTATAATCAAGTCTTTTTAGAAAAATTGCAACTTTTTTCCTGTTGGGAACAAAAAGGAGTTGTATTCTACAAGCACCTTTTTTGGGGGATTTTAGGTGAATGGAAAAGACTAACGATTAAATCGTAGGTTTTGCACAAAGATGACCTTCATAACTTCGTCTATAAGATTTTAAGTGAGGGGGATTAAATAATCCAAAAAAATTAAAGTACGGGATTGATGGTATTATGAAGGGAAGGAGGTTAAAACTCGAGAAGCTTGTCGTTTTTCAGGGGAATAGAAATCAGTGCTGCTTTTCTTCAGATTTCCCCAACTAATTAACTATCAACAAAAGATGCAGTGTTCTCGCCCTCACGCTATTCTATCTTCCAAAAACGCGTGATGGACAAGTCGTGCCTTGTCGCTAGTTCTAAATCACTAGCCGTGTGACTATCCACGTGCGCTCCACACTTTGCTAGAGAGAGTAAATATAAAAGAAACCTTGTTCGGCAGTAAGTAAAGAGAAAAAATGCGGAATATACCAAGTGGCCACCCGCATGGATGTCACAATATCAGGAGATATTCAATATAGCTCCGAAAGGAGATCCTGGCAATGTGTAGAGATCAGAAAATACACGCTTATTACGGGGCTCGGCACAGCGTAAGAGACTGTCAAAATTCCAGTGACATTTTCTGAGAGAGTCACAGTCAACAGCAATCAGCTTTGGGTTTATAATGGTACACAACATTTGACAGATGCCTTAAAAGTGCACTTATTAGCAAAATTAATTACAATATCATACATTAAGTGTGATAAAGTGGTATGGAATTACGGTACTGCTTTAAGTGAGGCGTCAAGTGTCAGGCATAAACACAATAAAGTCGGTTTGGTGAAATTACTGAGCGATGTTTGTTTTGAAATGAGGTGCCGTGACTTTGCAATCAATTTAACTGCATACTTCGATATGGTACGTTTTATTTAATATTCAGACACTTGAGAAACTAATGTTTTGTTTTATAGAGGGTGATAAGTTTCTTCGCCTTTAAAAGTGGATAAAAAATAAGTAGTGCAGTCTGATGTTTTGTGGATCTGGAAAAAAAACAAACTTTAATTACTTTATTGAGCTCCAATTTTTATTTTAGAGACATATAGACTTCGAGTTTATTTCTGTGTGTCACCGTTAGATGTCTCTTGAAATAGACTTCTTAGAAATTAGTTATCAAGGCTATTTGGTCACTGTTGTATGTTGTGTATGTGTTCCCTTTTGTATGATGTCATGGTACTACCAGTATTCTCTGAGAACGAAAGATGGCCAGATGTTACCTGAAGAGGGATTTTCATTTCTAAAGATAGTGGAAAATTCAGGAAAGCCATCTTTGGCATCATTGTTATTTATTTATTTATTTATACTAAGTCTTAGACTTCTAAAGAATGAACTAAACTTCTAGAAGACATTACAAATTTAAAAAAAATCTTGGTTAAATATTTCTAATCTGTTTTAACATATCGGAATTAAAACATAATAGAATTCATATCAAAGATAAATATTTGACAACTAATAGTATAATTTATTTTATTACATAAAACAACAATTATGAAGTCTTACACTTTTAAAGAATGAACTGCTCTTCTAAGAGACATTACACATTTAAAAAAATCTTGGTTAAATATTTTTAATCTGTTTTAAAATATCTGAATTAAAACACAATAGAATTCATATTAAAGATAAACATTTGACATCTAATAGTACAATTTGTTATACTACATAAAACAACAATTATGAAGTCTTAGACTTCTAAAGAATGAACTGCTTTTCTAAGAGACATTGCAAATTTTAAAAAAGAAATCTTGGTTAAATATTTCTAATCTGTTTCAAAAAATCTGAATTAAAACACAATAGAATTCATATTAAAGATAAACATTTGACATCTAATAGTATAATTTGTTTTATTACATAAAACAACAATTATGAGTCTTAGGCTTCTAAAGAATAAATTGCTCTTCTAAGAGACATTGCAAATTTTTAAAAAGAAATCTTGGTTAAATAGTTCTAATCTGTTTCAAAAAATCTGAATTAAAGCACAATAGAATTCATATTAAAGATAAACATTTGACATCTAATAGTATAATTTGTTTTATTACATAAAACAACAATTATGAGTCTTAGACTTCTAAAGAATAAATTGCTCTTCTAAGAGACATTGCAAATTTTAAAAAAATCTTGGTTAAATATTTCTAATCTGTTTCAAAAAATCTGAATTAAAACACAATAGAATTCCTATTAAAGATAAATATGACAACTAATAGTATAATTAGTTTTATTACATAAAACAACAATTGTGAAGTTTTAGACTTCTAAAGAATGAACTGCTCTTTTAAGAGATATTGCAAATTTTAAAAAAATCTTGGTTAAATATTTCTAATCTGTTTCAAAAAATCTGAATTAAAACACAATAGAATTCCTATTAAAGATAAATATGACAACTAATAGTATAATTAGTTTTATTACATAAAACAACAATTGTGAAGTTTTAGACTTCTAAAGAATGAACTGCTCTTTTAAGAGATATTGCAAATTTTAAAAAAGAAATCTTGGTTAAATATTTCTAATCTGTTTAAAAAATCTGAATTAAAACACAATAAAATTCATATTAAAGATAAATATTTGACTACTAATAGTATAATTCTTTTTTATGATATTATAAAGTGATATTAAATTATACAGCCTTTAAAACATTTTAATTCTGGCAAAGATGTAATGGTACTTCTAAAAACTGCATCAAGATTGTTAGAACTTTACTGCCGCTTAATTATATTCGATTTGACTACCTAATCTGACAGAAATAGTATTATATTGTTCATTTCTTTAGATTTGCTTTATTATAATTCTTCCATGTTAAAACTTCCAATAAAAAACTTTACTTGCAAAAAATATAAAATCTGAGTACAAAAGGTATTTATACTCAAAAGGTATCTGTGAAGTGACCCTCTTTGGATCATAAACACAAAACACCTTTTTTAACGGTTTAAAAAATGGAAATTATATAAAAATTTTTTAAAAGAACTGGTGACACTAATTTTCTATATTTGGGTTTATTTCTATTAAAAACCAAAATATGTAACTTTTTCCTCATTTTTTTTTCTATTTTTTATTTTATTTTATAGATGCTCTATAAGTTCTTTCGAGATACAGTCTTAACGAAAGTATAATACAATTATCAGTCAAAGTTTCACAGTCATTTTTTTATGCTGAGAAATAGTAAATAAAATAGAAATGGTTTTTCTGAGTTATTTTATTGACTTTTTGCTTTATGAAGGTTCATTAAACTGCTGTCAAAACAAGTTCCAATCAATTACCTATACCCCGACAGAGGGAATCGAACGGACGAATTCCAGTACTGGAAAGCAGAGTTCTTCCCATTCCACTGTCATTCAAAAATAGAAGTTTATAATTTAATTACATAATGCCTTATTTCCCTTACTCTTTTCCTACAGAACGAGGGCCGAATGGTAGAGCGCTGCTCTTCGATACCGGAGTTCATGGGTTCGAATCCCGCTGATGGCTTGAATGTTTGTAGCCGTTTGGAACCGGCTTTAAGCAGTAGGTACCTGTATCATTACCCCTCGTGTAGCAAAACAGTAGACAGTAGAGTGCCAAACTAAATCCTTACTTTTTTAACAAAGAGAAAAATAAGACTGAGCAGTATTCTTGATGGATCTAGAAGTTTTTTAATTTTTATTTTTTATTATCACATTGTATGCGGAACACGTACTAATACATTTTCTGACGATTGATACTTGAGCGTGGGTCACGTACTAGTACGGGTTAGTGTAACAACATGGTTTGTTTGTGGGTACAAAAATAACGGTATATACGGGAAAACGAAGCTGAATGTTCTTGTCTACTACATAGATTCTGGAAAAATTTAGACAAATAAAAGTTAACTTTTACATCAGTCAATGCGGAACCACAGAACGGGAAAAAATTAAAACTATATACTACTATTTCTATTTGATTTATCATATTTAAGATATTATTATAAAATTTATCCCCTAAAAAATATATTTTTTGTTTACAAAAATCTTATGGTTGTTATTTATATATTTCTACTTATATATTTGTTTATATAATTCAATATAAAATACGAAAAGTTGGTTAAAAAATTAAATAATTTTCGATCTATTGAGATTTAACTGAATAACTAAATTTTCGCTCAAAACGCCCGCTCCCGGTACAATTCCGCTGCGAAATGTACCCACACTCAATGTGTTAGTAAATTTTCCCATCTTAGCTAACTATGTGTATTTTCGTATGAAATTCAAAATGTTGTCCCATGCAGGCTACGAACTAATATGTGATTTATTTTTAATCTTATGATGGAAAATCATTTTGAAGTCATGCTCAATAAGATAATCACGTGAGCTTCACCGATATAAAACAAGCAATGCGTTTTGACTACTTTGTCAAATTGAATTATCACCCCCTCCATTTTCTAACAAAAGAAGAGAAGTAAATTAAGAGTAAACCTTTCAGACGTGAAAGATTACAGCAATATAACTTTATTTAACATTCCGTGCTAGTCGCTGCAAGTGAAGAAACAAAGAACTACGTTACGTATCTCCAAATTGATGATCTCAAGTTCAAATGTAAACAACTCAATTTAGACTATACATTAGGTGTCCAAACACCATACATCAAAGACACCATATTTTCCCACATCATGACCCTGAAGAGCAAAATAAATTGAGACGAAAATTGTCTCTTTTAGAATTACACACACCGAAATAAGTCAATAAATTAAAAGCTTTAACTTAATTACATAAGATTCATTACAGCGGACAAAAGAAAGCTTACTTCAGGGGTACACCAATCAGGAAAATGGAACCCGACTAGCACAAGTAACTCAAATCTGAACTTTGACTCCTCCTATGAAACATAACACACATTACGGTGGAGAAAAAAAAAATTCAAAATTCATTAAGTTTAACCCTTAGTTAATTAGTTTCGTGCTTCTCAAACCAACCAATCGGCCGGAACTGACTCAAGTTTCATGGCGGGGTGTCACGCTTTGCGCACCCTACCCTGCTAAAGCTAATGACCACCCCCCATTTTTGCGACCTCTGCCCTCTCAAGCTTTTAATTCTTTTGACCCTTAGGCCCTCCGTGCTCAAGAAGAACACACACAACACGGCGGTGGGATCAGAGAATTTCGCATACTTATTTTAAAAACATAATGACCCGCGCGGCAAAGAAAAGTTTGAAACATAAGCGGTACTCCGAGAACGCCTTAACGGAAAGCAAGGTTACAGAATGTCTCCCATGTTTGGTCACGAGTGAAAAAGTCGTTAGCTCACTAATGGAGAATTCATGGAATACGTAATTAATAGTAGCTTCAATAAAAAGTGTTAATTACGAGGTAGAATATGAGGAAAAATGTGAGCGTAGGTAATTGTTCAAAATCGAACCCTTTCGAGAAAAACCGCCCGAAACAGAAGAAAAAAAATCTTTATTGAAATTAAATTGCTTTTTTAGATGAAGGGAGTTAGCTCTCGGACACATTAAATTACCTAAGACTAATATCTTTTGCGGTCAATCCATGAACTTCTACTACGATGCGCAATATTCTCAATAACGCTACTAATTCGACAAAGAAAATAATTGGAACAGGGTTTTTACGCTTTAATGTTCATTGAAAATACAG
>CM063498.1:99873900-99961400 GCA_032207245.1 Pardosa pseudoannulata | reverse complement strand
AAAAAAGTGTTGAGAATTAAATAAGAAGCTTTAGATTCCTGCCATTCGAGTGTCTTTATTCTTCAACTCCTATCTAAGCGACAATATTGATAAGCCCTATAAGATTTGGTCTAGTAATTTAATCGATGTTTATTCTGACAGAATATAAAATTAACTACATCAATTATATGTATACATGGAAAACTCGCTTATACAAAGACCAGGGGGAAGGAATAATTCTTCGTGTACGTGAATATCTCTTATATGTTAATAGTAGTCTTTTTTGAGTATGAAAATATAAAAACACTACTGTGCTGTTTTTCTAGTTTTTTAATAAATAAACGTCATTTAAAAGTAAAAATGATATTTATATTAATATCTGTGCACTGTAAAATAAAAATTAATTTTTTTCGTCTACATTAAATAAACTAAGTTTCTGTATTCATTAACCCCTCGACGTGCACGCTCGAGTTAACTCCAGCTCTCTAAACTGGCCAAACTGTGCACACTTGAGTTAATTCGAGCAGTGTTGTACTTAATGTTGCTACAATTTTTCACACTCGAATGCAATCGAGAATTAAAAGTAACAATGTGAAAGAAAAAAAATCATTTTGTTGATATTTATAGTTTACACGGGATTGTAAGCTATACACTTACTTATTCAAGTAAAAAATATTTTTTTTCTACTTATCGCTTACGACTTATCTCTTCCTTGCGTTTTTTACATTAAAAAAATTGATTTGTTTTGGCTGGCCTTGAAAAAAAATGTGCATTAAGGGGTTAACTATACAAACATAGATTCAATGAACAGTTCTTGTAAAATATCTTTCAACGAAAATATTAAATATTAAGAGAAATAGGAAAAACTAATTAAAAACTCTTCCCCACTTTTTGAAGAATAATACAAACTGAAATTTGCCACCAAAAAGGAATAAAAACCATGGGAAGATACTAATATGCACAGTACAAGTCAGTTCGTAAAAAATTTTGTTCCCTTCGTATAACTGTAAAAAAAAAATGTGTGTTCATAATTTTATGTAGGGATCGAACATTTCTCCGGAATGTTTCGTATAACTGAGTATTCGTATATATGAGTTATTTAATACATAGACCTAATAGGAGTTTCGCCAGGGAGTGAGAAGCTTTTCGTATAACTGAATATTTCGTATAAATAGGTTTTTATTAATGAGTTTTCACTGTATGTTCGTGCGTACATGCTTATGTAAAAAGTGGATTTAATCTTTCAAAGTGCATAATATCAGAAAAAATTAAATTGATTTCAAAATTTCAAACACAAAGACGTGAAAAATTTATTATTATACTCATAATTTTTTAAAAACTCTAGAAGTTAAACAGAAAACGAGATCTGATTATTCAGCAAGGTGTGTGTGTGTGTGAAGGGAAGTAATCAATTAAACTTTCTCTAAAACCGTGAAGCTTTTGAAAGGAGGAAAACTTCCTCTTATACGTATCTAAAATCTAACTTAATAAGGATGAAGCGTTGATGATAGTTTATATAAAATAAACATAGGTTCATCTTCATGGTACGTAATTACAATATTAAACTACTCAAAACCGAACTAAGTGTAAATAATTTAAAAGTTATGAAATGTTTTTTTATTAAAATTCATGAAATTATCTTTGAATCTGTCTAAGATAGTCTAAAACTACAGTCTATAATTCATAATAGAATGAAGAAAGTTAAAAAGGATGAGTTACAGACGCTACAGTTGAATTTCAGGTGGGCAAAATTTGACAGAAAATTTAATGTTTCTACTTTATTGAATTGTGAACTGTTAGATACAATAAAAATTAAAAAGGATTGCTTTTATGCTCACTACTTTATAGTTAATATAATTATTATCATAACAGACAATTCAATTATTACTCATAAATACTACAAACAGTTTTTAAAACAACCTTTTTTGAATTTTATAAGTATTTAAAACACTTAAAGTACATTTATAACTGTCATATATATATATCTTAGATATTTATTGACCAATTACATTGCAGAAGAGTATAGAATAAAAATTAGCAAATATTAGTACATTTCAAAGAGTAAAAATCTATCCTTTTTGGAATTAAAAGGATTTTGCATATTTTTTACGAGAAAGATAGATATTTAATTATTTTATCCAGCCAATGATTATGATAAAAAGTAATCTAAAGGACTAAAATATATTCAATGAATATATATATATATATATATATATATATATATATATATATATATATATATATATATATATACATATATTCTTTTGGAATAATTAGTAATTAATAACTTTTAAAATCAATAAGATTTTGCCTTAAATTTGTTACCACTTTCACATAAATATATTACTAATGATATATTAAAGTTTTATGCAGATTGGTCAAAAATACAATTAATGAATTTTAGAAGTATACTATCCCTTTAAGGAACACATAGTTCATGTAATTCAAATTCATATTGGAGTAAAATACAACAGGGCTGTAAAGGGAAGTTACCTATAAGCATAATGACTACTGCCTGATAATCCTACAGATATGGAGAGCTCTTCTTTTCTGTACTCAATTCCCTTGGTTTAAATTCTAATCTGGGCTTAGGCATTTTTGGTCATTGGCAATTAATTTTATGGAGTTAATCCTTATTTAATTAACTGCACGTAAAAGTAAACTGACTTAACTTTCCAAACCGCGTTGATTAGTACCTCAAAATGTTATGCAATCAACACTGTTTTCTAGTCAGACGAGGATAAAATAAGATGGGCTCTGTCTTCTGATAACACTGTCTGTGAGTTCAAATCCTGTTACTGGCAAGGAGATTCATTGTTCTTCGGAATTAATTCTAAGCAGTATGATGAAAACTAATTAGCCTTTGTGTAGCAAAAGACTGTTCGTAGTTCTTCGAACCAAACTAAAAATGCTCTTAGTGTTTTTTATCTCATTCTTTTAAAAATCTGTTTATATCCAATTTTAAATAACAATATATAATTATAAAATATTGATATGTGTTAGATATTCAATGTTTTTATACAAATATTTAAGTTGTTCTCGGATTTTTTAAAAGTGAAGTTTTTTCCGTTAGCATGTATCGTTGCTTTTCCTCCAAGTTATCTACATTGCAGTAAAACTAGATTTACAGTGTTTACTTAATTGAAGACTGTCCAAAAATTAACCTCAACTATTAATATTAACATAAAGAAATAACTTCATGAATAGCTTTAACTATTTATTAATTCACTAAATTTCAGGTGATCTAATAATGTATTAACTGCAATTATGTGGCACCAGTTTTAGAGACCACGGAAAATCGTATCTCAGATTTATAAAATTTTAGATTATTTTTATGACAGTTCATAGTTTATATATTATGAAATTGTATATACTTTCAAATTTCTGTAGGGATAAAATGTTTTATAATCATCTACAATCCACTTTGCATTGGTTTTATTTACAATATTTCTTTAAATGTCAAATAAATGTTCTAATATTTAGAACTAATTTTATAAGTTGATTTTTCGGAGTATTTATAACAAAAACGAAATCTCAATGACTAGGATTCCAAACTAGTTTCACACAAGTCAAAGAAAAATCATATGTTGTCATCATTTTTCATTTTTTTAATGGATACCTGTTTATTTTTTTAAAACTTTTTAATAAACAGTCTTACTACTGCAACGATAAAAATGAATTTATGTTAACTTGTGAGATCAGGAAAAAGTTTTGTTATTCAATAATTTGAGGATAGAGGGTATTTCTAATCCTTTCATTTTAATTGAATTCAGCATATATTTAAGAAATAATAGTGTACAAACATATTGATAGAGACAATATATATTTTTCTTTTGGATATGCAGGTGGCAGATATTTCTGGAAAGTCTATCTCGTGGGTATCTACTCTTGTATTCAACTAAATTCTATAATTTGCAACAACTTGGGTTACGATAGCTTTTCTGAAATACGTATAAATCGTATATTGCCTTTTAACTGCCACATATTGTTTAATAAGGAAATTACTATGAATATAAAAGCAAATACACTGGAAGTGATCGTACGCCAGGTACAGTCTTCTTCATTTTGTTGCAAAATTGAGTGATTTAATCCTCGAGGTAGAAGATTCTGCTCTTAATTTCAGTCTTAATAGAAAAAATTAACTGTACGACCAACATTGGTCACGGCAAAAGAAATACAATCCCTATATAATTATTTCTACAGATTTTATTGCATTCATGATTTATCTCACTGGTAGATGATATTGTGTTTTTGATTTTTTCCTAAAAATTTTATAGCTGGAAAATATTAAGTATTTCTATTTTATGTTAAGAATAGTTTATTATTTTTCTTAAATAAAAAAATACGTTATTAAGTATTGTTGAAGTATTTTTCTTTAATCAATATCTGATCGATCCTATCTGCAATCATCATTATTAATATACCTCTCCATTATTCTAGATGTTTCAGCCAATTTTTTATGTTTATTTTCTGTTCTTAACACTTTCAAATCTGAGCAATTTTGACTGTGGGTTTCACTGTGAACTGAGAGTTTTAAGGTACTTTATATGTATGCAAGAAGACGGACTTCACGATGGGTGGTTGCAGTCATGGTCCATAAAAATGACACCATTTTAGTTAAAGACCTTTATTACCAGATCTTTGGAGTACGGGTTCCCACTTCATTGTAGGGATGGGACATACTGCGGAGTTAGCTAACATGAAGTTAGAAGTAAAAGATCCTTAACACCTGGGTCAACATCTCAATCAAAATCTGGAGGAAAATCTCTAGGAGACTCTGACTGCGATAGTCTGCATATCCTTTTTGTTTGGAAATTTCCTAAATTGTCCGCTAGGGCAATGTAGAATTATAATTGGTTAGATCCCTTCTTTGAGGGCTTAAACTGTAGCCCCAGTGGTCAATTTAGGTTAGGAGTTAAAAAGGGGAAAGTAAAAGGAGGCTAGAATTTTTGCCCTTAACTCAAAATTTGAAAACCCCTGAGATTTTTCTAGGGGTGTCTGAGGGGTTTTATAGAAAATGCCTACATTTGTTTCCAGATCTAGTTTACTTTTCCTTACATGTATATAAATATATAATTAATGCTCTAAATATTTATATCTTAACAAATAATTTTTATTTGAAATTTCAGACCAATTTAATTCACAATATATAGAAAATAATTTATTAAGAGTTAATATCTAATAATGAGTTATCAAAAAATCAAGATTTAAATTTTAAAAAAAGTCTTTTAATCAAATATATTTTTTACATAAAATTTTAAATAAACTTGAAAGAAAAAGATGCTCTGATTTTTTAAAAGATCTAAAAGTAGATTATATATGAAAGTAAAATTATTTAGTAAAATTTACTTCAGCATAAAAAAAAAACGAATTTTATATTTGAAATCACAAATTTTCCCAAAACGTTCAAGTTTCTTTTCTCAAATTTCTTTTCTTTAATTTTTTCTTCGATTGTGATTGTAAACTTTACAGATTATTGGCAGGGTTTTTTCCTATAGAATGTTCATAGATATTATCTGAACTGACCGCGAACGTATGTCAGAAAGGATTTTCTATTTCAAAGAATTAAAATTTGACTCCGAGATACTCGATAGTTTAGTTCGCTTCGGAGTAAACGGCAACCCGATTCATAGAAGTCGTGTTAAAATCGTTGATGGCCTAATTTTATAGCAAGATCTCCCCAGTTTACTGTCCACAACAATGATCAAAAGTATTGTTTTTTAAGCAACAATAACTGCAAACTAACTAATACACTTATTAGATAGAAGGGCAATAAACAATACTTCGTAACTTAAGTGCCAGTTCAACAATAAAGTAGTAGTATTATCAATGCAGTGTTACTCCGATCGCGTTGCTCAATGCTGACGGAAGATACTGAAATAATCCGATGAAAGTAAAGGACATTCAATTTGTTAAAAGGAAATTTTTGTAATTTTCATTTAAGAAAAGCGGAGACTACCAAATTCAGTTCAGAATCAGTAGATTTAATCCCTAGGTTGGTCATGAATATAAGTGTATTTTTAATGACTTTCAACTGCAAGTTTCTATCTCTTTAAAACTAATTAAAAACTTAGGGGCAAAGATTCTGATAAATAAATAAAGTAAAACAATTTAATTATTAGTTTTTAGATTGTTAGACGAAATGCATATAGATTATCAATCAAGGTAAACAAGAATAAGAAAGAAAAATTAGGTAACTGCTAATACCAGAATTTTACACCATCTAAAAAGAAATTTAAAGCCTCATTCTGCTTGGAGTTAGGATATCTCAACATTCTACTTATCGGACTATCTGGGTATCAATAATGTGTTTTTCTATAATTCCATGTAGAGTTTTACTTTGAATTTGTTTTCTGATAGCAAGCTTGCATAAAGCTCTACTAGGGTGTGGCAAAGGTGGCATTTGCCACGGGCGCATCAATCTTAGGGGCGCTGCACCGTAAGAAAAATGTTATCTGAAAGAGAATAATTCGCCCAGAGTAAAAATTAGGAAAATTTGAAAAATAATTTTTTAATTATAAAATCCAATATGTTTAAAAACTAATTTTTTTAATAATTCTTCTTATTTTTTAAAACGCTTCGAAAAACTAGTTATAGATTCTTACAAAATGTTTACCAAACACTACTAATACTCTTTAATATAAATCTGGAGATTTGTTTTAAATTTTGAATTTATTGAAGTTATTAAAACTAAATTTAAATATAGAAATTTCAACGTTCAAATAAAAAAATATTCCCCTCAAATAAACTAATCCGTTTATCAGCAAAATAATATCTCCAAAGTGTTCAAAAATATATTTAAGTATTAATAAGGTAAAAATAGAAGGAAAATTAAATTAAATTAATATGGTAGGAACATTTTAAGAATTAAAAAAATATTTTGAGTTCATTCTGAATATATGATATGAAAAACATGTTTATATATTTTCTCACTATATTTGAAGGTAGGGGTGCAGACTAAGGAGAGTGTTGCGGACCATTTTTCGCGGTGTTTTTGACAGGGGAGCCTGGCGGAGAAGATTTAACTTTGAACTGTACAAGCTTTACAAAGAGGATGACGTCATCAAATTTATCAGGCTGGATAGAATGAGATGTTCTGGACATCTATTGCGAATGGACGCAGATCGGGCTGCTTTAAAAGTTTTTAATGCAGTCCCTTTCGGACAACGACCAAAGGGCAGACTAATACGACGGTGGATCGACTGCCTGGAGTCCGACTTTGGTCTCATAAAGATTTGGTACTGGAGGTCCCAAGCACAAAACAGAGATACTTATTTTATTTGTGGGAAATCCTACAATGTTTATGTAAAGTAAATAAATATAAATTACAATAAAACAAATGTATTTTATGTGGTGCTAAATAAGTTTTTTTTTTTTTTATTTGTGGGAAATCCTACAATGTTTATACTAAGTAAATAAACGGCCCTGAAGCTCTAAGCTCTAAATCTCAGACTCCTCACCTGATAAACACGCCCTTGTGGGGTCAATTTTCGTAAATATTAGGGGATCTCAACACCAAATAGTTTAAGATTAGTTTACCTTGGTTTGTAGGATGGCCATTTACCTGTTCTAAAATATATTTATTCCTGTATTTGAAAATATAGATCTTAAAACAAAATTAACTTATTTAAACTTTATTCACCGTCCTATCTGATGCCTAAAGAAATATAATGACAGATGTATATCCATAATTCAGAATAATGCAAAAAATTTCTGTTGGTTTTAATGTTAAAGCGTTTAAACTAAGACTTGGGCTGAAATAATCTTTGCAACTTACCTATCTCTTTTTAAAATTTAAATACTACGTTTCAGCAGAAAAGAATGAAGTTCTTGATTCTTTTAGCACACGTTTCTTGTTATAAGTATCCTACATAATTGAAGACGGGATTAAAAAATAGTTTCCTTAGTTCATTTATAATTTAACCCATTTTTCATGCGTCACCTAAAACCGAGCCCACTTTGAGATACACCATTTATACCCATACTAGACCTTCTTAGAAGTCAGGAGCGATTAGATGTGTGTGGAAGATGGGCAAAATGATAAAAATGAATTTCCCAACCGTAAGAAAATAGGATGTCGTTTTGAGGAGTGCGTATGTCTTCCCGGGGCACCTGACAGAAGCGCAGTTTATTACGCAGCAGGCAATCAATCCGTGAATAGCTGTCTGCCGCTCTTTTTACTTTAAAAAACCAAAAACCATGACAAATTGTAGTAAAACAGTGAAAAATGTATCGACCATACATGGCGTATGCGGTGTCGGCTTGACATTACGACCTCTCACACAGCCACCGCACCGCCCTCCCAATGTAATTTAACACGGCACGCGACTTTTATTTTATCGTTTTTATTGTTATACTCCGACACCCCAAGTCACGCGCCCAGCGAAAAGATTTATTGCGAGCCGTGAATGCGCCGGGGACCACCCGGAATTCCTGCGCTACACCCCGCCTGCGTATCAATACACCTTTCGGCTATGCGTTCGCAATTAGCGCTAATAGACTGCGAGGGATCGTGCGCCCGCTCGCCTGCAATCGTCTTCATTTCTCGTTGCATAATCGAATTATTCGGTGGGGGAAATCGAAGCAAGATAAGTCGGCGGGGAGAATTGAATTAGTCGGATTGTCTTGATTTTGGAGGAGATACTCGCTCTGTCTGGCAGTGGGGCTGTCAGCAATTGGTAACTTACAGCAAATGTATAGGTCTATTCGATTTGGTTCTCAAATCGGAAACTGGGCACTTACAAGAGTTCAGCTTCCGCAGAAAAAAAAAATATCACTGCGGTGCACGATCTGCACATTTTCTTGGGAGGTTAAAAAAAAAAAAATCTGACCAGTATTTTCATGTTAACCGGATAGCTATGAGCCGTAGACGTTTCGTTATTAACCTTGGCCCTTTCCGTTCCCATAACTCTTTATAATTCTCTTTCTTCGCTTCAAAATGCAGCTTTCACAAATTAAACGGAAAGGTTAAAGTACAAAGAGTCCTCGAAATATTTTCCTTTTTTACTCTTTTTTTTTTTACAAATGCGGGGGCATTTGCCTTTATTTAACATTCGCCTCTATATTGCCGTAGATTTTGTTGACCATTTATGGAATCACGATATAGGCGATCAACTTTACTCCCTACCAGGAAAAAACACAAGTACATCATGCATTCGTGTTGTTCCCCCATAAAACATGCGTCATAAAACATGCCTGACTCGGGAACCAAATCCAAGCCCAACAGAGAGAAGCACAGCACTTTATCTACTATAGCTTCTTTTGGTTTGATGGAATGCCTTTTGTTACCTTCTTTATTGTAAATTCTTTCTTAATTGAATTATGAAGATATATATAATCTGAAGTCTACTATTTTTATAAATATTTTGCCTCCATTATAGAACTTTTAAATGTGTTTAAATTTGTGCATAATTAAATATAAGTAACTTAGGTTTTATTTCTGCAAGATATTATTGTATACTGTTTATTTGGTATCCTTGAACAGTTCACGGAGAATTTTATCTGAAAACTTATCAGATTCTATTAATAATTTTCCAAATCTATTAAAAATATTAGAGATCAAAATTACTCAGTTCCAATTTAGATTCACTAGGTAGAGAAAGATTAATACTTAAAACACTAATTTATTATATGGTTATTCAATACGGTTGTCGCTGAACGATGGCCGAATGGTTAGGGTGCTGGCCTTCGGAACCGGAGTTCGTGGGTTCGAATCCCACAATGGCATGGATGTTCGTAGCCGTTCGGACTCGGCTTTAAGCAATAGGTACCGCTCTCATTAGCTCTCGTGTTGCAAAAAGTAGACCATAGAGCTCTGAAACTAAACCAATTCAATATGGTTGTCCTTGTAATTGGGTAAATATCGCATGGTTTATTGAAGCTGAGATGCAAATTAAATTAAATTTTTACTTGATGTTAATTTTTTTACATCAGTCAAAGCTTCTTTAAAACTCCTTTATGTCTTCACATAACAGGTTTTTGTCATGAATCGGAATTATTATCTTCTCCTCATGCATATCTCATTTTAATTGGATATTTGTATGCGGGAACTGGTGTTGCTTAAGTTAATACTGCTCTGTATGATAGAGCAATCGGTATTTCAAGTTCATTAAAAATATTTGCTGCTTGACAAGCCCACCTTTGTGTGATTTAAAAGCGAAATTATTGTCAAATAAAAATTAATGTCCTTATTTTTTCTTAACCATTTTTTTTTCAAGCATTCATCCTTGAGCTTTTAGTTGTTAGTGGAGGCACATACTTTGTGTATACCCACGAATTTTGAAAATTAAAAAAGCATAAATTAAATAGTTGATCGTTATAGTTGATTCACTCACTGATAAAAGCCAAATAGAAAAGTCTCACAGAGCATACAATGCCGTGTTAAATAAAGAAAGATATAAACATACAAGAGTATTCTCTCTTTTTTTTCGCATATGAGTGACTTATTTCCATTGCATTCAGAAAATACAATTAAGATTTTTAATATTCTCGAGTTGCAAATTGCACTCAAATCAATACATCTGAATTAAAAAAAAATTCGTAGCGAAAGGCGTCAAATGAACTTCTATTATGTATACAAACAGTTCTCCCCTTTTCCTGAATGAAGTAAAGAATCGTTTTATACACACAAGGTTATGACAGCTGGAGTTATGAGCAAAGAGCGTAATCATCGTCAGAAAAATTTTAAGCAAGGAGGACAAAATGCTTCTTCCCTTATTGATTGAATATTGCTTTGGCAATTTTTCAACGACTCTCGAATACTTGCCAGAACCGCGGGCACTTATGAAAGGTAATAATAAATAGCAAATTAATATAACAGACGCGTAAGAAGAACCGAAGCAAAGAGAGAGAGAGAAAGAAAAAAAAAGGCCTTCCTTTTGATTCTTGTGAAAATGCCGCCTTGCCCCCCGACTTCCCAGTCTCTTTTCGACAGCGGCGAGGCTTTGACAATTCGATGAAACAAATAAAAACAATGAAAAGAAAAGTGATTCAATTGGCGAAAATGTGGCCGGCGTCAGATTTGTGTTCCTAAGCTCGCCATTTATCTGCACTGGCTGTCATTCAAGGGAGGGAAATATCACAACACACGTGTTGCATTGTGTGTTAAAGAATGGTTTAATTCCGCCGCGCTGCTCTTTGTTGTGATGAGTAAATTGAAATTGGGCGAGATGGGGCAGGAAACAAACGCTTTTCTAAGGATCAAATCTTATTGGTACATAACGGTAGCTACTCGGGTATATCGTCGGTAATTTGCCTAAGGTTTTAATTTGGCGTGGAAGGTAATTACTTCTTTGCTGACGCTCAGGACTGATTGGGAGTTGATAATCGCGACTCGAGGCACCTCTTTTAAAAAGGTGTTTTTAATTGTTCTCAGCGGTGTAAAATAGCACGCTGTTAGACAGTGGATAATGAATCGTCACCAGGAGTTGTTCTAATTCGAAAACTCTTTCTGTTTGCTATTGGAAAAGAAGAAAGAAAGAAATAAAGAAACCTCAAGACACCGAGGCGACTCTTTAAGAGCTAAAAATATCTGTGAAAGAAGCAATATTTATTGAAACTTTTAAAAATTCCTTTCTTGTATTTTCTGAACTTTACTTAAATTGGAATCTAATAAAAATCAACTTGTATGATTACTGAAAATAACTCAGTTTTTGTTTTACTATATTCTTGAAAGATTCAATCTGTTAAATACACAACTAACTGTTTACGCAAAAATATATAAAGGAAATTTGTCTAAATTTAATGGCAGTGTTTTAAATTAATGGCATTATTTCATATTTCATTGCTTTTTACCTATATTAAAAAAAGTTAACAATAAATTTAAGCTATTCCTATACGAAGCAAAAATCTTATTACTTTACTTACTCATAAGATAGTACTTTACTATCGTATACTTTATACCGAGTACTTTACTATCTTATGAGTACCATAAAATACTGAATAGAATGGGTTAATGGATAAACATAAAGGCAGAATTAAAGAAGATTCTATAAATTAATTTTTAGCTGTCCCTAAAAAGGGTCTCTAGGCAGTAGCAGATTTTAGGCAGTAATGGGTTAAACCGCATAAAGCGGTATTAATCATTAAGGACTCATCAACTTCTCTCTCTTTTCCAAAAGCTCATGTCTATTTTTTACAAGATCCATTTTTATAAAGATTATACTAAAAAACCCAAAACCTAATCTTATAATAACTTTATTTATGCATGAGCGAAGCTATCAGATAAAGTTTGTAACTCAAATTAACTTTTGTAAAAGGATTCCAGAATTCTTTTTCCGAGTCCAGCTATTATTATTATTATTATTATTTCAAAACATCATTGGTTGCAGTAAAACATACTTAAAGGTGAAATTTTTTAAAGATTTTTTTAATGTTAAAAGAAAGATAAAGGAAAGACAAGGAACTAAAATCAATGACAGGATGTCTTTAAAGGAAGTTGGTTGGGAATGCTATGAATTAAGTTTTATTACTCCAGGACTAATCAGACCAGGACAATCCTACTGACTAAAAGATGAGATGTTTTGAACGGATTCAAAGTGCTTGCTAATCCACAGATTGACTTCAAACTGCAGTACACTTCAAAACCGCAGTTATTTGGTCATCACTCGGATTTTAGGGACAGGGGTTTTATTTGCTGATGCTGTCTAGTAATGCAATCTTAATTGATATATTTCGGAGAAAATAAAATTCAGTCATTCAGTTTTACATATGGATTTATAGCTTTACTTATTTATATTTTATTTTGTTCATCAGTAAACTAACTCTCTTGAGATTTTTTAATAACTTTTGACAAACCCTCAGTCTTTAAATTCTGCAAACACCGAAAACTATTTTCCCTAAATATTAAGTAGGAAAATTTGTTCTATCATACTTAAAATTGACAAAAATGATATCTTCATTTTTTAAATAACACACTTGTAGTCTAATATGAATGCAATAGAAAGTGTTTTATAATTTTGAATTTATAAATTATGAAGATAAGAAAACTTATCTAAAATTTCTATTACTAGAAAAGAGCCGAACGATGCCCGAATGGTTAGGGAGCTGGCCTTCGGTACCGGAGTTCGTGGGTTCGAATCCCACTGTGGCATGGATGTTCGTAGCCGTTCGGAATCGGCTTTAAACTGTAGGTCCTGGTCTCATTAACACTCGTGTTGCAAAAAGTAGACTGTAGCACTCCAAACAAACCAAACTATCATTAGAAAAGATGATTTATATAATTCAGTTATGTTTAAACAAATCTTTCTTACATAATGCCAAGTACCGGTGAACCAAAAGATTTACAAAAATTTGAAAGTATAAAAAATATGCTAAGAATTTTTTTTTAAAAAAATACTGAAATGAGGAATGAATGAGTAAATGAAAAATGAATTAAAAAAGGAGCTACCTAAATACAAACATACCTATATATATAAGTATGAGTATAACAGAAAGCCTTAATATAACATATAATCAAAACTGCTGTTCATAATTTTTAATAATAGTGAAAATGGGAAATTTTTTCAGCAAACCTCAATTTTAAAAAATAAATTGCTTTTAATCCTTTTTCTTAAACTGCGGCTAATGTAACTGACCATTCAGTTTTGAAACGCCGGTCACATCCTCATATATCCATCACGCAAGAAAAACTAAATTCGATCATAAAAAAAAGGAAGGAATATTCTCTTCGTGATTTTCCCTGCCCGAAATTTGAAAGAACCGGGCAAAAAAACAATAAGAGCTTTTAAACGGAGGGACGGACTGCTTTACGTTCTTACATCACGAAATCCGAGCGCATTAAAAGATGACCTGTTCCCCCCTCGGCTTCGAAAGGGGTATAGTAGCTTAATGCGCAAATAATAGCCGGTGAGCTGGGAAGATATTACATGAATTAAGGAGAAACCCTTAATGCAGAAAATGGAGTCATTTCGCTACAATGACAGGTTTGGTATATCATGAAATGGAGGCAGGCAAGTACAAATGGGGTAATGATAGTTTAGACTTTTTTTTTTTTTACTTTATTTCCCTCCCCCCTATCTTACGACGCACATACAGATTTTTGTTCTCGGTTTCTGGACAGCTTTTGAAAGTGCGCTTTTGAATTAATGAATAATTTTTTTTTTAATGAAAGGAAGAATAAAGTCTTGTGTTGGTTATTAATGCACTTAACTGCAGGTGTATTTCCTGAAACGAAACAATGGAATTTCGCACGGTTCAAGTATGCGAGGCTAATAAAAAGTTTGTAATCTCACTGGAAAACATATTAAAGATAGTATTCAGTGGAATGAGATTTAAAGTAATAGATTCCTGTAAGAGGTAATAGAATTAACTGTGTAAAAATATTTTAAATTAGAAAATATTTTACACAGATTCTGCGTAAATGAGGTAATTCCACTTAATGAGGTAATTTTCTTACTTAATGCGAAGGAATAGAGAAAATACAATCCATCGTACAACATCTCCTATAAATTAAATTTTGGATTCCCGAATATAAATAAGTACGGTAACAGATACCCTAGGAAATATTTAAAAATATTAATAACTTGCTTATAGTTATAGCTAGATTCTTATAGCATTTACTTTTATTCAATATTTCATTTTATAGAGCAGAACAATACTATTGAGACCATGACTTTTAAAATAATATTTTTAATGTGCATATTAAATTATTACTGGTGAGAATCTTTTGAAGAAGGATTAACTCCACCACTTCTCTATTACGGGTTTAATAAGGGAGATTATATGTGCATGTATGAACACAATATGTACCGTCAATTTATTCTAATTACTTCTTCAGTGTTTTTTATAGGGATGGTTTAAAATATTATCTTGTTAGAGAGTTTAAAAAAGCTATGCAATTAGAAGCAGTTTCGAATAAGTAGATTTTTTTTTTGGCTTACAGATTTATTTCATTGAGGACATCAACTACCTCTTCCCCTAATGTTCAAAAGAATTTAAAAATCGGTGAACCACGACAAAGACGTCAACTCATAGAGGGTTGCGAGTTCGAGTCTCAAGACACCCAAAGATCACTTTGTCCATTAACAGTGGCTGGGGTATGTAAAATAGGTTCCTGGTCGCAGTGTTCTCCAAGTTCAAACAATACCTCTAGAGGTGCAGGTCTAGTCTAGGGATCTTCTGCTTGGTTCCTGCTTCTAAATTGTGAGGACCCAAGTCATTCTTTCACCCTTGCGATGTTCTTGGTTTGGTTTGGTTTGGAGCGCTACGGTCTACTTTTTTGCAACACGAAGGCTAATGAGACGGGGACCTACTGCTTAAAGCTGAACATCCATGCCACTGTGGGATTCGAACCCACGAACTCCGGTTCCGAAGGCCAGCACCCTAACCATTCGGCCATCGTTCGGCGAGCGATGTTCTTAACCAAAGATGCAAACCTTAATCTTAATCGAGGTCACACACATGAATGGAGTAGCCATTCATGTGTGTGACCTCGGCTCTTCCAAATTGCATTAATAATAACAGCAACAAAGACCGATCGGATATAAATAATAAAACCTCAATTGTTGTCCTGAAACTCCAGTATAAAGTGGGTACTAGGTTCTATAGCTGCACGTATTAACTTGTTGAAAGTTATCCTTTATTTTTCTATAAAAAAAGCAATACCATAAAATGAACTTGGACAACAAAGATATTTAACAACATGATAAATAATCTTAACATAAAAGGAATTAAAATAAAGAATGTCACAAGTCTCTATGGGGGATAATGGGGGCAGGAATAAAATATAATTTTCTAAACAGAAACTTAATTTATAAGATGGATATTCATTTGTCTAACTCGTGAATCTATTCATGTTCTGCTATTTAACTTCCTACTATTAATAACTGTAGTTCTAAGACTGCAGTTTTATAATTTCAGTACTGTCACTAGAATATAGTCACTATTAGAAAATAGTTAAATAACCATCATTATATATGAATAAACTACCAAGAAACAATCAAATAGAGGAGTTTCATGAATCAAAACGATCAAAATCGTTTGTAGAAAATCTGATATTTACTATTAATTATATACCCGAAAATCTCTTTAATTTCTTTTGATGATCTGATTCTGAGATATCAGAGCGCTAAACAATTTTAATATAATGCTATAACCAGTAATCCAAAAACTCTGTATCCACTCTCACTGTAGTTGTTTTAGGCTCTAAATTCGAGCAGTTGCCGTTTGCCGAATGTTATCAAAAGAGTTATTTCATGAAGTCAATCTCACGGCGTTTCTTTCTGTTATTTTAATGACTTCCTCTGAGAGTGGCTGGTTTTTGGAGCGCTGCGGCCATTTCTCTTTGTTTAAGGACCAAGTTCAATTGAATTAAGAAGAAAGGCTATACCAATTGAGGACAAAATCTGGGGATTCCTTTAGTGGTCGTAGTTAGCTTAAAGATTATTAGTTCAAATATTTCCTTTGTCTTGCGAGAGGAATAAATTAGAGGGCATCTCACAATAAAAGAAGTGTTTTACTTTATTTTTTTTTCTTTTTTAGTTAGTAATAATTTTACTATATATATTATATCATTTTAGTACCTTTGTTTTTTGAGAGTGGTAAATTATACTGTATCCTACTATAAGAGAAGTGTTTTACTTTCAATGATCAGAAAGATTTTTTTCTTTTTGTTACTAAAAATTTTGCTTGTGAATTTAAGAGATTTGAAAAATTAGAAGAAACATTGGAAGTGAAACTGATTTAATTTTCTTAAGATTTTTTCTAGTTTAGCAGATATTAAAAATTAAAAATGATGTCGTAGAGAATTGAATATTGTTAAAATCTGAAATCTATCAATTCCAAATGACTTAATATGCAAATATAAGTAATAAACAAGATAGGTGGTGTTTGGGAGTAGTTAATAATTCCAATGACACTGCTAGGAGAAAACATTCTTTTTTTTTCAACACAAAAGGAGTTCGATAAAAAGCGATATGCAATATTTTGTTCTTAACCTTTTAGATCTCATACCCGTATTTGTTTGGAAGTTTTTCTTGAATTATTGACTGGGAATTATAATTTAAATTAGTAATAAATCCAATCAAGTCCGTAGGCAAGGGGGGATTTAGTGTGATTGGTCCCCCTTTGAAATTCTAAAAAGACCGTTTCAGGGAAAGAAAATGGACAATGTGTGTGGTTGTGTCATCTGTTTAACTGTGCATAGACAAGAGTGTTTAGTGACATTGAATTAAACAGAAGGTGCAAAATGCATTCAACCAGTAAAAGCAGATTAATAGCACTTTTAGCAACGCATCACAATATTGATGTACAATTGGAAGAAATTCAGAAATTTTTTTGCAAACTTTCGAGGCAAACATATTTTATAATATACAGATAAAAAAATTGGACATGTTCAATTTCTCTCAAAATTATTCTTTTTGTTGGTTATACTTCTATTTTAAAAATTAGAACTGAATACCATGATTAATTTTCAATGTTAATTTCACTATTAAGTTGATTGTGTAGTTACTTCATTACTCATTTTAGGCTTTATATTATTTTTTAATAATTTTGATATTTTAAAACACCATTGTAGTATCATACATATTAGGGGTGTACATACATAAGAAAACCTATAGTTTTACTGAAGTATCATTCACAAAAAAAAAACAATGCCTTTCCCCTGATCCCCCTCCTAATATAATTTCAGGCTACGGTGCTGAAACTAATAATAAAAAGAAACTGAGATGCTATAGTTGCATGCAAATATTCAGCTGAATCAATACAAAAGGGGTAATTATTTTATCTATATTAAGAACTTTATTGCTGTAATCAGTACTGATTTTTTGTCCAATATTGGTGGTAAGCAGACTGAAAATGGCATATTTTTCACGGATACAGAAGAAAGGTAAAAAAAAAATTTAATCGTTATGTTATTATATGATCACATAAAATCTTTTTTTCTACTATAAAAGGTAAATATTTTGTCGTATGAGAGTCTAAATTGATAGAATAAGTAGATCGAAGCTGCTTTTCTCTTGAATTCCTTGGGTTTGAATTTAACTGCTGGCATGAATGCTTCCTGTTATTCAGTATCAACTTTAAGAAGTCTGGGCTGGCAGGGCCTGATTACTGCACGGGCACTTAAGGCGCGTGCCCTGGGCACGAACATTTTAGGGGGCACGAAAATTTAGTCGAGTGCTTGAAACACATATTAAGTGGGGAAAAATTGCAAACTTAGGCTATCACCGTTAAGTTTTAATAAATTATTGTACGAGGTAATTGTGTTTATCATGAACTATGTTTCATATTTACTTTAATTTTACTGTTATTTACCTGATAATTAATTCCATCAACGAACCTGTTGCTCTTTTTATCTCATGGGTTATTGTATATTTATAAGACAGATTATTAGCAAAGTACCACTATAAACCATTAAATCATCTCATCAATTTAAATTATTTTTAATTCTATTATTATTTATTTTCTGCACCACAGAGCTTGTGAGTGTGACAAGGTAAAAATAAAAAAAAGTGGGTCACTCTAGGTCTTTAAAAGTCCTTAATTTTCACCATGGCTAAACAGAGATAATAATGATTACGTAAAATGAAAAATTGGTGTTTTTGATTTTAAATATTACTTTAATGCAAATTTTTTAAATATGTTTGCTAATTCAATGTTATAATTTTTATATGATTGTAATGATGATAATAACTTGTCGCTATAAATTTGCAATAGGGGTGGAGGGCACAGAAATTGGATTGTGCCCTGGGCACAAATGTATCTTAGGCCGTATCTGCTGGTTAAATGTTTTACTATATTATTATTTCTAATTAATGTCGTGTTTTCTCTATTGTGAAAATTCAGGTCCAAATTAATTGAATTACTTGCGTAATTTTGATGAGCGTAATGGGAAACTCATTACGCGAGTCAAAAGGCCAGTTTTGCTTTGGTCTACTGAATTTCTTGGGTTCGAATCTAACTGTTAGCAAGGATATTTCCTGTCATCCAGTATCAGCTTTAAGAAGTCTTGGGAGCTGGTTAAATTAGCCCAAGATTAGCGACCAGATAGACAAATAAATCAAACCAACATCAAAGTGAAGCATTAAAAAACGACCCAATGAAGAACTTTGGACCGGAGTCCTGACATTTGACATCGCGTACCCCTGTTTCTTCTGTATTATCATTATTATTTTATTATTGTCCATTCATTTCATGTTTTCTCCGTATTGTGAAAATTCAGGCCCAAATTAATTGAATTACTGGCATAATTTTGATGAGCGTAATGGGAAACTCATTACGCGTGTCAAAAGGCCAATTTTGCTTTGGTCTACTGAATTTCTTAGGTTCGAATCTAACTGTTAGCAAGGATATTTCCTGTCACCCAGTATCAGCTTTAACAAGTCTTAGGAGCTGGTTAAATTAGCCTAAGATTAGCCAACAGATAGACAAATAAACCAAATCAACATCAAAGTGAAGCATTAAAAAACGACCCAATGAAGAACTTTGGACCGGAGTCCTGACATTTGACATCGCGTACCCCTGTCTCTTCTGTATTATTATTATTATTTTATTATTTCCCCATTCATTTCGTGTTTTCTCCGTATTGTGAAAATTCAAGCCCAAATTAATTGAATTACGTTTCCCATTGCTCGCGTCAAAAGCCCAGTTCTGTTCCCTCTCATTACACAAAAGGAGCACTTTCGGCTCGTCCGTAAAGTAATTCGTGTCAGAACAAAAGCTATTAAACTCCAGGCTCGCAATATCATTTATTCAATTTCTACCTCGAAGCACAGACGGCAGTAAGAAAAATAAAATAAAATATCCAAATCAACCCATTCGCGGCACAAAAGCGCGGACCCATCCTTACAACTTCCCTCTTTTGATCTATCTGTCGTATTCAACAAAACGCGCTTTTAATAACACCACATCACAATAAAACGCACCAAAAAAAAGCAACAAAACAAAACGAAAAGGAAAAAGAGCGGGGAGGGATCAAACCCTAATTGCAAGGGTTAGTCGGGTGGGCGGGGCCGGCGGTTCCTTTCATCTTTCTTCCTCTCCCCCCCCGATCACGTTCTACACGTGTTTTTTTTCTCCGTTGCCTCTTTCTTCAGGGGCGTGTCCCAAACGTTTTCACGCGGCGGGGGGCCTAAGAAGATTGAATTTCGGTGTCTGTGTGCTTCTCTTCTAGAGTGGGTTTTGGGGGGGACTTTCCAGTCGATCTCGAACAGGAATCATTCCATTGCATGTATGAGGGGAAATTTCATTCTTTTGCTAGTTTTGGAATGTGGAAAATATGAAACGAATTATACCTAACTGCGTCAGGACACTAGTGATTGAGTTCATTGTCTTTTTACTCCATGAAAAACAAGACCATGCAGTTTTAGAATTATCTTTAAATGCAATAATTTAAAGACAAAATCTTTTTTTAGCATTTGAGGCAGACATTTGAGATTACCTTGCTTTAGAAACTGAAACATTTGAGGCCTCCTCTATATTTATTACAATTGTGAGAAACAAACAGCAATCTAAATATTTTGAAAATGATTCTGATGACTTTTAATCACTTCTACGATTCAAAAGAATAATCATGCTGCCCTCTCCCATCCCTCATCAATGGTAATAGCTGTAACAATATATTTTTTTATTATAAGTTTTATTCCCCTGAAGTGACAAAAAAGGGTGCATGCGTTATTCTGACTCTCTCAATACATAACACATGTATTCGTCTTTTCCCAAGATATGGTCCAGGGAGGCAATATTTCTTCTTTACATGAGCACGGCTGATTCCCTTTTGGTGTGGGGTAACCTATTGATCCCTAAAAAGGGCCATTCCCCCTAACTCTTGGGGGTAAGGATTAAGTTTCTAAACGCCCTTTCTAAAACTCCTTTCCATTCAATGGGGTAAATACTTAAATTAATCAGATTACTTTAAAGGCAAATCATCCTCAAGGAGGAATAAGGTAGAATTGTGTTGCTGTTGCTCATGGCACTTGGACAAAACGATCCTAATTGAGCCATACGCTACTCGTATTAAAGCAAAGGGGTACACCTTTTCGTTTTAACGACCACCTTTCAGGTGAAAGAATGACTTTGCTCAAGTGGACCCTCGTAATTTTGAAGAAGGGCCCAAGTAGAAGACCCACATACTTGGCCTGCCACCCCCAGAGGCATTGATTGAGAACTTGGAGGACATTGTGACCACGAACATACTTTAAGTGCCCCAGTCACCTTTAACGAACACGGCGGATCTTAGTCCGCATCGGATTCCAAACCCGCAGCCTCTTCGATTACGAGATCGTTGCCTTTGTGGACTGAGCTACAGCGGCTCAAGTAGAATTGTTGCTATACCTTATTTCTCCTGTTTGGTTTTCCGTAAAAAACTCATATTACCTAAGGGAAACAAAATCAATAGTGTCTTTTCAACGAATGATGAGATACGATAGAGAGGTAGAAGGTGCCCTTCCGATCCTTACTTGGTGTGGAACACATAATTCAACATTAAATGCGAATTCTCCTTTAGTTGTCGATGCAAGAATCAAAGCAAAGGTTTAATCCTTTTAATTACTTAAAACAGTTGGAACCCCTGTGCTATAAAATACATTTCTGAAGGCTCATGACTATTTTTACTTTTTAAGTGTATTAGTAAAAATCAGAAAGTAGGAAGTCAAAACAGAGGAAGAGAATTTCTAAAAATTAAGCAAAACAATTATAAACATACTTTGAAATTGCATAAAAGAGTGAAACTAATAATAAACAAAAAGCTGTTAACTCAAAACAATTAAGGTTTTTAAAGACTATCTCCCGACCATTTCAATTCGACCTAATATTGACTGATAGGAAGAAGAAAAGAAATAGCCCAAAGGCAAACTAAAATTAATAATTTAATCAAGATAAAACTTATAAAAGGATAACTTAGGAGGAGCTGTGTAGATGGTTACTTGCATCATCCAACAATGAATGGATATACACCATCTGAGTTAATATTAATCTCAGAAGAGGAAGAAAAAACGAATCTGCAAGATGAGTTTTGTACTTATCGAAATAAATAAGTAAACAAACACTATGGAACTAGGAAAAGAATTTTTTTTTCAAAATGCTTTCGCAGGCTGCTTGTTGGATACCCCCGTTCAAGACCTCTCTTCTTTTCCGTCATTCGAAGGGGAAATAGCAGGGGAAGATTAGTTTTTTTCTCCTTAAAGTTAATTCATCTTATATTTCCAACATACATTTCCAGTTTCTTTTCTCTAAAGAATGTATTCTACCTAAATGAGATATAAAGCAACAATGCCTTTTTTTATAGGATACAATAGAATGATAGAAGATATCTCCCCGATGTCTTTTCTAAGTGAATAATAAAGAGAAAAAGGATTTATTTTATTCACCAGGTATTATAGTATATCATTATACAATTGGTAATATAAATGTATTAGGCTTAAAAAAATAAATAGCAGCCAAAATTTCTTGTAACCTCTGACTTTCCAAAAGACAAGTTTGAATAAATGCAATAACTATAACAAGTAGTTCAAAGAAAAAAAATTAAAGTTAAGCTTAGATTGTTAAGCTTAATATTGTTTTTCAAGTACAATAATCTTAGAAAAGAAAAGAAAAAAAGTCAATTTAATTTTTTTTCATTCTATTTAACATTTTTGTGGATTGATAATTTTGTTTTATCTTTAACCCTAAACCTTAAAATTTTTACTGCTGTTATCGCTATTATTACTAAATATTTTTTTTTACACTTCAATTTGTACACTTCAATTTATTTTCGTTTTTTCGAAAAAAAGTATGCAAAATACTCTACGAGAACTGTTCTTATGAAATATTCTGTATTAGTTCTTGTAGAATTAAACTAATTAAATATCTAACAGAAATTTCTGAACTGGAAAAAAATATATTGTATTTGTTTTTAACTAGTGGTTTATTAAAGAGGAATCATAAAATCAATAAATAGATCAGTGAAATACAAATAAAAAGAATATTAATAAAGAAGCGGATGATGTAGAAGTAAACAATATGAACTCTTATGTATTATAAGTTACTTTTGTACTTCTCATTAATCAATGCAGTTCAGATAGTTAGCCTTCACTATTGCATAGCTCAATATAAGTCTTTTTGCTTTTTTGGTAGCTTTTCATGTTTTTGTCATGCATAGACAAGAGGAAGAGTTTCTAAAATTTGTCACTATTCTTGCCTTTATACAATTTAAATACACATTCCTTTATGGTTTATACAATTATACACCATAGTTACTTTGCACCCAGCGTTTTTTCTGGATAAAGGTTACATTTAAGAATTAATATTAGTTTATACATTCTATTACATATTTTTCAGAACCTGTTTAAATTGAAGAAGATAAATTTAACAAAGAAGATGACTTTTAAAACGTTCAATAGTTTTTGCGTGAATTGCAGACAGGTATAAACGAATAATATTTTTAAAATATAAATTACAATATTAAACAATGCATTTTTAGGCATCATTTAAACGATCATTATAAAACATCACTAAATACTGCCATCCTAAAAAAAATCTGTCAAAAATTAAATATAAAAAAATAATGCGAATTTCAAGGTAAGGAATACCCTGAGTGTTGAAATAAAATAAAATAACTGCATCCGTTATGCATCGTTTAATAGTTTTTGAAGAGTGCATGGACAGACGCGATCGAATCTATTATTTTGTTTATATAGTTAGCATTCAAAACTATAAAGCCCAACCCGGGCCTTTTCAGTTTTTGGCAGGTTTTCATGCATTTGTCATTCATGGACAAGAGGCAAGCATCATGACAAAAACCCATTAATATTTATGAAAAGCAAGGCAAGCTGTAACAACCGTGGCCTTGTTTATCGCCCGTTTTGAAGAGTATCTAAAATTTGTCACTTTTCTCGCCCACTACCCGATTTAAATACATATTTCCTTTTCTATTTACAAAAGTCGCGCCTTCCCATTCCCATAATTACAGTGGAGTTGACGTTCCGTGCAGAAAATCGCATGAATGCGCTAAAAAATTGAATCACCCCGCGTCGTTAATGTGACAACCCGCTGAAAATTCGAAGAGAATTGTTGCAAATATTTTTGCTTCCCGGGGCTCGCTGACATCAGATGAAAAGCTATAAAGATTAAAAAATATATATAGCCATCCTTTTTTTTGTGAGGATTCATACATAATTTTCTAGCGTGTATCCGAAATCGTTTGAGGTCTAATAGAGGAATCGAACATGTTTCTCATCGGACAGCCATAAAGAAATGTTTGATGATAGCTTTTTCACGCCGCATTTTAGAGAAAGAAAATCAACCGTTCTTATCGTATGAAGAAGAACTAATAAATATAGATCAAGACATCAATTTAAGAAGATGGGGATTTATTGACCATGTCCTACGAATGAACTCTGCAGAAATACCCAGTGTTGCCCTAAACCGGGCACCTGAATGCAGTCGACGACGTGATCGTCCTCGTCTAACATGGCGACAAATGATGGAGAATGACAAAGACGAGGCGGGATGGTCAAGCTGGACTGAGGCAAAGAGAGGTGCAGGAGACAGGGGGAGAGGGAGAGAAAACTAAATTGAAGGCCTTATATGCCTCTGGACATGAAAAAAAAAATGATGATCATAGTCTGACTTTATACAATAAAGATTTTTTTTAGAATTAAAACTCAAACTGACAGCTCTTAAACATTTGAATGTGCTTAGCAAGTAGGAAAATCTAACCAACTTGAAGCATTTTTTTTTCCAGAATTTTCATTTTATTAATTAAAGATGACGTACCATTATGAGTGTAATATATCATAATATACAGCGTGACCATAGGCTATAAATTCAAGATGGGGACAGAAAAGGTTTGTAAATTCCCTTACGAATTTCATAAACAGCTATGTTATGTATACATTGAATAAATAGCAAACAAGTTTCACTGTCTTGATGGGGAAATATCTCCAAATGAAATTAATTTCCCCATTGGAAGTAAAGAGATTTTTCAGCTTCATTTTGATAATTTAGGCAAACTTACACTCTAAGTTCCCCCTCTGCAGTATAAAATTTCTGAAAAGTTAGTTTATTTGTACAGAGCGTGTTTATCACATCAATGTTTTTCAGATTCTAGTATTCTTCTCTTTAAAATTAATAAAATTCTATGACTGTTTTTAACTCTGAGTTGCACTTAATTCTTAAGTGTTTTGACATATGCTGGTAACATAGCTTTGCTACATGCAGTGGCGTAAGAAGGATGGTGCGGGGGTTATGAGAGGCGTAGGAAAGATGAGTTCGAAAATATAGTAGTTATTTGATCAAAACAAGAAGTGTGATATTTTCTTCTAATGGGGTTAGAATCCCACAGCTGTCATGGATGTTCGTAGCCATTTGGAATTGGCTTTAAGCAGTACGTTCCGGTCTCATTAGTTCTCGTGTAGCAAAACAGTAGACCATAGCGTTCCCAACCAACCAACCAACCTAATGGGGTTAGCAGTTCAGTTGCATACTGAAGAGTAATTAAAAGCATTGTTTTGCATCAGTAAAATCTTAGTCCACTTTGAATGTCCAACAAATTTTACCAATTTTTTGTTTTGGCTTTCTTTTAGTAAATGATAACTGTTTCTTACGTCAACACCATTCTCAAAAAATATCCAAGACGAATTAAATTTAAACATTGGTATATTTAATTGAAAATTAAGCAAAACTTTCTACTGCTAAGCAAACTCTCCAATGTGCGCTATCGTTTATCTGATACTGAATACAAAACTCTTTTTAATTACGTTAAAATGTATTTTTTCCTGTTAAAATTCATGAATATGTACACCTAATTCAAGCTTAATACAGGTGATTCGAATAAACAGAATTTCTTACTCTCATAAGGAACGTAAAGTTATGGAATATATTATTTTTTCTTAAATGTAAAGACCGCTCCTCCAAAGTGTCAAACAGGTGAATAAAACCACACCTATATTTTTTTCCTTCGATGAACAGCTTATTTTATGAGATATGAAATATGGCAGCTGAAAAATGATGGGCAAATTAAAATACAGCGAAGATAAAATATTTAAGACCATGGAATTCTTTTCTTTTTCTTGTGAACCTTAACCATTTATTTAATATCGCACTTCTTCTAAAAATAGAGTTTAT
Organism: Pardosa pseudoannulata; assembly: GCA_032207245.1. Classification (NCBI taxonomy): domain Eukaryota; kingdom Metazoa; phylum Arthropoda; class Arachnida; order Araneae; family Lycosidae; genus Pardosa; species Pardosa pseudoannulata. The sequence goes on along the minus strand of CM063498.1, from coordinate 99,935,378 downwards.
TCTAACCTTTTCATCTTATAATATTATTAAATATTAATAAACAAAATAGATACAGTGCTCTGTATAACTAATCTATACAGTGCCAATTTAATAATTCGGATATTTTTAGATCAGTGGCAGTGGCCTAGCGTAGGTTTGTGTGGCCAGGAAAAAACCAAATTTGCTGCCTACAAAATATAATATTATTATAGAGATAAAAATTTCTAGAGCAATGCAAATATGAACCTGCAAAAAGATTATTTTTCTAAAAAATTATAATTTTTGCAAATTAGGAAACAAAATTTAAGTTGTAAATACCATTTTTCCAATATCATACTTACTTTCTCTAAAAAGAGAGTTTATTCTAACATTTGCATCTTATTATATTATTAAATATTAATAAACAAAATACATACAGTGCCATATATAACTAATCTATACAGTGCTCGATTTAATAATTCGGATATTTTTAAATCGGAGCAGTGACCTAACGTAAGTTTGTGTCGCCAGGGAAGAAACCAAATTTGCTGTCCATCTACAAACTATAAAATTATTATTGAGATAAAAATTTCTAGAGCGATGCAAATATAAAGCTGTAAAGAGCTTATTTTTCTAAATAATTATAATTTTTGCAATTTAAAAAACTAAATTTAAGTTGTAAATACCATTTTTTCAATATTGTACCCCTAAAAGAGAGTTTATTATAACCTTCTCATCTTGTCATATTATTAAATAATAATAACCACAATAAATACAGTGCTCTGTATAACTAACCTATACATTGCCCAATTTAATAATTCGGATATTTTTAGATCAGTGGCAGTGGCTTAGCATAGGTTTGTGTCGCCTGGGCAGAAACCAAATTTGCTGTCCACCTACAAAATATAACATTATTATAGATATAAAAATTTCTAGAGCGACGTAAATATGAAGCTGCAAAGAGGTTACTTTTCTAAAAAGTATTAATTTTTTCAAATTAGGAAACAAAATTTAAGTTTTAAATACCATTTTTTCAATATCGTACTTATTTCTCCTAAACAGAGAATTTATTCTAACATTTTCATCTTATTATATTATTAAATATTAATAACCAAAATAAATACAGTGCTCTGTATAACTAATCTATACAGTGCTCGATTTAATAATTCGGATATTTTTAAATCGTAGCAGTGACCTAACGTAGGTTTGTGTCGGTAGAGCAGAAACCAAATTTGCTGTCCATCTACAAACTATAAAATTATTATAGAGATAAAAATTTCTAGAGTGACTCAAATATGAAGAGATTATTTTAAAAGAGATTATTTTTCTAAAAAATTATAATTTTTACAAATTAGAAAACAAAATTTAAGTTGTATATACCATTTTTCAATATCGTAATTAATTCCCCTAAAAAGAGAGTTTATTCTAACCTTCTCATCTTATCATATTATTAAATCTTAATAACCAAAATAAATGCAGTGATCTGTATAACTAATCTATATAGTGCCCGATTTAATAATTCGGATATTTTTAAATCGTAGCAGTGACCTAAGGTAGGTTTGTGTCTCTAGGGCAGAAATCAAATTTGAAGTCATCTACAAACTATAAAATTAGTATAGAGATAAAAATTTCTAGAGTGACGCAAATATAAAGCTGTAAAGAGATTATTTTTCTTAAAAATTATAATTTTTGCAATTTAGAAAACTAAATTTAAGTTGTAAATACCATTTTTTTAATATCGTACTTACCCTAAAAAGAGAGTTTATTCTAACATTTTCATATTATTATTTTATTAAATATTAATAACGAAAATAAATACAGTGCTCTGTATAACTAATCTATACAGTCCCCCATTTAATAATTCGGATATTTTTAAATCGTAGCAGTGACCTAACGTAGGTTTGTGTCGCCAGGGCAGAAACTAAATTTGCTGTCCATCTATAAACTATAAAATTATTATAGAGATAAAAATTTCTAGAGCGACGCAAATATGAAGATCTAAAGAGATTATTTTTCTAAATAATTATAATTTTTACAAATTAGAAAACTAAATTTAAGTTGTAAATACCATTTTTTTAATATCGTACTTACTTCCCCTAAAAAGAGAGTTTATTCTAACCTTCTCATCTTATCATATTATTAAATTTTAATAAACAAAATAAATACAATGCTCTGTATAATTAATCTATACATTGCCCAATTTAATAATTCGGATATTTTTAGATCAGTGGCAATGGTCTAACGTAGGTTTGTGTCGCCAGGGCTGAAACCAAATTGGCTGTCCACCTACGAAATATATCATTATTATAGAGATAAAAGTTTCTAGAGCTACGCAAATATGAAGCTGCAAAGAGATTATTTTTCTAAAAAAGTTATAATTTTTACAAATTAGAAAACAAAATATAAGTTGTAAATACCATTTTTTCAATATCGTACCCCTAAAAAGATAGTTCATTCTATATTTAATCTTATTTTATTATTAAATTTTAATAAACAAAATAAATACAATGCTCTGTATAATTAATCTATACGGTTCCCGATTTAATGATTCGGATATTTTTAAATCGTAGCAGTGATAACATTAGGTTTGTGTTGCTAGGGCAGAAACCAATTTGATGTCCATCACAAAATATAAAATTATTTATTCACGTCATCTATATTCTATTAGAGATAAAAATTTCTACGCAAATATGAAGCAAAGATTATTTTTCTAAAAAAGTTATAATTTTTACAAATTAGAAAACTAAATTTAAGTTGTAAATACCATTTTTCAGTATCGTACTTACTTCCCCTAAAAAGAGAGTTTATTCTAACCTTCTCATCCTATCATATTATTAAATTTTAATAACCAAAATAAATACAGTGCTCTGTATAATTAATCTATACTGTGCCCGATTTAATTATTAGTATTATTTTAGACTAGTGGCATAGCTTAGGTTTCTGTTGCCAGGTCAGAAGCTAAATTTACTTCCCGCCTACAAAATATGACATTATTATAGACATAAAAACTTCAAGACATATATGAAGCTTCACACAGATTTATTTTCTACAAAACCTATAATTGTTCCACATTAGAAAATAAAATTTAAGTTTCACATACACGTTTTGAAACCTAATATTATTAAATAATTATCAAAAAATAGTATTATTACTTGAAGAAAATCTCTAATTAGTAGAAAATTATAATAAATATTATTCAAAAAATTTGACTGTTGCCTATTTTATTATTTTTTTTATTGAAGAAAATTATTTCTAACATCAAATTTCAAAATAATTATACTTGTTAATTTAAGTTATATTTAATTAAAATTAAAATATTAAATTATATAATAATTGCTGAATTATATAATAAATATTAAATAATTAAAATTATTTATAATATAATTATTATATAAAAATATTTAATTATAACCTTAAACAAGATAATTTAATATTGAATTATTAAATCATATTTGTTAATTCAAGTTACCCTCTAATGTAAAAGTCATTATTTCTGTGGAGTATTATTCGACAAAATAATACCTGGTCAGTTAAGTAACGTATTATTTAATAAAGAAAAAACTTATTAGTGAAAAAATGGTCTTTGTTCATGTAATAGTCAGTGTTATAAGCTGTCATTATTAAAGTAATTTAAGGAAATCGTATTTTAAAGATTAATATGCAGTTCAAAGGTACCACTTACAATAAATTAATTTTTTAAAAAAGTTATTGTCATTTTTATGGTTTAAAAATTATTAAAAGTATCTTGCAAGAAATTTTTGATGTTGAAAATAATATTATTTTGATAGAAATACAAGTTACAATGCAAAATATTTTAAATCGAAAAAATTAACTGTTACATAAGTATATATATAATAAAAAACTTATAATATTTAAAATATCTTTTTTTAAAAAAAAAATGTAAGATAGCAATAAATTAAATTTAAAGCATGATTGGAGCCTTCATTTTTGTATTTATTATTTCCTTTTGTATTAAATATTTAACTATACCATGCCTTTCAAATTAAATATTTCTAAGATGTAACTAAAATATTTAAGAATATAAAAAAAGGTATGCAATCTAATATAATTTCTTAAAAATTAAACATATTTTTGTTTACTTCTATGTACAATTATCTTTATCTTTTCGCTTCCAATTGGATTTCTGTAATGAGCATATATTCTGCACAATTACCTTAATTTAAAGAGAAAATATCTTCTTTGATGTAACGAAAATAACTCAGAAAAGTACAAAATATAAGAGAAAAAATAGCCGTCTAATGTAACGTCTTTACTTAATAACAGGGAAGCAGTATATCTAGTTTTTACAACCTTTAAAAACAGCTATCTTTTTATTTTTTTCGCTTCCGCTTTTATTAAAAAGCCACTAAATTAAATTTAAAGCATGATTGTACCTTTTTATTTCTTTGTTTGAAAATTTAACTATACCATGCCTTTCAAATTAAATATTTCTAAGATGTAACTAAAATAACTAAGAATATAAAAAAAGGTATGCAATCTAATATAATTTCTTAAAAATTGGAAAGTGGTATTTTTTTTTTGTTTTGCTTTTTTAGGTACAATTATCTTTTTATCTTTCCCCTTCCACTTTGGATTTCTGTAATGATCGTATATTCTACACAATTACCTTAATTTAATGATGAAATATCTTCTTTAATGCAGCGAAAATAACTCAGGAACGTACAAAATATGAGACAAAATAGGCACGTACTGTAACGTCTTTACTTAATAACAGGAAAGTGGATATATAGTTTTACCACTTTACAAAGAGCAATCTTTTTATATTTTCGGTACCACTTTGAATTTTCATTTTTATTAAAAACCAACTATAAAATGCAATAAATTAAATTTAAAGCATGATTGCAGTCTTCATTTTTGCACCTTTTATTTCCCTTTGCATTAAAAATTTAACTATACCATGTCTTTCAAATTAAATATTTTTTATGATGTAACGAAAATGACTAAGAAAGGTATAGAAAAGGTAAGCAATCTAATATATTTTCTTAAAAATTGGGAAACAGTATTTCTTAATTTGCTTCTTTAGGTACAATTAGCTTTTGATCCTTACTATTCCAATTGGATTTCTGTAATGAGCATATATTCTGCACAATTACCTTAATTTAAAGAGAAAATATCTTCTTTGATGCAGCGAAAATAACTCAGAAAAGTACAAAATATAAGAGAAAAAATAGCCGTGTAATGTAACGTCTTTACTTAATAACAGGGAAGTGGGATATCTAGTTTTACCACTTTACAAAGAACAATCTTTTTATATTTTCGGTTCCACTTTGAATTTTCATTTTTATTAAAAACCCACTATAAGATAATAATAAATTAAAATTAAAGCATGACTGAAGCCTTCATTTTTGTACGTTTTATTTCCTTTTGTCTTAAAAATTTAACTATACCATGCCATTCAAGTTAAATATTTCTAAGATGTAACTAAAATAACTAAGAATATAAAAAAAGGTATGCAATATTTTTCTTAAAAATTACCTTGGGAATTATCTTATATCTTTTTTTGGATTCTGTATCGAATATATAACTCAAAAAATGTACAAAATATGAGACAAAATAGGCACGTACTGTAACGTCTTTACTTAATAACAGGAAAGTGGATATATAGTTTTACCACTTTACAAACAGCTATCTTTTTTATTTTTTCAACTTCCACTTTGGATTTCCACTTTTATCAAAAACTCAATATAAGATAGCAATAAATTGAATTTAAAACATGATTGTACCCTTCATTTTTTTGCCTTTTATTTCCTTTTGTATAAATATGTAACTATACCCTGACTTTCAAATTAAACATTTTCGAAGATGTAGTGAAAATAACTAAGAAAGGTATAAAAAAAAGGTATGCAATCTAATATATTTTCTTAAAAATTGGGAAACGGTATATCTTGTTTTGCTTCTTTAAATACAGTTATCTTTTGATCTTTCCCCTTCAACTTTGGATTTCTGCAATGAGCATATATTCTACACAACTACCTTAATTTAAAGACTTTTTTTATGTAGCTAAAATAACTCATAAATGTACAAAATATAAGAGAAAAATAGGCATGTAATGTAACATCTTTACTTAATAACAGGAAAGCGGTACATCTAGTTTTACCATTTTACAAACATTGGATTTCTGCTTTTATTAAAAATCCAATATAAGATACCAATAAATTAAATTTAAAACATGGTTGTAACCTTCATTTTTGTACATTTTATTTCCTTTAGTATTAAAAATTTAACTATATCATACCTTTCAAATTAAATATTTTCTAAAATGAAACGAAAATAACTAAGAAAGTTATAAAAAAAGGTATGCAATTTAATAAATTTTCTTTAAAATTGGGAAGCAGTATTTCTTGTTTTGCTTCTTTAGCTGCAGTTATCTTTTGATCTTCCCGCTTCTACTTTGGATTCCTGTAATGAGCGTATATTCTACAATATTATCTTAAAGCTTTTTATTTTGATGTAACGAAAATAACTCAGAAAAGTACAAAATATAAGAGAAAAAATTGGCATGTAATGTAACGGTTTTACTTAATAACAGGAAAGCGGTATATCTAGTTTTACAACTTTACAAGCAGCTATCTTTTTATTTTTTCATTTCCGCTCTGGATTTCGCTTTTATTAAAACCCCACTATAAGATAGCAATAAATTTAAAACATGATTGTACCCTTCATTTTTGTACATTTTATTTCGTTTTGCATTAAAAATTTAACTATACAATGCCTTTCAAATTAAATATTTTCTAAAATGAAACGAAAATAACTAAGAAAGTTATAAAAAAAAGGTATGTAATTTAATACATTTTCTTAAAAATTGGGAAGCGGTATTTCTTGATTTGCTTCTTTAGCTACAGCTATCTTTTGATCTTTCCGCTTCAAACTTTGAATTTCTGTTATATGTATATATTTATACACGATTCCTTTAATTTAAAGATAAAATATTTTGTTACTGTAACGAAAATAACTCATAAAAGTACAAAATATAAGAGAAAAAATAGGCATGTAATGTAACGTCTTTACTTAAAACAGGAAAGCGGTATATCTAGTTTTTCCACTTTTCAAACATTGGATTTCCGCTTTTATTAAAAATCCAATATAAGATAGCAATAAATTAAATTTAAAACATGGTTGTACCCTTCATTTTTGTACATTTTATTTCCTTTAGTATTAAAAATTTAACTATACAATGCCTTTCAAATTAAACATTTTCTAATATGAAACGAAAATAACTAAGAAAGGTATAAAAAAAGGTATGCTATTTAATAAATTTTCTTTAAAATTGGGAAGCGGTATTTCTTGTTTTCCTTCTTTAGCTACAGTTATCTTTTGATCTTTCCGCTTCTACTTTGGATTCCTGTAATGAGCATATATTCTACACCATTACCTTAATTTAAAGCTTTTTATTTTGATGTAACGAAAATAACTCAGAAAAGTACAAAATATAAGAGAAAAAATTGGCATGTAATGTAACGTTTTTACTTAATAACAGGAAAGCGGTATATCTAGTTTTACCACTTTACAAACATTGGATTTCCACTTTTATTAAAAACCCAATATAAGACAGCAATAAATTAAATTTAAAACATGTACCCTTAATTTTGTACCTTTTATTTCCTTTTGTATTAAAAATTTAACTATATCATACATTTCAAATTAAATATTTTCTAAGATATGAGAAAATAAGCGAGAAAGGTATAAAAAAAGATTTGCAATCTTACATCCTTTCTTAAAAGTTGGAAACCAATATTTCTTGCTTAGCTTCTTTAGATACAATTATCTTTTGATCTTTCAGCTTCTACTTTGAATTTCTGTTATATGTATATATTTATACACGATTCCTTTAATTTAAAGATAAAATATTTTGTTACTGTAACGAAAATAACCCAGAAAAGTACAAAATATAAGAGAAAAAATAGGCGTGTAATGTAACGTCTTTACTTAATAACATGAAAGCGGTACATCTAATTTTACCACTTTACAAACATTGGATTTCAGCTTTTATTAAAAATCCAATATAAGATAGCAATAAATTAAATTTAAAACATGGTTATACCCTTCATTTTGTACCTTTTAATTCCCTTTGTGTTAAAAATTTAACTATATCATATCTTTCAAATTAAATATTTTCTAAGATATGAGAAGATAAGCGAGAAAGGTATAAAAAAGATTTGCAATCTTACATCCTTTCTTAAAAGTTGGAAACCAATATTTCTTGTTTAGCTTCTTTAGATACAGTTATCTTTTGATCTTTCCGCTTCTACATTGCATTCCTGTTATATGTATATATTTCTACATGATTCCTTTAATTTAATGATAAAATATTTTGTTACTGTAACGAAAATAACTCAGAAAAGTACTAAATATAAGAGAAAAAACAGGCGTGTAATGTAACGTCTTTACTTTATAACAACAAAGCGGTACATCTAGTTTTACCACTTTGCAAACATTGGATTTCCTCTTTTATTAAAAATCCAATATAAGATAGCAATAAATTAAATTTAAAACATGGTTGTACCCTTCATTTTGTATCTTTTAATTCCTTTTGTGTTAAAAATTTAACTATATCATACCTTTCAAATTAAATATTTACTAAGATATAAGAAAATAAGCTAAAAAGATATAAAAAAAGATTTGCAATTTTATATCCTTTCTTAAAAGTTGGAAACCAATATTTCTTGTTTAGCTTCTTTAGATACAATTATCTTTTGATCTTTCAGCTTCTACTTTGAATTTCTCTTATATGTATATATTTCTACATGATTCCTTTAATTTAAAGATAAAATATTTTGTTTAGTGTAACGAAAATAAACCAGAAAAGTACAAAATATAAGAGAAGAAACAGGCATATAATGTAACGCTTCTACTTAAAAACAGGGAAACGGTATATCTAGTTTTACCGCTTTAGGAACAGATATTTTTTTATTTTTTTATTTTTGCATTTCCGCTTTTATTAAACACCCTCTATAAAGTAGCAGCAAATTAAAGGTTGTAACATTCATTTTTGTACCTTTTATTTATTTCTGAATTAAAAATTTAACTATACCATACATTTTAAATTAAATATTTTCTAAGATATGACAAAAATAAGCAGAAAAGGTATTAAAAAAAAAGGATCGCAATCTAATATATTTTCTTAAAAATAGGGAAACGGTATTTCTTGTTTGGCTTCATTAAGTGCAGTTATCTTTTGATCTTTCCGCTTCTGCTTTGAATTCCTGTTATATGCATATATTTCTATACGATTCCCTTAATTTAAAAATATTTTCTCTGATGTAACGAAAATAATCTAGTAAAGTACAAAATATAAGAGATAAAATAGGTATGTAATGTAACGATTCTGTTTAAAAACAGGGAAACGGTATATCTAGTTTTACCACTTTAGGAACAGCTATCTTTTTATTTTTTCGCTTCCGCTTTTATTAAAAATCAACTATAAGGTCGCAACAAATTAAAGCACGATTGTAGCCTTCATTTTTGTACCTTTTCTTTCTTTCTCAATTAAAATTTAACTATACTATAACTTTTAAATTAAATATTTTCTAAGATATGAAAAAATAACCGAGAAAGGTATTAAAAAAGGTTTGTAATCTAACATATTTTCTTATAAACAGGGAAACGGTATTTCTTGTTTGGCTTCATTAAGTGCAGTTATCTTTTGATCTTTCCACTTCTACTTTGAATTTCTGTTATATGCATATATTTCTACACGATTCCCTTAATTTAAAGATGAAATATTTTCTCGGGTGTAACGAAATAAAAGTACAAATTATAAGAGATAAAACAGGTATGTAATGTAACGATTTTGTTTAAAAACAGGGAAACGGTATATCTAGTTTTACTACTTTAGAAACAGATATATTTTTATTTTTTCGCTTCCGCTTTGCATTTCCGCTTTTATTAAAAACTCACTATAAAATAGCAACAAATTAAAGCTCGGTTGTAGCCTTCAGTTTTAGACATTTTATTTCTTTCTGTATTAAAAATTTAACTATTATTTAACCTTTTAAATTAAATAGTTTCTAAGATATGACGAAAATAACAGAGAAAAATGTAAAAAAAGGTTTACAATCTAACAAATTTTCTTAAAAACTGGGAAACGGTATTTCTTGTTTAGATACTTTAGGTACAGTTATCTTTTGATCTTTCCGTTTCTACTTTGGAATTCCTGTGATAAGCATTTATTTCTACGCGATTCCCTTAATTTAAAGATAAAATATCTTCTCTGATGTAACGAAAATAACCCAGTAAAGTACAATATATAAGAGATAAAACATGTATGTAATGTAATGATTCTACTTAAAAACAGGGAAACGGTATATCTAGTTTTACCACTTTAGGAACAGCTATCTTTTTTATCTTTTCGCTTCCGCTTTGGATTTCCATAATGCGCGTATATTTCTACACGATTTCACCAATTTAAAGATAAAATCAAGACAGTCGTGATCACAGTGGAGATAAGGCAGATAAAAAAATGTTGTTTGAATACATGAAACGGTTATATTTAACAGTAATTTGCGTTCAGAAAACTGCCATTCTATGTAAAAATCAATGGACAGAAATAAAAAAAATCAAATTAAGTATTAATTTTAATGATCACTAAAAAGGATTATTGTACAGAGAGAGACCAATATCAGATCTCTATTTTACCAAGACTTTAAGCCCATCTTTTAACCTTTCAAGCCTGAATATATAAATCTAAACACAAATTTTATTGTTTTCAGTAATTTTACCTTAAACCTAACATATTTAAAAAAATTTTTAAAGACAAACGTTACGTAATTTTTAAGGCATGCGTTGTAATTTTTTCTTTTTCATTAAAGCTTGAATTTCTTGTTCAATTTTCTAACATTTCTATTTCATGTAAAAGAACTGCACTAAAAGCCATATCATATTTCAGGCTGTACACGTTGACAAAACAAGGGATTCAGTTTACGCTTCCTTTTTCCGATGAAAAATACATGGATTTCTCGTGTGACACCAAAAACTTTTCCATCGATTAAAAGCTTAATCACCCACCAACTTCATCCAGAAAAAAAATTGGTTAAAAAATTTTAACTATTAGACGAGATATCAGTGCATTTTTCCTTGGGAAAAGGAATTGTAAACTGAATCCGTTGCTTTTTCAACGTGAGCACGTTGCCATGTGATAAGGCCTTAGTACAAGTAACAAACGGAAACAGATTTAGTTTTATAAATTAAAGTTTGAGTTTTTCATTTTCTTTTTCGATTTTTGTTGGCTGCAGGTGAATCTCCTAGATTTCAAGGTAGACCTAAATTTGGTTTAATTAATTTGAGTTTGAGTAAGGAATTTATAGGAATCACTGATAATTTAATTTAAATAGCCTACTAACATATATACATGTAAAATTATTACTAGAGAGTTAATTTTAACTTGTGCCTTACCTCCTGTTCATGGAATGAAGTGAGATGTTATAAAATGCTTTACCTGTTAAAGTAAATATTTATTTTAAATTAAAACTTAAAATACAATTAGGAATTTCAAAATAAAAAATAATAAAATCATTTTAGAGATAAGATTATTAAAATTTTATCTTTAATTGGCCTAAACATAAGCCTTTTATTTATTTATTTATTTTTTAAAGCATCGAATCACTTTTCATGCGGTTTTAATATCCTTAAAAATTGATTTATTGTTATATTGATTTATGGCTTGAAGTTTCTCTACAGAAAAATGGCATTTATTGCGTATAAGAACAGACAAAATGGAGATAAGACATTGGAGTGGAAGAAAAGAGCAGGAGTAGTAAAACAGAAAGAAAAAATATCAAAACTAACATAAGTAGGGAAGTTCCATGTGCAATACAAATATGAGAATTTTGTCACACTTGATAAACCAACCCTTTCTAAGGAGTGTAACTCCTATAAATTGATGTTGGTTATTACTCAGTCATGAACTCAGTTATGTGAGAAAGTAATTTCGGTTACTGGGTAATAAAGTAGAGAAAATCAGTTATACATTGAGAGTAAATAAATAATAATCTTCAAGACACTTTTGTACTTCAAAAAAGAAAAGAAAATTACTTATACTTAAAATCCTTTAAAGTAGATCTCAAGTTGTAATACTCTTAAAAATGAATAGAGTATTTCTCTTGGATTGTATAAACACTTTTTTTCTTTCATAATTTACCCTATGTAATCCTGCTGGAAACCATTAGTACTTTTTTAACTAAGAAAAATTGATGTATTGAGAAATTAATATTTTTATGCCTAATTTATGCCAATATTTATATATCTAGTGAAATCATTAGAGCACGGTTTTATAATTATATGGTTTGGTTAGGAGTGCTACGGTCTACTTTTTGCAACCGTAGCACTCCAAACCAAAACAAACCAAACCATATAATTATAAAACCGTGCTCGAACGGTTTCACTAGACATATAAATATTGGTATAGATTAGGCATTAAAAATATTAATTGCTCAATACATCAATTTTTCTGAATTAAAAAAGAAACTAATGTTGTCCAGGAGGATTGTATAGGGCAAAATCCTGCTGGAAACCATTAGTACTTTTTTAACTAAGAAAAATTGATGTATTGAGAAATTAATATTTTTATGCCTAATTTATGCCAATATTTATATATCTAGTGAAATCATTAGAGCACGGTTTTATAATTATATGAATAAGAATTTGAGTTGAAAATAAATTCGGCAGTTATTGATACACACATGATAAGAGTAGAACAAATTCCTGACATTTATAAGTGATTAATTCCATGATATTAATTTCATGAAAATTAATTCGAATAATAAATACCAATCATCGTATGTCTTTACCATTCATTGATTTAGCAAGAAAGTCACAAATCATTTTTCCGTCAAAAATTTAAGTGTTTTGTTATGAATTTGAAAAATTGGTCTATTTTTCAATGGATTTTAAAAATATTAATTTTTTTCATATTTTACTCTATATAATCATATCGAAAACCATTAGATTTTTTAAATTTAGGAAAATTTATATCACTCTAATATTTCGATATCTTGGGGATTAATGTATTTATGCCTAATTTACATCAATATTTATAAGTTTAGAGAAACCATTAGAGTACAAATTTTTAATAATATAAATAAAGATTTGTGTTAAAAATTTTGGCATATATTGACACAAATATGAACATTTATTGACACATATATATTGACATAAATGACACACATTAGAACAAATTTCTAACATGTATACATGATTAATCTTATGATATATGCCAATTAATTCAAATAATAAATGCCAAGAGCCATATATGTTTTTATCATCCATTGATTTACCAAGAAAAATGCAGATACTTGAGTAAGAAAATCATATAAAATCAGGTATTCTTTTTATGATTTTTCTAATTTCTTTTAGGATTTTAAAAAACTGTTTTATTTGTCGGTGGTTCTTTCCTTTAAAAGAGGAAGGATATTCAAAATTTTAACTAGTAATTTTAAAAACACGTTGGACATTAATTTTATTGTTAACATTTGAAAATGAATTTCCCTCCGTTTGATCGAAAATGTTAATGCTTAATTTTAAATGTTAGTATTTTAAAAATATTTTTAAAAAACATTGTGACAACTTACGAGTTTTCAAAATATTTTGTAATTTTCCTTTTTGAATAAATTTTTTAATGCTTTAAGAGGGTATACAGACCGTGTTCGTACAATCTCTTGATTAATACCTACAGCACAAAATGTATTTTTAAATAACCGGAAAAATTTGTGTAATTACTAAATAAAAAACTAATTTGAGTTTTAGAAAAATTGTTTTGCGGTGCATTCAGGCTTTACCCAAAGTATATTGCATCACTTTTTTTCTTTTGTGTCTTTTGATTTCTGCTCTATAGCTGCTATAATAGACAATGAGACAAATGAATGAATTAACTCTTTATATTTGCATAGACTGTCCCACTTTAAGGAAATTTTCATACAGAGGCTACTGGTAAACTCCTCAAGATGTATTTATAAACGTATGACTTTAAAAGTCTTAACATCTCGACTGATCGTGAAACAATTTTACAACGGAAAAAACTCTTCATACATTGGATTATTGTTTATGTCTTTAATAAAAAATATGTAAAACACAGAAGTTAATTTACTGAAAAAAAATTTCTGCTCAAGATATTCATTTTTTTATCGTTCTGACACGCCACTTTTAGCTTCTTTGAAAGCTATTAGCAGTTATTTAATATCTCTCCATCTTTATTCCTGTTTGTGTCACTGATGATTAATATCAGCTTCTGTTTTTACTTCGCAACTGCAGCCGTTACTAATACCGCCTCACGAATAGTCGTGCAATCACATATATGGTCATTTATTTCACTTAATGTCAACTTTTCAAACTGAAGTAGAGAAAAGGGTGAGTACCCGATATAGTTTTACAAATTAAAGTCTGAGATTTGCATTTGCATTTTCCCTTTTGCTTTTTGCTTGTTGAGGGTGAATCTCCTAGATTTCAAGGTAAACTAAATTTGGTTTAATTAATTTGAGTTTGAGTAATAGATTTATAGGAATCATTGATCATTTAATTTAAATAGCCTACTAACATATTTACATGTAAAATTATTACTAGAGAGTTATTTTTAACTTGTGTTATACCTCCTATTCCTGAAATGAAAATGACATGATTTTTTTAGAGACCATACAGTCTTTAGAGATGATTAGAGTCTTCATAAATAAACTATTATATAGATTTTTTTTGGAGCAAAATAAAACAAACAGTTCTACTTTGTTTAGAATAAACTTTTTCCGTATATAATTAATAAGGTTCTAACTAAAAAAAAATATTTTTTCTCACTTATATGGAGCTATAGTTTTTTAAGAAACATAAAATATGTACACCAAGTGGAAAAAATCCACTCGTAAAATCACTTTTAAAATTAGTAAATTAGAAGGTATTTTTTTTTATCAAATAGAAGCTAATTATCATGTTTTTCTTTGAACCTCAATTATAATAATACAAGTAATATATTTTAATTTATAGCTTGATAAAAGTTATAGTTTTAATTTTCAATTTTTTAACAGTTTTTAGCTTTTTTAAAATTTCAAAACGTCAGATATCTTTATAATTTTAGGCATGCAGAACATAACTGTTTACTACAGAACATAAATATTTTACTTCTTAAATTTCATATAAAACTTTAGTTTCTTATAAACACATTTCAAATGTTATCTTGGTGAAAAGTGAATTTAATTTTTCTCATCTGATGTATATTTACTTTGTTGTTCTTAAAAATATAATATTCTATATGACAAAACAATACAATCTTTGAAAGCTAAAACTTCATTACAAGTCTTGTCAAAAATTCATTCTAAAAGGAACAGAACATTTTTTAAGGTAAATCTATAAAAAAAAAACCCACAATTATAATGAAGATTTTTAAGTCTAAAAAGGTACTATGTCTCTATAAGGTAAACACAAAAATAAATTTGAGAGCTCTTTACAAATGTATAACGTAAAAAACAATATTAAAAACATTTCATAAAATTTAGAAAAAAAATAGTGGTACCAAAAGACAATCTGGTATCTTTTAATTGATACGAAAGCAGATTTAATTTTCAATCTTCTACCACTTAAAAACTATCTATTCATAAAAATTAATTCTCTACTGAACATTAAATCTACTTTTTTGCTTTTGAATCGGAATAAAAAGCTGTGTAGATTTAACGAAAAAATTTTAAAACATCCTGATTTCAAAGATTCTTTACTATTTTTTTAATACTTGATTGGTTTCGCTTAACATTCTCCATTTATTTTTAGGAAATATCAAACTTTTTATTTAGGATATTCTTTAATAACTCCCAACGGTTACTGTTAATATAAAACTTCGATATTATATTGTAGCAATGACTTTAAAATTTTATAATTTATTAATATTGTTTAAAAGTATATGATAACTTAATTGCTGACATGGTGTCCTTTTATAACAGATAATAAGTCGTAATATACGAAGTAGTCTACTTGAAAGCATTCGATAGTTTCGATAGATGATGAAATGAGTATTCTGCTAGCCGTTATACAAGAAAAAGTGTTGCTTGATCAAACATATTTTCCGTAAAACTAAAAACCTTAGTTATAACATTTAAAAAGGTTTCTAAGCTTTAAAACTATTTATTATCAAAATAGTTAGATACATTTAAAAATTTGGATTAAAGAGATAATTCTGGATTAAAGATTGTTGAATTGAAACGAACTACAAACATTTGGACCGGCACTCAAAAGGACTGGTATGTTTGAGCCACTCCCCCATCCCTTAAGCCTATAAGCTATATATTCTACTTTAACGAAAGCTGAAACTTATTTGAGAATTAATAGAACAAAAACGACAATATAGCTTTGTTAAACATTCATAGTATTTAAGTTGACATAAATGGTGTAATCCATTAATTGAGAAAAGAAAAAAAGTAATCAAATTTTAATTTATAATTTATATATAAATTTGCAAAATTTTTTAATTTCAGTGCACTTTTCCGTAATTCAACCAAATAAGTGCAATGTTAAAATGAATAATGAAGTAATCAATGAAAAATATACTTTTGAACTCAGGTATTCATTTGATTTCAGGTTTCTATTTCTTTAAGTTTAGTATGATATATTGATCTTTGTGAAAGAGTTATGCTTTAGGGGTTTTGAGCTCCTCCGAAGACAAAATACAGGGTACGTGTCTGACGATATTCTAACTGTAAATTTTTAATAAAAAGTACGTTTTTAACAGAATGTGTTTTTTGTATGTTTTATCATTCATTTTTTTGACTTTCATTTATGTCTTCATAAAAATTATAAAAATAATTTTTACATTGTACATTTTAATTTTATAATAAATATTTATTATAATTATTTCAACATTTGTTAGTTTTTGGATTCATTGTACTTCGTAATTAAAAAAAATTATTATTTCGAATCACTAAATTAAAAATACTTTATATTTTTATAGAAAACAATATTGCTTTAGTTTTAAACTTATACTTTAAATAAAATGTTTGAATGTATTAATTAATACTCTTACAAAAAAAAAATTTTTTTATAAAAGAAATTAGAATTTTTGCAATTTTTATGTTTAAGCAAGTATTAATATTAAAAAATATTAATTATTGATAGTAATGGATAAATTTGTTAACAGTTTAAAAATTATGTGAAATATTTTTTTTAAAGGAAAAAAAATTAGTAATAAAAATAAAATTTAAATTAAATATGTTGTTTGAAAATTTTTTTGTATTTTAAGTGAAAAAATAATAATTTATTATAAATAAATGTTAGTTTCTGTATTTATTTTAATAAATATAATTATAAAATGTATTTTCTGTAAAATATTAAATTTTTAAAAAGATAAAAAAACATAAAGAAAAATTTTCTGAAATTGTAAAGAATAAATGAAAAATAGTATATATTTTAAAAAGAGCATGGTGAAAAGTGCAGCTATTTTTCCTGCACTTGGCATTGAATCATCGAAGGTACGGTTTATAAAGCATTGTATTAGAATTACGTGCTGAATTTGGTTTTTATGATTGACCATACAATTTTTTGCAGTTAATCTTTAAATTTATATTGTAAGATTTTCTTTTCAAAATATAAAGAAGTATTTATAATATAAAAAATGTTTTAGTGTGATAAAGTAATTTCGGTGATGTATTATATATATAGAAATAATTCGCTGAAAAACAATTTTGTTTTGTTAGACAAAAAAGAAAGAAAGAATTCTAACAGAACAGTCCAAATTTTACCATTCATTGTGTTTTACAGATAGTATATAAGTTAATCTGTAACACTATATCTGGTTTGTTTTTAAAAATTGTGAAAATGTTTTTCGCAATATGATTTCCAATGTTAAAAACATTAATAAATATAATTTAATCCACTGACCGAACGAGTAACAGTTCATTCATAGAGCGTGCAATGAAAATTGTGGACATTGTTTCTGCACCAATGAGCATGATGAGGCACCATGTGGTGCTACGTTTGAAAATGTAAGTTTTTCGTGAAAATATATTTTTCGTTATTTTATTAGTAATACGGATATACGTATGGATTTTGTGTACAAGAATAATAAACGTTAAGGAAGTGTTTAATGTGCATTTTTATGGTTTTTATTATTGTTGTTGTATGCTCTTTGCACATTGCATGAAAGGTTAGCAAGCCCTTGACATACAAGGACACCTGGGACGTCAGTCTTCTCCTGTCCAAAGTAGGTTTTGACTTTCCGAAACATCGATTTGCCTCGACAAACGTCGTGCGACATTGTATTAAATCATAATTTTATACTATTACTTAATTATTGTACGTTAACATCATATATAAACCTCATTAAATGTTACACAGAAATGCAAATTTCAAAATAAAAAGTTATCTTTCTCAAATTTCCCAAAGTTGTTCAGATGAACCAAAACTAAGTAGTATTTTTCGGACACTTCAGATTCCGTTTTACTTGTAAGCCAAGGGGTTAAAATCGTATCTGTATTTATTATATTTCGATGCTTCTTTTCCTGTCTTTCTATCACAGTAATCTCTTTAGTATACTTGCATTTAGCATAAATGCTTCTCTAGAAATTGAGTTCGCCAGCTCGTATTTTTAACTCCTTATTTTTTTTTTGCTTGTTTGGAGCTCTACGGTCTACTGTTTTACTACAGAATGGCTAATGAGACCGGTAACTACTCTTTAACCCTTTAAAGGTCACCTACATAAACTCTTTGGAATTTAATGAAATTAGTTTATAAATATTAAATATGAACCTTTTAAATGCAAATTGTATTAAAATTTTACAATCTTTACAATCCTTACAGGATATGGTAAGAGGGATTGAGGAGGGAGGGTAACTGACAAGCCCACCCCCTTGTACAGCGTGAACATAATACTTTTTAAAATTTTAACTATATTGGAAGAACAATAAATTAGTGTTATTAAAAAGTAAAATAAATAAATAGTTTAACAATTTATAAGTGTTGTTTGAATAGATATTTTTGTTTGGGGTCATAAGTGAAAAAAAAATCGAATTACTAACCTTCCAGGTACATCAAGTACATGTATTTCAAAAGAAATAATAAATTGAATGTAGTACTATCATTTATTGTAATTTTTAAATGTCAAAAACATAAAAAAAACGAAAAAAACATTAAAATTTCTCAAAAAAATAGAGAAAAAAATGTTTAACAGGGGGTTTTGCTGCAAAAGCACTGTCCGCTAAAGGGTTAAAGCCAATTCCAAGCGGCTATGAACATCCGTGTCATTAACGGAATTCGAATCCACGAATTTCGGTACCGAAAAGCAACGGTTCTACCATTCGGCCATCGTTTGGCAACTCCTTGATTTACCTTGTTATTGAAAGAATATTGTCCAAATTCAAATAAAATTTGTATTTGCTATACCAAACTATGTTATATAGTTTTTAAATGTTTTCAGATATGATGCACTATATTTATTATATTTCCCCTCCAGATTTCAGACAACATGCAGACCAAGAAAATGTTCCAAATTTTAGTTCAGTTTTGAGCTATCATTATTATGCCAGAGCGTAACAGTTATTGAAATGGGCTCTTAAATTCATAGCCTCTTATTATAGAAAAGTTATAACTGAGCTTCAGAGTATCTGAGCAATGCTAACCACACGATTATGCCATACACACGCAATAAATTGAGACGTTCTGAAACATCTGTGCATTTATTTTATTTAACAAGTCTTTTTCGCGAGTTCCTTCGAATCAAAAGCAGGATGTCGGACCTTTTCGGAGTAATAAAAAAAAAAATACCGCCTTATTGTCTCACCGGATTATGAAAAAAATATATACAAACAAGCGAACGAAATGTATTCACTTGTAAGGAGGGATTTAACAACGTTAGTTACAGCTCACACGCTTTGATAAATCGGAAAAATCCGTTTGTTAGAGAAATAAATGGATAAAGAACTATTATGCACGTACCCACTCTTTCTGTCTGAAGAAAAAGAATTATTTATGAACGATCATCTATTAAAAGATTGCGAATCTGGCATGAGGGTAGAGTAAGGGGTTCGGAAATTCGCTAATTAAACGTGAGTCTAATCCCCGATTTCGAATTTTTTTTCACACTTTTTTCCGAACTATAAATATGAAGATTTACCATTCGGAAGGTGAATAGAACGAAATAAAATCTTGATAAGCTATTCGAAGACCGCCTAGGCAGCGTTTCTGCCTAAAGCTGACAGCTGAGTATTTTACAGTATTTCTTTTTTCACACGTTTCGAGGTGTGAGGTTTGCCGCTTACTTTGGTTTTTATTTCTTCTTTCTGCATTCTTTCTGGTGGGATTAAGATAGAACTGTTTCAGGAAGCGTTTGCTTTTGCCTTTTCAAGCAATGGATTTGCTTTTTCTGGCTCAAAACTATCCTTCAATAAGATAAATTGCTTTCGTCCGATTAGCGGAGGATTTACTAAGAAACACCGAATACAGATGAACAAAGAAACAAATCGAGTTTAATATATACCATTAGTAGGCTCTCCAATACGTGTATATATATCTATCTATATGTAACAATTATTTCCACTAGTCTCAATAATTATGTAGCCACTATTGTTTTTACTTACCCGGGCTACTAGGCAAGGAGAAGCCTAGACAGCTTAGCAGTAATTTGGTAAGATGCAGTCTGGCCACCATTGAATAGAACGGCACAAGTCTAATTAAAACTTTAGTTTAAAGCTGCTGAAACGGACATCTTTACTAGTCAACGACAGACAAAAGAAAGATACAAAAATCACTCTGCTCGAACAGAAGTGCACCCAGAGCGAATACAGAGAGAATTTTCCCAAGCGACAAGAAACTTAATCAGCGACTTCAACTGTTAAGATCAAGAAAACGCATACCATATGCCAGCGACTGCTGGAAAAAGGTGTTGAATAGACAGAAAATTTACATCTATAGGACAGAAATCTTTGGGAAATACATCGAAAGAATTTTAAGTCGAGGACGCTCCTTTGATTAAGAGATTTAGAGGCTGGGAAAAAAGATTTTAAGGAATTAGAATGGGATAGAGGAGGTTTTTAAGAAAATATTAAAGTTAAATAATTTTGATATATTACACACACACACACACACACATATATATATATATATATATATATATATATATATATATATATATATATATATATATGTGTGTATATATATATATTATATATTTATATATAAAATATATATGTGTGTGTGTGTAGGTGTGTGTTTAAAGGGAAAGTAAACTAAATTTATAAACAAATGTATGGATTTTGTATAACACCCCTTGACGGCCCCTTAAGGAAAATGCTGTTAGAAACTTCCCTAATTTGATAGTTCAATCGTGACGAAGTAAATTTATTATAGCCCAAAGCCCTCATTACGTCCCCAAAAACTCTCAGGGGTTTTCAAATCTAATGTCAAAGGCAAAAACTCCGTGCCTCTCTGTTTCCCTCTTTTAACCCAAAATATAAATTTACCCCTAGGGCTACAGTTCACGCCCTAGGGGTAAATTTATATTTAGGGGGGGGGTCCAACAAAATCATTAAATCACCCTAGCGGTCAATTTAGAAAATTCTGGACAAAATGGTGATGCATGCTATCGAAAACAGACTTTTCAAAGATTTTTTACTTAGTTGTTCCCTTAGAATTTTCGGAAATTCTTTCTTAGAGATAATTTAACAGTTCGTCCCGTTATTATAATGAAGTGAGAATTCACCCATCTGACGCTATGGAAAAAAAATATCTTTCTTAACTTTTATTATTCTAACGCAGCAGGCGATACAGATATTATCCTAACGCCTTAACAAGGCTGCGAACCTGTTGCTCATTTAGTATCACCCGAAGAGCACATGTCGCTTAAGGTATGCTACAGACGCGAATAACATTAGATATATATAGAGAGAGTGGGTGTGTGAGAGAGAGAGGGGGAGAGAGAGAGAGAGAGAGAGAGAGAGAGAGAGAGAGAGAGAGAGAGAGAGAGAGAGAGAGAGAGAAAGAGAGATAGTGAAACCCGCCTAAGAAGTTTTCCAAGGGGTAAAGCGGTTAAAATTTCATAAGTTGGAAAAAAAGTATGTATGTATATATATATATATTACATATATATATATATGTATGTATATGTGTATATATATATATATATGTATATATATATGTATATATATTACATATGTATATATGTATGTATATGTATATATATGTATATATATACATATATATTATATATATATATATATATATATATAGAGAGAGAGAGAGAGAGGGAAAGAGAGATATTGAAACACGCCTAAGAAGTTTTCCAAGGGGTAAAGAGGTTAAAATTTCATAAGTTGGAAAAAATCTCAAACAGAAAGACTAAAAATGGATTATAAATGTCCCCAACTTTTCCTTGAATTCGGGGACACGTGTTGATTTGTCCCAATGGTACTGTTTAGATACATGATCGACTTAGATAATGTGAAAGAACTCATTGTTTTAACCAAAGGCAAATGTAATCTTGATATATTATTTGGAATCTGTGAAAATAATTTGTGAAAGGACTATGGCCGGTATGGACGAAATTATGAGGGAAATCGAAAAGTATTTTTGGGTCAATTATATGGTAGAACTCATATAAACATAACTACTAATCCGTGTTGCATTTGCTGTAAAAGAAAGATGATGTCCAGTCAGATCTGACATTGGAATGAAACGGGTTAGGAGTGGAATGTCAAGGAAAATAACGAGAGCTATCCTTTTCACCCCTTCCCGTAAATCAAAGATAGAAAGGAAACAGATCTTATTGTACAAAAGCTCTTGAATGAAGTAATCACATAACAGCTTCTGCGGAAAAAGTGCTAAACTGTTTGCAAATAGGAGGAAAAAAAATTTTTTTGGCCGTTTGCCTTTTCATTGTCCTTGCTTGATAACAAAGCAGAGAACACAGTGACAATAAAATTTCTAAAAAAGAAACAATGATAATAAGCTTTTTTAAACCTTTAAAAATATGCATCATTTCGAGGAATTCGTCAAATGAATATATTATAAGGCCAACATGTTGTTGTTAAGGTTTTGATGGTGCCGATTCTCTCATTTATCTCCTAAATTAGATCCAATTATGAATGATTATGCTTTTTAAATGTGAAGTACTTTAAATTTTTTGTTGTTTTGAACATACTCTTTATCAGCCAGGATTTTGTCCTTTTATAGAACTGAGTTATATGCTTCTGAGTTTGTATTAAAATGGATTAATATTCTTGGTTTAGGAAATATTTCTTTTTCATTTCAAATTATCTTTTTTGTGTGTAATTTGCAGTGATTCTGCTTATAGTTTGATACTTTAGACCAGGGGTCGGCAACCTGTTTGTCTTTAAGGACGCAATACTAAATTTGAAAATCACCGAGGGCGCATATTTTACAGATAATCAACAGGTATAAATAGGCATTAAAAAAAACAGATTTTTTATAACTTTATTTTGTTGGTGTCATACATAATGATACATATAATTCAGTGTGAAACTTGGGTGTCCATATTTTCAGCTAATTTCTTATAATTGGGGATATATTTAGAGTTCCCGGTCCGTAAACATTTATCTAAATGTGAGTCATTAAGCTTTGTTCGGTATTTTGATTTCAAATATATTTCATATTTGAGAACAAAGACTCGCAATTGTATGCTGTAATGAAAGGTTTTGAAAGAAAATAATTATTTCGGATTACTTGGTAGTTTTAAATGCACGGGCTACGCGTGGTCTATTCGAAATACGATCACACACTAACAAAAAATACGTGCGTATTATTAGATACGCTCAAGGTTAGCAAACTGCTCATCTATGCACAATCCTAAACTCAACTGACTACTATATCGCCGTTTGACAAGAGTAAGTAAATCGCTCTGGCTATCATACATTTACATTAGTCCAGCGAGGGCGCATTAAAAATCGATCGGGGCCACCATCGCGTTGCCTACCTCTGCTTTAGACCATTGTTTATCAACAAGTGGTACATGGACCCCAGGCGGTCCTCGAAAATGTAATAAATAATTTAATTTGCTTACAAAAAAAAAAAAAAAAACTTTTACAAAAACAATTTTTAAATTTAATTGAATTTAATTATGTGTAACTTTATTAATTTAATACATTACTTCACTAATTGCATTTTTTTGCTATCTTCTTGTTATTTTTATGAACATTATCATGTACATAATTTATATTTTATTTACTTTAAATAAACATTGTAAGATTTCCCACAAATAAAATAAGTATATTTAGTACCCCATACAGTACATTTGTTTTCTTGCAAACAATGAACAAAAATTTATCATTAATGGCCTGCGTTAGACAATTTTATACAGTCAAACCCCGTTAGAGCACCTTCCTTCCTTCCTCAGTGGTATGACAGCCCAGGATGGGCCTTAGCCTTCTCTAGAATTCCATACCAGGCAGTCCTATCTTTGGCTCTGGATTTCCAATTTGAAATTTTCAAGGATTTTATGTCTTTCTCAATGCAGTCTAACCATCTAAGTTTTGGTCGTCCTCTCATTCGGGTTCCTATTGGTTTGGCCGTAAAAACTTTTTTTGTGGATCTATTGTCATTAAGTCGAACTAGGTGTCCAGCCCATTTTAATCTTTGTAAGCTAATAAAATTAATTATACGTTAGGGCACCACCGAGATACATATTTTGGGCTACAACATGTTCGGCGTTATATCGAATTATGATCCTTGTTTATTGATAAAATTTAATCCAATCATCTAGTCACTGCAAACAGTTAAAAATTAGGTACTTACTTTCATTAAAACATGCCTTACGATTTCAACATAATTCTAATTTAATTTAATTAGTTTTTTACCAGAAAATATATCATAAATACGTTCTGTTTAATAAAATTTGATAATTTTCCTGCAATGTATAGAACCTATTAATCATTTTCTTATGGTATGGTATCTTTTCTAAAATTTTTCTGAGTTCATCATTGGAAAGTTTTAATTTCCCTCCTTCAGTGTGCCAGTTTTGTAAAATGTTTATCAGCTTTATTGTATTGGGTTGCTAAGGTGATACTATAAATCGGTCATTTTTTTAAAACTTTCCTAATGAAAACCACACTTTCAAATTCTCACTTCATTCACAGATTTTGATACAGAATGATAAATAACGCGAGTAAGTGCATCAACGGTATAGTTGAACGTAATATGAATTTTCTAAACCAAATTTAGTAATGAGGAGTAGCAGACAAAAAAGAGTCGCATAGCAAAAGAAGCAGTAAAAACTTTTAATTTCAAACAATACAATTTCCCACTTACTATTCTTAACTGGAAAATATTACCTGGTATTACAGCGAGTTGGCTTTTTAAAGGATTTTAATATTTCAAGCTTTATACTTAAGATTTGTTCACATACATGGCACTGTAACGGGATTAGGGGGTATATCGGGGTAACACTATATAGTGGTTTGATTGTATTTTACTGGTCTACTGTGCTTTTTGGATTAGGAACAGTGGCGTACTTAAGAAAGGGGGGGGGAGGCTCCGGAAATGATCCTTATGTGTAGCACAAATAGTTTCGTACAATAATTCTACAGAATCCCTTCAGAGAGATAACCCTTTTCGACAAAGAGTTCGATGTCCTACAGTGTTATTATCTAAAGTGACTTGATTAAGACTCTGAATAATGATGTAATTTTAAGTGCTATTGATGAAAGGTTTCTTTGTTGACACAACCACTTGAAACGTCAAAAAATAAGAGATTGATTCTCGATTTAGTTGTCATTCAAAACAGGTTTTGCATACTATTTTTAAGTGCAGATTATTTGAACAAGTAAAAACAAAGAGTTATCTGTTGTAAATTATTATGGACTAAGAAACAGTATATTGGAGAAAAACAGTTTTAATTTTAATACAAAAATCATAATTAATTAAAAAAACTTTTTTTGATATTGCCCAAATCACGTTTGATTGAGGAATCATTCAATATAGTGGTTTTGAAATGGTAAACTACAAAGCTTTTTGAAAATAATACTTCATAGCTTCAAATCAGTAAACAAGGATCCTAATTCGATATAACACCGAACACGTTAGAGCTCTAAATATTTATCTTAAACGACCGTGGTGCTCCAACAAGGTTTTACTGTATATAATTTTCTAATGTAGGCCATTAATGATAAATATTTGTTCATTCTTTGCAATAAAACAAATGTATTTTGTGTGGTGCTAAATATACTTATTTTATTTGTGGGAAATCCTACAATGTTTATGTAAAGTAAATAAAATATAAATTACAATAAAACAAATGTATTTTATGTGGTGCTAAATATACTTATTTTATTTGGGGAAAATCTTACAATGTTTATGTAAAGTAAATAAAATATAAATTACAATAAAACAAATGTATTTTATGTGGTGCTAAATATACTTATTTTATTTGTGGGAAATCCTACAATGTTTATGTAAAGTAAATAAAAATGAATTACAATAAAACAAATGTATTTTATGTAGTGCTAAATATACTTTATTTGTGGGAAATCCTACAATGTTTATATTAAGTAAATAAATATAAATTACAATAAAACAAATGTATTTTATGTGGTGCTAAATATGCTTATTTTATTTGTGGGAAATCCTACAATGTTTATGTAAAGTAAATAAAATATAAATTACAATAAAACAAATGTATTTTATGTGGTGCTAAATATACTTATTTTATTTGTGGGAAATCCTACAATGTTTATGTAAAGTAAATAAAATATAAATTACAATAAAACAAATGTATTTTATGTGGTGCTAAATATACTTATTTTATTTGTGGGAAATCCTACAATGTTTATGTAAAGTAAATAAAATATAAATTACAATAAAACAAATGTATTTTATGTGGTGCTAAATATACTTATTTTATTTGTGGGAAATCCTACAATGTTTATGTAAAGTAAATAAAATATAAATTACAATAAAACAAATGTATTTTATGTGGTGCTAAATATACTTATTTTATTTGTGGGAAATCCTACAATGTTTATGTAAAGTAAATAAAATATGAATTACAATAAAACAAATGTATTTTATGTGGTGTTAAATATACTTTATTTTATGGGAAATCCTACAATGTTTATATTAAGTAAATAAATATAAATTACAATAAAACAAATGTATTTTATGTGGTGCTAAATATGCTTATTTTATTTGTGGGAAATCCTACAATGTTTATGTAAAGTAAATAAAATATAAATTACAATGAAACAAATGTATTTTATGTGATGCTAAATATACTTATTTTATTTGTGGGAAATCCTACAATGTTTATATGAAGTAAATAAAATATAAATTACAATAAAACAAATGTATTTTATGTGGTGCTAAATATACTTATTTTATTTGTGGGAAATCCTACAATGTTTATGTAAAGTAAATAAAATATAAATTACAATAAAACAAATGTATTTTATGTGGTGCTAAATATACTTATTTTATTTGTGGGAAATCCTACAATGTTTATGTAAAGTAAATAAAATATAAATTACAATAAAACAAATGTATTTTATGTGGTGCTAAATATACTTTTTTATTTGTGTTAAATTCTACAATGTTTATATAAAGTAAATAAAATAAATTACAATAAAACAAATGTATTTTATGTGGTGCTAAATATACTTATTTATTTTGGGAAATCCTACAATGTTTATATTAAGTAAATAAATATAAATTACAATAAAACAAATGTATTTTATGTGGTGCTAAATATACTTATTTTATTTGTGGGAAATCCTACAATGTTTATGTAAAGTAAATAAATATAAATTACAATAAAACAAATGTATTTTATGTGGTGCTAAATATACTTATTTTATTTGTGGGAAATCCTAAAATGTTTATATAAAGTAAATAAAAGATAAAGTACAATAAAACAAATGTATTTTATGTGGTGCTAAATATACTTATTTTATTTGTGGGAAATCCTACAATGTTTATGTAAAGTAAATAAAATATAAATTACAATAAAACAAATGTATTTTATGTGGTGCTAAATATACTTATTTTATTTGTGGGAAATCCTACAATGTTTATGTAAAGTAATAAAATATAAATTACAATAAAACAAATGTATTTTATGTGGTGCTAAATTTACTTATTTTATTTGTGGGAGATCCTACAATGTTTATGTAAAGTAAATAAAATATAAATTACAATAAAACAAATGTATTTTATGTGGTGCTAAATATACTTATTTTATTTGTGGGAAAATCCTATATGTTTATATAAAGCAAATAATATAAATTACAATAAAACAAATGTATTTTATGTGGTGCTAAATATACTTATTTTATTTGTGGAAAATCCTACAATGTTTATATAAAGTAAATAAAATATAAATTACAATAAAACAAATGTATTTTATGTGGTGCTAAATATACTTATTTTATTCGTGGGAAATCCTACAATGTTTATATAAAGTAAATAAAATATAAATTACAATAAAACAAATGTATTTTATGTGGTGCTAAATATACTTATTTTATTTGTGGGAAATCCTACAATGTTTATATAAAGTAAATAAAATATAAATTACAAAAAATAAAACAAATAAAAAAATAAAGAATAAAAATACATAAAAATTTATAAAAAGGTAAAATAAAATATAAATTACAATAAAACGAATGTATTTTATGTGGTGCTAAATATACTTATTTTATTCGTGGGAAATCCTACAATGTTTATATAAAGTAAATAAAATATAAATTACAATAAAACAAATGTATTTTATGTGGTGCTAAATATACTTATTTTAGAATCCTACAATTTTATATAAATAAATAAAATATATTACGAAAAATAAAAAAATACAAATAAAAAAATAAAAAAAATCAATAAAAAATTATTGTAATATATAAATTACAATAAAACAAATGTATTTTATGTGGTGCTAAATATGCTTATTTTATTTGTGGGAAAGCCTACAATGTTTATGTAAAGTAAATAAAATATAAATTACAATGAAACAAATGTATTTTATGTGATGCTAAATATACTTATTTTATTTGTGGGAAATCCTACAATGTTTATATGAAGTAAATAAAATATAAATTATGTACAAGGTAATGTACATAAAAGTAACAAGAAAATAGCAAAAAATACATAATGAATGAAGTAGTATAGTAATGAAATAAAGTCACATATAATTAAATTCAATTAAATTTAAAAATTGCTTTACTAAAAGTTTTTGTTTTTTGATATTAATTAAAAATCAGTAAAGAACTCTACGTGAAATTCACCCTAGCTCTATCTTCTGAGATTAGTATTAACAAAATTGGTGGTGGATGGTTCATTAGTTGATGTTGGTGACCATCTACAAAACTCCTATTAAATTATCCTTTTTTAAATTTTATTTTGATTACATTATTAATTTTAGTTCATCTTTAGGGAAGGTTTTTTTTAATTGCCTTTTGTCAATACTAATTTAAATAACAAATTAATTGAGTGATAATTTCAAAATTTCATTTTTTTTTTTGTATAACAGCTTGTTTATTTTTTAATTTACTTTTTCAATTTAAAATAGTTAAAATAATAAGAGCTTAATGATTTTGATTAAACTTTTAAAAAACGATTTTCTGTTTTGATTTCTACTTTATCATACTTATTCTCAAATAAGTTGTACAAATAGACATGAGCAAATGTGTTTTATGTCATAGAAACTTTCCAATGTTTTTAAGGGACTATAATATTTAAACCTTTGTTGAACCTAATGCAGATTTTATTTATTTATTTTATTTTTTAAAAAAGGCGCAATCAATTTTTTTATGTAAAAAAACACAATTAGAACGTTGTTTTTTTAGAAAATTACAAAAATACAAAAATAATCAAAATTTTTATTGCAATTTCGGATTTTGAGAACTTTGCAGAAAATAGTCGAATATTGAAATATTACATGCACATCGGTAATTTATCTTTCTTTTCGAATTCCCATTTCAGAATAAACATTATTATCAGTAAAAGTACTTATTTAACAAAATTAGTATTTATAAAATTAATCAAAATTTTCTTTTGTGTGATATATTTCGAAACAAGTAGAAAAAAAAATATTTTATACTTGAATAAGTAAATGCTATAGCTTACAATCTGATGTAAATGATAAATATCAATAAAACGATTTTTTTTTCTTTCCCATTGTTATTTTCAATTCTCGATTGCATTCGAGGGGTTGATTTAAGAATTGGGTTCCCCCGCCAACTTGGCAATAATGGTTTAAGTATGGTCGCCTAACATTCTTTTGATCTCACCGTGTCCAAGCAATATGTATCTATATTATAATTTATATGATATTTGCATCCAACTCTCCTTGTCTAACTCTTTTCTTATATATTAAAAGTGCGCAATGCTTAAAGAAATTAGATATAACAAACCATTAATGGTTCACTATGGTTGATTTTTAATAATTTGGAGCTGTTGCGTTTGTAAACTGTTAATGGATTAATTGCCCATAAATATAAATGTCCGGTTTTCAAGTCGTTTTCTTTAAGTAAGAGTATATAATTCTATTACGATGGCGCACTGTGCATTAATTAAAGTTGTCAGAAAAAGAAAAAAATCCAATGTTTGGATGGATTGCTTTTGTGTTTTGGTAAATATCGCCAATATTTTCGCCAAATTTGCCAAGGGGAACCCAATTCTTAAGTAGACCCATTCGAGTGTGAAAAATTATAGCAACAAAGTACAAAACGCCACTCGAATTATCTCGAGGGTGCACAGATTGGCCGGTTTAGCGTTCTCGAGTTAACTCGAGCGTGCATGTTAAGGGTTTAATTAAACTATACATATTTTATGCTGGTACCTCTATCGGAGTTACAGTATTTTACGAAAAATGGCTAATTAGGAAAGTGCGTCCCGCAATCCTGTATAAAGTTTTCAATGCGGCCCTTGAGTCTTTACAAGCTGAAAACTTCTGCGTTACTTTATATCATGCAGTAGAATCTCGTTCACCTTTCAAAATTGTAGTCTTTTCGATTTGCACGTGCGCAAAATAAAACATTCTTCCTCATTTTTCTAAAAGACTGGTGGTTTTGGATTTATATAATTACAGTGCTTTTCTGAACTAATACTATAAGTTGTAATTTCCTGTTTGTTTTGAAAAATAGTGTTAAATTTTAACGAATTATAAAGATGTTACTTTACTACGAAGTTTGTTGTTCAACGAAAATTTAAAAAGTGGTCAAAAAAATTTTGAGATATTGTTATTTAGTTAATTTGGTTTGATTTTGGAGTGCTACGGTCTACTTTTTGCAACACGAGGGCTAATGAGACCGGGACTTACAGCTTAAAGCCGATTTCGAACGGCTACGAACATCCATGCCACAGTGGGATGTTGTGTTATTTACTTTAAAAAAAATCTTGAATAGTAAGTGATGTCTATACATATGTATCCAGTTGCATCACTAGTAGTCAAATAATAGCTACTTTAAATAGAAAAAAAAATTTTTTGCCCCCTATTTCAAAGACTGGTGACTAAATTAGCATATTTGTAAAAAAAAATTTTTGAAAGGATCTTTTTGGTGCCTCTGTTAAAGTTCACAAAAAAGTTTTTCTCCAGAAAAAAAAGTATAAGTCAAAGTAAGGGACGAAAGAGGAACAACACTTATATAAAAGAAATGGGCTGTGATAATTGTAGAAACGACACATCGTTCAGCTTGTTAACCTTTTTTTTTTTTACCCAAACCTTTTAAAGGTAAAAACTGCCTAGAAGATTTATAAAGTACCATAACAAGAGAGCTATAATGCTTTCAATCGGCACGAATGTGCACGGGAAGGTTGAAGGGGTTTCATTCGACCCCTTGACCCCTTTCGAGTGCCTTATGTCGCACAGTTTGGAAGGTAGTAGGCAAAGAGAGGCACTGAAAGTAGTGGTGATGATGAATGGACTTACAACTTTGTACGGGAAAATTTTCTCAAACTGGGAATGAAAGAAATAATTGCAACACAGATATTTGGAAGCAAAAAAAGTAACAGTAGAGTTGAATTTAGTGTTATGACGGGTTTCTCCCGAGAAAGGGGAAAGGCGGTGATGTTCAAACGAGTGGAACATAATGCAGGGCCGAAGCCAGGATTTAGTTCCGAGGAGACAGGGCTCAAAGTGAACTGAACCAGTTATATATGTCATCATTTTTTTAACTAAAAAGAGACATAAAATTTAACCAAAAATTATAGAAAATTACGTATTATAAATATCTAAGAGTCCATGGATAATCTAGTGTAATTTGTTTCAGTAAATGTACAAAAAATGGGTTTTTTTTAAAATAGAATTACAAAAATAATTTTTAAAAAAATTTCTAAAAATTTTTGTAAAATCTAATTTTTTTAAATAGAAGTTTTAAAATTTAAAATTTTTATTTAAATTTTTTTGGTTAAGTATGTTGCTCTAAACAATTATATTTGAAAATGTACTGTTATAACAATCGACATGTGTATACACCGTACATGTATATTTATAACTACGATATAACATAATTGTCAGTGTTCACCACAGCGGACATTAATTATCTCAAAAATGGAAAATGATATATTTTTTTGTTTATTTTACAGAGATCCTAATGTCTATGCAGACATGGGAAAATAACAGAAATTAAAAAAATATTTGAAAAAACATCTTGTCAAATTAAGGGTTAATTATGGAAATCAACTTTTCTCTCTTTTCCAAAAGTGATACATTGATACTCTGTAAAATATCTGTTTTTACCTCTTTAAAAAACAATCACACCTACTCAGTTTTCGTAATACGAAACCTGATAAACTCGTGCTTGTGGGGTCAATTTTCGTAAATATTAGGGGATCTCCACACCAAATAGTTTAAGATTAGTTTACCTTGGTTTGTAGGATGGCCATTTACCTTCACTGGAAAGGTAAATGTGTTCCGAGTAAATGTAAAAATTCTATAAACTTAGTTTTAGCTATCTCTAAAATGGGTCTCTAGGCAGTAGCAGATTTTAGGCAGTAATGGGTTAAACCGCATAAAGCGGTATTAATCATAGAAATCAACTTCTCTCTCTTTTCCAAAAGTGATACATTGGTACTCTTTAAAATATCTGTTTTTACTTTTTGAAAAACAATCACACCTACTCAGTTTTCGTAATACGTAACTTGATAAACACGCGCTTGTGGGGTCAATTATCGTAAATATTAAAGGATCTCCATACCAAATAGTTTAAGGTTAATTTACCTTGCTTTATAGAATAGCCACCTACTTTCACTGGAAAGTTAAATAGGCTCCGAGTAAATATAAAAATTCTATAAGCTTATTTTTAGCTGTCCCTAAAAAGGGTCTCTAGATAGTAGCAGATTCTAGGCAATAATGGGTTAAACCGCATAAAGCGGTATTAATCATAGAAATCAACTTCTCTCTCTCTCTCTTTTTCAAAAGTGATACATTGGTACTCTATAAACTATCTGTTTTTACCTCTTTAAAAAACAATCTCACCTACTGAGTTTTCGTAATACGAAACCTGATAAACACGTGCTTATGGGGTCCATTTTCGTAAATATTAGGGAATCTCCACATCAAGTAGTTTAAGATTAGTTTACCTTGGTTTGTGGGATAGTCATTTACCTTCACTGGAAAGGTAAATGTGATTCGAGTAAATGTAAAAATTCTCTAAGCTTATTTTTAGCTGTCCCTAAAAAGGGTCTCTAGATAGTGGCAGATTTTAGGCAGTAATGGGTTAAACCACATAAAGCGGTATTAATCATAGTAATCAACTCCTCTCTCACTCTTTCTTTTCTAAAAGTAATACATTGGTACTCTTTAAAATATCTGTTTTTACCTCTTTAAAAAACGAATACACCTACTCAGTTTTCGTAATACGAAACCTGATAAACACGTGCTTATGGGGTGAATTTTCGTAAATATTAGGGGATCTCCACACAAAATAGTTTAAGATTAGTTTACCTTAGTTTATAGGATAGTCATGCGTTCACTGGAAAGGTAAATGTATTCCGAGTAAATATAAAAATTCTATAAATTTCTTTTTAGCTGACCCTAAAAAGGTCTCTAGTCAGTAGCAGATTTTAGGCAGTAATGGTGATTCTGTGATTAAACCGCATAAAGCGGTATTAATCATAGAAATCCACTTTTCTCTTTCCCAAAAGTGATACATTGGTACTCTTTAAAATATCCTTTTTTACCTCTTTAAAAAACAATCACACCTACTAAGTTTTCGTAAAACGAAACCTGATAAACACGACTGTATCGTTATGTAAAAGCCATCCTCTCCCCTTCTCCTCTCTTTTTATTCTGTAGCGGATAAAAACTGATTTCTGAAAAGTAACTTATCATCCGGGGAGAGAAAAAAAAAAAGAAATGATTAGAAAAAATTCAATCACGAATAAGAAAACGGTGGGAGAAAAAGCATACCAGCCGCCTTTTAATTAATTTTATTAGGCACATCAGTACGCCTTTCCTTTCAGTCACGAAGCTGTTAACTCTGATTTTAAGGGGGTTTCGAGTGATGTGATTAAAATCTAGTTCTTCCCTCCGCTTAACAAGATTATTTTCGCCGCCTGATCTTTATCAGCGATCGGGACATGGGCACGGTCACGCAAGAGAGAACCAAGGGCTCGGTCCCGTCGCTATTCAGGAGTTTTAGGAAGAGTACACATCGAGGCGAACACATAATCCATCACGAACTTCGCCAATTGTGTGGAGTATAAAGACTCCAGAAGCTATTTTCCCACTGGAAATGGTGAACAGTTTTGTTTACGTTCGCTCAATATGATAACTTCCATATAATGATTAAACGTGGGAGATATAATCAACGAAAATAGCATGTGAGTGGCGTAACAATAACTTGGACCGAGATGGGAAAACAGAATTGCTGAATATTTTTTATTTCTGAAGAAAGGGAATTATTTGATAATTTTTAATTGTAGAATTTGTCTGTGAAGATCGCCGAGTTGTTTTAGAAAGTCATATCCAAACAGTCGATTTATTTTGTCAACATCGAGGTTTATTTCATACAGAGCACAAACTACTAACGGACAACTAAATATACAAGTAGCACAATATTGACACTAAACAATTCTACCAATTCAATTATCTATATAAATACCGAAGAACCTAGCTTGCTCTTCTGGAGTCTACCATCACCTCCGATGTTCTCCCCAATACTACTAACTTTCTTCATAGATGGCGTTCTATGGCCGATTACGATTACTCGCCTATCCCTACATTGTCTTTATTCTGTAGTTTTAAATTTCAAGATAGATAGTCAGTTTTTCCTCTAACCACTTACGAGCTCACCAAAGTACCCTCAGCCACAGTAGTTCTGTTGGTAAAGATCACTCAACGGTCTCGTAACCGTTGAGTGACAGGATGAATGATCGAGAGGAGCAAATATCCGCCCTGTTCATTAATGGTGGCTATAATGGTGGTAAAATAGATTCATAGTCGCAATATTCTTCAACTTCTCAAAAGATACCCCTGAAGGAGCCCGACCGAGCCTTGGAATCCTCTTTTTAATACGTGTTTCAAAATCACGAAGGGTGATTCTTGAAGTTAAGTCAGCCTTTAGACCACGTGGTTCCTCGTTCTAAGCGAATCTGCATATTATCTTTAGCCATAGCCCAAGACTGTAGGCAAGGGGGGAGGGAATTTGGGAGACCGGTACCCTCCCGAAATTCTAGAAGACCATTTCGTCAAAAGAAAATGTTCCACGTGCGTGTAGGTGCCATCTGTTTAGTTGTATAAGAACATGTTAAAAAAATGAGTCGCCTATAAAATTTTTGCAGATCCGCTGTCCGAAAATTGAACGATTTATTTATATTTTGCTATATTTTGATTTTTTTCATTAGTAGGATAACAATGTAATTGAATATTTTTAACTGTTTTAGTTAAAAGTGGATAATCGTGATACCTCATCCATGCCTTAATAACTTAATTTTGTTTTACTGAATCATCATTCGCAAATAACAATTTCTTTCCTCTTTGCCCCCCCCCCCGGAAAACAATTTCTGGCTACGGCCCTGCATACACCAGTCTCATATTGCGACGGTGTCTATTTGTTCTGATTTATAAGTAAAAACAACAAAAAAACCTGGATGTCTGTTTTTCACCTAACACTGGAACGCGTTAAACATTTGCTTCTAGTGGAACGTTTAAATGGAATAAATTGTTTTCAATAGATGCTATGGAAAAATATGTCTAATCTATTTAAATCGGGATAGAGCAGTGTAGGCAGTTACGTCTCTCTTCCCTTCAAACTATTTGCATTAATTAGTCATAACTGCGTTATTTAAAAACTTAGCAATAAACATACAACAAAAAATTGGTTTCGGCTTCACATGTAAAAAATATTTTTTGAGATTAAACCAAGTTTTGTAAGTAACTCGCCTGTTCCTCAGCCTAAATAACCGATATTTATTCCATACTTTAATGACTTTTTAAAATTCAGTCCTTATCATTATAAAATGTCTCGACCCATGAATTTTACAAATATTTGATGATTTTCTCCATTTATTTTGCCACCATTTATTTTGTTAGTTTTTTTTCTTTCTCTACTAACTCAAAAACTTTTAAGACTGTTTGAGACACATTACGCATGAAAGGTAGAAAACCAGAACCTTAATTGCGAAAGGATACCAATAAAAATAAAATAGTTTATAACCTCATAGTTTTGCAACTTTTGAGATGTAATATTTTTTTTCTAATGCAGTTGGTAATACAGGTACTGAGATATAATATAATTCAATGTCTTTCACAAATCGATAGAAAAACTATGTAGCACACTTTCTTTCCTGAAATTAAATAATCCAAGCTTCTAAAGCTACCCTACACCATACACCCTACACCCTACACCCTACTTACTACTCTACGCCTTCCAAATTAAGAAATTATCCTGGTGTTTATAGAGGCTTTGTCAATCTTTATTTAAATGGGAGAGTGAATAAATAAAAAAAAACATATTTAGATATGCATAAAAAAGAACATTTTTTAAAATAGTGTATAATTTTTAAGTAACCGTAAGTGTCGATATGGAATGAATATCTTGAAATTACTCTCCGATTGATGACTAAACCTTGCAGTTAAAACAGAAAAAGAGAAAACTTAGCTAAATATTGAAGATGCTTCAATACTAAACAAATTAAAACTTTGTGTTGAGGAGAAATGTCACGCTTTACAAACAATAAAAACTATAAAGCTATGCAAGAGTCGAGAGCCCGGATAGCTCAGTCGGTAGAGCGTTAGGCTTTTAACCTAACGGTCCAGGGTTCGAGTCCCTGTTCGGGCGGTATAATTTTACATAAAAAGTTAACTGCTAGATTCTGATAGTTTTAAATTTCACTTGATTTAGTGTTACAAACCTAAGGTTTTAACGGTCCTTCTAAATGCAAGGCTTAAAAATTCTTTTTAATATCTGCTTAAAATTTCATATTTCAGAATAGAATGTATTAAAAACTTTATAATCATATAAAAAACTGAAAATCTAATTGAAAATATGACATAGTAATATTTAATAAAAACTTATAATTAATTTTATTATTGTATAATTAATTTTTATAATATTGTATAATTATTTAATTGTATAATTGTTTTTACTGTATTTTTTAAAATTTTTACTGTATAATTGTTTAATTATTCTATAATTATTTAAAATATTGTATAATTAATTTTAACACCTAGAAGACATAAGGAGATTTACGTTATAGAAATTTTAATTGCTGTTATAGAATAGAATATAATGCAATAAAAAAAATCAGTACTAATACAGTTAAAAATATACAAATAATTATATTTTTCTGATCAGTCGACGGATAAAACTGTTACAATAGTTTTCCCAGAGGTTTAACGTAAGTGTTAATTTAATCACTTTTACAGATTCTGTAATGAAATACAGACATGAAGTGACCGAATTTTAAAAATAACCGCCTTTAAAGAAGCTAAGTGCTTAATTATATTATTAGCTTAATTTATATTAGAGATAAAGATTTTTGAGGTTATAACTTTAGGTAGTAAAATAATATACTCACTCCCAATGCATCAGCTTAATGAATATTGTAATTGTAGGGCCCGGATAGCTCAGTCGGTAGAGCGTTAGGCTTTTAACCTAACGGTCCAGGGTTCGAGTCCCTGTTCGGGCGGTTTAATTTTAATTTTAATTGAAAATTAAAACAATTCTGATGGTTTGGAAACTGAACTTGATTTAGAAGTACAAATCCATGATTTTAAGGTGCTCCTAAATGCTAGACTTAAAAATTCTTCTAAACATCTGCTTAAAATTTCATATTTCAGAATAGACTGAATTTAAAAATTTTACATTCTTAAAAAAAAACTGAAAATCTAATTGAAAATATGGCTTAGTAATATCTAATAAGAACTTATATAATTAATTTTATTATTGTATAATTAATTTTTATAATATTGTATAATTGTTTTTTGTTGTATTTTTTAAAATTTTTATTGTATAATTGTTTAATTATTGTATAATTATTTAAAATATTGTATAATTAATTTTATTATTGTATAATTAATTTTAACACCTAGAAGACATAATGATATTTACGTTATAGAA
This sequence comes from Pardosa pseudoannulata, assembly GCA_032207245.1. Taxonomy (NCBI): domain Eukaryota; kingdom Metazoa; phylum Arthropoda; class Arachnida; order Araneae; family Lycosidae; genus Pardosa; species Pardosa pseudoannulata. The sequence continues at coordinate 99,896,943 of CM063498.1, read as the reverse complement.
ATTTTAATTGTTGTTATAGAATAGAATATAATGCAATAAAAAAATCAGTACTAATACAGTTAAAAATATACAAAGAATTATATTTTTCTTATCACTCTATGGCTAACACTCTATAAACTATTACAATAGTTTTCCCAGAGGTTTAACATAAGTGTTAATTTAATCACTTTTACTGATTCTATAATTAAACATACACATTAACTGACCGAATTTTAAAAATAACCGCATTTAAAGAAGCTAAATGTACAAAGAACACAAAATCACAAAAGTTGATATAAATATTAAAAATATTATTCCACTACAATCCCCTATTTATACTAGGGATAAAGATTTTTTAGGTGATAACTTCAGGTAGTAAAATAATATAATCATCCCCAATGCATCAGCCCGATGAGTGTCACCGTAATCGTGACGCGTAGAGCGTTAGGCTTTACCTAACGGTAACGGCTTTACCTAACAGGGTTCGAGTCCCTGTTCGGGCGGCTTAATTTTACTTTAAAAGTTAACGGCTGTATTCTGATAGTTTGGAAATTTAAATTGATTCGGAGTTACAAATCCATGATTTTAATGGTGCTTTCAAATGTTAGACTTAAAAATTCTTTTTAACATGTACTTAAAATTTGATATTTCAGAATAGACTGAATTTAAAAATTTTACAATCTTAAAAAAAAAAGACTGAAAATATAATTAAAAATATGACTTAGTAATATCTTATAAGAACTTTAAAAAATGTATAATTAATTTTCACATCTAGAAGACATAATAGCCAATGAGATTTACGTTACAGAAATTTTGATGCTGTTCTATAAATAGAATGCAATAAAAATATAATCGGTACTAATACAGTTAAAAATATACAAAGAATTATATTTTTCTTATCACTCTATGGCTAAAACTATTACAGTATTTTCCCCAAAGGTTTAACATAAGTGTTAATTTAATCACTTTTACTGATTCTATAATAAAACATACGCAGTAACTGACCGAATTTTAAAAATAACCGCATTTAAAGAAGCTAAATGCACAAAGAACACAAAATCACGAATGATAATATAAGAATTAAGAATACTATTAGGCTACAATCCCCTATTAATATTAGGGATAAAGATCTTTTAGGTGATAATTTTAGGTGGTAAAATAATATAATCATCCCCAATGCATGAGCCCAACGAATAGTATCGTTATCGAGCCCGGATAGCTCAGTCGGTAGAGCGTTAGGCTTTTAACCTAACGGTCCAGGGTTCGAGTCCCTGTTCGGGCGGAATAGTTTTTTCTCTTACTGTGTTGTATACGATTAAATGAAACATAAAATCATGCTTACAATTTATATAAATACTTAAAATAATTTCGAGTAAACTCAGGGAAATTAAAAAAGAGTATTGTAAAATTTTGAAGACTGAAACAATTTTTTAAAAACTAAATTTTGATTTATTTAAGTTTATTTCAATGTTGATAAAAGAGTAGACAGAAATTTTAAAAATTGGAATATTTATTTAAAAACTTAATTGGCATTTAGTATGCAGTTTTAAAAAATGCTATACATAAGTGTACATTTATTTAATGTTGAAGGAAATTTTTAATAATTGAAACATTTATTTAAAAACCAAATTTTGATAAATGTACTTTTATACTGATGTTGACAGAAATTTTAAACATTGAAACATTTATTTAAAAATTAAATTTTGATTCAGTATGTAGTTTTAAAAAATGCTATATTTAAAAATGTAGTTTTATTTCAAAGCTGACATGAAAGTAAATAGAAATTTAAAAAATGAAAATATTTATTTTAAAAAAATTCAGGTATGTAATTTAAAAAATTGCTATATTTAAAAATGTACTTTTACATTGATGTTGATCGAAAATTTAAAAAATTGAAGTATTTATTTAAAAACTAAATTTTGATTGAGTATGTAGTTAAAAAATGCTATATTTAAAAATATAGTTTTATTTCAATGTTGACAGAAAATTGGATACAAATTAAAAAGATAAAAATATTTATTTTAAAAAAATTCAATTATTTAATTTTAAAAAATGCTATATTTAAAAATGTACTTTCATTTTATTGTTGACAGAATTTTTAAAATTAAAATACTTACTTATAAACTAAATTATGATTTAGAATGCAATTTTTTAAAAAATGCTATACTTAAAAGTATATTTTTATTTTAATGTTGACGGAAATTATTAATAATTAAAATATTTATTCAAAAATTAAATTTTGATCAAGTATATAATTTTAGAAAGTTATTTTAAAATGTACTTTTATTTCAATGTTGACAGAGAAATAGAGAAAAAAAATTTTAAATTAAAATATTTATTTAAAAACTGAATTTTGATCCAGCATGCAATTTGAAAAAATGCTTTATTTAAAAGTGTACTTTCATTTTAATGTTAATCCTTTAGAGGGCAGCGGTTTTCCATCGAAACCACCTATTAAACATATTGTCTCTGATTTTTAGAGATATGGGAATGAATTTTTTACAATTCTTTTTAATGTTTTTAGCATTTTAAACTTATAACAGATGGTAGCACTGCACTAAATTTATTTTTCCTTTTGAAATATAAATATTTAAACTTGCTGTACCTAGAAAGCCAGCAAATCTTTTTTTCTCACTTGTCACCCCCTAAAAATATCTATCTAAACATTGATAATAAACTGTTAATTTATTTCTTATACAATTTTGAGGATACTCATTGCTCTTGCAATATAATAAAAATTTTAAATAAAACATGTTCACACTGTACAAGGGGTAGAGTTTATAAGATAAATTACCCCTCAAACTTCCCTAAGGTACCTATTAAGGAAAACCCTAATGAATACAAAGAAAATATTCATATATTTTAGATATATAAAGATCATAGATAATATTTATAAACTAATTTAATTAAATTCTGAAGAATTTATGGTGGTGATCTGTAAAGGGTTAAAAGACTATGGATTAAATTCCAGAATTTCGAGAGGTAGATAGGGGGAAGGTGGAGAGGAGGAAGAAGGGGCTTTAATACATCGTGTATTTGTTTGTATGGGTATATATATATATATATATATATATATATATATATATATATATATATATATATATATATATATATATATATATATATATATATATATATATGTGTGTGTGTGTGTGTGTGTGTGTGTGTGCATGTGTGTGAACTAAATAGGCGCTTACATTAAGGAATGTATTGTAATCCTACTATAAACATATCTGTACTACAAAAAAGAAAGTATTCTTAATAGTGTACGCTTAATCGAGGAGGAATACAGAGATGTCTGTGGGTTATTTTCTCCCAGAAGTTATAAACCGCAGGGTTCTGTGAATTATTTAATTGTATCTGTGAAATGAAAATCCTCAGCCTGCCCTTACCACAAACCAAATGTTTATGATCTGACATTGACTTTGAGGCTATTATCAAATACTTAATTTACTTTACCCATATGACGCTGAGTACTTTTTTTCAAATTTCGGTAAGAGAGTATGTCACGACACAAGACACTACATTATTTTAATTTGACTGTAAACACTAAAATAATGCTGATTTTCAGTCTTTGATGTGAGTATCTGTTTGACTAGAAAAGTCTCCGTTTTTTATTGATAAAACCTGCCCTGCGTTCGCGGTAAGTTTGCCTAATCGTCTTGGTGTGAGCTTTAACTGTTATACTAATACTGAACTGCTTTAAAAGGAATATTAGTACAGTGGTATACAGTATTATCTTTAAAAAGAATTTGAAATGTTGATATTTCATTCTTAAAATAAGCTTTAGAAGTAAAAATGGACCAACTAGTTCAGATCAACCCTATTCCTCTTTACTGTGTAAAATTTAATATAATTATTTTTTTCTTCTTTGATTTTTTTTTAAATCAGAGTTGAAAGAAACTATGTCTAGATGTTTTAAATTTCCTTATTCAAACCATAGGTAAGGAAATAAATAACTTTCAATGTCACTACTTATTCAGCAAAATTAAAAGCCTTTTACAACGATTTAAAAATAATAAATGAATTTGATTTTTAAAAAGGATTGTTCTTAATTTTTTTTAAATTTTATTAATTAATTACTTTATTTATTGCTTTTATCACAGAATCTTCTTTCAGTTGACAGAATTTGTTAAGAGTTTTATGTGCACAATATATGGTTCAAGTTTTTATACACTATTCTATGATTTGTGTTAATTCCATGTAATTACTTCAAAGAATGTAATGTTTTTACTCTAAGTTTTCCTTTTGCTAGTTAAATAATAAATTTCTTTCAGTGCACTTAAAATAATGCATAACGGTTATTCCTCCATAGTAAAAGACTGATATTGTTTTTAATGATATTTTATCTTTTTTAAAATAATAACTTTTAGTATATCGAGAGCAAAATATTAAAAGTGACAAGTATTAGATCCCTATTAAGTCTATCCGAGAGTACGAATTTCGGAGTTATTTATAGGAATGTTCAATTCTGTATGGTTCATACAGAAATAAATTCTCACATACATTTTTTATGATCTAATAATAACAGTGATCTATCAATGCTGAGGTTAATACTGCTGTTTATTTCCTTATATTTCTTGAAGATTAGGTTTTAAAAAATATTTATTTATCATATTGGGATCGTCTCATCAAAATACTTATATAGAATAGAATTAAATTTATAATAAAGTTCAATTTTCTTATACAGTCAAAATCTGTCATTTCTTTTTCTATGAAGTATTTTTCTAATTCGAGTGACGGGATATAATGGAATAGACTTTTTAAATATTTTTCGAGCTAAACGAGTACCGTAAATAAAAATATACGCCCGAACAGGGACTCGAACCCTGGACCGTTAGGTTAAAAGCCTAACGCTCTACCGACTGAGCTATCCGGGCTCACACACTCTATCAATTTCTCCTTTAGTTATAGGTAGAATTTTATTGACAGCTGCTGCAAATCTTGTCTTATCTCTTGAAAGCAGCTGTGCTTCCCATCTTTTGCAATCACTTTAATATCTGCCATGTTAAGGTGGGGAGTGGAGTAGGGGTAAACAATTTCTGTTTCAAATTGATTTTTTTTCTCTTTTCTGTCTAAATTTATAGAGAAATACAGAAGATGAATAAGTGCTGAATAAGTGATCCTGATAAATTAATAAACAGCTGACAAACAAGAAAAAAATAGACAGCCTATATTCGACACAACACAAATAAAGGTTACATCTAAATACATCTAAGCATTATATGGGGATCAAACACAGGTCCATGATTTGGAAACGAATTTATTAACTAAATATACCAAACAAAAGTAACAAAATAATGTGACTATAGCTCTTAGTCATATATTAAAGCACAAGACTAAGTCGCTGGTGTAAAGCTAATTTTCCTTCAGCTGCTTTGAAATATATGATTGAAAAAAAAAATTGCGATGTTTTACACCTACTTTTTTAGTTTTTAATTTTCCATTTCTTATTTGTTTTACGTTTATTTTTTACAGTATATCTATTAGAATCACAATAAGTAAAAGTGAGAAAAAATTGTTGAACTTAATAGAATTGCACCACTTTTTATAATAATTACCTGATATGCAATAGCAGCACTAATTCAAACTGAAGTTTAAAGTTTAAAAAATTATTACCTTTGTTGCGGCTTACACGGGGATCAAACACAGGTCCATGATGTGGAAACTAATTTATTAATTAAATATACCAAACAAAAGTAACAAAATTGTGTGACTATAGCTCTTAGTCATATATTAAGGCACAAGACTAAGTCACTGGTGTAAAGCTAATTTTCCTTCAGCTGTTTTGAAATATAGACTGAAAAAAATTGCGATGTTTTACACCTACCTTTTTAATTTTTAATTTCTTATTTGTTTTACGTTTATTTTTTACAGTATATCTACTAGAACCACAATAAGTAAAAGTGAGAAAAAAAATTGTTGAACTTAATAAGATTGCGCAACTTTTTATAATAATTACTTGATATGTTAAAAAATTATGACCTTTGTAAGGGCTTACACGGGGATCAAACACAGGTTCACGATGTGGAAACGAATTTATTAACTAAATATACCAAACAAAAGTAACAAAATTGTGTGACTTAGTCATATATTAAGGCATAAGACTAAGTAACTGGTGTAAAGCTAATTTTCTTTCTGCTGCTTTAAAGTATATGACTGAAAAAAATGCAATGTTTTACACCTACCCTTTTAATTTTTAATTTCTTAGTTTGTTTTATGTTTATTTTTTTACAATGTATCTACTAGAATCCCATTAAGTAAAAGTGAGAAAAATATTGCTCAACTTAATAGAATAGCCTATTTTTTATAATAATTACGTTGTTGGAAAGGCTTATCGATAAAAATATCGATTCAAATTTCATTTCGGTCTTAACCGCATTTTCTCCTACGCAAATGGCCGAAAGCTGGCCGATTGGTTAGGGTGCTGATCGTCGGTACCGGAGTTCGTGGGTTCGAATCCCACTATGGCATGGATGTTCGTAGCCGTTCGGAATCGGCTTTAAGCAGTAGGTCCCGATCTCTTTAGCCCTCGAGAGTAAAACAGTAGACCGTAGAGCTCCAAACCAAACCAAACCTATTCAAATGTATTTTAACGTGGTATAAATGGAGTTTCCCGGTTAGCTCCTTGCCTTTTCTGTAACTTTGATTGTTTGGGGCTACTAAAAATGTTGTTTTGGTAAGTCAGTAGTAAGGAAATAGGACATAATATATTGAAAACTTCTTTAGTTTATTTTAGTATCTTGGTTTATATTTTTATCGTTCGAGCTGAACAAATAACGTTTAATCCATGAAATGAACTGTGTTTTTGGACTTTCTACGTATCTCCACACCACACGCATAACATGACGCTAGGTATTTAGCTAATAAGTTAAAATTTACCCCAATATACTTGATATACAATAGCAACACCAAACTGAAGTTTAAGTTTTAAAAAATTATGATCTTTGTAAGGCTTTTTCTAACTTAGTTTTGTCCTCGTTCAAGTTCACAATTATACCTATTATTTGCAACTTAGCGACATTTGCAAAGTAAATTTTCTACAAGCTTCGACCAAGGGGATATTTACTTGTTTATGAAAATCCGAATTTTGTTACTACATGGCTGTTTTGAACTTAACGCTGTTCCACAGCTCTTCACTAACTTTTTTCCTTTTCCCTTTATCTGCATGCGGTTCATAGGAGAGGTGGTACCGAAAGAGGGGGAAGAAAGGTCACATCCCTCGTTGCCTTCTCTAATAACCACAGGAGTCGGATTTCACAGTTAGTGGTTGTAACCCCGTTGCTCTTTACAAGGGGGAGTCATACGATTCCCGGGGTTCCACCTTTTCACACCACCCGTATTACCGGGGATTTGCGACTGTAAACATGTCACTACAGCTCGTGTTCGCCTGTCCAACTTATACATTCTTTGGAGACGCACAAAAATTTCACGCAGTTTAGGGAGACATAGTACCTTTCGAGCTGAAAAGTCTTCATTACAACAGCTTATATTTAAGGCAGTGGTGTGCGGTCCATATGTCCAGGGTGTGCACTGCATACCCTGACAAAATTATGAGGGACAATAATTTTTTGCACCTATGTCTACCTATCTTTATATGGTATATAATACATATTATTTATAATATATTCAAATATTATGTTGATTTGTTTGCTTGTATTCCCGCAGTGTGTGAGGTACTAGGTGCTGCACCACGTAGCGTGCAAACGAACATATGAAGTTCTGATGTGTAAGCACTGCGCACTAAATTGGAAATCACGCTTTATATGTATGGGCTACAGGAGAAGCACAGCATACTATAGCACTGAGGCAAGTGCAGCTATTTTTCCTGCACTTGGCATTCAGAATCATCCGAAGGTACGGTTTATTAAGCGTTGTATTAGAGCGGGGACTTACGTGCTGAAGCACTTTTGGTTTTTTAACTGATTAACTGGCCATACGATTTTGCAGACGGTTAATGTTTAAATTTATATATTGTAAGATTTTGTTTTCATGGAAATATAAAAGAAGTATTTCATCAATATAAAGGGAAATGTTTTAGTGTGGTAAAGTAATTTCGGTGATGTATTATATTTATTGAAATAATTAGCTGAAAAACAATGCTGTTTTGTTTCAAAGAAACGAATTTTAACAGAACAGTCCAAATTTTACCATTCATTTACAGACAGTACATAAGTTATATCTGTAACACCATATCCCTGGTTTTGTTTTTAAAAATTGTCAAGATGTTTTTCGCAGAATATATGATTTCCAAATGTTGAAAACAATTAATAAATATAATTTAAGTCTAGCTGATTTTATAGTTATAACTCGACTACTCGTTGATAAATATTTTATTGTAATCTTTAAATTTATATTCATAATAAATAACCCGTTTCAGAATGGAGAACTCAGATGTCTTAATAATTAAAGATTTATTGGAAAATCCATGTTTTCTGCACACCCTGCATGAAAACCTATCGCACGCCACTGATTTAAGGAAATATAAAATTAAAATCTACTCCGTTTAGAATACGGTTTTCCCTAAATTATTAATAAAGATCTAACTTTATAAAAATTATTTAGTTTTGTTATAAGAAGCTATTAAAATAAATATAAAATATATACACCAAGTTGAAAAAAAATATAAATCCACTTAGGAATTCCCCTATATAATAATAGCCTAAGTTATCTCTCCGTCTGTCCTCGAATTTGTGAAACGGTTGCACCTGGAATGGATTGGGGCAACCATATTGGATTCTTGTTGAGTTGGGGTTAGCAAAATTCAAAGCAAGTCTTAAAAACATTCAAAATCCACCACCCCCTTTCGAGCGTTTAATACCATTAATTCAAGCCCTGTTTTCCCCGGTTAAGAGCAGGCGATTAAATTTATCACATAATAAATATATAAAAATAACATTTTTTTCTAGCGTTATGACGTCATTCCTTTAACCATCTCATTTAATCATTTCTTATTTTAAATTCTTTGAATATCGTCTGCATTACTTTTATACGTTTTATCACGGAACTTAGATATCACGTAAATAATTTTCTTTTATATTTGGCTTACATAATAGACTATGTACATATGTAATACTTTAAAATTTAATCATCGATTATTTTTTGTTGCAATGAAAATTTTATCGCCTGTATTAACAAAAAATTCTTTTTATAAAAGTCTAAGAATCTATTTCACGGACTAATAAATATCTATCGTTAAAGTTATATACCTTTGAAAATTAAGGGGGTTGTTAGTTTGTGTGTTTGTTTTTGATACATAATCACGCGATTTGACTGAATGAATCCAATGTGATTCTAAATTGCATTTACAGTATTGAGAGACTTTAGAGGAGTATGAAGATAAACAAATTATTGAGCGTATATCAGATAATTCTCAGCAAAAAAGAAAACCCCTTTTTTTTACTTGCCTCATAGGGTACTTTACAATTCTTGAAAATTAAAAATTTGATAATGCTGTCATATGACGAGATATATGCTAGTAATTTTTAGAATTAGATAATATTTTTTATATCAAATAGAAACTAACTGTCCCTTTATTTTTTGAACCGCAATTGTAATAATACAAACTATATATTTTATTTTATAGCATGATAAAAGAATTTTTTTTATTTTTTATATCTTTTAACATTCTTCAATTTTGTTCAATTTTTAAAATGTCAGATACTTTTAAAGTGCTGAGTTTACAGAATGGAAAAGACATTTATCTTCAATTTGATGTAAAAATTTAATTCTTGTTATATATATAGTTTAAAAATTATCTTGGGTAAATGAATTTAAGTGTTTTTATTTAATGCTATGTTATTTTAAAAAATTTACTACTTGAAATGAAAAAAAATTTAATTTTTTTAATTAGAGCGTCATAGTAGTTAAGCAAATCAATATGTAAGCCATACATCAGAAGTAGTCATAGATTAGTTTTAAGGAATTTGTACCAGTTCTTTAACTACTACAATCTTCTACTATTTAGTACTATGACTATCTACTGATCTACACCACTAATCTATGACTACTTCTGATGTATGACTTACATATTGATTTGCTTCACTACTATGACGCTCTAATTAAAAAAAATTAAATTTTTTAAAATAACATAGCATTAAATAAAAACACTTAAATTCATTTACCCAAGATAATTTTTAAACTATATATATTACAAGAATTAAATTTTTACATCAAATTGAAGTTAAATGTCTTTTCCATTCTGTAAATCAATATGTAAGTCATACATCAGAAGTAGTCATAGATTAGTGGTGTAGATCAGTAGATAGTCATAGTACTAAATAGTAGAAGATTGTAGTAGTTAAAGAACTGGTACAAATTCCTTCTAAAAGGATTTGAACTTTTTATTTTAGGATGTATCGAAAATAAGCTGTTATATTGAAGGTTTTAAGCCCTGAGAGGTATATCTCTTTAAAGGAGAGTAATCACCTATTTTTTTTTTTTTTTTTTTTAAACTTTTGAAATACTTAAACCATTCTTAATCTTAAAAAAAATCATGTTAAAATATTCCCATTAGGTCGTGTAAAAGGCTTAATGAGTTTTAATGAAGTTATAATGAAAATAGTAAAGTTTTAACTTTAAAAATGTTTTACTCAAAATTGTGCTTTTTAATCTTGCGTGCACTTTAAATAGAAAACTGTTGCCGGAAATGATTTCAATTTTTTATGTAATTAAGTATGTTATGGTATTACAATGAAACTCCACTTATTTTAAAAAATGTTATTTTAAATTTTATTTGGTATTTAGAATACTTCAATAACCTTTCATCATATACATTTGATATTGAAAAAATTAAACGTGTTCGCACAATATATTTGGAAATGTTAATACTATTTTTTAAAAAAATGTTATTTTAAATTTTATTTGGTATTTAGAATACTTCAATAACCTTTCATCATGTACATTTGATATTGAGAAAATTAAACGTGTTCGCACAATATATTTGGAAATGTTGATACTATTTTTTTTTAAAATGTTATTTTAAACTTTATTTGGTATTTAGAATACTTTAATAACCTTTCATCATATACATTTGATATTGAGAAAACTAAACGTGTTCGCACAATATATTTGGAAATGTTGATACTATTTTATCTAAAATGCAATAATATGAATTCTAAATAATTTGAGTGCTAAAAAGGAATATATTTTTCTTTATTTGTTTACTATATAATGTTTCCAACAGAGAAGTAAACTATCTAATTTACAAATCTTTCCAACATAGTAGTTTGACCAGGCCCTAGACATTTGTACAATCTGTCTATGCAATGATCCTGCTCTAATATCCCCTACTTTTATTATTGATATTATTACAGTCTACTAACCTGCAGACAATGTTAAACAAATATTATTCCTTTCGTTTCTCTTTGTGTAGTACAATATTCTAAATGTATGCTTGATTAGCAATATGCAAAAGAACTTCCCACTTGAAAATACAGACTAAAATGTAATTAAATCTTATTAAAAGTCATAAAATCTCTGATATAAATGAAAAGAGTCTATTGCAATCATCTCTTTCTTCAATAAAAAGGAATAAATAAATAAAGATAAATTAATTATAGCACTTGAAGGATATTCAAGTATCATTTGAATCGTTTTTTATCGGTTTTAACCCTGAGAAAATAAAGCATTGAATTCAACATTAATCAAGATTTATTAGAATACCAAAACGGGAAAGAGAATAACGAGGAATTAAGTACGTGTTTGCGAATTACTTCATGGACTGATTTTTAATCAAATTACTAGATTGTTCGACACAGATTCTTCAACCTCGCGTGTGAGAGCCACCCATGCTTTTATTACCATATGGCTTTGATACCACATGTAAATAGTTTCTCATTTTTGTCTAGAATCTATTAAGCGATGCAATCACCCTAAAACCACGAATTAATATGTGCCACGAAGCGTTCAATAAACATGATGTTGTACTGGCATGCTACAAGAAAATCTTAAACTAAAAAAGTTTCATTGCTAATGAATTCGCCTGTCTTACACAGTTTCTTTCCAAATATGTCAATAGAGATTTGAAAATATCATTAGAGATTTGAGAGTATCATTAGAGAGCTTGTTCACAAATGTAAGAGCTGGCAAAAAATGTAGAATGCGCAGCTACATTCTATTTTAGGCAGGAAAATTCCTCGGGTAAGGACTTACAAAATTCTAATATACTCTTTACCTTCCAGGATTTTTTTTAAACATTTTTTTATAATTTTATTTATTTCATAAATTTTCCTTTTATTTTCAACTAATCTTATTTTACTAAGTACATTAGTGAGTGGACTTTAAAGGCCCTGCGGGCATCACTATATATAAGAATCTCCCTTAGTCACCGCCTCTGTACAGGCGGAGTAAGGGGGGGATGATTAGGTTTGCCTTGGGCCCCCATTTTTGTAAGTCGAGGCTTGATAACATAACATTAGTTTTAACAAAACTAAGAGGATGTGACACATTATTAGACTTTTAGGAACCCTTTTAAAAATTTCAAGAAAAGCACTTGTTTCCTGAACTTTTTTGGTAAACCCTGCTGATGATTATTACAAAAGTTACTTAATACTTTGTAATGACCTGTCTGTTTTTTCATTTTCTGCAGATTCTTATTAAAAATGTATTGCATGTTTGTTGAAGAGACATTACTGTTAAGTTGAACACATAATGGCTATTTCCCAGTTCGGGGGGCCCCTGGAACCGAGTTTGGTGGGGACGCCAAGCGTGGGAGATATCGCCAAATTCTAGAACCCTATTTTCTGGCAAACCTTGCTCTTCTTTTCGGACTCTTCCACCACCCCCTAAAAAAGGTGGGGGTGTCAATCGGCGCCTTTATTTTAGGGTATTGGGGGAAATGACACGTGATTTGAATATCTGACCCTTATTGGTTCCTGTAACAAACAATACTCCAAGACCGCCGAATTTGGATTTTCTAGCGTCCATTTCAAGTCTTTGTACATTTCGGCTGTGCTCTGGAGGTTTGTCCATTTTGCCTGAGCCCTTGTGACATTTTTTTTTCGTTTTTTAAATTTAATACTGGAGCTCAAACCAATACAATTGAGGGCTTGTGGAGCTCAATTAAGAGATCCCTCCGTACCTTTGTGATTTTATGCAGAGGAAAATGAAAGAAAATCTGCAAGATGCTTTTCAGGATTTTTTAAATCAGATCAAACGTGTATATCCACCAACAACTCAGGATACTTAAATTAGGTTAGCGCTTTATTTATTTCATATTTTATGCTTAATTTTCGAAGGGTAATAAGTGATGTCATATTTCATATTTATATTTTTTTATTTACTGCGTTTTGAACTTTTTTATTCAAAGTTGTGTCTTAATTTAATACAAAATGAAGAAGAAATATTTTTAAACTATATTATTTTATAGTGTAATACATTGTTAAAAGTGATACGCTAAGTAATAAAAGTAATTTTATTTCGACTGTCTACCGTTATTGTTACGGAAGATCAAGGGGAGCTTTACCTCACTTAGATAAGAAAAATCATTTCACTCCCTTACTTTCTTCAGAACTTTAAGCTAAAAATTTATTATTTATTTTAAACATTTACTCCGTTCTTATATTTTCATTTCAAGCTAATAATTTTGAGAAGTAATTTGTACTGTACTTTATTACTTTTTAATCTTTTGATAGTTTTAAAATAATTTCATTAAATAACAAACATATTTTATAAATATAGCTGAATATTTTATAAGCATAATTGCCTAAATATAACCAACTGATGATTATATTTTGCTTAATTTGCACTTATTGCAAAAATTCTGCACTGTTTAGTTTAATAACCAATACAAAAGCGCCTTTAAATACATTAAAAACTGAAATTTAAATTTGTATTCATCTTAACATTTTAACAACATCAGAAACCTTTTTTTTCCCTCCAAAATACGTTTTGAAAATGGGTATAAACTTAATACACAAAATGTAAACATCACTTGGCGACAATTTGGCGATCACTTGTACAGATAGCGCCAAAAAACATGGCGGCGGGGCCCCCGGAACTGGGAATTTACCCACATAATTGCTGCAGATGAATCATCCCTATTACCCTGAAATGATCAGAAACTCGCTCGATATTTTTCCTATTTCCAACATTAATCATTCAATATGAACCGTTACTGCATTTCAAGAATACGGAGGTCATAAATACACAGAACTAACACTAAATCCTATCGAGTTCCTTTCTACCTCATAATCACGAGACCTCATAATCATTTTAATGGCTTTAACCACAATGTTCTGAAGAACCATCAGCTGTTCTATCTCAGACTTACAACGAAATACCGTCTTCGCGGTTTTCTTTTCCCTCCCCTTTCTTATCTATAATTAGGCACTATCACTTCTTGTAGACGTGTCAGGATGGCCGAGCGGTCTAAGGCGCTGCGTTCAGGTCGCAGTCCACTTCTGTGGGCGTGGGTTCGAATCCCACTTCTGACAGCGCGTTTTTGTGTCTATGTGCCCAGTAAAATCTTCAAACGGGTTTAGTCAGACTTTTTAAAAAAATATTTATAAAATATTCAATGTAACTAGTTTACATTAAATATTTTATATATTAAAATAATTTTTAGATTTAATTACTAAATTGTATTTTTTTTACACTAAATCTTCAACATGTTTTAAGATAGGAAAAAAAAATAAGTGGGTTAATCAGATCAGTGAGCTTTAAATGGTTTTCCAAAAGCCACAATGTTTTCTGAGCTGCTTCACTTCAGACGGAGCCATGCGAGATTACATGCGAGATACTCTTATCTCATCTGGCTCCGTTTCCGAACATGTCTTTCCCCTCCTCTTTCTTATCTATAAATAACTACAATCACATGTATGCAGCATGTCAGGATGGCCGAGCGGTCTAAGGCGCTGCGTTCAGGTCGCAGTCCACTTCTGTGGGCGTGGGTTCGAATCCCACTTCTGACAGTGTGTTTTTGTGTCATGTGCCCAGTAAAATTTTGAATCTTCTAACGGCTTTAGTCAGGCTTTTTAAAAGGATAATTTATACTTCAGAACTTGAAGCACACTTTTAAACGTTATGATAGTTTATCTTGAATATTTTATAAATTAAAATAATTTTTAGATTTAATTACCAAATTGTATTTTTTAAACTAAATCTTCAACCTTTTTTAAGATAGGAAAAGAAAATAAACGGGTTAATCAGATCAGTGGGCTTTAAATGGCTTTCAAGAAGCCACAATGTTTTCTGAGCTGTTTCGTTTCAGACTTGCGACGAAATAGTCTCCAGACGGAGCCACGTGAGATACTCTTATCTCGCGTGGCTCCGCTTCAGAACATTTCTTTTCCCTCCTCTTTCTTATCTATAAATAAATACAATCACTACTCCGTAGCATGTCAGGATGGCCGAGCGGTCTAAGGCGCTGCGTTCAGGTCGCAGTCCACTTCTGTGGGCGTGGGTTCGAATCCCACTTCTGACAATGCACTTTTGTTTCGAGTAATCTGTGATTTTCGAATCTATTATTGAAAAAGCTTTAGTCCGACTTTTTAAAAAGGGGATTTTCACTTAAAAGCTTGAACGTTTTAAAGATTCAAATAATTAGCAGATTTAAAAATAAATAGCATATTTATTAATTTAATCTATCAAAATTTTAGATAAGATAGGGGAATAATAAAAAAAAAATAACATTCAAAATCTTGAATCTTTAGTAGTTTTCATTTTAATGGTCGAAGAAACCATAGTGTTCGCTAGAGAATGAACCATTAGCTATTTAATTTCAGACGTTTAATGGCATCCAAAAACCACAATGTTTTCTGAGCTGTTTCACTTCAGATTTGCAACGAAATAGTCTTTGGAATAGTTTAATTTTACCCTCCACTTTTTTAAATCTATAATTAAGAATTATCACCGGCGTTAAGCATATCAGGATGGCCGAGCGGTCTAAGGCGCTGCGTTCAGGTCGCAGTCCACTTCTGTGGGCGTGGGTTCGATTCCCACTTCTGACAATACACTTTTGTTTCGAGTAACCTGTGATTTTTGAATGTATTATTGAAAAATCTTTAGTGAGACTTTTTAAAAAGTGGATTTTCCCTCAAAACCTTGATCGTTTTAAAGATTCAAATAATTGGAAGATTTAATAATAAATAGCATATTTATTAATTTAATCTGTCAAAATTTTAGATAAGATAGGGGAATAAAACAAAAAAACATCCGAAATCTCGGATCAGTCTTCTTTTAGTAGTTTTAATTTTAATGGTCGAAGATACTATAGTATTCGATACAGAATGAACCATCAGCTGTTTAATTTCAGACATTTAATGACATTCAGAAAACCATAATGTTCTCTGAGCTGTTTCGTTTCAGACTTGCAACGAAATAATCTTTGGAACGGTTTAGTTTTACCCCCCCTTTTTTTTAATCTATAATTAAGTATTATCACCAAGCTAAGGCGTGTCAGGATGGCCGAGCGGTCTAAGGCGCTGCGTTCAGGTCGCAGTCCACTTCTGTGGGCGTGGGTTCGAATCCCACTTCTGACAATGGCATTTTGTTTTGAGTAACCTGTGATTTTCGAATCTGTTACTGAAAATCCTTTAGTCAGACTCTTTAAGAAGATGATTTACACTTAAAAGCTTGAACGTTTCAAAAATTCAAATAATTGGCAAATTTAATAATAAATGGCATATTTATTAATTTAATATTTCAAAATTTTAGATAAGATAGGGGAATATAAAAAAAACATCCGAGGTCTCAGATCAGTGGACTTTTAGTGTTTCCATTTTAATGGTCGAAGGTTTGGTTTGGTTTGGAGCACTACGGTCTACTGTTTTGCACACGAGGGCTAATGAGACCGGGACCTACAGTTTAAAGCCGATTCCGAACGGCTACAAACAGCCATGCCAGCAGCGGGATTCGAACCCGCGAACTCCGGTTCCGAAGAGCAGCGCTCTACCATTCGGCCATCGTTCGGCTTATTGGTCGAAGGAACTATAGTATTAGCTAGATAACGAACCATTAGCTGTTTCATTCCAGACGTTTAATGGCATTCAGAAAACCACAATGTTCTCTCAGCTGTTTGGCTTCAGACTTGCAACGAAATAATCTTTAGAACGGTTTAGTTTACCCCCCCCTTTTTTTTAATGTAGAATTAAGCATTATCACCGGACATTGCTGTGTCAGGATGGCCGAGCGGTCTAAGGCGCTGCATTCAGATCGCAGTCCACTTCTGTGGGCGTCGGTTCGAATCCCACTTCTGACAATGGACTTTTGTTTTATATGTACAGTGATTTTTGAATCTATTATTGCAAAAGCTTTAGTCAGACATTTTAAAAACATGATTTATTCTTAAAAGCTTGAACACTTCAAAAATTCAAATAATTGGCAAATTTAATAATAAATAGACTTTTAGTGGTTTCCATTTTAATGGTATAGGAAACTGTAGTGTTCGCTAGAGAACGAACCATCAGCTATTTAATTTCAGACGTTTAATTAAATTCAAGAAAACACAATGCTATCTGAGCTGTTTCACTTCAGACTTGCAACGAAATAGTCTTTTGAACGGTTTAGTTTTAAACACCCCCTTTATTTTTATTATCTATAATTAGATATTATCACCATTCTGTTGCTTGACAGGATGGCCGAGTAGTCTAAGACACTGCGTTCAGATCACAGTCCACTTCTGTGGGCGTGTGTTCGAATCCCACTTCTGTCAATGATTTTTTTGTTTTATATGGACAGTGATTTTTAAATCTATTATTGGTTTGGTTTGGAACGCTACGGTCTACTGTTTTGCATACGAGGGTTAATGAGAGCGGGACCTACTGCTTAAAGCCGATTCCGAACGGCTACGAACATCCATGCCATAGTGGGATTCGAACCCACGAACTCCGGTACCGATGGTCAGCACTCTAACCAATCGGCCAGCGTTCGGCAAATCTATTACTGAAAAAGCTTTAGTGATACTTAAAAACATGATTTATACTTAAAAGCCTGAACGTTTCAAAAATTCAAATAATTGGCAGATTTAGTAATAAATAGGATATTTATTAATTTAATCTTTCAAAATTTTAGATAAGATAGGGGGATAAAAAAACCGCCAAGGTCTCAGATCAGTGGACTTTTAGTGGTTTCCATTTTAATGGTCTAAGAAACAATAGTGTTCGCTAGAGAACGAACGATTACCTGTTTAATTCCAGACATTTAATGGCATTCAAAAAC
Organism: Pardosa pseudoannulata; assembly: GCA_032207245.1. NCBI lineage: Eukaryota > Metazoa > Arthropoda > Arachnida > Araneae > Lycosidae > Pardosa > Pardosa pseudoannulata. The sequence continues at coordinate 99,878,805 of CM063498.1, read as the reverse complement.
GTCAATGTTCTCTGATCTCTTTCACTTCAAATTTGCAACGAAATAGTCTTTGGAATAGTTTAGTTTTACACCCCCCCTTTTTTTAAATCTATAATTAAATATTATCACCAGGATAAGGCATGTCAGGATGGCCGAGCGGTCTAAGGAGCTGCGTTCAGGTCGCAGTCCCACTTCTGACAACGGGTTTTTGTTTTATATGTACAGTGATTTTCGAATCTATTATTGAAAAAGCTTTAGTCAGATTTTTTAAAAAGTGGATTTTCACTTAAAAGCTTGAACGTTTTAAAGATTCAAATAATTGGCAGATTTAGTAATAAATAGCATATTTATTAATTTAATCTTTCAAAATTTTAGATAAGATAGGGAGATAAAAAAACCGCCAAGGTCTCAGATCAGTGGTTTCCATTTTAATGGTCTAAGAAACAATAGAGTTCGCTAGAGAACGAACGATTAGCTGTTTAATTCCAGACATTTAATGGCATTGAAAAACGTCAATGTTCTCTGATCTCTTTCACTTCAGACTTCTGTCTTTAGAACGTTTTCATTTTCTCCCCCTCCTTTTTATCTATTATTACGTATTATCACCAGGCTAAAGCGTGTCAGGATGGCCGAGCAGTCTAAGGCGCTGCGTTCAGGTCGCAGTCCACTTCTGTGGGCGTGGGTTCGAATCCCACTTCTGACAGTGCACTATTGTTTTGAGTAACCTGTGATTTTTGATTCTATCACTGAAAATGGTTTAGTAAGTTGTTTAATAAAATGATTTCAAAACTTGAAGAATATTCTTCAAGCTTGAAAACATGTAACTTCAAAACTGAAAGTTTATTTAAACGCCAAGACAGTAAACATTAAACGTTTTATAAATTCCTCAAATTGAAAGATTTATTTAATAACAGCATATCTATTAATTAAATCTATAATAAAAATAATAATAAAATAAAAAATATCATGTTATTAGATAGGAAGATATTTGAGGTATATTGTACTTTTATATTTTCATTCTATGAAGGTATGTTATTAATTATGGTAGTTTATAGTGGTATTGTTGGATTAGTTTGGTTTGATATGGAGCGCTACATTCAACTGTTTAGCTAAACGAAGCTAATGAAGCCGTGTTGGAAATAATTATTAAGCTAATATACATATGACTTATAAAATATTAAGTTCTAAAATTAAAAAAAAAATCATGTTGCTAGAAATGAAGGTATTTTAGGTATATTGCATTTTTATTTTTGCATTTTATGGGGTGGGGTGGGGGGAATGTGTAATTTTTGATTGAGTATATTTCGATTTTAAGTAAAAATCACCAATTTTTTTTTATAGACAAAGGACTTAGGAAAGTTAAACAATTTCTTTCGAAAAAGAACATTACACAAACTGTTTACTTTGTAGTTATCTAAAGTACAATGAAGTAATTGTTTTTTCTGTAGGGATATTTGAGGCAACGAATAATACTCCATTATCGGGATTTTAACTTTAGGTAAAGTTCACCAATTTCCTAATTAATGATGTAAAATAGTTGCTTAAAAAAAAAAGTTACAACGGCTGTTAACTTCTTAACTTTCCTAAATACGCATATGTAAATGCATTTTATATTTATATTTGAGGCTGCGAAAAACAAATTATCATTTCGATGAATTGTAGAAGTTATATTGTGAGAGAAAAAAAAGTTTAATGTCTATCTACTGCACTCCAAATTAATTTTCCTCATTCTCAGTAGCCTGGTCGAAGTTTATGTTAGCAGCAAACTTAGCAGTTTTATTTGAGTTAAAAAAGTGTGAACAGTAAGAGTGGTAATACTCTGCCCTGGCCTAAGCCATCCAAATCCAAGTGTGAACAGTAATGCTTACATTTAAAAACCGTGTCGAGGTACACTCGAAGTCGTACTTGCTGCAAAAGAAAGTTGATATCGAGTTAGATTCGATATTGGAGTGCAAAGGGTTAAGATCTTTCAAGTGAAGATGGTGCAGTTATCCACAAGGATTACATTTTTAAGCTGTTTCCATTATGCTGACTTATTGACGAAGCTTTTATCCAAATAAATAAGATTACATTTGAAAAAAAAATGAGAACAAAAGAATCTGCGGAAGAATAATTTCAGGTCATTATAAGCGGGCTTTCATTTACCCTGTTCTTTATAAGCATTTAAAATAGCATTAGGTAAATAGGAGGTCAATTGGGACCAGTAAAATAGTGCACTATAGAGTTTATTCTGTCCTCGGTTCACTATAACGAGGTTCGAAGATTCTACTAAAGAGTTTCGTGGTTTTGAATTGAGAAATTCAGATGCCCTTTTTTAACACTTCTGTTGCCTATAAAAATTTGAGGGAGCAACAGTTTTTTACTCAATAAAAGTAAATTGAGGTATTCAATGGAAAGGTCAAAAGGTGCAAGGTTAGTAAACTTTACTCATACAATGGTCAGGGGAAACTCCTAACCGAGCCAGACTATTTGAAGTGAAGCAATAGATCTTGTTAATGTTATTTAAATGGAAATGGAAAGGGAGTTTATAGTGCACACGTTTAGGCCCAATACTCATGTCAGAATAATAATAGCCAGCCTGAAAATTGAAAAAATAAAATCATAATAAAGGTTTCGTTATCGAACTCATGAACTGTCGAGACTTAAAATATCACAATGAACGAAGGTGAAAGAAACCACTAAAGAAGATTCAAGTTAAAAACATCTTTATTCCACATGAAAAACGGACTACAAAAAGTAAACCATGTTTCTAAGCTTAATCCGTTTTCGTAAATCCGAAGCTAACCACAGTGGACAACAGCAACGGGCAACGCGAAAGAACCTCAAGAATTTTGGAACAGGGAGAGAGAGAAAAAAAAGAACCATCAGCCACTAAGGAAGTCATCACCCGTCAACAACGGCGCGAAAAGAGCAAGAGGGGGTTGGAGCTATCCACACCCGTACGCGAGGATAACCCCTAATTTGCTCAAAAACATGCCTTTCGACAATGGGGCGACCGCACAGGCAAAACATGAAATCCAGTAATACCCCCTTCCCGTTCCCCACTTTCCCCGACCACACATGCTGCAGAGGCTTTGTATGGAGGCCAACAATACAGTTGCCCACCTTCCTCCTTGTGTCCTGTACAACTGTATTACGTCAGTACGTCACGAAATGGATTTTCGGGGTGGAATTAAAGGAGGTAGTGCACTCGTACTACATCAGATTATTATGGGGTTTCTTTTGTGCTGTACAACGCGAGAACATTGAGGGTAATATTTGGAGATCACCCAGTTTGCTGGTAATGTTTTCCGACTGCTGCTACCATTTGAGAAAAGCAATGCGTATTTGCTGAGCCGCAATAGGTAAAGGATTTGGATACATATTGTTATACATAGTAATCGCTCACGCACTGCACACATTCGGTAAATAACATTAAAATGAATTAGGAATGAATGGGTTTGATTTTTTTTTTCATTTCTTTGATAGAGTTTTATGGATTAACTTGTTATTTTTTAAACGAATTTTTATAAGACGAATGACAATTCATAACAATAAATGAGAAATAACACTTGCGATGATTATCTTTCTCTTTTTTTCTGACTAAATTAATATTTATTGGGGAATATAAAACCTTACATCTCAATAAATAGTAATTTATTTTAATATAATGTTAAAATTTTTCTACTTTTATGTGTATAGAAACTTCACGAGATTTAAATGGTAAATTTATCCCAAATTCTATATTTTCACTATCATCTTACGTATGTATTTTATTGTATCTCATCCTATCATTTTTTAATTAAATATTTTTAAATAAAAATATTTTTTTCTGATTCGGATCATAGCTAATATCATATTTGTAGATCTAAGAAGCATTTCCAGTTTTATTATTTTCAATTAAAGTATTATCAAGGGTTTTAAATCTATAAAAAGAATTTCTTTTTAGTATAAACGATATTTGGGTTATATATCCAATAAATAAACATAAAAAATATGCCTTTCCAAGAAGTAAATTCGTAGTAGTTTAGGCTCAAATAAAATGAAAATAGTTCAAATATAAATCTGCCATAATAATTATAGAAATTACTAAACTTCCAAGTAGCCATTACTTAAACACTAGCTGTATTTTCATGTTTTGTTACGATGAATCTATATTTATTAATGTATTTGAAAGAATCTCGTTATACAGAAATTATTACTAATTTTTTAACTATATGTAGACATAACATTTATATGTATCGTAAATAACTAAAGGGCTATCACAAAAGCTTATATATCTGACTAATATATAGTACAAAGTTTCCAATGGCTAAATAAGTATCACTTTAGGATTTAAGCTTTACAGTTATAAAAATTTATACTGACCGAAGCTAATAGAACTCCCGAAAGTGATACAAAATAATATCGCATAACATGGGATCATAACTGAAAGGAAATAAAAATTCAAATTTTCCATCAAATGAATATGTCTCCATCCAAAGAAGTATCATCTTTAAACGATTTAGGAACGATTCATTTTTATTATTCCATCAAGAACGAATCCATAATTTTTGACATAAATATACTTTTCCGGTTTTTATAATGACCAATATATATTTTGATTTGGGTTATAGTATCGAATATAATTTGTAAAATAATAAAATTTTGACAATCTCATTACTCGGAAGAGCAATTCTAAACACTTAAATGTGACGCACTTGGCGAAGGAGAGATGCAGCTAAATCATTTTGCTAAAAAGATAAATTCATTGCTCTTGCTTTCCAGTGTCAAGCAAAATCAATTCTAAAAATACATTTCCAAAAGGATATTTACAATAAAATACTAATGAATTATCCATATAGGAAAATGCTTTACTTCCAGTAATAAAGTTCTACAATTATAATATCCTCTATATCTAAACATGTGTGAAAAATTAGTTTTATTAGCATTGAAGTGAGGTGAGTA
>CM063498.1:99568900-99871400 GCA_032207245.1 Pardosa pseudoannulata | reverse complement strand
GGGGTTAAATAAATAGTCATCGAATATTTTTAACCCTTCTTGTACATAGAGTACCGAACGATGGCCGAATGGTTAGGGTGCTGGCCGTCGGAACCGGAGTTCGTGGGTTCGAGTCCCACTATGGCATGGATGTTCGTAGCCGTTCGGAATCGGCTTTAAGCAGTAGGTCCCGGTCTCATTAGCCCACGTGTTGCAAAAAGTAGACCGTAGCGCTCCAAAATCAAAACCAAAGAAAAAAACATAGAGTTGTACAAGTCAGTAGTACTATCATGTACAAGTTTGTATAGAATTACGATAGAAATAAAAAAGCTTGAATACTGAACTAGCTTGAAGTACTTAAAAAAATGCCAATTAACCCCTTCCGGTATGATTTAATAAAGAAAAACTGTGCATGAAATAACCATTTAATTATTATTTAAAAAACTTGTTTCATTTTACAATTCTTACATATTCTTAATTAAAATCCACTTTTTACATAGTGTTAAATAATATCAGAAACAGTAAAATTAAGAAAATATCAAAGCAAAACATTAATAAGGTATACAGATAATAGTCTTCAAGCTAGTGGTAGTTTTCAAAACAAAGTGCAAAGGAATTCTTAATTGTTTACACCGCCAAGTAGTCTCACTTTTAATTTGATTCTTGTAACACACACGGCATTTCTTAGTAGGTTTTCTTTTATTCTGACTCATTAATTTGGCAATGACTTGTACCAAAAAATTCTAAGTAAACAATATGCAATAGTGACTTGTGATTTTCACAAGTGATAAAAGTGTTGCCAAATTCAGTACACTAGAAATTTTAAACTAAATTAATTATCATATTTAACAGTAACTTTAATCGCATGACGAGTGTAGCTCGTCATTGTGCGGTATGGAATGAAAAACTAATAACGAGCTAGACTCGTCATTTTACCGGAAGGGGTTAAAGAGGAAAGTCACATGCATTGCATTTAGAATTTTAATTAAATTTATTTCCACACTGAAAAAAAAAATTTTTTTTTTTCATCCATGATACAATTAAAGTACCAAATAAAATTTTGTTCAAATGTTTAAACGAAATCTAAAATTTTCGAAAAATTAGTTTTCTCTATAATGAAGTAATTAGTTTTATGTTTATAATATTAATATTTGAGTATAAATTGATTTATTGGTCTTTTAGGAGGAAAAGGTTTTAGAAGCTAGAGTTCTAGAACTGGATATTTTTGATTAAAAAGATAAATTCTTAGATTGTTCCTTTAACGTTTTAAACCATACTGTTGTAGTTGAATTCCTTTGGAGAACAAGAATCAGATTAAAACTAATTGCAATCCTATTTATTTTACTCAAGGTACAAAGATTAAAGACGATTTCCTCTTGTAAACCACCGAACACGGTCCTTTTCAATACAGTGAGAGTAAATTATTTATTGCAAGATGTATATATATTATCGAAGTTCATATTTAATCTTGAAAATAAATAATAATTAAAACAGCGTTTGATAATATAATTTTGATTTCGTTTTTCGAAAGATTAAGACGTTTAACTCTACATTTTTTATTGAAGTTCATTTTGATGGGTTAAAAGCCTCTAACCTACTTCTATTCACTTAAAAATTCTGCATTAAAATTCTTGTTAAAAAATTTATTATTCAGGAAATATTTAAAGATTATAAATACAAACTATACAGGAGAGGAAAAATTCCTTTGCAGCAATAATTATAAATATTATTTTCTTTTTATTTGGCAGAAGGGGGGGAAGGAAAACTAGATGTTTTGTTAAATCTAGTAAGTATTTCAGATTTTCTGTTTATTTTTCTTTAGATAGGATTGTCTAGTTAAAAATAATAACTGCATGTGCTCCTTTATTATTTCTAACATGTCTGTTCCACAAGCACAGAAAATTTAATACTCAGGCATTGTCATTATTTAAGGACACATTTTGGCCTTAATGAACTTAACACAGATGTTCCAAGTTCATTGTCTGATTGTAAGACTAATACACTAGTTGCACACATTTATCATCTCTTAACATCAAGGCACTGGTTAAAAAAATATGGAAGCTTTTTTAGGGGGAAGAAAGGGGTGTCATTATGAAAGAAACATATATTTTTTTTAATTTATTTAGAGCTGTCATTCAATATAACTGTTTCGTTCCTAGATGGCGCCACAAAAATTACTTAATGGTTGTTAGCAAAAAATCAATGCCCGCGCTCTGTTTTGAACTATTAATTTACGCTTAAAAACAATGGTGAAAAAATCTTACATTAAAGGCGAATATGTGATGTCAGTTTCGAGGCTTTTAAGTTTCTCTCATCAGATAATCTGACAGATCTGTCAAGTATCATATCTGAACTCGGTCCTAAAAGTTTATGATTCGTCAGCTCTAATTAGATGTTTAAATTTTCGGCCACTCATCTTGCTCTTCTTGACAGCTGGCAGTTGGGGCCAACGACTGAAGAACGTGTGCATGAGCATATTTCGCTCTAATTTTTATCTTCTCTCTCTCTCTCTTTTTAATTTTTTTTTTCTTTCAACGGTATGTGAGCAGAAATTTAACTACATCTACACAACACCTTCCTACACATCGTTAACTTGGTGTTTTCATCAAGATAGATTTGAATGACTAACATTCTTTCCTTTTCTGTTCTTTTCTTACCAACATCAAATGTTTTACCAAAACTCGTAACCAAAATATTTAAAGAGGTATTGATTAACAATAAAAAAAGAAAAAATATTTTTATACTTCTTTTAAACTATGAAGAAAGTGCTTGGATTTAGTTTCTGATTTTAGTAGTGAAAGTTAAATTGAATAAAAAGTTAAAGCAGAATAGATGCCAATGAGAACACAAATGGAATAAAATTTATGTTACGTTACTTTTATTTGTTTATATTAATGACTATGTCATTTTTAGGCTCACCTACCCTAAAAAAATTGACCTTAGGACATAATCTAATAAAACTTTTATCATTTCTTTTTTACTATTACATTTGTTTAAAATGACATAATTAATTAAAATCTTTTTTACCTTATACAGATTACAGAAAAAAAGAGGCCCACTGTTTTATATCTGTATGTATCTATAGATCTGTATATATATATATATATATGTATATATATATATATATATATATATATATATATATATATATATATATATATATATATATATATATATATATATATACTATAAAATATTAAACACGCTTAAATTTTTAAAAATGCTGAAACAATTTCCCGTCCCAAGTTCAGGTTAAAAAAACTCAAAGAAAGTTCTAAAACTTCTCTAAATGTTTCAATTATTTAGAAGCTAAATATACATGCAAATAAAACTATTTTGAACAGTTGAACATATGCTGCTCGCATGAAAATTTTTTATTTTACCGAAAAACGTAATTCTATAATTTCTTTATATTTTTTCCCCTCTACAATGTAAATTACAAGCTATGAAACTCATTCTTAATAGAAGGTTGACCGATGTTAGTTGGTCGAAAGGGCACGTTGCCCAATCATTTAAAAACTTCAAATAGAGGATGGTATCTGTCCAGTCAAATTTTCGTTGCCTCTTTTTTTATAATATCAAGGCCTTAGTAAAATCAAATCATATTTTCTATGCTATGTATAGAAAAATGGATTTTACTCGATTTTACCATTTTAAACAAAGTTAAATGCGTCAGAGATGGTCTAGTGATCATAATGTGAGGATGAAACACCGAAGTGACTGGTAAGCGCATGAAAACATCTCCATGTACGCCCATAGAACGTTCTGGATAAATATGAAAGTTAGATATTTTACCATTGAGAAATCAGCAGGGAGTAGAGAGTAAATAGAATGAGGCTCAAAAATCTCCTTCGAGGATTATCAAAATTGAAGTGAATCTCCAGCGTTGCATAACAAATGCCTTACACTCATCTCCATGTACACCCATAGAACGTTCTGTATAAATATGAAAGTTAGATATTTTACCATTGAGAAATCAGCAGGGAGTAGAGAGTAAATAGAATGAGGCTCAAAAATCTCCTTCGAGGATTATGAAAATTGAAGTGAATCTCTGGCATTACATAACAAATGCCTTACACTCATCTCTATGTACATCCATAGAAAGTTCTGGATAAATATGAGAGATAGATATTTTGCCATCGAGAAATCAGCAGGGAGTAGAGAGTAAACAGAATGAGGCTCAAAAATCTCCTTCGGGGATTAGCAAAATTGATGTGAATCTCCAGCGTTGCATAACAAACATCTTACACCCATAGAACGTTCTGGATGAGTGTTAGATATTTTACCTCTGAGAAGTCAGCAGAAAGTAGAGAGTAAATAGAATGAGGCTCAAAAATCTCCTCTGAGGATTAGTAAAATTGAAGGGAATCTCCAGCGTTGCATCAAAACGCCTTACCCACATCAGGGCAAGAACGAGTTGCAGAAAAATTATCAAGTTGCAGAACAACAATGAATTGTACTGAATGAAACAATAGAATCAGTTTAATCTACAATAAATAACTATTAAAATTTTGTGTTATTATTGTTTTTTTGTTACGTAGAAAGACACACGCACTAGAAATTTTTTTTAAAAAAACTTATTATAGTAAGTGTGCTTCCCATTTTTTTTAAATCTACGTAAAGTGAATATCAATGTTTGTTAAATATTTTTTGACGCATTCGATCTCTTGGAAGATTATTTTTAAGAACTGGCAGCATTTCAGGTATGAGAATGGATAACGTTGGCAGCATTACTGATTTTAATCGGTGCATACCACCTCTACTGTCTCTTATCAATTCGAGCCAGAGCAGAAATTAAGCAATGATGATTCATAGGAATGCCGCTATTTCGTGGTCTAAAGATACTCGCATTTCAGCTCAAAACATAGCACGCAGTTTACATTTACTTATTACTCAGAAGTATAATATTTTATTACACTTTCTACCCATGAAATGGTGGCTACATGAATTGTAAAAGTTAGAAATCAAGCTGTTAGTACTCAGTTTGCTTTTCATAAAACTGTTTTAAGGTTAAAAACTTGTGAATTCTATCTTTGTACTTTTTAGAATTAACATTTGTGAAAAAAATAATATCAAAATAATTTACTCCTTTTATCTAATTTTACTACTTTTGTTTTTATAATTGTCATTAGAGATGGCTAATATAAACATACTTTAAAAATACACCCCGCCGTCAAACAAACAAATTAAATTGAGTTGAGTTGTATATAATTTAATATCATTGAGTCCTGTTTAGACATATTGTGACAAAGAGACCAATAATAAAATTATAATCTCCATAAACACTTTTAAAATATTTTTTGTAAATTTATTGGAAAAATATAAATGTTTTTGTAGTATTTTATTTTTTGCCAATATCTACGATTGCTTTAACTTTTATATCAAGTAAATATTGTTGCATCCGGTTATCCTTCGCTTAACTTTCATAATTAAATTTTATATTTTCTTTATTGTATTAGAACGGAGATAAAAATTAAATTTAAACTTTACAAAACGGGCTGTAACTAATGCTTATTTAATTAAAAAAAGCGTATTTTAGCATAAAAATTTTTCTATTAAGACAACCTTTTTTTAAAAATCTTACTTTAGTTTATTTAAACTTTCCTATGAAAGAAATACTTTGTTGAAATCATACTTTGTATTTTCATACTAGTAAATCAGGAATATAAAAATAGAAAGAGATTAAGATATGAAACAAAGAAGGTAAAGGTTCCTCTTTAGGAATTTATATCATAATCGGGCTTAAAATAAGGTAACCATTAAAATACTTCAATAATTCATTAAAAACATTCGGAATGTGTAAAGCCTTTAGTATTTTAACTGAAAACTAAGGGAAAACTTAATTAACCTATGAAGTACTATAATCAAAGTTATACCAATATAGGACAGGACAATAAAAGTAAACTATATAATGCAGAATGTCAGGTATAGTAAAAAATTTACAAGATTGTTCTTGGTTCGAATACTACATTATAGATTAACAATTTTTTTAAAGAAGCTTAAAGTTTGATACTGTATAATCCTAACGGTAGTACTTTCATTGTTAATATTTAAAGTCTGAAGGTCTGTTAAACCTGAGTAAATATTTTAAGAAAGTTTCTTGATTTGAAACATATTTGCTGATGCCCAAGAAAATTGTTTTTAACAAAATTAATAACAATTTTTAAATATTATACATGAAACCTTACCCATAGAAGTTTGAATTAATTTGGTTACAAGCATCGACAATAGTAAAAAACAATTTTTCAAATAGAACAGTTGTTCCATGTTGCAAAGCCTGAAGGTCTGTTAAACCTGAGTAAATATTTTACGAGTCTCTTGTTTTGAAACATATTTACTGATGGCCAAGAAAATTATTGTTAACGAAATTAATAACAATTTTCAAATGTTATACAAGAAGCCTTACCCATAGAAATTTGAATTAATTTGGTTATAGGCATGGAAAATAGTAAAAAAGTTTTTTTCAAATAGAACAGTTGTTCCATATTGTAAATATACACAATTTTTTAGCAGGAAGATTTATAAAACAATTTCCAGTGAAGGCCAGATCAAAACAAAGCTAGACACAGGGCCTGGTGTTTACTCGTCCCCCCCCTCTCTTCGCATGAGGTTCAATATAACATCCAATCTATTTGTACAAAGTATAAGAGCTTTCTTTACTCGATACTATGAGTTTAAAGTACCAAAAAAGTAAATTTGACATTTGATTCTTATAACTTCCAATAAAAATGAAAGCTCATTTGCTTTTATATAACTATCTGAGTACGCTTCATGAACCAGAAAAATTTTTAAATTTTGTTAACTTAAATTTTATAAATTAGTTTTTAAACTCTTGCCATGTTAGAGTCAAACAAATTCCATAGTGCTGTTTTGCCAAACTCTTATGTATTACAGAACTAGAGGGCCCTGCCCAGGCAGTTCTGTAACAACTGCATCCTGTGATCCTGTGATAAACTCTTGCGGCTCCCAAAATAAGGGGGACCAATTGGCCCATGCTTTAATCAGTCCTTGTTTCTAGTAGTTTTTCAATAAATAAATAAATAAATGTTTGCTTTATACCTGGTATCTGTTGAGGATCTTTGAGACACATCCGTGGGACACCCTTAATTTTCTAGATATAACACAGGGCCGGACGCCAGCGGCTGCCAGTTCCACGATTTTTAGCCGGACGTGGTTAGGCAAGGGGCGACCATTAATGAAAACACCTCCTAACTGATTGACACGGCCTTGGCCTAAAAAAGAAAGAGAAATGGTCATAGAACGTACATCTAAAACTCAAAGTAAATAAACAGAAAAGAATTTTTACACATATAATTTCTTTGAAAACATACATAATTTAATATATATGGTTAAATATACGGTACAAGTATTTACACACATATATATATATATATATACATATGTATCTTCAGCAAAGTTAAAAAACAAGTAGAATTTCCCATATTCCAATCCTAAGTTCTCCTTGCTTATCATATTAGCCCTCGTGTTGCAAAAAGTAGACCGTAGCACTCCAAATCGAACCAAATCGAACCTTGCTTAAAAAGAAAGATGGTTGTTACCCGCATAACATAAAATCCATTGTCAGAATTCTTAAGACCAATAAGCTTTTGACCTCCCTAGCTATGGGCTGGTCAGTGGCTGAATGGGTAGGACTCTTCTGTCTGTACCAGAGTTCTTGGTTTCGATTCCAACTTCTGGCATGGATGTTCGTAGCCGATTGACATCTGTTTATAACAATATGTCCTGCTTTCATGAGTTTTCTTGTATCAAAAAAGTAGCCCATAGTACTCCAAACCAACCTTCCAACCGTAATTGTGTGTGAGTTGAAACGAATTACTTGTCTTGATAATCTAAATTTCTCATAAAGTATGAAATGAACCTTCACATGTTAGTTAACCCTTTAAAGGTCACCTACATGAATTCTATTGAATTTAATGAAATTAGTTTATAATTATTATGTATAAACCTTATAAATGCAAAATGTATTAAAGTTTTTCTTTGCAATCCTTAGGAGGGTTTGCCTTAGACGATACGATAGGAGGAATTGAGGGGGGTTAACTGTCAAACCCATTCCTTTGTATAGCGTGAACATAATACTATTTAAAATTTGAATTATATTGGAAGAACAATAAATAAGTATTCTTAAAAAGCAAAATAAACAAATAATTTAACAATTTATAAGTGTTGTTTGAATAGATGCTTTTGTTTGGGGTCATAAGTGAAAAGCAATTTCATTGCTAACTTTCCAGGTACAGTAAGTATAAATACATATATTTCAAAAGAAAATAATAAATTAGATGTAGTACTATCATTTATTGTAAGTTATAAATGTCAAAAACATAAAAAAAAATGAAAAAAAAATTCATATTTCTCTAAAACTTAAATGTAAAAAAAATGTTTAACAGGAGATTTCGTTGCGAAACCACTGTCCGCTAAAGGGTTAAAGGGGAAAAACCATTCTCTTTGGTAGCATCTTGAATATAAGTCTATATAGGAATTTATTCCCTTCTCACTCTTTTGAATTATAAATCTTTTTTTTTCTTTTTAGGTTTTAGAGTGAACAATGTCAAAAAACTATTTTCTGTCTAAGACACGCATTGCAGTATTAGATAAGCTGTTCACAAGAGATGGTTCGTGTCACTCGACTTTAAACTTTACCACTATGCAGGTGGCGATTATTAGTTGATACTGAGTATGTATGCACACATTATGCTTTAGAGCAGTGGTTCTTAACCTTTTTAAGACGCGACCCAAATTTGAGAAATATGTTCATGTCGCGACCCCAAAAAAGTCAAAACTTTTTCATTGCTTTATTTTAGAGCGTATTTTTAAAAAATCTTCAATCCTACGATGATGATTTTTTTTAACTTTCAAATTTTTTATTTATTTTTTTAATAATAAAGATAAACAAAAGTACTTTTCGATCCAAGGAAAATTTAATTAATAATCAAGTGTTTTTTAATAATTTTTATTGACCAAATTAAAATATATTTATAACTTTTTGAAAATAATTGACATTTTAACTTATTCCTAAAAAAAAAAAGAAATATCGATACATATGTTAAGTTTTTTTAAAATTTTAAATGCAAGTCATACAGTTTTAATGAGAACCTTATGCTTGAATACATTTTGAAAGATCTTCAAACCTCGGTTGAATGCTTGTCAAGGAGCACCTTATATCTATTTCAGGATTTAACTTGTTCTAGGAGGGGTTGGTATTACTTATTATTTGGTGTATTACTAACTTTTTTGGTTCGACTCAGCGCGAACCAAGAAATATGCTTCGAGACCCAATTTTGGGTCGCGACCCATAGGTTAAGAACCGCTGCTTTAGAGAAATAAATATATTTCTAAAAATTCTTCAAAATTGTTAAAAATACAAACGGATTAAATTTTATCATCATACCCATTTCTTATATAATTCCACCACTACTTATAGAATGAATAACGAAATTTAATAGCTCATTTTAATAATTTAAACATTTTTTCTTGATTCTTCTTATTGTACAAAAGCTAAACTGTTTAGATAGCTTCTTTTTCTACTTTAAATTTTCAAATTACCTGTCAGTAGTACAATAATTTTTTTTTACCCTATTAATAAAACTAATTATATGAGCAGAGTTTCAACTATTGCTGCCGAACGCTGGCCGATTGGTTAGGGCGCTGAGCGTCGGTACCGGAGTTCGTGGCTTCGAATCCCACTATGGCATGGATGTTCGTAGCCGTTCGGAATAGGCTTTAAGCAGTAGGTCCCGATGTAATTATCCCTCGTGTGCAAAACAGTAGACCGTAGCGCTCCAAACCAAACCAAAAATCAACTATTGCTATTGTATTTTGGTGATAAAAAATTAGAGAGCAATTACCATGTACAGAAAGCAAGGACTGCAAGGGGATGTTGTGCTCGTAAAGAAGTTTCAGCTATTGAGCATTTTGGTGTCTCTTCTGATTATTCCAGTCGTAAAAAAAATTGTTCTCACAAAAGTTTTATTAAGTTTTTATTTTGAAATATATTATGGTACTGTATTATATTTAAGAGGCAATAAATAAATAAAAGATTTCTAATACAGTTTGGTACTTTAGAATGAGTCTTTTTGGTTCTTTTGTTAATTATTTGATTTCTTTCTGATTGTTATCTGATATAAACGTTTTCATTAACATAATCAGGGTAGTAAGGTTTAACCCTTAATTTGATTTTTTTTCAAATATTTTTTAATTTTTGTTATTATCTCATGTCTGTATAGACATTAGGATCTCTATTAAATAAAGAACAAAAAAATATATCATTTTCCATTTTTGAGATAATTAATGTCCGCTGTAGCTAACACTGACAATTATGTTATATAGTAGTTATAAATATACATGTCCGGTGTAGTGGCCAGACTTAGCCAAACGGTTAAGGGTCAAACACATCTAGTAGAAAAAAAGAAGAAAATATATGGAATTTAATCAATAACACGTTAGCTTGCATATAAAACTTTTAACCAAGTTTTGTTTAGTTTACGACTTAGTAAGGTTTTAATTCATTTTTTAAAACTATTTAATAATTTTAAGAAATTTCTCCAATTCTGAACAGTAAAGTTTTTTATTCAAAACTGGGAAATTAAAAATTTGTGACATTCTACCTCTATCCTTCCATTACTTGTAATAGATAAATGAATTAAATTTTTAAAGTCTAAATATGTAAGTAAATATTTCTTTTAAAACGATGACTTTGATTTACGAGTTGAACCATCTTTTATCATGCTTAAAACTATATTTTCCTGATAACAGACACAGCGGTAAACAGCTGCAATGTGTTTCTGATTTATATCCATAAGCCGAGTAAAAAATATCGTTGATAGATGTTAGGAAATTGCAGACAGGAAAACTGCAAATGCAATCACTGTGCGTCGGATTATTTGATACTGTTGGGAAATATATCTTTGTCAAATTTCAAACGACAATATAAAACAAAATCTGCATATTTTCTGCGAAAAGCTGGGAATAATTCAGACTCCACTTATAAGTTGCAAAAACAATTTCCAGATCAACTTGTTTACAGGAAATTTAACCGTATGTTTGTGAGACAGGAAAAATATCCCCAGGACGTGTTCCCCAGACCCAGCTGTCAAGGGAGGTTGTAAAACACCAAATGCTTCATACCTACTTCCGACTTGTATGAGCAATGAGTCTGGTCAATTGATAAGGATTAAGGCAGTGGTTGGCAAAGTGCGGCTCCAGCAGTGTTGCCAACCATACGATAATTATCGTATATGTATGATAACTTAGGACGCTATACAATGAAAAATAATCTCAAAATTATGTGACATAATTCTGAAAAACTGTACGATAATTTCCTGATTTGTACGATAAAACAACATTAGACTAATGGAGAATTTAACTGTAACTCTATAAATATCAACAACAAAAAATAGAGAATGTCTAATTAATTTTTTTATCACTTTTTCCCATTAAATAATTATTGTTGTAGATTTTAGAGCAACTTAAGGAGCATGTTTTGAGGTGCTTCTTCATTATATAAAAGTAAATAATCCTGACACACAGGTTGAGAAATCCCATATGTACTGTGTAATAAAAGAAAGGAAAGTGTCAATTATAAAAAAATGTATATTTGCGAAATTGAATGTGATCTAGGTACTAATGTTTGATATTTTTTTAAAGGAATATAAAATAAAGAATTTTAAAAAATGTTATGTCCAGTGTTTTTATCTGTTAGTTATTTCAAATTATTTAAATCAGTCTAAAACATAAAACTATTAAATGCAAAATTACTGAATATTCACAATTATACTGGAGATATTTCTTCAATAATTACATAATTATGGATAATTAGAAGTAATTTTGCATTTTACTTGTTCTATTGCAGCTTTCACTAAAATATGGTATTTTTAGTAATTAAACCAATTATTTAATAATAATCGGTTTTATTACTGAATATTTCATATTAAAAAAAAAACCCACAGTAAATAATGAATAACAATTATTAACATTATTATATATATATATATATATATATATATATATATATATATATATATATATATATATATATATATATATATATATATATATATATAGATATATATATATATATATATATATATATACACACACACACACACAATTTTATGCTTAGATCAGTAAAGAAAAATCACATGTCTGGTGTTTCATTTAAAGTAAAATACGGGATGATAAGAAAATATTTAATGAATCATATTAAAATATTTACATATTTTTTGCCACCCCCCCAAAAAAAAGTAAGGGGGGAGATATGTATAACGAGAAAAATATGTCGTATAAGCGCCATCTCTTAACACTCTTTTTAACTATTACAAAAATATACGATAATTTATAAGCCAATGCCATAATTTTTTAAACTAGAATCCATAATTTTGCCTCTGAAGGTTGGCAACACTGGGCTCCAGAGACGCATGTGGCTCTTTGGCTCCTTAAGTGCGGCTCTGGTACAAATATCCACTGAAGGCGCAATAATATTTTCATAAAAAAAAACTTGGTAAGAAAGAAATTACATCTTATTTTGATCAATTAAAATTCTTCTATAAATCGAGAACATGTAGAATTTTTTGTTAAAGTTAAAAGATAGATAGATAATAAAATTTTATATTGTTGTAAAAATACGTATCGAACATCGAATTTGATTTTATTAGTTTTCGTAAACGTAGACACAAACTATGTACAAGGAGAAATTGTTCGTATGTTGTCAACGTACTCCGTTGGGATACAAAGGTACCACAAGCATGCGCGCTCATTAGTTTTATTTAGTGTACTACTTATTTAGTATAATAAAAGTTTACTTAACAAGCGGATTTGGATCCTAATTTTCTTTTTTAAATTGTTGTAATGTTCATATTTGGATCTTTGGCTAATAAGTTTGCCGACCATTGGCTTAGGGAAATGCTGATTAACTGTATTAATAATAGCGTTCGTATACCACAGAAAAAAGGATACGCTTTATAATAAGTTATCCTACCTGAGTTGAACAGATTAATAAAAGCGAAACCTTATATTAGTTTTTTTTATTGTTGACTGATATATAAAATTACAAACCCTTTTTTAACTGTAGTCTGTGGTTTACATGTGAGAATTTGATATCTTTCTCAAGCTTTGGAATTCAAAAAGGTTTACAATCATCGTGTTTACCCATTGTAATTAATTTGATCGAAGTAAAATCCCAAGGAACGTCAGAAAAGGGATAAAAAGTAAATTGTCAAGCAAAATAGATATTGAAGTACAACCCTTTGGTAAAGAAATTGAAGCTAAAATTTATGTATGGTAAAATGAATCAATGAAAAATCTCCCTCTCCTCTTTTTACAGTTTAGTATAAGAAGTAAGATAAATCCCTCTTACTGACTTAATAATTGTACAGAGGGTGTCCATACATTTTGTAATAGTTTTACAAAGATACGCAGACACACACACACACACACACACACACACACACACATATATATATATATATATATATATATATATATATATATATATATATATATATATATATATTGTGTGTGTAACATTAAAATCCCTTATTTACTTATTTTAATATTAATTCAATAACTTTTGTTCATAAAGTAAGTTTGGGGTTTGCGCGGTAATTCTGATTTTTCCCTCCAGACACGCCATAGACTTAAGTCAGCCTCTGTCTGTACGACTTTAGCCAATAGTTAGCTCTTTAAACATGGGTATTTTATCACGTGATCAATTGTGCTTAGGGATTATTCGTAGTATTTTTACCTTAGGAATCCCTACTTGAAAAGAATATGTGCAGGATCACATTGTCTATGTACAAGATGTTGTAAAAGTTTTTGCCTGTTGTATGGATTTCATATTTCTTACCAGAAATAAACTCTGTTGTGATTTTGAATGAGTCTCGCCCATATTACATATATATATACTAGACTACCCGACAGACGTTGCCCGACAGACGTTGCCCGACAGACGATAAATTAAAAATTGGACCATTTTGATAGAAAAGTAAGGAAAAAAATTTAAAAATACTTAACGCCCTAACGTGTACAGTCATCACAAACTTAATAAGATTAAATTAAAATTCCCACATCGCCTGTACGAGGATTCCAACCAGGCACTTCTCGTATTGAAATCCGTTGCTCTGACCACTGCGCCTCAGATAAGCTGGCAACGAAGAGTTTCAAGTGGCACTATAATAATCTTTATAGGCGGACAATTCTGGATTTTTAATAAAAAAAAACATTTTCTATCTGATCAAATTGTGAATCTAAACCATTCTCGAATCAACTTAATTACATACAGAAAATTTCATCAAAATCAGTCCAGCCGTTTAGGAGGAGTTTTATTGCAAACACACGGACAGAAGAATTTTATATATAAAAATACATAAATTTACTTTTTTGATATATTCAATCTGATAACCCTGTTATTGGACTATCATATTACACTTTGATTTTAAAGATAACAGAGCATATCTTAAAACATCAAGATTGATTTTGTTCCTATCTTCTTTCACAATCTTCCATCGCCCATTCGATGTTTTGGGATGCCGCTTACAAAAGGCTTGTTTTAGAAGTCCAAATGCACAGTAATCCACACGTCAAGGGAGTTGGGTAGTATGCTTTTAAAGGGATTCAATTCTGATTTCTTTTCTCATTATTAAAAGAAAAAAAATAAACAGTAGATTTGGGAGTACGGCATGTAGAACTTTATCTGATGGAACGTAACGCAGAGAAGATTTAAAGTCTTTTTTTCTTGAAAAATTAATTTTACAAGAAAAAATTAAATGTCTGAATATAATTTAAAATAATACACTAAAAAAATTGGAAAATGTTTTATTAGCTTTTGAGAATTAGGAAATTTGAACTGCTCACGCTGAATAACTGTGTATTTAACCCTTATTTTGGCTAAGTACTCTACAACGAACAATCAAATAAATAAAATCTCTGCCGGTTTATGAAAACTTCTATATGGCTTAAATATCTAACAAAAACTTTAAAATATATTTCTATTACGGTAAAAAAAAATAAAATTCTGTTCAAAATAAAATTATTTTCCCATGTCTATACAGACATGGGAAAATAACAGAAAGTAAAAAATATTTGAAAAAAAAATCTTGTCAAATTAAGGGCTAACTTTATTCATGAATTTCAAAGATAAATCCAAATCCTTCCCTTTTGTAAATGGTAGAAAATAATTCTTTAACCTTCATACTTTCTAACACTTTATAAGATTAAAATTTATTATGCTAATTTGTATTGCTCACAATTTGTAAAAGTCTGATAGGCATCATTGTTAGATTCTTAGAAGAAATTGCTTAAAATTTCAAAATATACCGAGATTTTTCGTTTTTGTAACCAATGATATTTCGACACGAATCGTATGCTAAATGCATAGTTTTCTTTCTTTACTTTTTTAAGAACTCACTGAAGTCGGTTTTAACATGCGTTCTATTGTACTTTACTCTGTATCAAGTACTAATAATAAAATAACAATGCGTTTTACTATTACATTCGCGAATGTGAAAAATGAATTGGGTAGCACTGAATCTGCGTGTCAACAATGTCCAAGAGAAATTTAGTTTTGTGTTTCGACACGAATCGTATGCTAAATGCATAGTTTTCTTTCTTTACTTTTTTAAGAACTCACTGAAGTCGGTTTTAACATGCGTTCTATTGTACTTTACTATGTATCAAGCACTAATAATAAAATAACAATGCGTTTTACTATTACATTTGCGAATGTGAAAAATGAATTGGGTAGCACTGAATCTGCGTGTCAACAATGTCCAAGAGAAATTTAGTTTTGTGTTTCGACACGAATCGTATGCTAAATGCATAGTTTTCTTTCTTTACTTTTTTAAGAACTCACTGAAGTCGGTTTTAACATGCGTTCTATTGTACTTTACTCTGTATCAAGTACTAATAATAAAATAACAATGCGTTTTACTATTACATTCGCGAATGTGAAAAATGAATTGGGTAGCACTGAATCTGCGTGTCAACAATGTCCAAGAGAAATTTAGTTTTGTGGAAACGCTGAAGCCTTTAGTAAAGCTGTCAAACGAAAGTTTAATGGCAGACAGTCAGTTTCTTTCCTTTGGGCGTGAAATTCCTACATTAGTCACGGAATGTTGCTTCGCGTGGTAGAATACAACACACATCTTGCAAATTTGGTGTGAGGTATATATAAATGTTAATTACTGAGTCTGCTTTCCGCAGCTATTTTATCCCATGGTGTGTTTTCATCCAACAGCATTAAGCATACCTATCTAACTCGAGCAATTTAAGTATTATTGTCATGTAAGAGATTAGAAGCATTACGGTATCGTTCATTTTTGTTCAAAATTTCCTGCCGCTAAAACATTTTTGATTTTTCTTGAACACGAAAGTTAATCAAAGAAACTTTTGCAATGCTGTGCTAAAAAATGTGCCGAACGTTGAGCTAATTTGTTACAATCTCTTATTATGTAGGGAAAATGTTTAGATGTAATGTTTTCTTTTTAATTATTCGTTTTGAAAAATGTAGACATATCTCAGTTTATTTATACATGGGTCTAAGCATAATCATAAAAGTACTAGCATATAGCCTGTCATATGACAGGATCAGTAAAATTTTTAATTTTTCAGAATTGTAAAGTACAGTAAAGTAAAATGGTTTGTTTTTGGCTGAGAATTATCTGATACTAGCTCAATAATTTGTTTGTCTTCATACTCCTCTAAAGTCTCCCGATACTGTGAATGCAGTTTAGAATCATGTTCAATTCATTTTGAAAGATAATTCAAAGTTTTCTTAGCTACATCGATCTTATCATTAAGTTCTTCCCGATTTTTTTTGCTACAGTAATAATAGAAGTAAATGAATGAAACTGTCATTTCCACTACACCCTCGAGGTAGATAGAATTTGTTGTTAATACAGGTGATTAAATTTTCATTGCAAAAAAATAATCGATGATTAAATTTAAAATTATCATGTGTAACTAATCTATTATTTAAACTAAATATAAAAGAAAATTATTTACGTCATATCTAAGTTGAGTGATAAAACGTATGAAAATAATGCAAACGTTATTTAAATAATTTAAAATAAGAAACGATTAAATGAGATTGTTAAAGGAATGACGTCAAAATGATAAGAAAATTTCGAATGTTTTTAAAGCTGATAATAAAAGAGGTGGTAAAAAATTAAGATGGCAAGTGCGATATTCCCGGAGTTTCACCTGCTGTAGATAAATTAGTAGTGTGCCTTAATTTTAATACATGCGGTAGTAAACTGTTCAAAATTTCAGCTATTCATCACCTACAACGTTAATTGTGCGGTTAATACAAATAGTGATTCATTTGCTTTCACTAAAAAAAATCTGTTCTGTTATTTGATTTCAGTGTTCGAAAAATGTATCCACGACTGAAATTAGTTAGCAGTCTTATGACCCCAAATAAAAGTTATCTATACAAACAACACTTATAAATTGTTAAGCTGTTTATTTAATATAGCATTTTAAGGATCTTATTTATTATTCCTTCAGTATAGTTAAAACTTTTAAAAAAGTATAACGTTCAAGCTATACAAGGGATGGGTTAGTCAGTTAAACCACTCCTCAAAACTCTCCTTAGGTATCCTCTAAGGCAAACCCTCCTAAGGAATGTAAAGAAAACTTATCATATATTTTACTTTTACAAGGGTTCATAGATAGCATTTATACACAAAGTACATTAAATTTCAATGAATTTATTTTGGTGACCTTCAAAGGGTAAAGCCAAAAAAATTGACTCTTAGCAAAATATATACTTATCTTGCTCGGACAATAATTAACATTTTAAGCAGCTTCTTCTTTATGTTTTTAAATCATTTTTCTGTGAATCCTTTTCTAAAGTACAGTAATATTATATCATTTATAAGCTTGTTTTATCTGATATATCATCATTTATCTAAAAGTGATAAAAATGCTATCTGATTTTCTGAGGAGAAAAATGTTCTCAATTCTAGATAAAATAGAAATAAACTTCTTCTAGGATACGCAAATTAATGAAAATGCGGCAGAATTTGAAAGTAATGCTTATTTAAAAGATAGGAAGTCATCTTAGAGTTATTTATCCTCTTAAAGATCAAACTTTTGTTGTCAACATCATTTGAAAGCCTATAACCTCATAAGCAATGGTAAAAATCTTTGTTACAGTATGAGGAAACTCTGTCATAATGCCAGTTTAATCATTATGTCATGTTATAACAGGCGTCTAATAACAAAAGACATGATAACAACGAAAATCGTATTACACTAGCATATAGACCGTCATATGATGGGATAAGTAAAATTTTTAATTTTCCAGAATTGTAAAGCACCCTATGAGGCAGGTAAAAAAGATGGTTAGTTTTTTGGCTGAGAATTATCTGGAATAATTACAAAACCCTCTTGTACTAAACATCTCAATAGAATTTCTCTTCTGGGAAGTTACAAATAATCTAGTCATGATCGAGTAAAAACATGTGACTAGCTGTATTTCAAAGAGCACCACCCTATAATAACCTCCCAATTTTCTATTAACAGGCCGAACGATGGCCGAATGGTAGAGTGCTGCTCTTCGGAACCGGAGTTCGCGGGTTCGAATCCCGCTGATGGCATGGATGTTTGTAGCCGTTCGGAATCGGCTTTAAACTGTAGGTCCCGGTCTCATTAGCCCTCGTGTGCAAAACAGTAGACCGCAGCGCTCCAAACCAAAACCAAACCAATCTATTAACAGGCAGTATAAAGGGCATCTAGTACCCAAATCTGTTTAAATAATAATAAAAACTAGCATATAGCCCGTCATGTGACGGGATCAGTAAATTTTTTCAATTTTCCAGAATTGTAAAGTAATTTATGAGGCTGGTTAAAAAAATGGTTTGTTTTTTTGGCTGAGAATTATCTGGTACGAGCTCACAATAATCTTTAAACTCCTCTAAAGTCTCCCGATTCTGTAAATGCAGTTTAGAATCCCGTTGAATTCATTTAGAAAGATAATTCAAAGTTTTCTTAGCTACGTCGAAATTATCGTTAAGTTCTTCGGTTTTTATTTTCTACTGTAATTAATGGAAGTAAAATGAATGGGTGTAAGTTTCCACTACACCCTGAAGGTAGACAGAATTTGTTGTTAATACCTGTGATAAAATTTTTATTGCAACAAAAAGTAATCGATGATTAAGTTTAAAACTATCACATGTGTACCTAATCTATTATTTAAGCCAAGTATAAGAGAAAATTAATTACGTAATATCTAAATTCAGTGATAAAAGTATGAAAATAATGCAGACAATATTTAAGTAATTTATTGTAAGAAATGATTAAATGAGATGGTTAAAAGAATGACTTCATAATGCTAGAAAAAATTGTTATTTTTATCTATTTATTGTGAGATAAATTTAATCGCCTACTCTTAACACTTTGACTGCCAAGCCAAAATTGCAAATGTTCACAACGGGGCAAAACTTTTTTTTGTGTAATTTGTATTTTTTCAACATAAAACTATATATAAAAACAATATTTCAAAACAAACAATATTTTAAAACAAACTCTCTCTATTTATATATATTCCCTTTTTTGTTGCATGTTCCAAATATTTAATTTTTCATAAAACTTAGCTCATAAAATCGTCACATATACCAATTTGCGCAAACCACGTATACCTAACACATCGTAGGGAGCCCAACAATCAAACTCCAATACGATTTTCATGTAACTGATAACATCTTTGATAGCCATGGCCTGAAGTGTTAAAACACCATGGCTATCATATCGGATAGCCAGTGTCTCAACGGAAATATCACTGGATATCACATATGATAGCCATGGCAGTCAAAGTGTTAAAATGAAAAATAGTGTTTGAAATAATGGCATTAAATGTCAGAAAAGGGGGGAAAAGGTGGATTTCGAACGTTACTAACCCTAACTCATCAAGAATCCAATAGAGCAATTTGTCGCAACTTCACGAACGACTATAATGTCCTTCCCATTCATTTTCATGTTTACAACAGCCAATAGACAAACAATAAACTGCCATTTCATTTGAAACTAAAGACAGAATTGTCATAAGTTGAGATGTGATCTGCTGCTTGAAATCGCCTTATATGGATGATACTATCCATTCCAGGTACAACATTCATTCATTCGAGAACAGACGGACAGATAACTTATGCTATATATAGGGGATTTCACTGGTTTACCTAGAAGTTTGCGTCTGATAGAAAATGAATGGTGCCTCTACAATCAGTTTTTTTTAGCCTACTTGCTTAAAAGGTGTTTTGACCATACCTTTTCAATCTTTCACTGGTTGTTTCTTAACAACTTTACCCAAAGCATGTTTTATCCCCAAAAAGAGATAACCATAAATCTCGAGACAGTAATAATTTTTACTTTTAGTACTCATTTTAAGTACTCGGCAGGCTTTTATTTTGAGATCCACACAAACATGGCTTTTTACGATTTTCTTATTTGTTTCATTACTGGAGTCCACGGGCTACTGGTAAAGTACTACAAAATCGTAAAGTTGTTGGGACTTCATTAAAATCCGGAATACTACTTTAGACCTGGTATGAGGTGAAAGGGAGCAAGCAGTGAAAGAGGCATTTTCCTCCAGTCTTCGTTTCCCTATAAATTTTGAGCCCGTCAACATTGATTAGGAAGCATACTAAAGTGGGCGTGTCGTCGGGGGTTTTCGGATAGAGGCGATTTGGGGGAAACGGTTTAACATCCGAGAAAGTCCGTTCGACGAAATATTGAAGGGGCAGTTTGAGGGGGAGGGAGGAGAGGAGGATCAGGATGATTGATATCTTTTGGTTTCGCCTGTAGAACTCACCGCCCCGATCGGAATTAGAACACCTTTTGTGAGCAAACACCGGGTGTTATGGATAGGGGCCGAGCTGTCGATTTCGGCTGAATAGGTGACCCGTCGCATTTATGAATGTGGTGAAAGTTACTCTGGAAAGTGAGAAAGTCTCAAAAATTCCATGCTTGTTTTGATGGTTAGATTTTATTATTTTTTATATTGATATTCATACTTATTTTAGTTTTAGAGGTATATTTAATCATAAGTTATATTTATAGACAAATATCTCTTCTCATATTCCGGCTTAGGGTAATTCGCTGTTTATGCAATAGGAATGAAACATTTTATGCTTACAGTAGATATTATTGTCTGCATCTATATTTAAAACACATATTACTGTTAACTCTCAAACAATAATTCAGAAAACCGGCAGGCATAAATTCCAAATTTAAATATTTTTAGCGTAGTTCTTTTTAGAAAGTTTTTGCATTCCTTAATATTTAAATTAAGCAAAATAAATGCCTCTTTCATTCCCAATAATCCTATGCCAAAAATTTTGCAAGGGTACCTCGTTAATGGCTTTTCTTCCAAATATTTTAATTTTATTCTGTTAATTTTTTATTTTGTTAAATATAAAAAATATATAAAATTATATTAAGTTATGTTAAATATTTTATACTACTTTTTAACATTTATCTGCTTGTTGATTTTATAACTCTAAAGTGCATAATAGGTGATTCGTTGCATTTATAAATATGATGCAAAGTACCCTGGAAAGTGAGAAAATCTCGAAAATTCCATGCTTGTTTTGATGGTTAGATTTCATTATTTTTATATAGATATTCATACTTATTTTAGTTTTAGAGGTATATGTTTTCATAAGTTATTTTTATATACAAATATCTCTGGGCATATTTCGGCTTAGGGTAATTCGGTGTTCATGCAATCGGAATGAAACACTTTATGCTTATAGTACATACTATGGTCTGCATCTATATTTAAAATAAATACTACCGATAACTCTCGAACAATAATTCAAAAAAGTTGAATATTTTTAGCGTAGTTTTTTTTAGAAAGTGTTTGCATTCCTTAATATTTAAATTAAGCAAAATAAATGCCTCTTTCATTCCCAATAACCTTTTTGTTCTATACCAACAATTTTCAAGGGTACCTCGTTAATTACTTTTCTTCTAAATTGTTTAATTTTATTCTGTTAATTTTTTATTTTGTTAAACATAAAAATATATAAAATTATATTAAATTATGTTAAATTTTTTATTTTATTTTGAATTAGCAATTTTTTAAGTAAAAAATTGCTAATTCAGAAATATAACACATCAGAGCTGTTTTTTACTTTTTAACATTTATCTGCTTGTTGATTTTATAACTCTAAACTATGTAATAGGTGATTCGTTGCATTTATAAATATGATGCAAAGTACCCTGGAAAGTGAGAAAATCTCGAAAATTCCATGCTTGTTTTGATGGTTAGATTTCATTATTTTTATATAGATATTCATACTTATTTTAGTTTTAGAGGTATATTTTTTCATAAGTTATTTTTATATACAAATATCTCTGGGCATATTTCAGCTTAGGGTAATTCGCTGTTCATGTAATCGGAATGAAACACTTTATACTTGTAGTAGATATTATTGTCTGCATCTATATTTAAAATACATATTGCCGATAATTCTCGAAAAATAATTCAGAAAATTGGCGGGCATAATTTCCAAATTTAAATATTTTTAGCGTAGTTCTTTTTAGAAAGTTTTTGCATTCCTTAATATTTAAATAAGCA
This sequence comes from Pardosa pseudoannulata, assembly GCA_032207245.1. Taxonomy (NCBI): domain Eukaryota; kingdom Metazoa; phylum Arthropoda; class Arachnida; order Araneae; family Lycosidae; genus Pardosa; species Pardosa pseudoannulata. The sequence goes on along the minus strand of CM063498.1, from coordinate 99,848,830 downwards.
AAATAAATGCCTCTTTCGTTCCCAATAATCTTTTTGTCCTGTGCCAACAATTTTGCAAGATAACCTCGTTAATTTCTTTTCTTCTAAATATTTTAATTTTCTTCTATTAATTTTTTATTTTATTAAACATAAAAATATACAAAATTATATTAAATTATGTTAAATATTTTATTTTATTCTGAATTAGGAATTTTTTTAGTAAAAAATTGCAATTCAGAAATATAACACATCAAAGCTGCTTTTTACTCTTTAACATTTATCTGCTTGTTGATTTCATAACTTTAAACTGTGTAATAGCTGATTCGCTGCAATTATAAATATGATGCAAGTTAGTCTGGAATATATTCTCGAAAGTTCCATGCTTGGGTTGATGGTTGGAGGTAATTACTTATATTGCCATTAGTATTTATTTTAGTTTTAGAGTTATATTTTTTCATAAGCTCTTTTCATAAACATCTCTTAGTCTATTTTTTTTTTAACAATTTGCTGATTTATGCTATAAGAATGAATCAGTTTATGCTTATTGTGGCCATTATTATCTGTATCTGTGTTTAAAATGCATATTACCGATAGTTCTAGAACAATAGCTCAAAAGATCGGTATGCATAAAATGACAAAGTTGAATATTTTTAGCATTGTTTGATTAAACGACTTTTGCATTCTTTAATATTTAAATTTAAAATATTAATTCATTCTTCATCCCTAATACCCTTTTTTTGCCATTTGCCAACAATTTTGCAATGGTACCTCGTCAAATATATTTTTTTCCCCAAATATCTACATTTTATTCGTTTAGAGTGGAGAATTACTAATTTAGAAATATTACACGGGGAAGCTTATTTTAACCTCTAAAATTTATCTGCTTGGTGATTTCGTAACTTTGAACTATGATAAATGGCCCAATAAACGTAAGTTTACTTTTGAACAACTGATCATGCAACGGGGACAACAAAATTAGTGTCTATATTTATTCTCAACTAAAGTACAAAAAAGTTGATTTTTAAACCCGAAATTACAAATTTGAAGAATGTATTTTCATTTTTACCTAAACTTAAATAGCATCATAAAGTTCAGTTCGATGAGTTGTTGGAGTTCTCCAATAGTTCTTTTACTTTTGGTTTGAATTCTTATTGAGGTTGAATGCATTATTTCCAACTTTGGAAATTATTATAATTTTTTAATTTTTTGAGAAAAATTTCCAAATTTTTCTCCCAGTTTCTGCTGTAATTTACGCCACTTCTCCTTAGCATTCAGATAGATTCACTCTAAACTTCTGATTAAATTATTTTCTGTCACAATTTATATAAAAAGTATACTATAAATGCCTGCTAATGAAAAATCGTTAAGAATTGATACCGTTTACGGTGCGTATAAAAAACACATTAATTCTTCATATTAATACATAAAATCTAGGATTTTTTAAAAAGGGAATGTAAGGTGTTTGATTTCAGGGCCGTAACTAGGGCGTAACAAACGTGGCATTTGCCGCAGATGCATCAGTCTTAGGGGCGCCACAAGGAGTCCGGAAGAGGACGATTCGCCCCAAGTAGAAATAAGGAAGTTGAAAAAAAATTTTTTTATTATAAAATCCAATGAGTTTAAAAGTTATTTTTTTATGAATTTTCTTATTATTTAAAATGCATCTAGAGACCAAACCTGTTATAGTTTCTTAAAAAATGTTTACCAAACACTCCTAATATGCCTTAATATAATTCCAGGTACTCGTTTTAAATTTTGAATTTAATGAAGTTATTAAAACTAAATTTATATTTAGAAATTTGCCAATTTTTTTTATGAAAATTCAAAGTCTAAATAAAAATATAATCCCATCATATAAACTATTCAGTTTGTTAGCAAAATAATACCCCCAGAGTATTAAAAAATATTTTTAAGTATTAATAAGAAAAATAGAAAAACATTTAAATTAATATGCTCGGAACATTTTAAGAATTAACAAAATATTTGTGAATTCATTCTGAATATATGATATATATATGTATATATATATATATATATATATGTAACATGTTTAACGTATTTTCTCACTATATTTGGTGGATGGAGCGCAGACCAGTTTTTTTGCTACAGGTGCAAAAGAGCCTAGTTACGGTCTTGTTTGATTTACAAGTCGAATATTCTTACTAAATTCTCGTGTTTGGAAAAGTTTTAAACCAGATAGTTTTCTATAAATTTCGAAGTATTTGCATACGTTAAATAAAACACTTACTTTCCAGAGAGGTTTAAAAATCTCAAATTAATCAAAACGTACGCCTAAAAATTCATTATACATAGTCTTTGGTATTCTAAAGTTTATTAATTCATTCCTTTATTATTATATTGCAAGTAAGGAATTATTAAAAATATTAAGCATACAAAACTTGAAGATTATTACAAACAATGATTGCCCAATTTTATTAGCGTTTACGAGTTACTTACTGATAAGTGGTTTTTCTTTTCCTACAAACAATGTAACAAACATGGAATAAAAGTTGTCATTTAATGTATGTACCCATAACTCATTTTGGAGTCAAACGATGGTCGAATGGGTAGAGCGCTGCTCTTTGGTACCAGTGTTCTCCGTCGCTGCAGGCACGGATGTTCGTAGTCTTTCGGAATCGTCTTTAAGTAATAGGTCCCGGTTTCATAGCCATCGTGTAACAAATCAGTACACCTTAGAGTTCAAAACCAAAACAATACCCCCCCCCCAACTCATTCAGTAAAATTAGAAATGAACTGAAGAATTTTCTTTTTCTATTTCGAACAACAGACTGTTTGGAACGTCTTTAAATAATAAACAATTGTTTTGTATATGGAAAAGATATTATAATACAAGAAATTTTAAAATCTGTCACGTATATGTAAAATAACTTTCTTGAAGTTTAGTTCAATTTACAGAACTTTGCTGTCTAAGTGATTGTCTCCGAACTGCCTACTGCAACATGGTAAAAATAATTCACTAAGTTGTGCAGACATATAAAATAGGAAGTAATTAAAGACGCTGGCAAATTCTAAACCATAACTCATTTTTAGTATTTCCTTTATGAAAAAAGTTCCTGTTTAAAAGACGGGTGTTGGTCTCACGTGCCATCTCAGTATTAACCCTTCACCCGTGACTATTGCTGAAAATTTGCAAAATTGTGACTAAAGATTGTAAATATGTTTTTGTATGTACAGTCTGTTTGCGACATAAAAATAGGCAATTAGGATACTTCTATGAAGATAAAGTTTTTCTAATTTATTTACGAGATATCAAGATATAATATAATATGAATTTTAACTCTGTAGTTAACAACTTTTTTAAAACTTTAAATCTTTTTACTTTTTGAACGTAATCAGCAGTAGAAATAGTTATAATCAAATAATTTATATAATTAATAATTTTATTACCAAATAGTAAATCACAGTTTTGTGACATGTGTAGTTATATAACAGTTTACGTGTTTGGTGTGTAATTAATTTTAGAATATATTTAAAATTTCTCCCTAAAACTAACCTGTAATTTACTTACAAATAAAATACATTTAAAGAAGCCGAACAAAAGCCGAGTGGGTAGGCTTCTGTTCTTCAATATCGAAGTTCGTGGGTTTGAATCCCACTGCTGGCATAGCTATTGATAGCCATTCGAAACTGACTTTAAGCAGTAGGTCCTGGTCTGATTGCTCATAGTGTAGCATAAATGTAAACCTCAGCTCTCCAAACAATCCAGAAAAATACATTTATTACCTAATTTTTTAAATAATACTATTATTGTTATTATTATTTTTACGATATTAGTATTAACAGTTTTTGGGTGTTAATATGAAAAAAAATTGATATCTTGCATTATAAAAACGATCTTGATGTTTTAAGATGTTGAAGTTAATTCTTTATTTAACTTATGACATTATTAAAATTATCTTCTGTTATGTGCGTTTCAAGCTCTAAATTTGTGTCTAGTACTTTTATTAACTGTGCTAGTTTGCTAGTTATTTAAACTCTTTATACATTTAAATGTTAATAACTTTGATTGTATTGTTTGTATGGTTACAAAAAAAGTTGTGTGTATGGATTATTTTTGCTCTATAGGGTCTGAAACCAAGTATGAACTTATCTACGAAACGTATCTACGAATTAATTTCTCTATTTAGTGTACATACTTCTACTGATTTAAATTCTTCCTAAAATTAATATGTAATTCACTTACAAGCAAAATACATTTAAAGAAACCGAACAAAGCCGAATGGGTAGGCTTCTGTTCTTCAATATCGGAGTTTGTGGGTTCGAATCCCACTGCTGGTATCGCTGTAGATAGCCATTCGAAATTGACTTTAAGCAGTAGGTCATGGTCTGATTACTCATAGTGTAGCATAAAAGTAAACCCCAGCTCTCCCAACCATCCGGAAAAATTCGTTTATTACTGATTTTTTAAAAATTGTTACTATTATTTTTATGACATTAGTATTAGTTCTTTTGGGAAGTTAATATGAAAAATATTTGCTACCTTTCAGTATAAAAACGATGCCAAGAAAAATGTGATGTTTTAAAATGTTTAAGTTAATTCTTTATTTAACTTATGATATCATTAAAATCATCTTCTGTTGAGATTATTGTTATGTGCTTTTCAAGCTCTAAATTTGTGTCTAGTACTTTTACTAACTGTGCTAGCTTGTTAGTTAAACTCTTTATATATTTAATTGTTAATAACTTTGATTTTATTGTTTATATGGTTACAAAAAGGTTGTATGTATGGATTATTTTTACTCTATAGGGTCTGAAACCAAGTATGAACTTATCTACGAAACTTATCTACGAATTAATTTCACTATTTAGTGTACATACTTCTACTGATTTAAATTCTCCCTAAAATTAATATGTAATTCACTTACAAATAAAATACAGTTTAACAAGCCAAACAAAGGCCGAATGGGTAGGCCTCTGTTCTTCAATATCGCAGTTCGTGGGTTTGAATCCCCCTGCTGGTATAGCTGTTGATAGCCATTCGAAATTAACTTTAAGCAATAGGTCCTGGTCTGATTTCTCATAGTGTAGCATAAAAGTAAACCTCAGCTCTCCAAACAATCCGGAAAAATACATTTATTACCTATTTTTTTAAATGTTACTATTATTATTATTATTTTTACGACATTAGTATTAACTCTTTTTTGGTGTTAATATAAAAAAATATTTGCTATCTTGCATTATAAAAACGAACTTGATGTTTTAAGATGTTGAAGTTAATTCTTTATTTAGCATATGACATTATTAAAATCATCTTCTGTTGAGATTATTGTTATGGGCGTTTCAAGTTCTAAATTTGTGTCTAGTACTTTTATTAACTGTACTAGTTTGCTAGTCATTTAAACTCTTTATACATTTAAATGTTAATAACTTTGATTGTATTGTTTGTATGGTTGCAAAAAAAATAGTTGTATTTATGGATTATTTTTACTCTATAAGTCCAGAAACTTAGTATGAAAAGAAAAAAAAAAATCTATGAATTAATCTCATTATTTAGTGTACATACTTCTACTGATTTATTTGAAAAACTGATGTCTAATTAAAACGGTAAATCAATAGATATAGCATTATAGAAATAGAAAAACAAATCTCAGATTATCGCTTTTTACGTGAAGGTTAAAATTCCACTCATGCTATGTTCATTAATCTTTATTTTTGTCGGTGATGTCGTATCCCTCTAAAGCAATTCATAGAAGGGGCTGAGGCGCTCACCTCTGGCCCTGTGTATCATGTGCTGAACAATTAATTATTGGGATCTTGGCGCCGAAACAAGTTGTTTGCTCACGCACAGGGACTTAGAATTATTGTAATTTTACTTTTAGGCATTATTCGGGTGTACGTGCTGAAAGGAGAAACAGTCAGCGTATTCGGGGTCCACGCGTGGCGAATAGACAATTGAGCTTGGAATTCGTTGACCACTCAATAAATGTTGAGGGTTTGTATGTTATTTCCTTTTTAGTTAAATTTTTGAAAATGGCATTTTTTTTTTCAGAAACGTACAGAATACTGTCTCAGTTCATTGTGTAGGTCGAATTTAAATGCTTTTGTCATACTAAAATAAAAGCTTATGTTTTTAATATCACATACAAGTGTAAAATGGCCAACGAATGGTGTTATGGTTAAATAGAACAGTCTCTTGATGCTGAAAAGACTGGTTTAAATTCCCCAGAAAACGCTGTTAACTTGGGCTATTTATTAAGTTAGGGCAAAAAACATTGAGAACGACACAGACTTTTGACTAAGGTTTACCGAGCGTCTAAATTTGCTTTGAAAAACAAAATATGGTAAGGGCAATAGCATGAAAGTCCTAGATCCTTCCATGTACACACAATTATAATTTTTTTTAAAGTTTATTTTATTCTATGTTTTAACTGAGGCAGGCTTCGTTTCTGTCATTAGTCTCAGCTTAAAGGTTAGCTTATTTTAAGTTCTTTCGTTTTATAGAGTTTAAAGCCATTAAGTCCTCTTGGAATTCATTGCGCAAAACATTGTTAAAATTTAAACTAATGCCAAAAAACTTAAGTAAAGAGAGCAAGAATAAAATAAATAATGAAATTCGAGAGATAAAAGCAAGCAACGGGTAAATATAAACAGTAAAAGTGTATAGACAAAAAGGTGGTGAGACCAATGGGCTCAAATATAAGCATACAACAAATAAAGATTAAAATGTGGTACATCACGAAGTACGAAATTAATAGAGATAGAATCAAAATGATAAGCCCGATGTTATGTGTTTCACATTGATGGGTACACTACAATATTGACAAATGAAAAACCTACATTATTAGTATATTGTTAGCACTGAAAAATGATTTAAAAAATTCTTGAGCGATGCTTCCGTACTCTCCAGAGAGAATGTCATTTCATATTTTACTAAACAGTATGAAAACTTCTGGTTCAAATAACAGGTTAGCCCTCGTGTTGCAAAAAAAGTAAAAAGTAACACTCCAAACCAATCAAATAACAGGAATTAAATTAATTACCATGACTACTAGTGTAATTTTCTAATGATACAAAAAAAAAAGTTTTAAAGGAAGCTCTTGAATAATCGAGTTGTTAAATTTCTATCCTGTGTAAAACGATGAATTTTGCTTTCATCCAGGGCCCGACTAAAATACTTTTGTGCTCAGGGCACAATCCAGTTTTTGTGCCCTCCAACCCCATGCACATTTATAGCGACAAGTTATTATCATACTTACAGTCATATAAAAATTATAACATTGAATTAGCAAACGGATTTAAGAAATTAGCATTAAAGTTATATTCAAAATTAAAAACACCAAATTTTCCTTTTATGTAATTATTATTATCTCTGTTTAGCCATGCTAAAAATTAAGGACTTTTAAAGACCTAAAGTGACCCACTTTTTTATTTTTACCTTGTCACACTCACAAGCTCTATGGTGCAGAAAATAAATAATAATAGAATTAAAAATAATTTAAATTGATGAGATGATTTAATGGTACGTTGCTAATAATCTGTCTTATAAATATGCTATAACCCATAGGATAAAAATAGCACCAGGTTTGTTGAGGGAATTAATTATTAGATAAATAACAGCAAAATTAAAGTAAATATTAAACAATATAGTTCATGACAAACACAAGTACCTCGTACAATAGTTTAATAAAACTTAACGATAGTAGCGTATGTTTGCAATTTTTCCCCACTTAATATGTGTTTCAAGCACTCGACTAAACTTTCGTGTCCCCTAAAATTTTCGTGCCCAGGGCAAGTGCCCTATGTGCCCGTGCTATAATCAGGCCCTGCTTTCATCTTTACCTTTTATCTGATCTTGATCTAGTCATTTCCAAAGAGCAATATTATGAGAACGCATAACTAATATATATATTAGACTTTGATATAAGATAAGGCAGTTTGATTCCTTCTTCAGTATTAAAAGAGGCATACAAATACAGGCATATTCTGTTATATGAGTATTTCTTTTTTAAGATATTTATCTTTGAAAATAGATCATTGGTAAGAAATATTTATCATGAATTATTTTCAAGCGGGATTGTAAACATTTAAAAGTTATTCTTGTATGTTCAACAAACGAAGTTTTGTACGTATGATAATTAATTACTTAAGTGTTAAGAATTAATCAGAAGTAGAGTATTCCTAATAAATAGCACATTTACCAAAATTATTTTCCAGGAAGCACCGAAAAATTGCCATATTTCTAAATATAATAATTCCATGATTTGCTGAATGCACCAAAGCGTCATTATGATTCTCATATTTTTTATGTACGTTACATCCTGCTTATTTACATACATTCACGCCAAAACTTTTTTTTAGCAGTAATTAGTTTTACAGTTATTCATAATAGAGATAACATTACAGGTTACTACACCCTCTATTAAGAAGTATACATTACAAAGAAAAAACACGCAATTTACATACAATGATAAAAATGCATTAGTCCAGAAATCGTCTTCTTTCGCCATAGACTACATTACATCCCACGAATAAGGGTGGGAAAAGGCGGAGATTTTGAAAAGTCAAAAGAGTAATAAATTTGTCATCTATAAAGGCTCTCTTTCAGCCTATTAAGTTACACCCTCTTCCCAACGTGATGATATAAATTGTTCGAAAGAGAGAAAAGACTGAATTAAGAAATAAAGCAGACAATGAGATTTAATTATCAAATAGGTAAACATTACAAAGCGTATGAACATAGTATGGACCATTGTAAATGTGATGCTCGGCTTGATAAATTTGTATTGGCGTATCTGTCTATATCGTTCCAGGTTCATGTTATTGTAAATACAGTGAGAACTGAAGGGTAAAATCTTAATGTTTTAAGGAATTTCCTAGGGAAATTTCTAGGAGTTAGTTCAAAGTTAAATGTAATTTAAAGTACAGAATTTTGCTTAAAAATATGGAATGGAATAAGTTTTGATTTTGGTTCGCTATGGTCTACTTTTTACTACACGAAGGTTAATGAGACCGGAACTTACTGCTTAAAGCCGATTCCGAACAGCTACGAACATCCATGCTATAGTGGGACTCGAACCCACGAACTCCGTTTCCGAAGGCCAGCACTATAACCATTCAGTTATCGTTTGGCGGAATGGAATAGGAAATTTCTAGGAGTTAGTTCTAGAAGTTAGTTCAAAGTTAAATGTAATTTTAAAGTAAAGAATTTTACTTAAATATATGGAATGGAATAGAAAATTTCTAGGAGTTAGTCCAAAGTTAAATATAATTTTAAGTAAAGAATTTTGCTTAAAAATATGGAATGGAATAGGAAATTTCTAGGAGTTAGTCCAAAGTTAAATATAATTTTAAGTAAAGAATTTTACTTAAAAATATGGAATGGAATAGAAAATTTGTAGGAGATTTTTCAAAGTTAAATGTAATTTAAAGTAAAGAATTTTGCTTAAAAATATGGAATGGAATAGGAAATTTCTAGGAGTTAGTTCAAAGCTAAATGTAATTTAAAGTAAAGAATTTGTCTTAATATGGAATAGGAAATTTCTAGAAGTTAGTTCAAAATTAAATGTAATTTAAAGTAAAGAATTTTGTTTAAAAGTATGGAATGGAATACGAAGATTCTAGGAGTTAGTTTAAAGTTAAATGTAATTTAAAGTAAAGAATTTTGCTTAAAAATGTGAAATGGAATAGGAAATTTTTAGGAGATAGTTCAAAGTTAAATGTAATTTAAAGTAAAGAATTTTGCTTAAAAATATGGAATGGAATAGGAAATTTCTAGGAGTTAGTTCAAAGTTAAATGTAATTTAAAGTAAAGAATTTTGCTTAAAAATATGGAATGGAATAGGAAATTTCTAGGAGTTAGTTCAAAGTTAAATGTAATTTAAAGTAAAGAATTTTGCTTAAAAATATGGAATGGAATAGGAAATTTCTAGGAGTTAGTTCAAAGTTAAATGCAATTTAAAGTAAAGAATTTTGCTTAAAAATATGGAATGAAATAGGAAATTTCTAGGAATAAGTTCAAAGTTAAATGTAATTTAAAGTAAAGAACTTTGCTTAAAAATATGGAATGGAATATTAAATTTCTAGGAGTTAGTTCAAAGTTAAATGTAATTTGAAGTAAAGAATTTTGCTTTAAAATATGAAATGATATTTATTGTTAAGTAATGAATCAACCATAAAGTTTATTAACTCAATATGTTTCGACTCAAAAACACAGAAATAGATTGGACAAACAAAAATAGTCAGATATGTTATCATTTACACAGGTGAGCTAACATATAATGATAATGATATACATCGTTACTAACAGGTCTACGAAACCGAGATACTAATAAATATGATATGAAAACAACCAACTCTGTTTTCGAAAAGATTTCAGTGAATTTTTTGACTTGTAGAACAAAAAACAAAATTGAATATTATAAGTAAGATATACACAATATTAAACAACCGATATAGATTAACGTGTTCCCAAGTATTGTCAGATTTTAAGTGACAACTATCCTTTATATATATATATATATATATATATATATATATATATATATATATATATATATATATATATATATATATATATATATATATATATTGAACGTAAAATCTCAATTTTAAATATACATTCATATGAGTTGTTACAAAAATGTATGTAAATGGAAATATATTTTCTACTGATTTAGAAAGCCTGTCATTGTTTTTCATTTGTTTATTACATAATGCTGAAAATTCAGCAACGAAATTCAAAGTGGTATGCAATATTAAAAAAGGGATTATTTTCTGCTACTAGTTTTCGATCGTTTTTTTTTTTTAATATTTAAGATTTTCCTGAGCCTGCCAGGTACATTATATGAACTTTTACTACAAAGTGTAACTACAACAATAAGTTTCAAAATCGAAATTAAAATTACACGCGCAAAACTAATTTGTTTGAATAATCCCTATTCCCCTCTGCTATCCCATATTGACATAGTTTTTAAAAATCTTTTAAACTCTCATAAATATGTATAACAATTGGCTACATAAAGTTCAAACGTTAATTTTACTCTTCAGTAATCCAAGAATGTATGCACTAAAGCCTGCGGTATTATTCGGTTTCATAATGTTTCTGTTCCTTTCCAGATTCAGAAACAGAGAAAGAATCCTTTATTTTAATACTTTCAGATTCCCGTATGACCAGTGCACCTAGGTCTGGAGATGTCAAAAATTCCTGCTCTGCGGCTTCCTTTGTAGCGGGCGGCGGGCGGTCAAAGGGTCTCGCATTCTGATCTTTTTTTTTATTCTTGAGAATTCACACCACTGCCTTCTGAAGTCACCGCCAACAGGCGAGAAGACAAGAGGGCGGATCACCCCCCCTTTTTGTGTCGGCCAAGAGTTATGAGGTGGGCAGTCAGCACCGGGTGGCAAAATTTGACAAAAGAAAAATGACTCGCATGGTGTTACGGTGTTACCAGGGGAACAATCAAAAGAATGTTACAGGGAAAGTTGTGTTTCGGGCCAATTATGGTACAAACCCAGTCAGGTACTACTGAACGCTGTTCAGCTACGAACAGGAAGTTTTCAAAATTGCTTTACTCAGTTTCGAACTCGAAGAGGTAACTGTGACGTTACTTGCACTTAATTCATTGATAACTTATTTATCTATTTATTGGATAAATGATTAGATCTGTGCGATTTGTATGATTACTCGACATGCACTTAAAAGCATTAATTTACAATGTACCAAGAGATAATCAACTATTTTAAAGCTTTTTATGGATTTCATTTTTAACTTTAACTGGATTTTATTTTTTATGAAATCTTAAGTAACTGTAACAACACTCGTTTTAAATTATGAATCAATTTGTAATTCAACTTTACTTTATTTTTGAAAGTAACAGAGATATCGGATTTTTTTTGTAACAGCAGTTAGATTATTCTGTAGCAACTTAGTATTCCTTGCGTAATATTACAAATTGTATGATTACTTGACATTTATTTAAAAGCATTAATTTTTAATGTACCAAGAGATAATCAACTATTTTAAAGCTTTTTATGGATCTCATTTTTAACTTTAACTGGATATTATTTTTTATGAAATCTTAAGTAACTGTAACAACACTCGTTTTAAATTATGAATCAATTTGTAATTCAACTTTACTTTATTTTTGAAAGTAACAGAGATATCGGATTTTTTTGTAACAGCAGTTAGATTATTCTGTAGCAACTTAGTATTCCTTGCGTAATATTACAAATTGTATGATTACTTGACATTTATTTAAAAGCATTAATTTTTAATGTACCAAGAGATAATCAACTATTTTAAAGCTTTTTATAGATTTCATTTTTAACTTTAACTGGATTTTATTTTTTATGAAATCTTAAGTAACTGTAACAACACTCGTTTTAAATTATGAATCAATTTGTAATTCAACTTTACTTTATTTTTGAAAGTAACAGAGATATCGGATTTTTTTGTAACAGCAGTTAGATTATTCAGTAACAACTTAGTATTCCTTGCGTAATATTACAAACATTGAATGCTAAGCTACTTCCTTAAAACAAACTTTGCATAAATATTAAGCATTAATTGCCTCTATAACTCATTCCTTCTGCAAAACTCACTATTGAGACACTGGATTCTTTGGTTCAGTTTTATGTTTCAGAGAAGTGTAGTGGAGTAGATTTTCTCAGTATGGTGCAAGTCTTCGAAATGTCGATCCTAAATATCAGAAACTGAAATTAAGGGGTCTTAGCCCTTTAGGCAGAGACGTGTGATAAGTGTGACTAATTGCATGCACTAATATCAGTAGTCGAAGATAACTGTGACGTTACTTGCACTTAATTCATTGATAATTATTTCTATTTATTGGATAAATGATTAGATCTGTGCGATTTTGTATGATTACTCGACTGTACTTTCAGCTAATTTTTAATGTACCAAGAGATAATCAACTATTTTAAAGCTTTTTATGGATCTCATTTTTAACTTTAACTGGATATTATTTTTTATGAAATCTTAAGTAACTGTAACAACACTCGTTTTAAATTATGAATCAAATTGTAATTCAACTTTACTTTATTTTTGAAAGTAACAGAGATATCGGATTTTTTTGTAACAGCAGTTAGATTATTCAGTAACAACTTAGTATTCCTTGCGTAATATTACAAACATTGAATGCTAAGCTACTTCCTTAAAACAAACTTTGCATAAATATTAAGCATTAATTGCCTCTATAACTCATTCCTTCTGCAAAACTCACTATTGAGATACTGGATTCTTTGGTTCAGTTTTATGTTTCAGAGAAGTGCAGTGGAGTAGATTTTCTCAGTATGGTGCAAGTCTTCGAAATGCCGATCCTAAATATCAGAAACTGAAATTAAGGGGTCTTAGCCCTTTAGGCAGAGACGTGTGATACGTGTGACTAATTGCATGCACTAATATCAGTATAACATAGATTAACACAGAAAATTATTGCTTAAAGGTATTTCATTATTGAGTAGTTGATATTGTATTTTGATTTTGCTGTTTATACAGCTCGTGACTTTATCAGGCGGCTAGTTTACGGAGTCACCTGATAGAGTCACCTTCCTGTATCTTAGAGCTGTTTTAAACATTATGGGTGTATCTATAACTACATTTGAATTTTTCTACAGAGAGTCTGGGGAAAAGGTTCTGATTAAACAACCATTATAATTCTAAAATCCACGTTAGTTTAGTGCCTACATTTTCATCTGAGGTTATATCCCAAATTTAAAACTTTTTATAAGCATGCAAGCTTATTTTTATTTATGTTTTGCTATGTCATTGAAAATTTTAAACAAATGACTTTAAATAGATTTGCATTTCATGCTATCATATACCCATATCCTACAATTTCACTCTGTCTATGGTTCTAAAGAAGATTTGCGTCCGAGGGGTTAATCGTATAACTAATTTGATAACACTACTATATTATTCTGCTTCAGCGAGTTAATAAATCCATGATAAAATAATTTGTCTGTAATTTTAGTGAAAATTCTAGCTTTTAAAAACTAATACCTTGTGTCATCGACTACCATTGATCGAAAGAAGATTGAAACTCAGAAACATTTTCCGGATTTCAATCACTAAGAGATGAAATTTCCTGCTCGGGATTTTTTGGCTAGGAGATAATTAATCTGCTGAATGCATTGGTATTCTCCGTTTGTATGTTGAATAATCCTCGAAGTCCCTCCCAAAATGCATTGACATCTTATTGCTGGCTCTACTATACTTCTGTATTGAGGTTTTCTCCGGGCTAAAGGAGGGCCTACAAAGTTAAAAACAGGTGGTCATGATTCAGCGATAGATCAGTGTGTAGGGATCCCACCCCAATAATTACATCAAAATAGGAGAGGCTGATCGATGATATATGCTACTGAATGCATGCCACAGTTTAAAACTCAATCCATGGGGAATGACTGGAACATTCGCAAATTTATCGTTTTATAGAAATCTGTTACAGTTTGGAAAATTCTATAGTCTTTCAACAAAAGGTAACCCGATACGCTGCAGATTTTTCGAGACGTGCCAAGAAAATTTAATGTGTGGTCTTTTGCATAATAACTTAATCAGGGATAGTGGATTGAATATTCGATTATTCCACTTCTACAACCACGCAACTGAGATCAACCCTATAATCATTAATTGCATCGTAGGCAAATAGATATTCAAAACCGACCGCGGAAGACATAACTTCCATTTGCATATATCCTGGAGAAGAACAGCTTTCGCGTTTACCTTCAGACTCGGAGTCACGTGCCACAACAGCCAATTATTACGACGATTTGCGAATGTCTCAGACGGACGGATTATTGAAATTTTGCATGATGTGTGGTTGGAATGAGTATTGCAGTGTTTGGGCAAAGAATCGTATCACTGGGTGACAATGAATCATGGCGTCTCTATTTTTCTAATTTGGAATTTGGATAATTTGTGCATATTCTATACTGAAGGATCATTGAAATTTTGGATATGTGTGGTTGAAACAGTTACTGCGGTATTTGGCACAGAATCGTATCACTGGGTGACAAAAAAATAATGGCATCTCTATTTTTATAATTTGGATTTTGGATTCTAAATTTAATTCTAATTTTGGGCTGGCAAGCCATAACAGACAAATATTACGACGATTTGCACAGATTCCAGACTTACGAATTATTGAAATTTTGGATTATATGTGGTTGGAATGTGTTTTGAAGTATTTGGCACCGAATCAAATTAATGACGATAAACCATGGAGTGTCTACTTTTCTAATTTGGATTTCAGATTCTAATCGTGGATTTAGGAATCATAACAGTGAATTATTACTCCGATTTGTGCCTACTTGACGCACTCGATTTGAGCATACGGACTGATTGAAATTTTGGATAATGGGTGGCTGGAACGGTTACTGCGGTATTTGGCACAGAATCATATCACCGAATGACATTAAATCATGGTATCTCTATTTTTCTAATTTTAGGCATTTATATAATTGTTTTAAAGTTGAATTAACTTTTTATTCTATTTTCCGAGATAATGTCAATCGATTCAAAATCAAAATGAAAATTACTGCACATTAATATTTATTTCTTAATTTGCCATTGGAAAAGTAGGGCTTGGGTTATAATTCATTAAAATGCATACTTCTCCTCTATAAGGTATTTCCTCTGGATGCATATCTTTTTGTATGTGAGCTTTTATATATATGCATTTATAAGTATAACCCGCAAACATAGTTTGGAATGAAAATTGTGATTACAATGGCATTGGTGAACAGTAATTTTTTTGTTATTTCTTTTAATAAGATAAAATCCATGAACATTTAATCGAAAATGAAATATTTCTTTTTTACAACATTTTAATGGATGTAAGGAACAATGAGATTAAGTACACAGTATTTAGCTCACATTTTTTTTTTCAACCGCCAATCCATTTATAAAATTTGATTTGATCCATCAATTTCAAATGACGGACATGGATAATACACTATGATATCAAAAGTCCATCACATGCTAAACAACTTAAGTAACCAATTCGATGTAATTTTCTGCGACTCTTGCGGCAGATTAGATTCTTGCTACCTGAAACAACCAATTTATTTGCGAGGTAAATTGAAAAGCGGAGAGAAAATATATTCACCTCTCACTTCCGAAACATTAATCTGTAGCTCCAAAATGGTTGTCATTTGGACAGTCCCTGCAGCGAGACCGCTAATTAGTGTTTATTATAAATCCAATTGTGGGGACACACAAATGAACTATTCAGCAGTCATTATTACCTCAGAGTCGCCACCACTCCCTTGTGCTTGCAATTACGGATACAGGACTCTGACACATTTGTGTTTAATGGCTGACTGGTGTACAGCGGTCTCGCTCACAAAGAAGCAATGAAACGGCTATTAACAGGCGAGTTCGTTGTTTAAAAGTGTGAGAAAATATTCTAATACTCCTGTTACTCAACCCAGATATTTTTTAAGCAATATTTCTTGAATATAACAACAGGAAAAATCTTAAATAACATACAACTTCATCCTTTTATATTTAGTTTTAAAATCATTAAATAAATAAGAAGGAATACAATCACTCAAAGTGAAATTCATACACCGAGCTATTTCTGTTAGATTGAAGATTTTAAAAGGGAAAATTTTGATGTATTTTTTACTTAAATAATATATAAAACTATTAATTAATATTTTTAAATACAGTACGTTAACTTTACATAATATATAAACAACGTAGTCCATATTTAGATGCTGAATGTTCATCACCCTTAGGCAATTCTTCAACTTTCACTTCATAAATTTAAAATTGAAATATATATTTGTTTTGTTGATGCACATGGGTCATTTAAAAATACCCACAAAAAGATTAAAAAATTTCAAAATTAAGACATTCATTATTTCATTCTTTTCGATACATCTTTTGAGAAACTTAATTGTTAAGGAAACAATGATAATCGAACTCAACTTTATAAACAGACTCTAAACTTTGAAAGTAAATTGACGTTTCCTGACAAGAGTATTGAATGTGTCAAGACCAGTGGCGTAGCGAAGGTGCGTAAAGATTGCTGTACTAATGTGGAGATATTGGTTGAGGGTGAGAACCCCCTTTAGGAAATTTCTCGCTACGGTCAAGAGTGTGGTCAACATGACTATATTTCTAAAAAAAAATAAAAGTGTTTGTTTCTCCAAAAGTGATACAATTTATAACTAAATTTGTTCTCTGACTGCACTATATTTGAGAAAAAAATGTACACACTATTCATTGAAAAAAGAAATAGTTGTCATAAAATTAGAAAAAAAGGAAAGACTTCCATAAAAATGATAAAGATGGGGAAAAGGGATGCCCGTCCCCCCTAGATTGAGTTTATGTGCTGTAGCCTAGAACTGGGCCTGTTTAGATGAATGTGGAAAAAAACAGAGTCAAAGTATTCTGTACAAAATTTTTAATTTTAGAAAACATAAAAAGATAATGCTTTCAGTTTAGTACTTTGATATCATCTATGACTCTGAATTTTTCGCATTTAATATCTCATTAAACAGAAAAAAGTATAATGCACGAAGTTAACTTTGATTGACTGTATCTTACTGAGAAATCTTTTCTCAGTAAGATACAGTCCATTTAATTTCGTCCTCATTATAAACGAATGTTTTCTGTTTGAAACCTTACTCTTCATCAATAACTTTATAATCCTTCATAATAAACTCTCATGTAAAATATGAAGTTAAAGACGAAGTAAGCTCAGAAGCTCTTCTTGGGGAATCATGATCTTTATAGTACTTCATTTTTCCTTATAAACATATAATTATTACTATTATTATTGTAATGTAATGTAAGGAATTTATAAAAAACCATCATTATTAGGAAAACAAATGCGTAAAACTAAATTATTTTAGGATGTATTATACTTGTTTAATTATTTTATAAAACTGTCAAAAAAAACTCCTGCATTTCGAATTAAAATAAATGTAGTTACTGAAAGCATTCTGTTTTTTTTTTTTTTTTTTTTTTTTTTTTTTTTTTTTTTTTTTTTTTTTTTAACAGAAATTTCTTTCAAAAATAAGAAAAATATTGAATTTAGAAATTGATAATTTATTTAATTTTATGCAATAAAAATTGCATTATTAGCAGTACTTATTACTATTTTAGTTTAAAATCTTTATGAATATTAAAGATGCACTTGGTGCGGTTATTTTCTTTTGTCCCCCATATAAAGTTCAAACTGAACTTTTATTTTTATTATTTATTTATTTATTTATTTATTTTTCTCTGGCAATACTATTTCTAACCTCCGAACTTATTTTGTGCTTTAAGTTGTGACACCCAAAAAAGTAGGCCGTATTCAATACGAGTCACCTAGGAATTCAAAATCTCCCCACTTCCCCAAAAAAGGACGTATAATATAGAGCTCCCCCTCCTTGTTTTTCACCTGAGACGAGATCCATGTACTTCTCAGTCGTGAAAAATGTCTCTCGTTCGCCTGAACGGGTAACCTCTTATGATACCCGATAACCCGCCGCCTACTTGACGGCTGTAAGGCGTTAATAATGCCATGTTTGAGAAACACTTCAATCTTAATCATCCACAGATGGGGAGTATTTTGTATCTAACTCCATACTTCTCTCCCACTCGTCGTCTTCCAGCGAGAGGACATCCAGACCCACAGATTTATCCTGTATGATTTCGGGTGTACTGAGAGATGTGTGCCTTCCAGGACTCAAACCCGGCTTCTCAAATAAGGCTTTTTATAAGGCTCCTAATTTAACCCTTTCAGACCTGATTTTCGCTAATCGATCTGAAAAATATGCCTGCAACTAGGCTATTGTAAATAGATCTAAGGAAAAATAAATAAATAAATCCTGATTACAAGCTTTTCAAGAAAAACAGCTTTTTCTTTTTGTGTACAAGTGTACACATCCGTCCAACGTAATGAAAATATTATATGTGAAATTTTTATATTATATGTGTACAATTGTGTACACCAGGTCTGAAAGGGTTAAGCAATAAAAAATTAGCTAAAAATTTTTCGATACATTCATATCTTCCGTGGCACTTCATATACACATAGGCCTTATATGCCTACATGGTCCTAGAGGATAATTTAGAAAATTTCCAAATAAAAAGGAGATACAAGATAGCGGAGACAGATTTTGCTAGAGATATTTTCCCACAGATGTTTACCCAGGTGTTTCGTGTCTTGTACATAAGACTACATGCTAGCTGACCCTTCAGTTTGTTCTTATGATGAAGTGGGAACCCGTCCTTCAAAGTTATCTTAATAAAGGTCTTTAGCTGAAACGGTATCATTTTTATGGCCATAACTGCAACCCCCCATCGAGAAGTCAGTCTCATTACATATATATATATATATATATATATATATATATATATATATATATATATATATATATATATATATATATATATATATATATATGTATGTATGTATAAACAATATGTTTGATTTTTGTTTCGTTACTACTAAAAATTTTATAAAATACCATTTAAGAAAGCAAAAAATATATTGAAAAAAATATATAATTTACCATTTAAATGCACTGTCTGTTTTGTTTAGTTTTTCCAAACACATCCTGCCCTTTACACACATACATCATCATCAAGTCATTTAAGCATCTTATGGAGATCCTTGAATTTACACTTATCTTTCTCCTTTTTCCAAGTAAGCGATGGAAAGTTATGTAATTATAAATATTTAATAATGGCTTTTACTATGAGAACAATAGTAGTCACTGTTTTTTAAGTAAGTATCCTGCTGGTCCAAGCCTAGTTAACTCGGAAGATTTTACGGGACCTATTAAGAATGTATTTGGTTCCGGGGGAAGACACTGTACTTATAGAAGCATATAGAAGTGTGTGTTGTTTTATTTTTTACTGTTAATAAATCAACAAAAGAATAGTTAAACATTTAAATCTGCATAAATAGTTATAACAATAATAATTAGTAAAACAATTTAAAAATATATTCACAATAGTCAGTGTGATATTTATTTCAGTTATAAGTTTCGTGAATCACTCCTTGGACCACAAAATTACATATAAACAGACCGTCGCTTAGCCACCCCTCATATCCCTGATTTAAAATACGAATGCAAACGCATAGAAAATCCACTAACAATTCAAATTTTAGTGTGATGCTTCGTAAACTTCCTACTTTGACATTCTATATTTCATTATTGGAAGGAGTTTATAAGTATTAATCTTGAACTGGCATAATATTATTTTATAATATTTCATGATATCCCAAATTTCGGTAAATATTTCCGTTTTCAGAAGTGAAGAAAAAGTCCACAGCCATTTAACCCATCTGCATCATAAGCGTATATACGTACATAATTGTCATGCTTTTAATCACAAATATGCACACACAACCAATTTTTTAGGCAGTTTTTGGCATTTCCAACAAGAGCAATTATTACATTAGATATAGGTATTTTAAACACGCTTATTTTTAAGCAATAAAAATATTTTTTTCCTACAAGGAGCCTTTTTTCCGTTTTTTAGTATGATGCAAATTGGTTAAAGTACTCTAGTTTTTTTCCGTTCTTTTAAACACTCCAGAAAAGTATGATGAATGTAGATGAAGGGTGATTAAAAAATTCAATTATTATTTTATTTACAGCATTTAATTTCTTTCGGTTGAAAAATTCTTAATTTTATAGCTGTTTTATTCCCATATGGCATATATGATGAAGAAAAAAATCCAGCTATGTATTAATTCATCGTTTATCTCCTGAAATAAATTCACTACTTAAGCTACAAACTGCAAAAGAAAATCAAGTTTTATACTTCTAGTAACAATAATAAAAATATAAGCTGACTATTAAAGTATTTTTTTATTCGTGAATTCTACTCGCAACAGTAAACACGCTATAAATAAAGAAGTTTTAGAATCTAAGCTGTTATTACTATTTTTTTAAAGAGATGATACTACTGCATTAAGCTATACATAATAAGCTGCCGTTTGCTTTAATACATTTTCAATGGATTCATGGTAATCAAATATGCGTTTAATTAACTTTCCCACCATCTGGAGATAAAGACATTAACCTCGTGTTCTAGGTTAGTATTTAGTTTTACTGTCGTATACTATCATTACAAAGCAATTTTGCTGTCATTTAACATCTTACATTTATATTTGTCGCACAGAAGGAAAAAGAGAAAATTAGATGTTACTTTTCTCAGGTAGTCTTTATAGTACAGTAGTGGAATTTTTTTACATAATCTGAAATAGTAGGGATTGTTCGATCTTTTATCGATATAGACATATCATTTGGAAGCCAGATGTAGAATAGTGAGACCAACCCTCTACGGAATCAACGGAGCCGTACATCTTCCAGGTATTTAATTATGATTATAAGGGAGAAAGTAGCAGGTGGCAGAATTTTGAGAACTAAAATGAAAAATCGATGGAATTTAGAAAAAAAACCGTGACATTATATACGAATACTGATGCGGTATTCTGATGAAATTTCGTAACATTCCATGGGAATAACTGTAAATTAATTATAGTTTGGCTGCTATTTTTAAGCCACCTAAGTTGACTAGACTAGAGTACCATGTACTGTTTAAATTGGTACCAAACACGTATACCAGGAAAGGGATTTGAACCATCGTATCCGGTACGCTATCAATTCGCCTATCATAGGACTCAATTTACTTCGGAATTAAAATGTTAAAAAATTTCTGAAAACGGGGATTTTTGAAAAGCATAGTACCTCTATGAGATAGTGGGCAAAAGCCGGCCCCCGCAGGTCAGATCCGGCCCTTTTGCTTACTTTATCCGGCCCGTTGAAAAATCCTGCATGCAATTTTTTTAATCTTTTATATGCGATTTTGTTGAAATCAACAGTATTTGCATGCGTGGTGTACAGATAAATAATGGAAAATATATAAATAATAGAGAGTATTATAATTTGAACAGCTGTAACCATATCCCTACTTTAAAGTATGCAACATACATACTCTCATAAAGCGTGTGGTCGGCATACTACTCTCCTCTCACTCTTCGAGGAACGACAGACAACAGCACGCGTACTGTTTATTTTGATTTAGCACTAGTCGCATACTCGTCATTTCTTTTGAGACTAATGTTTGTTATGTTGCAAATATAATTTTCTTTTTATAATTCTATTTACTATTATATTTACAAAATGTAATATAAATATAAAAATGTAATAACTATGATCAAAATAAAATAATTTGTATCGTTAAGATATAAATAAATATCAAAATAAAATCTTTCATTAACTGATTTATTTAATGACCATTAATAAAATGGATCATATTTATTTAAAAATTACGTGAAATATTTTAGTGGGCACAAATTTTTCGCATATACACCTAAGTAAGACAATTTATTATTACTATTATCTTTTATTTACTGTCAAATTTCTCTGTCCAAATGCTTTAAAAGGATACGTATAGGGTTTTGGTCAAAAAAATTTCTTAAGCAGGGAGAAAATTCCCCCCGAAAACATTCGCGTGTGCCCAGCGTACGCGGTATAGTCCTCCAGCCCGGGAGACATTTTGAAAATTTCATTTTGGCCTGCGCTTAAAAGTATTTGCCCACCCCTGCTCTATGAGATATCACTTTTTGTATAGTTTAATCCAGTGGACTTTAAATTGGGTTCCGCCAAACCCTAGGGTAAAGAGAGTGAGTTTTAAAAATTTTAAAAATAAATAAATAAAGATACAGCATAGACTGTAGTTATATATAAAACCTTAAGTTATATAGAATTATATTTCTCTCTTTGCAACAAAATTTTGCGTCGGCAGCCAAATTTTTGTGTTGGTTGTACTGATAACAGAAGTCATAATCACCGCCATTTCTATATTTATTTATTTATTTATATGAACAATTACTTTTCACTTGTGTAGCACAAAGAACGATATAATGGAACATGTTCAATATAAAATATGAATTACGACTGCGGATGACATGAATAGAACTAGATTAAGATTTTGGAAAAAAAAATGCAAACACATCGCAGGAACTAGATAATATGGTATTAAAATGGGTGACAACAGTAGCACGAGCTATGTCATTATTTAGAAAAACAAAATAATGGTATGTAAATTTTAAAGTCAAATTCACCAATTTTTTTATTCATTACTACTACTAGAATCTGTATAATGTAAATAACATCTAACTTGAGAATTATCTTTTGAGAAAAGTGTTTGATAAACAGACGAAAAGGTAAACAAAAAATATTACTTACCTACAAATACATATGTATCTAAAGAACCAAAATTCATTTAACTCTTTGAGGGGCACCCACAGAAACTCTTTGGTTTTCAATGAAATTAGTTTATAAATGTTATCTACGAACCTTTTTAAATATGAAGTATATGAAAAATAAATTATATTACTTGCGGAATAAGCAAGGAATAATTTGATTGCGTAATCACCTCCCTTGGAATAAAATGAAAATGACACATTTTTTAATAATATTGGAAAAATAACTAATAAATTTTAATTAAATGGGTGTATAAATCAAATAGATAAGAAATTTGTATGTGAAGTTTAAATAGGTACTTTTATTTTAAAGTCCTAACTTTGAAAAATCCAATTTTTGCTTTTAGGATTGAGTTTTGATAGAGCTTGATTCTAAAAGAAGATTTTGACAGGAATAATTATAAAAAGTGAAAAAATTAAGTGTCGGTAGTTTGATGAAAAATTGAAAATCAAAAACTTTTTTTTCTATATAAATCAGAGAAAAAATTTTAAGAGTGGTATATTATATATACCAGTGCTCTTCAAAGGGTTAATGTGGGTTGCAGATAGAATAGAAAGAGATCAAATTATTAATCCTTTTGAAGTTTTTAATTCAAAAATCGTTGCTAATGTTGGTGTACTGAATCCAAATACTTCTGGTTTGTGCAAGTAATCAAGCAAAACCGGGTTGATGTTGTACTGAGAAATAGTGGAAATATCACAAAACAACCAAATAAAAATCAGAAAAAGAAGATGGAAAACATAGATAGAATAAAGCAAACATTGCAAAATAACGAAATTTCAAGATATAAATTTATAAAAGCTATTTATTATTGTAGTTCCACGAAATAAAACCCATAGATTCATGAAAAATAACACAATTGTATATAATACTGTAAGATGAGGGGGGGGGGATCTGCTTAAAAAGATACGTTAGGATTTGGACAGTATCTTAGGCTTCGGAGAATCCTAAGCCTGAAAAAGTGAAGAAAATAATGCAAATTTATTGTCTTCCTCGATCCCTTTCACGACTGCAACTAGCCTGAGGATCAGCAATGTTCAGCGGTGCAACTCGCCAGTGAATTAGATGTTTTAATAGGTGCACTCCTTTCCCCACCCATTCGATGCAACTAACCCACTGCCCTATAATATAGCTCTCTTAAAACAATCAATAACAATAGAATTATCAGGCTTTTGTTTTAAGATTGGGTACCAACCATATTAAATTCCTCTACCTCTATGTTAACCTACAATGAAAATTGTTTTCCTCCTTTTTCTACTATTCTAGTTCAATGAAAAATTCCTATAAAATAACTTTTACCTCATGATAGAGTGTAAAATTTCCCAGTGTAATGCATGAGCACATTTTTAAAAAGAGGTAGAAAAATATATTTAATTTTAAATTCGTTGTGAAAAAATTTCATATAGTTACTTTTTTTGAAAGCAACTTTGATACATTAGCAACATAAATTTATAAAGAATATTACATTATCCTGGAGAATTTTCCATTCTATTACGTCCTAAATTTTCTTTAAATAAACTTTTAAATACAAACCATTCAGAAGAACAGTTCTTCCCATAGGCATATACAAAACTAGAGGACTGCAATATAGCTGGTAACCTCCCCCCCCCCACACACACTCTACTTAAATACAGAAAAGGAAAATATTTTCAAAGATATTATTTAATCTTCTTCATTGCATTAATAAATCAGGAATAAGAGTGCCATTGGCCTAGGCTGTAATTGTAGTACAGAATATAGACATTACTGTAAAACATTTACATCAACTGCGTTTAATTTTCTTATGACTCTGAAATAAATCAGACTGACGCTGTTAAGGCTTTACAAGAACCCAGTCCATTTTCTTCATAATTATGATCTTAAAGAATTTCACTCTTTTGGTTTCATTATTTGCCATTCTGTTACAGTTTTATATTTGTATAGGTTGTGTATTGATGACGATGCCATTCCATGTGTAACGATATAAAATATTAGGAATATATTAGGATTTTAGAAAATGTGTAATGAAATCCTGAAAATAAAAATTTTATCACTTTTTAACTATCATTTTTGTTAAAATTACGGTCTATTGAAAAAAAAAATTTTTTTTTGGCTATACATGGGATAGAAAAGAAATGAGGAGAGGGGAAAATGTAGGTACCACCTAGGTTCTCAGCTAAAAAATATATAATGCTAAAAAATAACGTGAATTCAATTCGAAACATTTCTAATAGGGATAATTCAACGATAACTCGCTGACAGGTACACGAATCAACTATTCACCTATGAAATATATAAATGTGTAATTAGCATGAGTAATATTATGCAAGTAGTTACACGTGTACAGAGGAGTAAAATCATCACGATTGTAATCTGTATGACGAGCACCCATCGTTCTCTTTTTCTTGCATATTCGTTTCCATGTAATATCAGCTAACGCTGTATCATGCCCAAAAGCGAAAATGTTGTAAAAGCCCTCTTTTGAATGTTCAAGCCATACAAAATATAACAATGGGGCAAAACGGCTATCGGGATCGAGCTCTTAACCAATTAGATGTTAGAATTTAGTCAAGAGGGAGACGCTATCATACACAGGCCTTCAGTTACATACATAGTTATAAAATTAATGCTCACTTAAACAATACAGATAGACAAATGGTGTTTGTCATGAATGTAAATTAGAAGATTAGAAAGCTAATTTTGTCAGAAGATAGAAGGTTGTGTTTTGGGTATAGAAGTTCCAAAATTTATTATAGAATGCAGTTTTATTTAAAGTAGATTAATTGGGTTGAAATATTATATGTGTGCCGACAACAAAGGAAAGGATAGCAAATATAATAATCTAGTCCAAGAGCTTTGATAAAAGGACGGCTATCTTCCTACGTAATATAGTGTAAGATATTCTCAGATTTACAAATCAGAGGTCAAATTCCGGGTTCGGTTAAGTAAAACAAATGTGAAAGGATTTCTGACCCCTCCACCCCACCTCGCAAACCGCGCGCCGTACGTCAGTTCACGCGCCGTATAAATTCGCCACACACTGCGTCGCCGTCCGCACCCAGGGTGGCACATCTCTTACCTTTCCCGAGGTTTCTTTTTTTTTTTATTCTTTATTGTTTTTCCTTCCCTTTCCCCGCTGCAGTGACAAACCCGAGCTATTTAGAATCGCGCGCACATATCTATTTCTTATTCCCTCAGAACGAGAAACAACTCGAATTCGAATCTTTCCTTCCCCCCTCTCGCCTCCCTCTCCTTCCGAACACAAGAACACACGCGGTGTGTAAATGCGGCCTGTCATTAGAGCGGACGCCGCCACGCAATTTGCGGGCCCGGGTCCCCGCCCCGCTTGTTCTTGGCACACAGGTAGCAAATGAATTTATTATGGAATTATTCGTAATTATCGTTTGCACTCGAGGTGTGGTACGACTCTTCGGCTTCGATGTTGGTCGCGTTCGTTTCTTTTCGCCTAATGGTGTTTAGGATTTTTACCCCTGCATTTAGAGACGGGTATTAGCTGATTTCGCTATTAAGAACTTCTCTGGGTTGCGCGCGCGGGAAACAATGCACAATGGACGCTCATTTCGTTTCTTTTCTCTCCCTTCCTCTCCCCCGAAATCTTCGTCCCTAATTTAAATTTTCCCACCGGGGTCGGAAATAACTTGACCGGTTTATTGCGGCCGTGGCGACACCCCCCTCCCGTAGGCGGAATTCGGAATACATATATATACCGGTATTGCTTACATCATCTAATAATGGAAAGAAGGGCTTCTCTTAAGGCATATAATTGCCACGTCTGACATATTGTAGCGTATATTTTGCCTTACCCAGAGTAATAATTACCTACGGTATCTTAATTCAACTAATTCCGATGGATGAAATGCATAATACTCAATTAAGTGACGGTAAGAAAAAAAATTGGAGAAAGGTTACGAAAATTTTGGCTTTGCTTCAATCTGTCGCTCCACTCATTTACAGAGATCTGTCTAGAGGATACTATGTTGATCCCGAAGTCGAATTGAATTAAAACTGCCAAGCAAACATTTTAACAGGTAAACAAAGCTAAAGTAGAAGCTAGTAAACACGGTGTAGTTGGCTGGAAGCCATCGAAAGAAATACAGATCTTTATATTCAAATTGGACAATTAGATTTTGTATTTGCTATAGAAGTGCATGCAAAAAATCATGGATAAAAAGGGTAAAAAAGTCAGAATATATATATATATATATATATATAATATATATATATATATATATATATATATATACCGGTATTGTTTATATCATCTTATAATGGAAAGGAGTGCTTCTCTTAAGTTATATAATTGCTCTCTCTAAGATATTGTAGCATATATTTCTTATTAACCAGAGTAATAATTACATACGCTGGCTTAATTATGTTAATTCCAATGGATGAAATGTATAATACTCAATTAAGCGATGGCAAGTAAAAAAAATGGAGAAATGTTATAAAAATATAGTTCTGCTTTATCCTGCCGGTCCATTCATCTGGACTCAGAGCTGTCTAGCGCAGCGGTCAAGAAACTTTAACACTTCAAAGACCTCTACATATATTATTTTTACTTGGCAAACTACTAATTATATGAATTTAAAATAAAAAAGTGCCATAAATATATTAATTAAATAATAACCAGAAACTTTTATTTTATCAATACAAAATGAACAAATTAAAAGCTTTTTTTTTCAAAAGCAGCTAGCATTACAGGTACATATACTTTTATGTCAACACATGGTTGAATAGCTGTTACCCATTTTCACCACCAAGGGGGCAAGTGTAGCTTAAAGAATGGTACGGACGCGAGTAATTTAACCCCCGCTGGGTCCTCTATTTAGAAGCAGGGACCCAGCAGAAGACCCCCCAGGCTTGGTCTGCCACTCTTACAGGTATCGTTTGAGAACTTGGAGGATATTGTGCCCTAGAACATATTTTACGTGCTCCTCCAGTCACATTTAACGATCACGACGGATCGTAGGCCGGCTTCGAGCCCCGAACTCGCAATCTATCAGCTACGGTATCGCTGCTTTTGCTAACTAGTTAACATATTAAAAATAAAAATTTATATTGTAAATGAAAAAAAAACTTTACTTATGCCTTACACATTTTTAGTGTGATATAGGTTCCTGCTTATCGTATGTGAAGTTTTGGCTCCAACGGCGTCGCTGTAAGACGGTGAACTGCGTTTATTTCAAGCCAACACAAATATCGAGTTTTAATTACTGGGACAGATGAAAACGTTTGAAGAATGAAAGGAGTGATGACGAAACAAATGAAGATACTTTAGGGGACGGTGGACTCCGTTTTAAAAAAAACCCTAAAGAATTTTTTAAAAGAAAAACATAAACGTAAGTGTATACTAAAATGAAAAATGATAATAGGATTCTAGTAAGCGAAGCTTCCTTATCTTCTTCCTCACCCCATTCGGAAAATCCCATGATTTTCACGAACATCGGAATTCTCACTATCGGAAGTGCTAAGACACCTCACCTCTCACATTACGTCACAAATGAGAGTCA
This sequence comes from Pardosa pseudoannulata, assembly GCA_032207245.1. NCBI lineage: Eukaryota > Metazoa > Arthropoda > Arachnida > Araneae > Lycosidae > Pardosa > Pardosa pseudoannulata. The sequence continues at coordinate 99,820,145 of CM063498.1, read as the reverse complement.
TTTTAAGTAGGAAATATCATGGGTACAATATAGTTATTTAAACATCAGATACTGATTATTAATAAAATGGAATCGCTTTATTGAGTGAGAATGTAAGTAGCCTTCTCTCTCTCCCTCTATTTTTTTTTCTACCCGAAAATACTCACCTTGGCACAACATACTCATCGCCTCACTTTTTTTTAATGCTCCTTCTCAATATCATTCTGAAAATGAATGATTTCCTGAGTAGCTGACTTTAAGTTTATAACCTACCTTTGATGTGGCGGATCCGTTGAAAAATTCTACAAACATATGTTTCGGAACGTTCTCGAACGGGTAGGTCATACCCTGCAAGCATTTCTGTTCCATTTCAAGAGTAAGGTAGAACGTTTTTAAAATATGTTTTATGGTGTGTTATCGCAGTTATGATGGGAAAATAGAATATTTTAAAAATTTATAGAATACTGTTTCTTAAGGTAAGGATATTTTCAAAAAAGAAGATGAAGAGGAAACTTATTTCAGTTATGAATAATCAATTGAAATTAAAGCAGATAAAGACATGGAAGATACTGACTCATATGAAAATGATTATTTTTATAAAGGTACACTATGACGATATGGATCAAAGAAACATTCACTTCTAATGTTAGTATGTCTGGGAAAAACACTATTTCGAAAGTCCCACAAATATATGCGTTTCAAAAAGTGTTATTTCTCCTTTGAAAGCTTGAAATCTACTGCTGAAATGACACATAGTTTAGAAAAACACTAACATTTTAATAGACTTGATTAAAGATCTTTTATTAAGAGAGAGGGGATGCCAAATATGATAAGAAGTATGTAAACGATATGCTGAATGCCCAAATAGAAAGAATAGAAAAACTCGATTTGCTTGTGAAAAATGTGATAGAAATATATGTATAGAAAATATGGCATGGATTTGTAGAAAACATATAAATTTAATACAAATAGTACTTCTTAAAATTTTTATAAATGTATTTTGCTTTCGTTTCCACTTTCTGTCTTTTGTGTAATGTTTTTATGTAAGAAAATAGAAACGCTTTTAGGTATGAGGTATCCATCGCATTTAATACGTCCATTTTTCCTCTGGATTCTGATGCTGGGTTAATACCACTATAGTCCCCTTTATTAATCTGTTTAGTTTCCAACAGAGATGTGTCGGAAGTCGTGAATCATGATTCTTTATTATAATTCAGGCGCACTCAACTGGCACACTTACAGCTAGAAGTCCACGCTGGGGCACCCAATGTTAGTCCTTTTTATATTCTGGCTCATCTATCATTTTGCCAACACTTTACAGCGATGTCTTACAAATAGTACTCTTTATCTTTTTCAGCTGGAACCAGAGACATGGAACTTGATAAAGAAAGGATTCGATTAAGCTTCTATTGACCAAATCGTTTATTCTTTATTTGTAGGAGGAATAGTTGGGGAAGGATTAAGCTCCTTTCAAAGAAATTTGCCTTATGTTTAGTTTGAAATCTAAACCAGGTTTTCATAAAACCATTTCACATACCCTTCTCAATTTATAAAGAAGAAGAATGTTTAAACCAAATAAAATTTCTATGCAACATTAGTATTTAATTTTCTAAAATTCCGTGCCCAAAAGGCTTAATACTTAACTTTAAAATCCTTATTAAGATTACTAGCATATAGCCTGTCATATGACGGGATGAGTAAAATTTTTGATTTTCTAGAATTGTAAAGTACTCTATGAGGCAGGTAAAAAAACAGTTTGTTTTTTGACTGAAACAAAACAATAATCGATGATTAATTTAAAATTATCCCCTATGTAACTAATCTATTATTATTTTAGCCAAATTTAAAAGAAAATTATTTACGTAATATCTAAGTTCAGTGATAAAACGTATGAAAATAATGCAGACGATATTTAAGTAATTTAAAATAAGAAATGACTAAATGAGATGGTTAAAGGAATGACGTCATGATGCTAGAAAAAAATGTTACTTTTACCTATTTATTATGTGATAAATTGATAAATTCTCTGTTCTTAACCTGGGAAAATAGGGCTTGAAATAATGGCATTAAACGTTCGAAAAGGGAGGAAGGGGTGGATTTCGAACGTTTTAAACATTACAGTATTTTTTGCTGTGTACGAAGCATATTTATACCAACTTATTTTAGAATGAATCGGATCGATAGTTTAGGAGAAGATAAACTTTACTCGCTCTGAATTTTAGCTAACCCTTACTTATCAAGAATTTAATATGGATACCTCTATCCATTCCGAGTCCAACCGCTTCATAAATTCGAGGACAGACGGATAGATAACTTAAGCTATTGCTATGTAGGGGATTGACTGATAAAGGTTTATTTAATACGTAATAAGAAAATTCTAATGAAAATCAGTATAATTATAATATTAAATGTTTTTTAATAAAAATTAAAAATTTGTTTTAGTTTTTCACCTTATTCACTTAAAGTAAAAAAATTATTTTATTTGTTTATTTTTTGTGCTCTATATCTTGTGAAAGAGGGGAGGAGGCACAGTAAGAAGAATACGTCTAGTGCCCTGCAGCAGATTAATCCGGCCCTGCTCCTTACAAAGTCGTGTAAACAACTCTTTAAATTCTTTTTGCATACGATAGATTGATACATTATTATCGATGTAGTCTGAAGATCGTGCAAAATTGCATTTTGTTTATCGTTAAAAAAATGTCTTGATTTGCCTCTTTGTTTTGCTTAAATATGCCAGAATATACTGTTTCCAATTGAAGAAGCGTGTATCAGATCAATACAGTTTGTTTGTTCTTTGTTTGATTTTAAAACCAGAAGCGTGTGTTACAAAAAAGATTATAATCTCACCTTACTATTGTACAGATAACTGCTTTCCTAAACAGCGTATCAAATGCTTTTCGTCAGCTAAACCTTATGTACAGATAGTAGCTTTTTCCTTCCCAATTGGTATTCTTGGCCACTAACCTGTTCCGAGGCTGTTTTCGTATTCTTTCCGCAGAGCGCATCGTCAAGTAGCTTAGCGAATCGTGAGCACACATACAGTCTAATAACAGCAGAATTTGGTAAAGAGGACAATTTTCTGGATTTTTTGAACGTTAAAGGGTTTGTTTAATTGATTAGATAATTTCGACTCCTTTCTCATTACACGCGTCCTGAATATTAACTGATCCTCAGGAAAATGGTGTTTCTATTCCTTATATCTATAATTCCATTTATTCACATCTTGCCGTTTCCAGATTCTAAGGATATCTAAGAACAAATTAACTTTCGAATGTTTTTCAAAATGGAAGGTTTGGTAAAAATGAATGCGAATATAATTAGTCCATTCAACATGGAATGTTTACAGGAATATATTTAATGTTCCACTTTGCGAGTAGAGTCTCATTATCATTGTGAGAGGATTTTACTTTCACCATGTTTTTCCAGCTACAAAGATGACAGGCTCATTGAATTGAATACAAAAAATGAAATATTTAAGTTTCTAATCTAAATTAAATTCATTCGAATCTAATATATAGGACAATACCATTGCAGGTTTATTCAAATAGGATGTGGATCTAGTTATTCCTCACAATTTTTACCATTATGAGTAGTTTCTGACATACAGAACATCCTATATTATTAGATCTGAAGTTATTGTACCCATGTTTATAAGTTTAAATATGGTATGTCATCTGGATTACCTTATGGGATAAAAGACGTTAATGAACTTTCACTTCACTTTTGTTAATTTTTAGATTATTTAGATTAACCTTTTCTTTGAATCCCGTTGTTAGCTTTTGTATTCGTAGTTATTCGGAATCGGCTCTAAGTAGTAAATCTAAGTCTCATTAGCCCTCATGTAGCCCAAACAATAGACCCTCCAAACCAAACCAAACTTAATTAATGTGGTTACTACTTTAATTTATCTAAGTGATTATTTTGTAAAACTTTGCTCTTTAAATTTAGAATTCTAGTATTTTTGTTTTACATTTAAGTTAAACATATACCAAACGTATGTAAACAGGTTAATACATTTACTTACACTTATACACACACACATACGCACAGGGCCCGATTTATACTCCAGGAGGTCCCCGGCCAAAGCCTCATTTGGGGGCCCCCATATATCTAACCTTTCTCGAACTCGGGAGGGATTTTATTTTATAAGTTGCTATATCAGTTTAAATACTCCTGACAGGTATACATAACCTAAACATTTTGTGTATCTAATGAAATGAAATAATTTTTTTTTAAATTTTAGAATTCCACTAAACTAACTTCAAACATATTACAGATGTCTGTGCAATCTAAGTACAGTATCTGACTTTAACGATAAAACTGTGATATTCTTGAGTCAAACTCAGAGTACCTGTAACATTTTTTAAAGAAAAAGTACTGGTTTAAATTAATAAAAATTACCATTTTAAGTAAACTATCATGTGAGACTTTGTTTTACAAAATTCCAAAAATGAAATACTTTTATTCTTAAATTACCAATTTTAAAACTTTCTGTTCATTCTTAAATCTTAAAAAGAGAAAAAAAAATAGATATCTGATGCTTTTGGATAAATATATTTCCTCTGATTTATTAACCCCTTCAAGAGGGAAAAAAGTTGTTAAGATTTTTTTCCCTCTCAGAAGAGATGAATTTGTAAATTCGTATCACTGAATGGTTGGTACTTCAATCTTTTCAATAATATACACATTTAAGATGTTAACATTGCTTCAAAGTATTTTTAAGCAAATAAAAACTTACTTTTAGTTTAAAATTATGGAATAAATTTAGTTTACTGACTTTTTATAAATTTTATTTACTAACTTCATACGTTTGAAGCCCATCATCAACGTACATACTCCAGTTTGTCATTAACAAAAGAAAATTCGTATTTTCCGGCATTGTGCCGAAAACACGAGCAAATTCTGAGATGTACCAAAAAATTAATGTTTTTTTTTTTTAAATTTGGGGCCCTCTAGAGTGGGAACCCGGGCCAGTGCCCCGAATGTCCCGCCTTAAATCAGGCCCTGCATACACATACATATAATATTTTGGGAATTTTAAGTTGATAAGAAATATAATTACTTCTTTTACTGTGAAGTGTATTTTTGATGGCAGAAAAGGATTCAATTACTCATTAATTAAATGACCTCTTATACAAAACCAACAGGTTTTTATATTCTGAATCAGAAAGTACATTAAAATCTGAAAACCCAAAAAACAATATTTATGGACTCTGTGGTGTTATCATTATTATGCCAAGGTAAGTTTATTATTAATATAAAGTAAGTTAAACAGAAATATAGTTGTTACTTCATTGAACATTCGATTACAAATTTTGATCCCAAACTTTTCACTAATTGCATAGGAAGTTATTGTTTGAAATACATTTTAATTAAGGTCAATAAATTGTCAGTGAAATAAAATGTAAAATCCTCATTTAAACTATAGCAATATTATAATTCACGTTTCATCATATTTTATAGCAATTCTGAAATTATCGCATTATAATGTTTTTTCCCCTCATTTATTTAACTTTTACATACCATTAAATATTCTTTCAAGTAGATTATATTTAAAGCCTGATTGTGTGTTAAGACTTATTGAACAATAATAACGAATTTGGGAGCATCGTGATAAGTAATAGTTTTATCGTGTTGGTAATTTTCCAAAACCTAATACATACGGAGCCCGGATAGCTCAGTCGGTAGAGCGTTAGGCTTTTAACCTAACGGTCCAGGGTTCGAGTCCCTGTTCGGGCGCTTTATTTTCAATTTTTATTTTAAATTTATTTTTAAATTATAAAAATTTAGTTATCAAAACGTATGAAACGTTTTGACAGCTAAAATAACAAGATCAGAAGAGATTCATAAGAATTCAAAGACATAGTGTAATTGATTGATGTTGAGTAAGAAAATAATTACTGTTATATTTAAAGGAATCTTTTCTAATTTTTTCTTTCTGTTTTTGTTATTATTGCTAAATGTATCGGTAATTTGTTTTTGTTTGTTTGTTTTATAGGTTTACTTTTGATTTTTTTTTTTTTATTGGATATTGATATTAAAGGTTTGCTACAGCATTTTGATTTACTAGAACAACTCGATTGAGTTAATATTTCTCCAGTAATTTTTAATGTTAATTTCAAAAATTAGATGGAAAATAAAATTTTAACTCTTGTTTTTTAGCCCTCCCCCCCCCCAAAAAAAAAGAAAACCCAAGGAAAACGTCGAAAATTGAGAAAGTGGAAAATGTCTAAGAAAGAAATGTATTTTAAAAAACTTTGAAAATGCATAAATTTTAAAAAGTAGAAGATATTTCAAGGTTCATAATTATAAAAGTTTTGATTGAATTTTAAGAATTATATGACATTCAAATATAATCTATTCTAAGCTTTGTTGACATTTTTGATAAAATACAAAAATATATTAACCTAAAGAATAAAAATTGTAAATTGGACAGGTAGAAAACATGTGACAAAGAAATGTATCTTATAAGAACTTTGAAAATGTATAAATAAATTTTAAAATTAGAAGAAATTAAGAGGCTTCAAATTATGTATTTTTACTGATATTTTACGAATTATATGACATTGAAATATAATCCATATTAAGCTAGTTTTTAATATAGGAATTTATGTTCTCCCTTATCATATGCGGCTTCAAAACTTCATATTATATATTGCATGATAAGAAAGACACTTAACCTCATATAAACCTATTAATATTTTTATTTAAATTTTTCGTGGTTTTATTAAAACTTTCTCTTTATCGATTAAATTTTATTTATTATCGCCACTGAAAAATAGACGGAAGAGTCGCCAAATGAACCATGAGCTTTAAATCACAAATGTTTCTAATAATAGCGGTTTATTGAGAAACAATAATTTTTTAAATTAACAGCATAGTGGGATAAATAATTTTCAGCTGTTGAAATTTAAGAGTATCCTCGTTCCTGTCCTGGATATCTCAGTCCATAGATCGTAAGGATTTTAATCAACGATCCGGGTTTCGAGTCCTTGTTGGGTGATCGAATACTGTTTATTTTTATTTTCACTGAAAATGTATTTAAAAGCTTACAACTGCAATCTGATATTTTGAACTTAACATGATTGTAGATGATTCCTGGAACATCTGTTTGTTTATATAGTTCTTTAAATGTTAAATTAAACATTCTTAGCACTTTTTTTAAAAATTCCTATTCCAGTATTGATTAATTAAAAAAAATTGAAAATCGGGTTGAAAGCATTAGAAGTAGAAAAATAGCAGTTAAAAATTTTGAAAATGTTAGTATGAATAAATTTTGACACTAGAAGGATATTTACAGGTATCAGATTAGTGTTACAAAATTTTGAGTGTTATCCCACTAATTCATAGTAATAGTAAGTATAATCCCCAGTTTATAATTCCCGGGCCCGGATAGCTCAGTCGGTAGAGCGTTAGGCTTTTAACCTAACGGTCCAGGGTTCGAGTCCCTGTTCGGGCGGTTGGTTTTTAGTAAACCGACATGAGATACTAAAAAATATTTTAATAAAGTATATTAATATCTCATATAGATATTAATATATGTTGGGTAAATTCATTAATATCATCGATATTCATTGATATTAATGAATTTACACATATTCATTGAAGTATCACTAAACAAATCACGGTCAAAAAAATTTATCTTGTTCCAAAAATTAGACTTTTTAAATTTTTTTTTAACATTTCTGAGAATTATATTGTTCATACAACTAAGTAGTTAGTTTATAAAACTTATTTTTATGCCCGTAGGCGAATTTGGATGAAAAAGCCAGTCCTTTCTGAATTTAAATGAGTCATAAAATAATGTCAAAATTTAAAATATATGACCTTATTTATTTTAATTTATATTGGGACTGCTTTATAAACATTTTATTAGAATCTGTAAAAATTTGAATCGCGAGGAACATTTTAAAAATAAACAAAAATTCAGAAAATATTTTTTAATTATGAAAAAATTTAATAGTAATGATTTACTCATATATTAACTTATATACATACAAAGTTTTATAAAGTAATAATTTGTAAAGACACTTTTCAATGTAAATTATTCCCCACATGAACACCGAGACAAAATTTTCTATTTTTTTTTTTTTTTAAATTAATAACCATTTTGCAATGATTTTCCCATTTAAATATGCGTTTTTGAAATGTAAAAGCTTTAAAATTTAAATGCAGTTTTATTCATAATAGTGATTGAAATGGTATTTTAATTTTTTTCCTGTTTGTGTAGAACAAAAATAATAAATAACTTTTGTCATCGGGATTTTTAAAAATACATATTATAAGCTCTTTAATAATTAATAAAGAGAAAAGATTAGATTTTTTAGATATTTTTTTTTGTTTGCCTTTTGGGCATCATTTTGAAAACTATTGCTTTCAAATTTTCAAAAATTTCAAAAATTTCAGTATAAAAATAAAAAAAAATATGCTAATAAATATATGTACAAAATTTTAACCATGTAGTTAAAATAGAATTTGAAATATATCAACTTGTATTTGACATATTTTTATTTATTTATTCTGAGATAATTGAAATTAAAGATTCCTATACCCGTAATTTAAGAAATACAAACACATTGTAACATTTTACTCTATTTTAAGCAACTATAAAGGTTTATTTAAGCCCAGTGGCTTTGAGGTAGCGCTTCTCTCACCCACGACAAAGGTCCGAAGTTTAATCCGCGGGCTGGGCAAGGTTGACTCAGCCTTTCATCCCTTCAGTGGGTAGATGAACTGAGGACCAAGCGTGCTTGGGAACTAAGCACTGGGGGTTCCGAGTAAGATTGACCACCTAACCGGAACATATGCTTCACTCCAGGGTCCTTGGTCACTTAAACGGAGATTGGCACCATAGGTTCTGGCCCCCTAGGGGCTGTTGCGCCGAGGAGTTTAGTATGAAGATTTATTTAATGATATTAATGTAAAAAGACAGTAAAATTAACTGACTATACAATCAAATTCGCTTTTTTAAAATAAATATAACAGTTATCAAGCAGAAAAATTTATATATTAGAAAAAATTTTTAAGAGAATTTACCCCTAAAGAAGGAATGATATACACTAATATTATGAAACAAGAAATAATGTATCTTTTCATGCAATTATTGAAGAATGTGATTTTTTTTATTTGGTTTACAAAATTTGTAGTATATTTAAGAATTTAAAAATGTGTAATTTCGAGAATTTTGTGTTCCGGACCTCCTCAATTTAGAGAAGTTTTGTAGAAATAATCTAAATGCTACTTTTTCTAGGGCAATGGGGATGAAGAATTGGGCTCAACATTTTATATTGCATACGACCTTTTTTTTTTAATTTCTCTGGTCACAATAACAAACATTTATCTTTTTCGCCTTCTGGCATGACAGGCCGAACGATGGCCGATTGGTTTGCTCGCCGGTATCAGTTCGTTTCGAACACAGTAGTTGGTTTCGTAGCCGTTCGATCGGCTTTAAGCAGTATTTGTTAGCCCTGTTCTTCGCAGTTATAAAAAAATTGGTTAACAGTATAGTCTTTAGCTATTTATCTGTTAATGTAATTATTTAGTATTCTTTCAATATTGCTTAAATTTTAAGAATGTAATATTTTCAAACTGTTCAAGGGGTTGAGAGTTTCCCAATTAAAACCCATTGCCCCTCCCCCCACGAAACTACCGAAAAGCATTTTAATATTTTTCACATACATAAGGTTCGTAGATAACATTTATAATCTATCTCTATTAAATCTCAAAGAATTTTCACTAGTGAACTTTAAGGGGTTAAATCTCTTTTCGCAGGTCTGTTGTAATCCAATCTGAATAGTGTCCAGCCCATCTTAAGCGTTGAATGCTGGTATAATTAACTATATAATAAATACTTACACTCGGAAAAAATATGTAGAGAAATGTGCTATCGAAGTCTTATTTCAATGATATATTTCACTAGAAAAAATAAATTTGAAAAATTTTCTTCGTTTACTTTTAATAAACCCCGTTTCAAGAATTAAAAAATAAAAAAGAATTAACGTAAATTTATTGCATTTGATAGAGTTAATATTATCCTATCACTGACAAGTTATCACGTGAGACCCTAAATTGCATCTCAAATATAAAAGATGAATAAATAATAATGGATTGAGATTGTCCAACTTCTTTTTTAATAGAGAGAGGGAATTTGTGTGGTGAAACAAGTTTTAGTATCTACGTGCAGTTAACCTAACTACGTAACAACCAAGGACGGCAAAAAGTTTACATGTTAAACGGGTTCAAACTTATCTTTTAAATCGCTAGTTGAGCGTAATACATACAACAGGAAATTAACAATTTAAAAATGTTGTAAGAGAGGACATTTTTAGCATGCAAATAAGAACTTTAAATACATATTTTCAGAAATAAATAACTAGCATGAATCAAAATAGTTAAAATATTTTATTAGTTCAACGTAGTTTCAAACGTACTAAATTTTATTAAGAAGTATCTAGCTAGCCTGACAGCACGTATAAAGTATCATACCTTATTATTTTCTTATATATTTTAAAGAACCTGTCGATACTAATATAAAACTTTAAATGGGTTATATATATATATATATATATATATATATATATATATATATATATATATATATATATATATATATATATATATATAGTATATATATATATATATATATATATATATATATATATATACATATATATGTATATTATATATATATATATATATATATATATATATAATATATATATATATAAGCTTATATGGGTAATAATTTTTAATGATCTAGGTAATCATACAATATACATATGAATCAAGATAGTATTCCAGGAAAATATAAAAATAAGAAATCTCATTTATTACAAAGATTACTGCATTTTTATTTTACTCTTATTGCACTTCATACAACAGTGCTAGCAACTGGTTTTTATATTTAACCTAAAAGTCCCATATCAAACATCGGTCTCATTAGCCCTCGTGTTGCAAAAAGTAGACCGTAGCACTCCAAACCAAACCAAACTAAAGCCTAACATTCAAACATATCAAAAGTCTAAACGTATCTAAGTCACATATTTGGTGTAAACAATATACGAGACTTCTTCTTTTTCTCTTTTGTAAAGAACAGGGTGCACGTGATACATGAATAAATACGTATACACACACATACACACACACACATACAATGGCAGTTAGCCACACTGTATTGTTAGTACACAATGAGAGGGAGAACATTTAAGTTCTTCACATCGCGAAAGCAGCTAGACCCCATTGAAAGTTCAATCGAATGTCTACCTGTAGTGGCAATCGACATGGTGTAATACTTGCTGGTGGCAAAACAAGATTTTCTTCTAGGATGGGGGGCAAGCCAAAAAAAACTAAGTTAAGTTTTACTATCAAGTTGAAAAATTGTTTCAGCTGAGAAGTCAACACTCCTGCTTTAAGTCTAGTTTCTAAAATTCTTCTAAATAGTAGCTTTATATAATACTTATAAATTTCTATATTAGACAATAAACTAACCAAGCGTTTCTTTGTTTATTTATTGTATTAGTTCTTGACTACACAAAAATGTGTAAAACTTGCACGTACTGATACTGTAATGATATTTTCTTTAGAACTGCTTAATTCTTTGTGTACTCAATATGTTCATGAATTACACAGTTCAAAATTACCAAGAGGTTAGAGATTATCATAAATTTAATAAATTTAAATTAAGTGAAGTTTGAGCTCTAAATACAACTTAAGATTTCATTTGAATACTACCACACATAAACATTGGATTCGCGAATGAACGGTTTATAATGATAACTTATAAGAATCTTTTCCTGGTACCTGTAGGTATGTTTATATATATAGGTATGTTTTATTATAGGCACATACACTTGTAACTGCTTGTAAATTAGTTTTTCAGTACCAATGTTCTGATATATTTTTATAATAAGCAATTGATTCAATTTTTATACAACATGTTGTTTGTGATTCTAAGCAGAATAATGCATTTAATTTACGAAACTTGTAGTAACAATACTTGATACACCTTAGATTATCGAGTCGTTTTTATGGAATTCGTCTGATTGTCCCTCCCTTATAATCTTTATTCCCGAACGCCTATGTTTGGGCGTCAGCAGAATATTTGTCAGGTGTGTACATTGGGGAAAAGAAGATGGGAGTATTCGTTAGTTAGGGAAGGGGGTGTCAAGAGGGTAAGACGGGCGAGACCCTTATAATAAGCAAAATATTCTTTGAGTTTTTTGCTTTTTTGTTTTGTTTTACTTTAAGGACGTGTTTCCATGATTTCCTTAATTAAAATTTATAAAAATAACTCTATTTTTTTTCTTCATATGACTCATTGGAAGAAATTCAGCCTTGAATTACCCTGGAAGATTCATTATTTCCTCTTATGGTCTTTTTATAATTTTTTAATTTCGCCTTGTTTAGTTAAAAGATTGTTTTAGCCTTTTATTACATTTATTGTTTCACACACAAAAAATTGTTCACGTGAGAGTTTTGTAAAACTTTAACCATTTCATTAGAAACTAATTTTTTTTTTTTTTTTAAACCCACATGAGAGCTTGTTTCTATTTTGATCATTCGCTTAACATCTGGAAACTTTCTATCTTAACATACAGTTCAAGGTTCAGATCGATGACAAGAACCGAACTTAGATAAGATGTGATTACGTATACCGTGTTTTAAGAAATTTCAAAAAATATTTCACATATTTTTTCTTTTTCTATTTTTATTTCTATTTATTTCCCCTCGTCATGAAAGGGAGGTGGGGACAATTACATGTTTACTATAAATGAATCTTAATTATGCTTATATTTATCTCAAATTTTTAATTTGATTCTCCAGAAAAGCGCTGTGCTGTAGATAACCGAAAGGATTATACCATTGATGACAATCATGTAGCAGGTGTATTTAGTTTTACCTTGTGACTAAAGAAAGAAAAGCCACCGCGATACCGAGCCCGGATAGCTCAGTCGGTAGAGCGTTAGGCTTTTAACCTAACGGTCCAGGGTTCGAGTCCCTGTTCGGGCGGATTTGTTTTGGATATCGGAAATACTTCCTCATACCTTTTGTGTAACCGGAGAATACTTATCAATCTCTCCTACTTAAACCCCGATTCAACTCTTAATATATGCAATAAAAATTTTCAAATAATATTTAACTAACTTTTATTTTTAGAGCCAAGTCTAGACCGTATATATAACTTGAAATATGATTTTCGTTAACAGGTCATAGCACAAGATCGAAAATTTGATGTCTCATATTTGTTGATCAAGTGAATTTTTTTTAAAATTTATATTTGATTTTGTTTCGTTACTAATGACATTTTTATGAAATATCAATTATAAAAGTGTGAAATTTTAATATAAGTGTAAAGTTTAAAAAACAAAGAGATACTCTTAATACACTCTTTACTTTGATTAATTTTTCTGAATGTACTTGCATTTGCAACCTCCCAAGCCAAAAGTCCTTGAATTTTACTCCTGAGTGACATATTGAAAAATTGTTATTTTGTCAGAATCTAGTATACAATTTTAAGTATGATGATTCACAATTTTTATCCTGTATAGGAAGTTAGCAAATGGGATGAATTAATAATTCAGGTTTATTTGACCTTAAGAAATAGAAAGAAAAAAAAAGAGGTTCCTTCGTACGTTTACTTTATAATAGATGTTATTTTCTGTATAAAAATTTAGACAAATATCTTTTAAAATCCTATCGTGATTTCTAAGTTCTATTTCTAACTATGTAAACTTACAAACTTCCTTTTAAGAGAAATTTTCAAAAGTAAACTACTAAATAGTAAAAGCTGTTCGTGTTAGTCATTTATTATGAATCTTTTAAGTTAAGATTTCCTTTGTTCCCTTTATACTAATTTTGAAGATTTATTTCAATAAATAAATAGTGCGAACCTTCCTGTATAAGTAGGAATTTAATAGTTACACAGAGTTTTTTCATGACGAAACGCGTTAGCTATTTTGTTTAATTCTAATATAACACAAGTGAGTAATAAAATCCACTTGTCAAAGAATAATAACAATGAGTAAGCGGTGACATTATTTTTATGTTAAAAATTTAAGAAAGAAGCTATGGTCTGTTGGTCTATAAGATATTTTTGAACCCCTCACCTCCCCTTGTGTACGCCACTGCCGGGATATTTCAATCAATAGAGACAACCAAATTTAATTACAATCAAACAAGAAAACAGAAAAACATTATTAGGTCATACAATGATTATTCAATTAAAAAATATGTTAAAAGTAAATGATTTTATTGATGCAAAATGTCAGAACATATTTTGCATTCACAATATAGTTTTTTCATAGATGTAATTGATAACATTATGTTTTCACACGTTATAAAATTTAAAACCCATATATAAAATATTTTTATGTAAATTAATTTAAAAATTAAAAACAGTAAGAAAATGTCTAATTAAAAACGACCCATAAAAATATAAGGAGAATAAATGTAATATTGTAAGAGTTAAAATTTACATGTGCTTACATCAATACACGAAATGTCACGTCGTTGTTAGAAACATTTTCTAAGATTTCATGCAAACAAATTAAATATAATGAAATTTAAGAAAAGACTTTAAAGTTGTAAATTAAGTATGAATGGGACAGATTATGAAAATATTTTTATTTACCATAAATTTTGTTTAATTTGAGATACAGCAAAAATGATGCTTTCAGAATATGTAAATATATAGATATTGGTACTTCACTGTAAAAGAAGAAAAATTGGGTGCTACCATAATGCGGTCGAGATAATTTCAGCGTCATAATAGCGTCAGTAGTGACCAGAGAGGGGAATATGGTACCATAAATTTCTCTTCTCGGCTGTGTCATAATAACGACTTCTGACGTAATTGTGAGGCTGATGCCACTTAATTGATGTGACGTAATTGTGACATACCTCGACTGTAGTATGGTAAACGAATTAAAATTTTTGAATATAGAATTGTGACATACCTCGACTGTAGTATGGTAAACGTATTAAAATTTTTGAATATACATGAATAAATAATAGACCTTTTAACAAAGTTTAGATAAATGAGAATTAAGTATTCTGCTACTCAGAAGTACTCTTTCTTCCGAAAAAATATTTCCAATAAATAAAAGAAATCCGCCCGAACAGGGACTCGAACCCTGGACCGTTAGGTTAAAAGCCTAACGCTCTACCGACTGAGCTATCCGGGCTCGGGATTACTACGCATTTTCTCCTTTCTCAGCAAGATAAAACTCTCGATACTTCTGATTTTGGTCATGATTAGATGTATTTGAATCTGGCTCGCTAACAGAGAAATCTACCAATATATTAATCAGCTTCGCAGGTACAAGTGATAAGTTTATGATCGTTTTAAAGGGGCACCAGAGAAGTCTTAAATTGAAAGGAAAACAATCGAAGAAAAATATAACTTTTTTTGATATTTTAAGCCTTCGATGTTAGAGTTTACCAAATCTGAGTTAATATGGACAGCACAGAGTAAAGGAAATCTGAAATTCAAACAATATTGAATAATACTGATTATTTTCATTAGTGATCATTTGAAGTTTTAAACGTCACAAGATGTCATTTACAAAAAAGAAAAAAAATGTAAGAGTTTTATTTGGAAGCACATGCAAAGTAAAGCTTTATTGACAGATAGAGCTATTTGTAATGTTTTCAATCAATGTCTGTACCCGCCGAAAAAGTTAATTTATGTGCGATGCTCGAAAAATCCTAAAATGTTGATTGAAATGACAAAATTATAAGTTATGGAAAGTACTCAAAATTTGGGCTATTTTACCTTACTTAAAAAAGAAAATTTGTGCAGAAAAACCACAAAAATTCTGCAATCGCTTGTCCCTAAAAAGGGACTCTAGGCATTAATGGGTTTTAAAACAAGGAGCTTGTAAACGTCATTGGGCATATTTTGTTTCTATTTTGAATTAATAGTGAGTATCCATCATATGGTTTAATATGAATTTTTAAAAACTATCCCATATTAATGTCACGCTTATTTTTAGAATGGGTGGTGTTCATCCCTCCTTGCACTTCGGTAATCCCTAGGTTGGCTCGAGTCTCCAGCTCGTATGTGTATGCCTCGAATCTCATCGAGAGACATTTATTCGATGGGGTTGACATTCGACTGCGGCACGAATGTGTGCTTCCACTGTCACACACGTGAAAAGTGATGGTGAAATGGCGTGACTGGCCGGGCCGGAAGCTGTCATCCGCGTAAAAAGGGCCCGCGCCGACCGAACGCCCTTAATCCCTTGCAGCATGGGAGACGGGCAACGTGCCTGTCACAGGAGCGAAGGGCTACTCTCTGGCGGAGTGGGATGTCCTCCGAAGCGAGGATTGATTGAGGAGCCCCGAATTGTGAAAAGGAATCGCCTTTTGGGGCTGGAGATGCGATAGTCAATTATCGGTCCGAGGAAACGGAAGACTGCGTAGGAAAGGGGCATTAATGCATCGCGTGGTTTCTTTTGCATATCGGGGAGGGCTAATGGCTCGAAATGAATACCTACCTCCAGAGAGGAGGTGTATTTTATAAGACGTGAGCACGTTCAAACTTATTCCTTGCATTAGTTAAAAGAGGCGTTGCAATCAAGCGTAAGAGAAGTTCGGACTGTATAATCTTCCCCTCCCTCGGGGGGAGGTGGATCGTATACCTCAAAGTAAGAAGGAAAACGCTAAATACACCTTAATATTTACTTGACATTACGGACATGCATGCATACACACGGATGAAAGTACGTTCGTCTGCACGTATGTATGTATCGATATGTATATATCTATCTATATTGATGGTACTCAAACAACCTTCTTGGATTTGTGACGAATTTAAAATTCTACAAATAATTGTCACCGAAATATATGCAAACGTATGAGAAATATATTATAATAAAGTCAAATAATGGGAAAAAACATATTAGAAAACAATGACTGTCTTGCCCCTTTGAATCATCATATTAAACAAGACGACAAATGTCTTAATTTTGTAAAGTGACATAACTTTTCTATCGGTCCAAACTGGCATCAAATCTTGAACAATTTTCGTTATGTTTGGGAGATGATTCTGACTTTTCTTTCTTACTATCATTTATTTTTTTACCCTTCCAGAATATGATACTTTATCATTTTTCTTTTGAAGAAAACTAACAGTTTTCTTTTGTGTATTTATCTGAAAACAAGTATTACGAACATAACATCCACTTCCAATATTTCAAAAATAAACAATGTACGCAACAAAAATACAACATCAGATACCAATGCCTAATATATACAAATTGATTGCCAAATTAAGCAGTAAAAAGCGACTGCATAGCTATAGTGTTTGCCATACGGAACGAAATCACAGTTTGAACAAAACCTGTACTTACATACCACTTTTTTTTACTTGTGTTTTCAAAACTATTTACAAACTGATTAAAAAACAGTAGATGGCAGCGTGGTGCAAGCTAAATAGCTTTTAATTCTTGTAATTATAGTCACAAAAAGAGCAATATTATCATTAAAGTGGTATACTAGACTAACATTTATTTATTTATTTATTTATTTATTTTTTGATAAATATTTTTTAGGAATACCACAAAGTGTATCCAAAAATATTCTGTTTGAAAATCACTGATCTATATGAATGATGAGAAGACATAGGTAAACTGCCTCACGGTAAAAATTGTCCGAAGGTGGAATATATGATTAGAAGGAACTACAAATAACTATTGAATTATACTATAAAGTAAAAGTGCACAGGATAAATAGACCTCACAATTTATTTGAAATTTCGAACATACTATAAAAATTGAAATATCTCAATATTTATATTTTAGACCTTGGACCTCTGATTCTTAGCGATACGAAAGGGAGGGATGTATGAATAGTAACTAAAGTTTAAAAAAAATGTTTAATAGGTGGTTTTGCTACGAAACCACTGTCCGTTAAAGGGTTAATGAGATATGAGCTGAAGGGAGAGGCACCACCCCATGGAAAATTGCTCGTTACGCTCCTGCTTCTGATCTCTTTATTTATATGTATGTACGAGTGTAAGTATTATGTGTGCACGTACCTATATGGTGGGCTTATAACTTATTTCTTGATGTCCATAAGACTGTCCATTAAATTTTCAATACGAAATTTATTAACTATTGTGCAGTCAAATGTAAAATGTTGATTATAACACTCAACAGTGTAGTTGCATTACTGCGTTTTTGTATTGTATGTGCTATAAAGGCTATAAAGGACGCCTTTTATAATTTTGCAATCATTTGTTCTATTTCTTTAAAATTTGATTTTATGAAGTGTAAAACAACTTCTTTGTCTAAAAGAAAGAAATAAAAATAAGAGATAATTACTGAAATAAGGAAAGATTTCACAAAAAGGGACAAAAATTCCAGCTGTTTCCACATCATTATTATTATTATTATTACTATTATTATTTTAACAGAGTGGGAAATATTTATTTTGAATGTGAATTTAACTATATATTTTTCCATATTGCGTGGAGAATCACCAAAAGGCGTTCTCACGATGAAAACTGTAGAAACTGAAAGTTAAGTGTATTACACGTACACAAAGAACTGATGTGTGTAAGTCTTACTTAATTATGAGGGCATTCAAATACGGCATAAATTGTTATAACGACTTTTGTGGTTATTTTTTAACTACATTTCCACACCTACAGTTTAATGGGAATGCTACAGACACAGTGCTTTAAGTAATTATCTAATAATGTATACTAATTTTGTTTTAGACACACTGATTTTTAATTGATGTTCCTTATCTGTAAAAATATATAATGATCAAAATTAACCAAAACTTTGTTAATGGGAAAAACCTGTAAGCAAGTAAATGAAAATCATAATTAATTTTAGCAAAATAAACCGCCTGAAGATCATTTAAAATATTAGATTATAATTTTTTTTCGCAATCGTGTTCTTTATAATTTTAGGGGAATTTTCTGATCCATCTTAAACAACCGTAATCACCTGGGAAATTAAACAATTTAATAATTTCTCCGGCTTGAGCCAAATTGAAATTAATCTAAATATAATCACGTTCAAAAGAAACCAAACCTTGCACTTAAAATAGGATAAGCCTACATAGACCTGAGCCCGGATAGCTCAGTCGGTAGAGCGTTAGGCTTTTAACCTAACGGTCCAGGGTTCGAGTCCCTGTTCGGGCGAGTTCTTTTTGTTGTCTTAAATATTTGTACGGAAACGTGTGAGAATGCCTCAACTCAGAAATCAGACTTAACATATAGGAGAAAAAAAAACGTATAACTTCTTATGTTATTAGATGATAAATGTTATGACCTGCAGATAAATTAAAAAAAATATTTTTGAAATCTAATTATGGTTCTAAATAAGTTAAGGCAATATTAGGAGGATTTTGAAAGATAATTTGTTTTGTTCTTAAGAATTTTCCCTACCATTAAAGTTTTCAAAATATCTATTTATAAGAAAAAAAATATACATGAAAGCATAGATACTTTCGGGAAATTAAAAAAAATTCCCGAAAAAAAATCCTGTTACTTATTGAGTTATAGAGTAAGAATTAATTGATTAATAAACAATACATAGTAAAAAGAAAAAAAAATCTACTCAAAAAAAGACTCTTATTTCTTAACGTGATTTTTCATCGTTCTGTGAATGATTACTCTTGAATATTTACATAATGGGAAAAATTGTATTTTTATAATTTTTTCTAATATCCAAAATTATTAATAAATTTCAATTTTAACTTAAATTTAAAACACACTGGAACCAAAGAACAAATCTTAATGCCTCCTCAAATACTTGAAAATGTGATTTTTTTTTAATACCGTATTAACTATTTTTTAAATAAATAGTTTTTAGTAAAATTATATATTTTAGGTTCAAGCTGACACTCACACTTTTAAAAAGCTTCATCAGTGATATTTTGCATTTGCAATAATTAAAATGAAGTTACTGTCTTGCGCTCTATCACATTTCAAATTTATGTTTAAAAACTGGTATCTAATTTTCATTACATTTCACTAATTCCTCAGTCATTTCTTGAATATTCTCTATTCTTTGTCATAAGTCTCATTTATAAATAATTATATTAATTCGATCCATATTATGGGAAATATATATGCCGAAAAAGATATTAAAAATTGTTTTTCCGTTTCTTGTTTAAAAGCAGGAAAACTCCTTAATTTTTTTTGGAAAATTTAATATTTTGTTAATCATATACTCTGTAAGAATATTTCAACTTATGGGTAAGCTATTAATTATTTTAATGATTATTAATTATTATTTTTTTCAAAAGTAACTGTATTGAAAATGCCCCATGCTTATTTCTTTTACATATATGGCCATTTTCTTTTGTAGGATTACTTTTGTATTCTTTTAGACTTAGAATAAAACTTAGTTGTTATCGCAAAGATCCAAGAAAAATATTAAAACGAAATCATAATAGTCGAAATATCCATTTTCGAGAACAAAATGTAGACAATATTTCTTTAAAGTACAGCCCTAAAAAATTTTACTTTTCAAAATGCCACAATTTCAAATAACTTTTATTTTATCATTTGGCAAATAGTAGATAAATTTCAAAGGGATGTTACGGCTAGAAATACATTTGAGGTGTTTGAAATCTTTATAAAATTTAAAAACTACTGTTTAAAAAATGTTTAAGACTATTATTAGAAACAAATGTTTTTTGTATTAATTCTAGGAATAATTACATTCATTCCAAAATCATAGATATAAACCAATCTGTTAACTTTCTGAGTTATAATATATGTAAATATATATATATATATATATATATATATATATATATATATATATATATAATATATGTATGAGTTATAATATATAGTTATAATATAATGTAAACAGATAGAAATGTTGAATCATCGGTCATGTTTCTCCTTATTAAACGTCTATTATCACGTAACTTGGTGAGATTAATAAGGTAAATTTGGTGAACCGAATATGTTATCTGTTCAGAGACTAATTTTGTACAAATATAATTTTTTTATTCTTTATTTAAACTTTTATTTCCCATTATTAAAGTTCTAGTTCAATTTAACTTTTGATTTCAGAGCCGAAACCAAAGGAAAGGTGGTGGGGGCTCGATGGACTAAAAGTTCCCTCCCCCTCCAAAAAATCTAGAGCATTGTATTTTAATGTTAAAATAAAAATATATTTTTTAAGCGGGATACTTAATCAAAATTTAACTGCGGGATACTTAATCAAAAATTTTAACAAAATTATTATTGATTAATTCCTAACGGAATTATCAGTATTAACTAGTTTTTTAATAAATTTTATGTATCTTTAGCTTAAAAAAAATGAAGGCCTTAGTTCTTTTTTCAGCCTACCCCTATCCCGGGAATAAATCCTAACTACAGCCCTGTTTGTGATCAATACAATGAAATATAATCCCTCTGTTTATTATCAGAAAAGATAGGTGGTTTTTTTAATATGCATAAAAATAAATTAATGTTGATTTCCATAATAATTAATAATGAAAGACAGAACTCTATGTTTAAAACGTGATAATCAATTATTGTATACTAATTACACATTAAAAACATTAATTAAAATTGGTGATTTTTATCTTCAAAATTAAATAATAATGAATTCCAACTAAAGCAATGTTGTTTGAAATATCTGTAAACAAATAAAATATCAGACCAAATACTTTTCTTCATTAACTTTTAAATCCTAATTTAAAAATTCTCTGATCTCTCTTATACAATCGTAAGCTTATCACCTGTGAAGCTGAACTATTTGATATTTTCTTTGTGTTCACAAATATTGAATAAAATTAAAATATACATTCATCCGTAATCAAAATCGAAAGTATACAAAGTTCTTCCAGATAGAGAATATGTTTAAAACGTATTCATCTAATATTGCATACTAATTGCACATTAAAAACATTAATTAAAATTGGTGATTTTTATCTGAAAAATTGAGTAATAATGTATACTCACTAAAGAAATGTTTGAAATATCTGTAAACAAATAAAATATCAGACCAAATACTTTTCTTCATTGACTTTTAAATTCTAATTTAAAAATTCTCTGATCTCTCTTTTACAATCGTAAGCTTATCACCTGTGAAGCTGAACTATTTGATATTTTCTATGTGTTCACAGACACTGAATCAAATTAAAACATCCATCAGCAGTAATAAAAATCGGAAGTATACAAAGTTCTTCCAGATAAAGTAGGAAAAGCTAAAAAGTTGCAGAGCCCGGATAGCTCAGTCGGTAGAGCGTTAGGCTTTTAACCTAACGGTCCAGGGTTCGAGTCCCTGTTCGGGCGAGTTCTTTTTGTTTTGTTTGGAAACATTCCTTCGGAAATGTTGTGAAACGGGAGACTTTAAATTCAGAACTCAGACTATTTGAGCGTAAAAAAAGGGATAAGTTGCTGTGAGATAAAAGCTATGTTCTGTAGATAAATTTAGATAAATCTTTATCGAAATTATATTTTTTTTATATAAAGACGACAGTGGACTTTCAAACCTTATTTATTTTGTTCTTAAAAATTTTCACAATGTTTTCAAAATATTCTTTTTTCAGAAAATTTATAAGTGAAAGTAGAGCTACTTTTGGACTATTAAAAAAAGCCCGAGGAAATTATTAACACTTTGACTGCCAAACCAAAATTGCAAATGTTCACAACGGGGCCAAACTTTTTTTTTGTGTAATTTGTATTTTTTCAACATAAAACTATATATAAAAACAATATTTCAAAACAAACAATATTTTAAAACAAACTCTCTCTATTTATATATATTCCCTTTTTTGTTGCATGTTCCAAATATTTAATTTTTCATAAAACTTAGCTCATAAAATCGTCACATATACCAATTTGCGCAAACCACGTATACCTAACACATCGTAGGGAGCCCAACAATCAAACTCCAATACGATTTTCATGTAACTGATAACATCTTTGATAGCCATGGCCTGAAGTGTTAAAACACCACGGCTATCATATCGGATAGACAGTGTCTCAACGGAAATATCACTGGATATCACATATGATAGCCATGGCAGTCAAAGTGTTAAAGATTGATTCTTGCACAATGAAAGATAATCACTGTTATATCGTTGTGAAAATTCATATTCTGTTTTTGAATATGAATAATAATCAATAACTACTGATTACTATAATACATAATCATGCAAGTTTTTACGAAAATAATAAAGTAAAATGATTAAACATAGAAAATCATTTTCACATTGCGGGAATAACAATATTTTGCCTATCTAGAAAATTTTATCCAAATTGAATTCTGGAAACATCATTAAAGTGGAGGCAGCTGCTAAAAACGTGTCTAATTGGACGTCTTGCAACCTAACCCATTTTGTTAGCGAGAGAATCTGAGATAATTTTTTTTCCAAATCTTATCCACAAGGGGAATCATAGAGATCATGACGGCAACGTTTAAAACCAGAATGAGCCTCATTTACAAATGAAAAGAAGATGTTTGATTACCTGTCACTTCATAATTCTGAAGAGGTCATAAAGTGCAGGGAAAATGATTTTTATCTCTTATTGAATTCAAAAACTGAGTGAGTATCAAAACTGTGTAAATAGATATCCTTGATAAAAGTTAAAAGCCAGAAGTATTTGCTACAAAGATATTTACTTTACTTTTCCCTTGGTGATTTTTACTCGCCTAAAAGGGAGCAGTATTTTTGTCACTAAGTATTGGAGTAATTAAAAAACATTTTAAGCATGCAGATGTAGTTAAGAGACAAAATATGAAACGAGTTTATCTTACATTACTGCATTATTTTGAAAACTGACAGCTATTCCAACGGCGGCTACATAAAACTGATACATAAAACTGATACATAAAAGTGATACATAAAACTGAATTAACCTTAAGGTGCATGATACTTTTGATCTTCATATTATGATAACATGAGGTTTTGGTTTGGTTTGGAGTACTACGGTCTAGTTTTCGCAACACGAGGGCTAATGAGACCGGGACCTACAGCTTAAAGCCGATTCCGAATGGCTACAAACATCCATGCCACTGTGGGATTCGAACCCATGAACTCCGGTACCGATGACCAGCACCCTAACCAATCGGCCATTGTTCAGCATGATAACATGAGGGGTAATGCTAGGGTTCACTTTCATATTTTTTTTATGAATTTAATCCCCTATATAATAATAGCCTAAATTATCTATTCATCTCTCCTCGAATTTATGAAGAGGTTATACATGGAATGGATATAGGCATGCATATTGGATTCTTAATGAGTTAAGGTTAGCAATGTTCGAAATCCACCCATTCTCTTCTTTTCTAGCATTTAATGCCATTATTTAAAGCCCTATTTTCCCCAGTTAAGAGCAGGAGATTAAATTTACCAATTTATCTTATAATAAATAGGTAAATAAATTTATTTTTCTAGCATTATGGCGTCATTCCTTTAACCATCTCATTTAATCATTTCTTATTTTAAATTATTTAAATATCGTCTGCATTATTGTCGTACTTTTTATCACTGAAATTACATATTACGTAAATAATTTTCTTTTATTTTTGGCTTAAATAATAAATTAGGTGCATATGTGATAGTTTTTAAATTTAATCCTCGATTATTTTTTGTTGCAATGAAATTTAATCACATGCATTAAAAAAAAATTCTGTCTACCTCTAGGGTGTAGTTGAAATGATAGTTTCATTCCTTTACTTTTATTAATTACTATGGCCAAAAAAAAAAATTGGGAAGAACTTAACAATAATTTAGACGTAGCTAAAAAAAATTTGAACTATCTTACTAAATGAATTCAACATGATTCTAAACTGCATTCCCAGTATCGGAAGACTTTAGACTAGTATGAAGATAGACAAATTATTGAGCTTGTACCATATAACTGTCAGCTAAAAAATAAGCCATTTTTTTATCTGCCTTATAGGGTACTTTACAATTCTGGAAAATTAAAAATTTTACAGATCCCGTCATATGACGGGCTATACTAGTATCAATATATTTAACTAATTATTTTTTGCATTAACGAAACATATTTAGTTAAAAACGAAATAAATTTTAACATTATATTTGCATCTAGGTGCAAAATACCTACATTATAAGGGAATTATGATACCATGAAATATAAAAGATATAAAAGTAATAATTGGTAATTTATCTAAATATGTAAAATAAACTATCAAATTCAACACCAAAACCAGTTTAGAAGATAAGCAAATTTGAGCTAGTATAACGTTTCAAGAAAGATAAACCCAGTATTAATTTTTTAAACATAAGAAATCAGTTACGAATTTCAAAGTATCTGTTTGTATTCATTTTGTATAAGAATATTATTAAATTCCCGAAATGTTTATATTCATTTTCACTATGATATTTTAAGTTCTAAGTGCTAAAGTTAGCAATCTGTACAGCATGTTTAATTCAATGAAATGTTAAATGAATGTACTGTTCATGATTATTATCGTAATCTTTAAAATGATTGGAAAATTATACATCTTTAAA
Organism: Pardosa pseudoannulata; assembly: GCA_032207245.1. Classification (NCBI taxonomy): domain Eukaryota; kingdom Metazoa; phylum Arthropoda; class Arachnida; order Araneae; family Lycosidae; genus Pardosa; species Pardosa pseudoannulata. The sequence continues at coordinate 99,794,702 of CM063498.1, read as the reverse complement.
CAAAGTTGAACAGCGAGGTCCTAATCTCTCCATTAATTTAATGGTCGATAAAAGAAACATAGTCAGGCAATTGAAATTGTCCTGAGTATGCATGTAGATGAGATCTAAGTGTCGTTTTACCCTGTCGTTTATTGTTTTTAATGTAGATTTTATGTCTTGTAAGGCAAGGAAAGTTATTTTTAAACACTCTTACAGATTTATGGAGTGCTTCAAAACTTCGTGAGCCGGAATATCTGTCTGTTCAGTGACTAAATTTGCAATACATTACGTTCTTATCATTTATGCAACTTATTTTTTAGAGTTTTAAGGAGATTTGGTACTCTTTCAAAAACTTTTATTTGAAGTTTTATGCTAAGCATTGCAATGCTGTTTTGTGTTTTAGAATCTAATTTAAAGAAGATTCAAAACGTAAAGTCTGTGCGAACTGTTCATTTCATCAAAATTTAAAATTTTAAAGTTTGTTTAAATCTTTATATAAAATTCTTTTTCAAGAAAAAATAATTTTTCCCTCAAAAATTTTTTAAAGATTTATCAGACAAATTTGTGTTACGGATACAAAACATTGCAGGAATTTTTAGATAGCTCTGAAATTAAATTTTATAAAAATATTTTTATCCCAGTTATAGAAATAAACAATATTTGACAGTTCCTTCTATATATTTGTTTACAAATAAAGAAAATAGCAATTGATTGCTATTTTCTTGTATAGTGTTGCTCTATATTATAAAAGCCTATATACAAAAGTTTAACAATTATATTTTATATAAAAAAATCATTAGTATCGTTAATGCTTGGAATTCTAAAAAAAAAAAAAAAAAAAAAAAAAAACTTCTAGAAAAAGCCATTTAAAGTTTTAATCTTTTAAAGACAGCCCCTATATGTGAAATAATATAATAAAATAACTTTTGAAATACTGATGGTAGAGATTTCAAATTTTCCATATATGTGTAGAAAAATTAGAACAATAATTTAAAGTATAAAAAAATTCGATACATTGGCTATATTTTGGGTATCATACCTCCCTTAAATACCAGTTTGAATTTAAATAGTACAAACATAGGCTTCATTGGCAAGAAACGTAGAATCAAAATATCATTTGGAAAGTTTATTAAGTTGGTTATAGCCTGAGCAGTGAGATTCTAGTTTTGATTACATTGCAATTTTTTTCTTCCATCTTTAAAATTGGGGCTTTTTAAAACTAAATGCTAATTATGATACAATTGCTGTCTAATTTTTCGTTGGATTTTATCGCATTTAAGTACGACTATTTCATGGAACTGTTGAAGCTTTGAAGATCATTGGATTTCTGGTTGTTTGGTTTTTGATATAAATAAACTGAACAGTTTTCAGATTTCTTTGTAGAAAAATAAATATGCGAATGCATTTTAACATACAATATATATATATATATATATATATATATATATATATATATGATAAAGTAGTATTTTAAGCCTTATGTAAATATTAAATTTATCTGACTAGTACAGCTGCCGGAGGAGAGACAGAGGTATATTCTGTGTTTTACTTTGTGCATGAAAAACCCAAATCAATTTAATCGACTTTTCAAACGGAAGAAACAGATGTTTCTTCTGTTTTAAAAGTCGATTAAATTTTGTAGATGTGGAAGAAATGCGAAAGTTTTTTAAGGGAAAAATATGTTACAATTTAGGTTATTTAAGTATATGCGTATGCGTTTAATTTGTTAGTAAAGATTATTAAATAAGTCAAATAAAACTCGTCACAGTAATTTTTTTTAAATCTTCAAAACAAACATTTATGCTTTTAACTTTTACACAAAGAGAACAAAATCTGACTTAAGCGGCCTATTTCACATTAGGGCAAATTCATGTTAAATTGATAGATTGATATTATAATTAACTCCGTTCTTTAATATTAATAATTTGGGAATGTTATAGATAGATGTATATGTATTTTTTAAGATCTTTTTCAATAAATTATCAAATGTCAATATTGGAGGTTTCTAGCGTAAATCAAAATACAGTGAAATGTTCACCATTACATATTATACAAGTCTGATTTCATTAAAAAAAATTTTTTTTTCAGCCAATCTAGTCAGTATTTTTATTATTGTTGCAATTATTACTATTTCAACTATTTCAAGTAACTTGAGTAAGTGACTCCCGTCTTTCCTATTTGAGATAGAAATTAAAAAAGAAGGTAATAAAGTTTTTAAAGTAAAATTTTTGTTAAAATTATATTATAGTTAAATTATTTTTAAAAAAGATACTATTCAGATTTGTACAAAGCTCTTTAACTTTTAAAGATTTATCTACTTTTCAAGCTACTTATATGATAATTATTCCTCACATTTGTTCCATTTCAGCTTGAAAAGTGTGAAAACAGTAAAAATTAAGTTCTACCATTGGCCATCATGCAGCATCGGAGATCTTCCTGACCTGTAGCGTAATTTCCACAAGATTTTCGTAATTACAATTTCCCAGCACGCGTGATCCGGTCCATTAGATAACAAACAATCTTTTCACTATGGCCAATCACTGGAATGAATTATACTCGTCCTTACTGCATCATTCTCTCATCTTAAATATCCCGAAACAGTCAGAGTAAGGACCCCGTAACAAACAATTCAGCGACTATGTTAGTAACATTATTGATCCTTATCTGCAGACTAGCCCCATCTATTAACCTCCCAGCTACGGACAGATAAGACGGAGCTTCCACGATCGTCCGTCTTTTGCAGTAATTTAACGATTCCTGCTGCTAGAGACATCTCTGTTCAGTGTATGACGGGTTAAGTGTAGCGGACGCAGTCTTGCGTGAAGGTTAAGCACTGAGAGGCGTAGCCTCACTCCATTAGCAACCAAATGAGACGAGCTGCACTCTCTTGAGTTATCGGAGTTTGGGTTCGGTTTAATTGAGTGCTCTTTAAAACTATCGAAGAAAGCTGTAGGAATAAGCATTACAAATAAATAATCTACTGTAGTCAAAATGTTTTAAAAAAGAAGTGAACAGTAAAATCACGAAGATTTGAATCTTCAAATACTATAAATCATTCGAAATTATCTAATCTATAGAAGCCATTTCTTTTCGACGATAGGATGCTTTGTGTTTTGGACAGAGAAGATAAGATCAGTCGATAAAGAAAAGTAAAGAGTTACAAATTATAAAAAATATACGTATTTAATTATATTAATACAATCATCTAATAATATTAATGCAATAAGTCTATTAATTGCAGTAAATGTTTTAAAATGTCTGTTTGTTCAGTACTCTTATATTTATAAGCACATATAACAGTTCTGAAAGTACTGATATTATCGTTTTAAATTTTATCCCCCTACACTTTGCAGGAACTTTGACAAATGATTTAATTTAATTAAATATTAAATACCTCTAAAGCATTTATGTAGTTTGTTTAGGTCTATTTTTTTCAGTACTCTTATATTTATAAGCACATATAACGGATCTGAAAGTACTGATATTATCGTTTTAAATTTTATCCATCTACACTTTGCAGGAACTTTGACAAGTGATTTAATTTAGTTAAATATTAAATACCTCTAAAGCATTTATGTAGTTTGTTTAGGTCTGTTTTTTCAGTACTCTTATATTTATAAGCACATATAATAGTTCTGAAAGTACTGATATTATCGTTTTAAATTTTATCCACCTACACTTTGCAGGAACTTTGACAAGTGATTTAATTTAATTAAATATTAAATACCTCTAAAGCATTTATGTAGTTTGTTTAGGTCTGTTTTTTCAGTACTCTTATATTTATAAGCACATATAGCAGTTCTAAAAGTACTGATATTATAGCTTTAAATTTTATCCACCTACACTTTGTAGGAACTTTAACAAATTATTTAATTTAATTAAACATGAAATACCTCTAAGGCTTTTATTAACACATCCATAATTTTTTAATTATGACATTATATTTATTGTAAAGTTTTAAAAGGTCGGACATGTGAAATTAAGTCTTATTCTTTCAGACTAAATTTTTGGCTTTACCCCTGATTTATTTGTTCCAACAATTCACAACTAAGAAAAAAAAATAGCTGAAATCTAAAATAGCCTAAAAAACATTGTATTTATTATCATACGGATTTTTAATTACTACAAGTTTCTTCCAAAATAATTTCTTTGCAGAAATCTTTTTCGACTTAATTAATTTCTTTTTCTTACAGCAATAATTTAAGTTAAATGGATTTGTTACCCACTTAAAAATAGTTTCTAACGTGTAAATGCATCTGAAGATACTTATAATTGGGCAGCTTTTACTATATAATAGGGGTCGCCAAACTCCTTGATAGTCGGAGCAATTTTTTAAAATTCGAAATTTTTAGTGCGCCGTAATTAAATACGTATTTAAAAAGTATGAGAAAAAGGTTTTAAAATTTTTTTTTACAGAAATTATATTTATTGAATATTATTTGGAAGTTCTTCGTTGTTTAATTTTTCAAGGAAATTGTGAGAATTGTCGATGATTTTTGCATTGGTGCAAATGTAATTTATAATGTGTAACACTGTTATCATAACATCAGGATATATTAAATATTTTGTAACGAGATGTTCTCAGTGAATCTAGTCAGTATTTTTATTATTGTTGTTGTTATTACTATTTCAACTATTTCAAGTGACTTGGGTAAGAGACTCCCGTTTTTTCTATTTGAGGTAAAAAAATTTTAAGGTTAAAAAAATAAGATAATGAAGTTTTGAAAAGGAAAATTTGGTATTTTTTTTAAAACTCATTTTATATTTAAATCTATTTTTAAAAAGATATTATTCAGATTTTTACGAAACTGTTCAACTTTTAGAAATTTATCTAACTTTCAAGCTATTTATATGATAATTATTCCTTACATCTGTTCCCTTTTAGCGTGAAAATTGTAAAAACAGTAAAAATTAAGTTCTGCCAGTGGCCATCAAGCAGCATCGAAGATCTTCCTCAACTGTAGCGTAATTTTCACAAGATTTTCGTAATTACAATTTCTCAGCACGCGTGTTCCTGTCCATTAAATAACAAACAATCTTTTCACTATGGCCAATCACTGGAATGACATGTTCTCGGTGAATTATGCAGTGAATCGGTATGAATTGTGGAATTTGAAAATCATCTCTTAAAAGCCAAATAAGACCGATATTTTTACCCAGCGTTACCGGAGCTCTGTTAGTTGTAATAATTTTTTAAAATATAATAACGCAAAAATGAAAAGGGAACTCGAGTATATTTATCGAGAGCCACAAATAATCCTTCACCGAGCCGCAGGTTTGCCACTCCTGCTATATAATAATTTTATTTTACTTTTAATTAAATGAGGATTTATTTTACACAAATGAAACAGATTTTTTACTCTTCTAACGTTAACAAAAACCAAATACTGGTTTCAAATTTTATTAAAAACATAATTTTTATAGACAATATCATTCATTGTCTGTAGAAATTATGATATCATTGATAAAGCTTAGAGTGCTGGTAAACTGCTTACCTTAGTAGAAAAACTTAATTATCCACTATAGCGTATTTAATGATCATGAACTTTTAATTATGCAATGTCAAATGGAATATTTTTATAAAAATAAACACTGGGTCTTTTATTCATAAATCTACTTAATTATATGCGTAATAATTGTTTTCCTAAAATGTGTATTTGATATTCTACTGGGTAAAAAACCGAAACGGTGAATCTAAAATACTAGAGCATTTGTATGCAGTGTTCATTGAATTCTTTTATGTTTCATTTCTAATTCCTTTGTGCTTTCATATAAAAAATAAATCATTGAAATTAATGAAACTTGAACAATACATTATGCCTATTTTTTATACTCAGCTGGAATCTTTTCTACATTAGTTCTGGACATCTCAATTAAATTTCCGAAGTGCTGAAAAGCTGTGTAATGGGTCTATGAATAAAAAAATACAACTACAGCTAAGATTTCCTTTTGTAAAGAGTAAGAATATTAGCAGTTGTTTGTTCATGTTTTTTAGCCAATGTTAAAACATAATGTCCCAAGCTGAGTGTAAAAAATTAATTTATTGTCCATAAGGATAATTTATATTAAAGAATGAAGTGTGAATGAAAATTCTTTCAAGTGGGAAATAAAAATAATTTAGAAAATACATTATTTATATTAACGATTCATACATTATTTATATTAACAGTCTTTTCCGGTAACAGATTAAGAGTTCATTTTAAAATATTGAGCAGCCCATAAAATTTAGTACACGTGCGTGTTACAATTAAATTAAGTATCCTATTATGTCAGAATTTAATATCAATACGCCTTCTACGTTATTCTCCTCTTAATAATAGCTCTCATAAACGTTTCAGACATAATTAATTACCTTCTACTTTAATAGTAATTTTTAAAAAATCTTCATATATAGAATAAAATGTGGCTTTTATCGTTAACATAAGTTGAGATAATTTTTCTCAAAGTATTCATACATAAGAAACGGATAGCATATTCTTATTTATATTAAGAATAAAATTTCCACAATCATAAAAATTGAGTGTTAATTTTATGTTACTGAAATATAAAATTTTTAGTGTAACGTATATTTATATACTTATTTAGTATAGGTAAGCTTATAAGATGGCTTAATTTATGTATATAATAAGGTAAATAAATGTAACTGTAATTGAATAACTTAATAATAAATTATTTCTTCATATACGGTTTTGGCGATCGTTAGTCTACTTAAAACTCATGAAAAGGCATTTTAAAAATTAATTAAAACTACATTTGCTTTTTCATTTATGATCTGTTTTATGCATTATTTAAAACCTTTGTATTACATTCATTTCACAAAAAAAAAATTAAAACGTCTAATTTTTTCAGAAATTTTAATAAATATTAACAATCTGTATCTTGTATCTATCTATTAGGATGTATCATACCTTTTTAAATCCAAAGTTTCAATTTGATTAAAAAAAAACTTCTATATATGAACTTATGTCTTTATATTTACTAAAAAAATATTTAGGTTTTATGGAATGGACCTGAAGTTTTATTATCTTTTAGTTCTATTATAGATCTTCTACTTTTTTAAAAAGCATAAATATAAAACAAAATTTTGTTTCTAAGTGCAAAAACGTAAAGTTTAATAAATGGATTAATAGTATTTATACATATTAAATAACATTTAAGTCTCCGGGAATCTACCTAAAATTCTCGATTTGTTTAGCAAACATTTTTTTTTTAAATTTTCAAACTATCCTTTAGATTAATATCGGTTATTTTATTTATGTCTGATAAATTTTCTGCTAATCCAGGAGACCTAAACTTTATATATCATATATAATTACATTTTTTGCGCCTGAAAACAAAAACTTCTTTTATAATTTTTCAATTGAAAATTTACGTTTTTGATAAAGAAATAAAATATTAGATGCATTTTATTAGATCTAAATGTTTCCAATTTGATTAATATTTTTAGTAAATATGTGATAATAGCAACAACTTTTTGTTTGGTTGAAATTTTGAATTAAAAAATCGCAATACACTCTACTGCAAGCTTGTCAAATTCTAAGAGAAAACTGTCAAACAAATTAGGTCTAATTTTACAAGGACAAAAAATATTTAGAACTTCAATTTTTATAGAAGTCTTTCCTAAGAAGTGCAGCATTTAAAAAAAAATTAAATAAAAGCAGTTAAGTAATATAAGTATAAAATAACACACAACGGCATATCTGCTACCGTCCTTCTATATTCAGGAGAAATCATGTTAAAAGTAATTTATTTTCCGTATATTACATTAAAAGATCTGAATAAAGACAACGAGTGTACTTGGGAGACGTAAGAAGACTAGAACTGGAAAAAAGAAGACAGCTTAGAGAGAAATTTTAAAATTCAGTTATGAAATTTTATATTAATACTTTTGATACATTCCGTAATATATTTTTGGACTTCATATAGCCCGCAGGCCACAAGTTTGACATCCCTGCTTACTGTCTATAAATATTTCTTGTCTGATAGATTGCGAATAACAGTTGATGCTACATTTCTCTCCCTATGAATTACAATCATATTCTAAGTACTAAATTTTCAACAAAAAATTTTGTTCCGAAAATTTTAATATTCAGTTATAAATTTTTATGTTAATGCTTTTGCTACATTCCGTAATGCATTTTTGGGCTGCATATAGCTCGCAGGCCACGAGTTTGACATCCTTGCCTACAGTCTATAAATATTTCTTGTCTGATAAACTGCAAATAACAGCCGATGCTACATTTCCTTCCCTATGAATTACAATCATATTCTAAGTACTAAATTTCCAACACACGAAACTTTGTTATTTCAAACCGTAATGAGTTGGCAGGAGCATTTGGTAACAACCGCTGTGCCAAAACGTATCACGATAACAATCTCTGAAATTAGAGAGAAACTTTCCCCCGTTGAATTAACACCCCATTTTTCGTCTTCAACACTTTTAATCGAAAGACAGCTTTCATCCCAGATATTTGCTTGGCGGTGGTTTAAACCATGCCTCTTTCTCAAGTTAATGGTCTTCTAATTGTCTGAGGCTAAACTTACTAATATTCTTTTAACGATACTGAATACAACTGTCTTGTTTAAATTTATAAATAGCAAACGAATGAGGGAGTGCTTTTTACCCTCAATCAGAGTTAAATATCCGATAAAAACTGTAGTTTTCATGTAGTAATTGCAAATATTTCCCTCCTTTCCTTAAAATAGAATTTTTTTAAATACTGCCTTTCCTTATAATTTTAACAATTGTAGAAAAATAATCATTATTTTTTTTTGTATTTTTAAATAAAGTTTTCTTTTGTATATTTTAAACTACTAAACTCGTTCACGTATTTGAAAAGTCTAATTTGATTTGGTTGAACAATTTGCAAAATTTTATTGTTTGATAAACTCATTTTCTAACTGATTTTTAGTGGGATTTAAAATTTCAATACGCTTTGTAAATTTCTAAGGTTTTAACAAGAGTAGCAACTATACCCTTGTCCAGAGCAGCATTTTGTCTCATTTGTGAAACGCTTACTTTATTAGTAAAAACTTCTAATAAAATTATTTTATAAAACTTAATTCTTTGTAGGTTGAAAGCCTGGTACTTAATTATTATCATTATTATCATTAATATTTTACATTTAATTGCAATACCATTCAGTGCAAGCAAAATGTATAAGATAGGAATATATTTTTTTAAAGAAAGACTGAGATACATAGCGATTTGTTGTAACAAGTGTATAACAAAACATAGGTATATATGCTTGTTTTAACAGAAGTTTTACTGGTCTATTATAAAAAGAAAAGTAGTGATTGTATTGTTTTATTTGTACTAGTACTACGTTTAAAGTTACAAGTGCACTTAAAACTGAGTGTTTCATTAAAACAATTCATGTTAATATGAATAAATAATCAGTATTGTAAAATTTTTGAGGTAAGTAAAATAAATATTTTTTTAAGCCATTGCTTTCAAAAAAAGACCAAAGGGGGCAATATTCCCTGGTTTTTAAAAGAACAGCAAAAGGAAACTACATACCATTTTCAAAGTTTTCTACTGCAATAAGGTACTTTTTATGGATTTTGATAAGCATTTGCTCATGGTTATCATCTTTTAGATCTGACAATTAACCATAAAACTTTACGAAATATAAATTAAAATACTTAGTGATAGTCTTTCCTTGGCATTGAAGAGATGCTGTATTAACAATTAAAATAGCAATGTATGAAATATTCTCGAATCTTTCATTAAGTTACAAGGAACTAATTGAAAGCATGCTCAAGAATATTTATATCATTGTCAACAGGAGTTGCAAAAGGTAATTTTCAAAGGTTATTTAATGCGATCTTTTTTTCTAACTGGAGAAAGTAAATTAGTTGCCAAACTGTGTCACAAAAAATATTTTTCGTAGCTGAAATAGTTGCTGTTTGGCAATTTATCTGCATTCTGATTTGGAGAAATGCCCAAAAGGGAAAAACCTTGATGAACCTTGATAACAGTTAAGCTCATCAGTTTCACTTGATGTTTTGTTAAATCTCTGCCTCATTAAGCTTTAAGCAGGGAATTTTATGCTAAAGATAGTTCATCAAATTCCCACTTTTAATGTGAGAAAAGGTATCAGATTTCAGAATGAATCCTTGCTTTATGGATATGGTATAGATAAGCAGGTGAGTTTGTGAGTATAATATTTCCAGCTCAGTAAGCAAATTTTGGTGGTTTGGCATAAATAATTGACATTTGGTCTTTTATCTTACAATTCTCACTTCGTTCTTTCCTTTGGAATTGACTGGAATTGTACCGCTGCCCTCATATTCACAATACTTGTAAATATAAAATGGTTTGTAGAAATAAGTACAAACTCAAAGTGAATAAGGCATAAATTTGTGCGTAGCTGTTTCAAAGCTGCGAACGAGTTGCATTATCTATAGCAACAAAATTTAGTAGTCTAAGTAGACTGAACATTTATTGGTATTTTCTAACTCGAAGTTTTAATATTATCTTTTAAAATGATGTATTCTCCATTATATACAATTGCTGTAATTATACGAGGCATAAATTTTTGAATAAAATTTAATCTATCATTGGAAAGTGAACTGAGGAAAAATTTTGTAAAATCACCTCCTTGAAGTCATGAAAACTTAGTCCAACTTGAGAATCCAGTTACAAAGATAAGCAATGAAGCTATGGAATTTTATCTGAATCAGCGAATTATTTACTATTTTACATAAGTGTAAAATGTTATCACAAAGAGTATTATTAATTTTCTTTTTTATTTTAAAAAATAACTATTTTTTTTTTTTAAAGGTTGAAAATTATTTCAAATAAAATTTCGATCTGAACTTTTCAATCTCAATATCAGATAAAACTTTTTCATTACTATGATTGGGCTGTACTTAAAACTAAAAATAAATTAATAAATAAATTAATAAAACAAAAATAAAAGTATGGAAGCTTGGTAAAAAAAGTGTATACATGTATATATTTCTAGCTACTTAGCAACAACTTTAAGGTGAAAGCCGATTATTAAAAGTAGTTTAAATAGATCGAATGTTCCGAGAAGAAAAGTAAAAAAGGAAACGTAAAACGATGTCAAATGAGTAGGATGATCGATTGTTCTTGAATCAAAATGAGAAGTTTCCTTGAAAGACATTCTTATTTATTCTTTTGGATGATAAAGTTTTTAAATGATTACTTGTCAGACTTCTGAGCAAAGATTGTTGTTGGATTCCCACGGTATTAAAACTCAATATCATTAGTCTGACTGAATAATCTTATACAAATTTTAGCCTTACTGTTGATGTTTTGCAAATTTATCTTTTATTTAGATTACATATTTAATATTAAGAATTATAAAAATATTAAAATCGATGTTACCCTATATGGAAAATTAATGTAGACTAGAATAACTGATGGTAAACAGCGATTGTACCTTACGTACTTTATTTAAATTATATTGAGAGTGGGTTATAAAAACAGCCTTATTTTATAATTACATTAACTTTCCTGAAAATATTTATCTAATAAAGTTGTATTTAGATTTTTAGTAATTTTGTATGCTTAAATATTGTATATTTTACTTTTTCTGGAAAAGTAGAATAATTCGTAATCTAGATAGCCTTAGATATATACTGGACCAGTGGAAATATTTTTAAAACTTCCAGGCCAAATAATCCTAAATATTTATGTGCCAGCCAAGTGTTTATTACCTCTTCTTTCTTCTTTAACATAAAAAACATTGAAGAACCAACAAAAACTTGCAAACTTTGGCTAAATTCCGTAAATCCTCTTCCTTTATAAATCAAAATAAATGTTTTTCTTATTTGTGTGCAGTCTACAATTTCCATTGTGAAAAAAAACAATATAACAATATAACAGTCTGTAGTAATAGCACCTGTTTGTTTATTGATATTATTCTGTAACAATTTCTAACAATTTTCATGAAAAATAAAATTGTCGACATGGAATAAAGTAAATGAATAATAGCTTATACATGTTGCGTTGATACAATCATGTATCAAAGCAAGTATCATGTATTATTGAGAAAACAATATTTATGTTTGAAACCTTTGTAATGATGTAAATGATATCGAGCAAGACAAATAATTCAAACTGATAACCTCAAGCTGATTTATTTTATAACGGCAGTTTTATTTTATTAAAGTAATTTTACATTTTTATAATTTTATTGCTTCATTATTATTGCAAGGCCGTTGTGGAAAGAATGGAGCATAAAATAAATTTTTTTTTTTAAACTACCTTGTGATTTTTTTTTCGGATAACATAAAAGCAAGATTTGATAAAATTTTGTACATTTCTTTAACTTTTATACTATTTAAATATTGTGGAAAAACTTTCCTTGCTGGTTAGCTGAAGCTATTTTGAGTCACACTGATCTTTAAAACTAATACTATACCTGCCGATTAAATAATGTGTAAAATATCACGGGTGTGACATTTCTCCCAAATAGTTTGTTTCATTAACTGCTAAATAATATTGTTATCTGTAAAATAATTCATTATAATAATAACCTATTAAAATTTCATAAATTAATACAAACATTTGGATTCAATTGAATAACTAATTCTTGAAAACTTACATATATATATATATATATATATATATATATATATATATTATTTGTTTATACATATATAATATATATATATATATATATATATATATAATATATATATATATATATATATATATATATATATATATATATATATATATATATAACATATATATATATTTACATACATATATAATATATACATATATATATATATATATATATATATATATATATATAAATATATATATACATATATATAATATATATACATATATACATATATATATATACACATATATATATTATATATATATAAATATATATATATATATATATATATATATACTTACATATAAAACACACACATATATATATATATATATATATATATATATATATATATATATATACATATAATATATACATATATATATACATATATATATATATATATATATATATATATATATATATACATATATTATACACACACACACATATATATATATACATATATATATATATATACATATACATATATACACACACACATAGTTTATATATTACACATATCATATATATGTGTGTGTGTGTGTGAGAGAGAGAGAGTATAAATTATAGCAAGTAGTCAAAATTGTGTAAAAAAAACAGTTAAAACATAAAAGTGTAAAGAACTGTTAAATGCGTAATTTTTAAGCTTAATGTATAAAAGTTAGCACCTATATCAAATGATATTAAATTATTATTTTCTTCTGGAGATGCACTAATAGAATTAGCTTAAAATAGAATCTAAAATTTTAATTTTAAATTAAAAAAAATTAAAAGAAAAGTGGTCCAACTAGCCCCTGTCTATCTTATATGTGATGCTATTAGTTTCTTTCGGTTTGGCGCGCTGAGGTAAATTTTGAGCGACACGATGAGATTGAGACCTACTGCTTACAGACGATTCCCAACGGCTACGATCATCTATGCCTGTAGAGAAGTTCGAGCCTATGGACTTCTGTATCGAAACGTCAGTACCCCACCTATTCGACCATTATCCAGCCTAAGAATGGTGTAGAAGTCTGAGAAAGTGTTATAAACTCGAGCATATGCCCCAAACCCCAGTAATACGAAATGCTTTGCATGTGTGATAATCCTAAAAACATTTCAACTTTATTTTATATGAATAATATTTAAAAGTACTACATTTTTGTACTGCATTTTTGCAAGTATTTATTTCTCTTACTTTATACTAAGTGCTTTATTTTAACATTTTATCCATCAGCATTGTTGAGAGATAGAATGAAATTAAAAAAAAAATATTAAATGTCCAAATATAATAAGGAAAGAACAGAATACTAGCATTTTGAATTTTTAATATATATGTTTTATTCATAATAATAACAATAAATGCAAAATGTTAAGTGAAGATTAGCAAAAAGTTGTAATTCTCAAAATGACAGTCTAAAAGTAGGCAAAAGTTATTACTAAATATCAGTAATTTAGATGGATAAAATTAAGTAATTTACCTAAGTTGGTTTTAAGTAGTTTACTTGTTTAACTTGAGATACAATTTTTATAAGGATTTATTTTAATACTATTCTTATCTTCTTGTTCAATACATTTTGTCATTAACTATTACATTATTATATGCGCACACCTCTGTTTTAAAAGTTGTTATTCTGAAAATGATAGTCTAAAGGTGAGCAAAGGTTATTACTAAATATCAGCAATTTAGATGGATAAAATTAAGTAATTTACCTAGGTTCGTTTTAAGTAGTTTCATTTTTTAAATTGAGATACAATTTTTATGAGGATTTGTTTTAACCCCATTCTTATCTTCTTGTTCAATACATTTTGTCATTAACCATTACATTATTATATGTCCACATTTCTGCTTTAAAATATTCATCATGTACAACGGTTTCATTCACAACGGTTAAATTTACAGTTCTGAAATAGAGGAAATAAGGAAACCTTATAAAAATTGTACCTCAATTTAAACAATTAAACTATTTAAAACGAACTTAGGTAAATTACTTAATTTTATTTATCTAAATCTCTGAATATGATGTTAAAATATGGACACATACACAGTAAATATAATATTTACTAATTATCTTAACACTTAGAGACTTAGCTGCACAATTTATATTACATTATTGTTTTTGCTTTATAATTTTATATAGCGATACATTTAAAATGTTTTAACCCTCTGGTTATTTTCTAAAATTTACTGATTTTCAGTTTTTGATTCTTTTCTTTTTTTATTTAGTGGCAGTCTAGTAAATGAAAATATTCCCGTAATCTAATTTGAAAATTGAAAAAAAAAATTCTGTTTAGCATTATGGTAAGTAATAAAATCACAACCTAACTATAATGTATACACAATCAATAAATATCCAGTGACAGTAGCAAGGGATATAATGTAATTTACCAAACAGAAATATAAATTTAAGTCTCAATTATTTTTTTATTCTCCTTTTTGCATAACATTCTAACTAAGCAAATCAAATAATCCGAAAAAGATGTATCTGAAAAATCATTTGTAACTCTTTACGATTTAAGTAATATGATAATAAAATTTTCTCGTGTCCAGTGAGATTAATACAGTGAGCAAAAGTAAAATCAGTCGGGTTTTTTCATCTATTTAACAGTAACAGACCACTGAAATGCTTAAAAAGTAGTAGTATGCAAAGACCAGTTTCAACATTAATTAAATATTATTAAATCATTCATAACAACAAGTTAATGTATATTTAGATTAAAAGTTAATATATATATATATATATATATATATATTAACTTATATATATATATATATATATATATCTATATATATATATATATATATATATATATATATATATAAGTTAAAGCGTTCTGAAATATTTTAGTATGTTAAACGGGTTATTTGGAACTAATAAAAGTTCTTACTGAACACTATTCTAGAACATCATCAAAGGAAATTTTTTTTTGTGGAAGATATTGAGAACGCTTCCCATTATAGCCTTTGCCAAATGTACTGCAAATAGCAGTTCATGGCTTCGGCATGTTGAGACTCATCGGTCACACAATCGCTTGCAAGGATCGTATTCACATATCCAATTATTTCCACTTGAATTCCGATTCACTTCTAGGAGTAAAAACTGCATCGTGACAATGCAGAGCATTTTTCAACTAAATGGTTTGTTAATCAGCTGGAGTTTAAAAATATCGTGAACTGGTAAACATTACGAAAGGGGAAGAAATGTTGCGAAACATCAAACTCCCTGAAGGACGATAGAAATGAACCCCTTGTTGGATGTATTGTTCCTCAATGAAGATGTTTTTGTCTTCTTGAGATCAATCTTCATTAAAGGAAATCAAATGCCCGAGTATTCAATTATCATTCCTTTATGTCTTTTAATTGAACATTTAAGCATTTTATTCAACTTCTTCTCTCAGTAGTTTAAAGGAGATTTTTTTTTTAATTCGAGGATGAAGGATGAGAAGAAAATTAGGTTAACATTTTTTTTTTAGATTATTCTAGTCTAATGTTTAAGATATTTTTATAACTTCATGGGAATAATGGATAAAGGAAAACCAAAAGTCTATTTGAAACACGATTAACCAAGCTGTTCTTCTAGAAAGCACTGAGAAGTTAGTATACATTGTCAGATGAATTTCAAATGGAATCAGTGATTTTACTAATCATTGTAGCTTCAATATACTTTTAAATGCCTAAACTTTATCAACAATTTTCATATAAATTTTCAATAAATAAAATAACATTTTTTCTTCTTTATACAAAGAAGTTCAGTTACTTCTTTCCTTTCTGTGTAAAATCTAAAGAAAGAGAAATTAACCTGAAGGAAACAATCTTGCCTTTAGTATAATGAAAATAACTACTAAAATATAATAGGAGGACTTTTCGGGAAAAGGTAGAAGTTTAGAAGAAGTAGGCATAGGACCTACTAACTCCTTAAAAAGAACTTTGCTTACCGAGAAAGAATTGTATTTTCCCCCTACTTCCAAAGGACACAGAATAACTTCTTTTTGAATTGTTGATTTCTAAATAGTTCCGTCCCACTGATTGATTTTACAGAGGAAATGTTATAGTTGTCCTCTATGAGAAAATTATTTTTAATTAAAGGGACAATACTGTAAAATTGAAAACATAAGGCTATTATTTATTTACCATAAGATTAATTTCTTTATTGTCTTTGACATTAAAGTTATTGATCCATCAAAGTAAGCAGTTTCATAAGAAAAAATTGTGACATCTGAAATACGCTTTGAGGCACAGTCTTTAGAACTTATACCATATTTGTTAAAACACTGAAATGCTCTCTAACTCTAGCCGAGTAGCTAAAAGTTATGTTGATCCTCCATATGTTATATCTGTGGACTTGGTAAATAGTTCTACATGCAGTTGGTTTCAGCGATCAGTGGAAAATTTTTCTAGTTATCTACATTTATGAGCACAAATGGCAATTTATTATCTTTTTAAGATCTTAAGAGAAACAATCATTTTCCGTAAATGATACAGTGACAGGGCAGTAGCCTAAAGAGGAAGGGCAGGCTTGTCAGGCCCATGCTCTCCCACCCCTCAAAGTTCTGAAGTACCTCATTTTAACATTGAAATAAAAGCACGTTTTCAGATATTAACTGCATACTCTGTATAGATTAAATTTAAAAAATTCTGTCTGCTCTTTAAGTTTTAATATTTTTGCTTTAAATTACTTTATGTAGTCACTGAAACATATTACTCAAGCTAGAACATGGAAATTTAAATAATATGAAAAAATAATATTCAAGTTTTCAATGCAATTATTAACGTTAAATATTAACATAAACATTATAGTTTACTAATTTTTATGCTTTTTAGCTTAAAAATAGGGGAATATCGAAGGGGGAGATGTCTCAGTCGAGTTTGAGTCCTCCCCCTCCGAGAAACTATATCCTGGCTGCGGTCCTGTACAGCGGTGATGCCTGTGGGGCTGCGGCAAAGAGATCCAGTGATTTCACTGGCTTTTTTCTGGTAGAAGAGAAAAGAGCATGTATCAAGATAACCATGGCTATTCGGAAAAAAGAGTTTTAATGTATCATTGGTTACAAGATTAACAAGAAATTGTTTATATATATACATACATACATATATATATACATATATATGTATATATATATATATATATACATATTTATATATATGTATATATATACATATATATGTATATGTATATACATACATATATGTGTATATGTATATATATACATATATATGTATATATATATTATATATATATATGGATATATGTATATATATACATATATATGTATATATATTATATATATATATACATATATATGTATATGTATATATACATATAAATATATATGTATATATATATATATATATATATATGTATATATATATATATATATATATACATATATATATATATATATATATATATACATATATATATATATACATATATATATATATATATACATATATATATACATATGTATATATATGTATATATATATATATATATATATACATATATATGTATACATAAACATATATGTGTATAAATATACATATATATGTATATATATATGTATATATATATATATATATATATATATATATATATATGTATGTATGTATATGTATATATATACATACATACATATATATATACATATATATACACATATATATACACATATATATATATATATATATATATATATATATATATATATATATATATATATATATATATATATATATATATATATATATATATATATATATATATATATATATTCTTTTTCACATCCCTTTATGTTGTTTAAAAAATTTTCCCTTAAGTTCCTCTTATTTTTTTTTTGTCTTAAAATACCCCCTTTTATGGAATTTATTCACGTGAAATGTTTATTTATTTGCCACTCATTTCAGTATAGTTTAGGAAGTTTATTAAATTTATAGCTCTTTTCTTTTTATACTGTATTTTTCCTCAAGGAATAATTTTTATGCTCATTATTCTGGTGTACTTTGAATTCACGTTCTACCTGAAAGGTGTTCTGTACTTTGGATTCTCTCCTGTACTGGATGGTTTGAACCAGAAAAAAAATGTTACGTTCCAGTTCATTGGAATTTCAACCGAGAGAGCTTTAAACTAACTTTTAGATTTTTAGTGATATTTTTAGAATTTATTATTGGAACAATCTGTTAACGATCTGACTATGTAAATGGACTTGACAAATCTCATTTAATAATATAAATCAACAAATGAGGAAAAATGATAAAAACTTACAACTGATATCTACTAAACGAGGCACGAAATAAAGGGGCAAAAAGTTTAAAAAAAAGAATGTAGTAGAATAAACGTTCCCTTTTTGAATAATTAATAAAGCCATTTTAAAGCGATATAATAATATACACTTAATTATTCAGCTATTAATAAGTATAATTATCTACAATTACACTATCATAGAATCTCACCTAGAAAGTTAATCTACCAAGTTATTTCTAGACAAATCTATTTAATGAGCATTAGTATCAATATTCAAACTGTTGAGTTGGGTGTTTCCATTACATATTTCATAGACTAGTTTCATTTGTAGAAGAAATGTAAAAAGCTTGATACAAATCTTCATTTAAAATCTACAGGGAAAATTATTTCGATACATTTTACAAAAGAACACCATACATTTATTAGAATATTTGTTAAATCTAAGACAATTTATAACCGCAATTTAAGTCCAATTTTCTGTAGTTTTGTTGAAGTGATGGTTAACTGGTTTCATTTGGATATTCATTAGTAATAGATAGTTTTGTACACATTATTTTATCATTTTATTAATTAGCAACGTATGCAGTTTTATACACTTTGTAGATTCATTTTCGCTCTATCCAAACCTAATAATTTATTTCTTCGAAACTTAGTCCTTTTTCTTTTAACGACCTATGACAAGTTATATATTGTTCACAAGAGACTTTTCAAATTGCCGAGTGTCTTTTATTGGTAAGTTAGGGAAAGTTTAAGAATATTACAACATATTACGAATGTTTATATGAGTGAATGTATTTTTAGGAAAGCATACACATGGGACTTATAGGGGAATAGAAAGAAATTTTACGTAGGGAGGGTGTTTTCCACTTCAACTCAAATCGCAAAATTAATACAATAATCTTTACATATATAATATAGGTATACAACGAGCCTTACGGGAAGGGGTGTTAACCCCTAAAAATATGCTTCGAATGAGTTAATATTTTCTGATAATCTCAAAACTTTAGGTTCTTTTTTATAAAAGCATACATATCCCAGTTAAAGTAATATATATATATATATATATATATATATATATATATGTTTTTTAGTAAAAATAGTTAATTTAGGAGGAACCATGAAGCTCTTTCAAAAGAGGGAACAGAAGAACTTACACACACATTCATACATATACACATGCATATACATACATATATATATATATATATATATATATATATATGCTCATATACATGTATATATGCATTAATGTATACATATATAGCACACATGTAAGTAAATAAACACATGTGTGTGAGTCTACCTCATTTTCACGTGTTAGTGAAAGGATAATTTACCAACCCCTCTGTGTGTACTGCATAACAACATCTAAGCAAGGGATATTTAAAACAAACACGTGAATGAATGCCATTTTCTATAACGGTTTCCTGGAAAAATGTTTATTTTATTTCATATGCATTTTCGAGGTCATCTTTCTTTTCACTTATGCTACAAATTGATTTTTTAATAGGTTACACTTCGATTTTTGATGTTTAGGCAATAGCTAGTCATAGCAAAGAAAAAAGGGAATAGGAATATATTATTTGACAGATCTAAATCATGGTAATGGCTTTGTTATTAAAAACTATAATTCTCGGATATATTACTTGAATAATACTATTTTTAGCAATGAGAATACGTCACAAAATTTTACATTTAGGATTTTATATTCTTTATTTCTTTTAGGATCACAAGGAAATTTTTTATTTAGATAATTTATTTTAATTTCCACACATCTCTAATACTTAATTTATTAAAATATTTTAAAGGCTTCTTGAATGATTTTACTTTGAATTCCTCTATAACAAAGGCATTAAAAAGCATATCCATAAATAAATGGCATAAATACCATTTTTTTACACTATAATAAAATATTTTAACCCTATTTTATATTTTAAATTGTGAAAATATAAATAAGTTCTAATTCTTCTAAAGTACTAAAGGAATTTTCTTTATGAATGTATGTCTACAAAGCAATTCTGTCTACAAAATTCCATGTATTTTCTACCAATATAATGAAATGAAATTTGTTATTGATTTACATTATAAATTAAAGCAGCATGCATAACTTAACTTATAGAATTCCCATATCATTTTAAGAATTTGCATTTCTTTATAATGTAAGATATGTCGGCTGCAAAATTGAATTATTTTCTATTAATATGTTTTAAAAGTCATTGCTTATGCACGGGATTAAATTATCAAAACTAAACCGGTGGATCTATAATTATACTAGAGGATTAAAGCTAAATACATGTGTAAACACAGACCTAATTATTGTAATTATTGTAAATATGTTTTATAAACACTATTTTTTTAAGCTATAATAACGAGAAACTGACTGTCACATCAGCAAAATTTGTTGCATTGAATATATCAAATATTTGGTATAAACATAACAC
This sequence comes from Pardosa pseudoannulata, assembly GCA_032207245.1. Taxonomy (NCBI): domain Eukaryota; kingdom Metazoa; phylum Arthropoda; class Arachnida; order Araneae; family Lycosidae; genus Pardosa; species Pardosa pseudoannulata. The sequence continues at coordinate 99,773,453 of CM063498.1, read as the reverse complement.
AATGTAATAGTCATTAATTTCTTGCATATAACCCTTTCTCGGTGACTATTAAATCTAAATTTTATTTTAAGGTATGAATGAATTTCACCCTGTTATTTTCCAACAAATAATTATGGTACCTGTATTGAAATATATTTTAATTACGATAAAATATTAATTATGAAATTTTATCGCATATATAGCTTCTATATTCAAACTAATTAGAATCCATTAAAAAGAATGTCTGACATACACTTTTCTGAAATTGGTGACTCTCAGAACAAATTTCCTTCTTAATTTGCTTTCGTATGAGCCGAAATATTTAAGACAAAAAATAAACACTTACCCTGGAAAGGATAGGATGCTGGATACAGAGGCCTAAGCCCTGAAATGCAGTCCGTAGCCCATCGGAAACAAGGGGCCATGTCTGTCCCCTGAAACTGCTCAACTCCTCTCGAATCCAGAATTAAATATTCACAAGCCCAATGTGTTCTATGATTTGAGAGCGTCCAGTTCTTTTTAATTCCGAAACTCGCTTTGCCCAAGATGTCAACACGGCCGACACAGCTGCCAAATCGTTCTGAGCCGACACCGAGCCCTAAACGATCCGCTTTTCGGAGGGCGGGACTCCGAATTACAGCAGCGCCCTTCCATTGGACGGCGGCCACATCAAAGGGATTTCTCGCCCGCCCACGGCTTGTTTCCTTGCCGCGGGAGTCGTGGTTGTCAACCGTCAATAACACTTTGAAAGGATGGGGGCTGTTCGCTCCCCCTCCTCAGAGGGGGCGTGTTGAGGATGTCATTGTGCTGTCAACCATTGAGAAATAATTCCCAGAATAATAGATTGTAATCCATCGGGGCGGCCTTTTTCTCCCCCTCTGTTTTTCGTAAATATCCCATACCTAAACGGGGCATGCCTTTTAAAGGCGTTAATGGTACAATGATTGCCGTAGATGAAAAATTTTGTGGGGGTACTGCCTCTTTGTATTCCTCCAGCTCTAGTGGTGCATTAAAATGAAGAGCTCTGCAGTTTCGTTTTTTTTTTTCTCCTCCTCTTTCCTATATACCGGAAAAGTCATGGATATTGTCGCAGAATTGCCATGAAAGTGAACGGAAAATCGAAACGAAAGGGATTAATCGATATTATCCCATGAATTTCAGTAAAGCTGAGGCGACAATTTTTTTCTCCTCTCGTCCTCTCTGTTTTTCCTTTTATATCCTCGCCGTTTTTTCAAAGGTTATTTTATTAATTCATGTAATGGGCGAAATAGGAGAAGTCGTAGTAGATAAAGATACTCCCAGGGCTACATCAAGCTAAGATGAGGCATTGAGGCTAATGGTTATTTCGGGGGTCAACTACACCAGAGGTACTAAAATTTTTTCAACCACAGAGCAGCTTTGAAATTCAAAGCGGAGTGCTAAATTTTAACTCACAGTTATACATGATATTTAGTAATATAATGGCAAAATTTCACTCACGATACAAGGTAGTTTCGTAGCTAGTAAGAATTTACATTTCGTCATTTATTTATTTATGTTTTCTGCACTTATTTTCCATAGCAGTCATAGTAGTAAAGATACGCTAAGGGCTCAATCCTGCTAAGATGGGGTATTGAGGCGAAATGGTTATTTCGGGGGTCCACTATACCAGAGGTACTAAACTTTTTCAACCACAGAGCAGCTTTGAGATTCAAAGTGGAGTGCTAAATTTTAACTCATAGCTATACATGATATTTACTAGTATAATGGCAAAAGTTCATTCACGACACAAGGTAGTTTCGTAGCTTGTAAGAATTTACATTTCGTCATTTATTTATTTATGTTTTCTGTACTAATTTTCCATAGCAGTCATAGTAGTATAGATACTCTAAGGGCTCCATCATGCTAAAATGGGGCATGGATGCGAATGATTGTTTCGGGGGTCCACTATACCAGAGGTACTAAAACTTTTTCAACCATAGAGCAGCTTTTAAATTCAAAGCGGAGTTCTAAATTTTAACTCACAGTTATACATGATATTCGTTAATATAACGGTAAAATTTCATTCACGATACAAAGTAGTTTTGTAGCTTGCAAGAACTTACATTTCATCTTTTATTTATTTTTTTTTCTGCACTAATTTCCCATAGCAGCGAAAACACACAAACAAAATAAATAAAATTAAATATATTAATTAAAAAAATAGATTTAGGGCAGTTATTTTGAATCGACGATTAGGTACTTTATTTAGTTGGCAGCCCAGCTTCGTGTAGTCTGGTGTTGCCTTTCGACTAAAATTTACATTCTCGATTGGTAGGAACTGACATATTGAATGGCGACTACATTTTTATATAGTCAAATGTTTTACTTTTCGGTGATAAATGATTTATACTCGATATTTTGTTACACTCTGAGAGCACGAAATGACATTATTTTCATATTTTTGTCCCATTTTGTTTGTGAAAAATATTCTTAATTTTCAGCTTTGAAATACGCTTGATAAAAATATTTTTAATTTTAAACATGTCGTACCTTTTTATGGAGATCTAGGATTTGTTTAGACGAGTACAGCTTGAGAAACTCTGCATGACAAGTATCTTAATCACATACTGTTCAAGTTAGTGATTAAGATGCTAACATCCAATCGAGTATTGTTGTTTAGACTTTGTTATTGACTGAAGCTATTTTTAGGTTACTAATTTTTAAAAATACTATTTATCCATGTATATATTCAGAGTCAGGACTAGTAGGTGAGCAGTGCGTGCATGCACGAAAGGGGCCAAATTTCTAGGGTAATCAATGGAAATAAAACATTAAAATATGATAAAGACTTTTTTAAAGGAAAAAATAAGGATTTTACTTAAAATAAATATTTTAAGTGTATTAATTTATTTAATATACAGTTGTTTAAATATTTGGTTAATTTAGAAAATCTATTTTTTTCTAGATTTTTATTTCTGGGAATTGCTGTTATCATTAACCTTTAGGTTTGATGAGTAATTTTTCACATATGTTGTTACATTAAAAAGGGATTGTTTTGTAACATATTAATTAAATTTAAAATGAATTCTTAAATAAAAAAAGTGTAAATACTTAGCGTAAACGTTTGGAATTATCAGATATCACATTGATGAACTAAGAAATAAAAACGTATAAATAGTGCAGTTTGTTGCCTTTTTTTTCATAGGATATCTATTTTAATAATAATTAGAATAGTAATTAAATAATAATTAGGATATTATTTTTTTCATAGGATATCTATTTTAGCTAAAATAAATATATGATGTATACTTGATTACAAATTCTTTTTATTCTTAGTGAATTTTATGGAGTGGACATGTAAATGTAATAATAGGTTTCTATATATTGATATAAGTTATGAATCTCCCTAGGTATCCGTATAGGTAGGGTTGGCAAATTATCTTGTACTCAAATATACCATAGATAAATAGACCATATCCGGTCTTGCGTATTTATATATACATACATACATATATTTATGCAAATCTGTACATCTATAGTTATCTATCTATCTGTATATATATATATATATATATATATATATTATATATATATATATATATATATATATATATATGTAATGAGACTAACTTCTCGAGGGGGGTTTGCAATCATGACCATAAAAATGATACCTTTTCAGCTAAAGACCTTTATTAAGATAACTTTGAAGGACGGGTTCCCACTTCATCATAGGGACAAACTGAATGGTCAGCTAGCATGAAGTTCTATGTACAAGACAAGTAACACCTGGGTCAACATCTGTGGGTAAATATCTCTAGAAAAATCTGTCTCCGCTAGCGTGTATCTCCTTTTTATTTGGAAATTTCCTAAATTGTCCGCTAGGGCCATGTAGGTTTATAATTGGCCAGGCCCCTTCTCTGAGGGCGTAACATGTAGCCCCAGTGGCCAATTTAGGTTAGGGGTTAAAAAGGGGAATGGAAAATGACGCGGGAATTTTTATCCTTGATTGAAAACCCCTGAGAATTTTCCTTACATATATATATATATATATATATATATATATATATATATATATATATATATATATATATATATATATATATATACACATACATATATACATACATACATATGCATACACATGTATTGGACAGTAGCAGCTATCATAAAACGGCAATGAACGATTTTTGTCTGGAAAGAATCTTACACTAATTATTATTATTTACAATACGAGACATGTACAAAAATTTGGAAAAATTTCACTTTCCCTTCCTAGTTATTTTAGATCCAATCTGATTTTTAAAGCTGAAAATTATAGTATACAATATTAACATAATTAATAAATAAAGGGGGTGCCAAAATTAACGCAAGATTTGAATTTACCACCATTCGTTCAGTAAAGCGTTGGCAACCCTATAAAAGAAATCATTTGACAGCTGATAGTTTTTGGTTAGTAAAAATGGATCAACAAGGTGGTGCCACATGCCATGCAGTCAGTGCAACAATTCAATTGCTGTCATTTCCCGTTCGTCTCGTTTCAGTGATAAGAGTTGGCCCCATAGATCGTGTGATTTAACACCGTTGGATTTTTGTATATGGGGTTCTCTGGAGTCAAAGTTCTGTGCCAACAAACCCGCAAGCACGTGTGCATTGAAGGAGGAAGAATTCAAAGCTGCATTTTAGAAATCCAGGCATTTTTAAACAAAATGGCCATGGAAAACTTCGATAAAAGAGTACTTATGTGCCAACAAAATCATGGAGGTTACTTGTCCTATGTGTTATTCCATACACAACCCTATTTTCTGTGCTTTATGATTTAAAAAAATGACAATTACAAAAAAGAAAACACCCCTGTGTTTTTCAAATCTTATTTTAGTTTTGGGACACCCATTATTATGTGTAGATACAAAAATTAGCCCCTGTGGCTCGACGGGCTCGCTATGGGTGCTTCGAGGGGTGTCTTGCACGGCGGAGTGGCTCAGTACTTGTGATCTGAACACGGCCATGTGGGCCAAGTTCGGTGCTTGATTGTGTAGATAAAAAAATAAATTAGAAAGCACGATTTTAAAACATAAGATAAAAATTTTTAATTGATTACAAAAGCAAAATCTGACAGTTGGAATTTTGATGCATTGCGAATATCAAACGTCCGGGTTTGAGGCTCATGTATAGCATTTTGAACATGAAGGAATCTTTTGTATTAGTCGTGTACAAGCAAAATTTTCGTTTTGCAACAAGGTTAAAAGTGAATTTATGAAAAAAAAAGAGAATATAACATTTTTATTACCAGATTATTTTTCTTTTAAATTTGAATTATGCCTGCTTACCCGTGTGATGATTTGACTCTGGATATAAAGATGGCGTTCTAAAATATTGGGGAATACCGAACTATGTCCTAAGGCCTTGGGCTCCGAGCTTCAGTATACCCCGTTCAGTACAATTTACTTTTTAGTTACATGAGGGACAATGAGACCAGGACCTTCTTAAAGTCGATTCCGAATAACTAGAGACATCCATGCTACCAGCGGGATTCGAATCTTACGTTCTAACATGGTAGAGATAGTATGGGTATCACAAAGTAAAATTACCTAGGTACCCCACCTATGAATTATCAAATCCTATATTCATCACTTGATTCCAGTGCAAACAAAATTACAGTCCCAAAAGACTGTTGCCTAGTTGTTATGCTTATACGGTGGCTCTGGACAACGTGTTTTGGTTTGTTTGTTTGTTCAAGGTCATATTCCACAAGATAATTCATATTTACTGGACGACCCGACAGATGTTGTCGTGTTTTAACTCTGTAAATCCAAAAATTGTAAAATGTTTTTAAATAAATTGTAAATTGGACCGTTTTGATGGAAAAATGAGGAAAACAGTTATTTTAAAAATACTTGATGCTACTACACATTAAGTCTCACAACGTAAGTAGATTAACCTTTTAAAAAAAAAAAAAAAAAAAAAAAAAAAAAAAAAAAAAAAAAAAAAAAAAATAAAAAAAAAAAAAAAAAAAAAAAAAAAAAAAAATAAAAAAAAAAAAAAGAAAAAAAAAAAAAAAAAAAAAAAAAAAAAAAAAAAAAAAAAAAACAAAATAAAAAAAAAAAAAACAAATGGTCACCTACATGAATTTTATTGAGTTTAATGAAATTAGTTTATAATTTTCATATATGATCATTATAAATGCAAAATGTATTAAAGTTTTTCTTTACAATCCTTAGAGGAGTTTGCCTTAGAGATATAATAGGAGGAATTAAGGGGTGTTAACTGTCAAACCCATTCCTTTGTATAGCGGGAACATAATACTATTTAAAATTTTCATTATATTGGAAGAACAATTAATAAGTGTTCTTAAAAAAGTAAAATAAATAAGTAATTTAACAATATATAAGTGTCGTTTGAATTTTGTTTGGGGTCATAAGTGAAAAACAATTTCATTACTAACTTTCCAGGTACAGCAAGTATTAAATACAAATTTTTCAAAAGAAAAAACTAAATTAAATTTAGTACTGTCATTTATTGTAAGTTTTAAATGTCAAAAACATAAAAATATTGAGAAAAATTCATATTTCTCTAAAACTTAGAGAAAAAATGTTTAACAGGAAGTTTGGCTGCGAAACCACTGTCCGGTAAAGGGTTAATTTAAAATTCCTACATTTCCTGCGCGGGGGCCGAACGCTGGCCGATTGGTTAGAGCGCTGATCGTTGGTACCGGAGTTCGTGGGCTCGAATCCCACTATGGCATGGATGTTCGTAGCCGTTCGGAATCGGCTTTAAGCAGTAGGTCCCGGTCTCATTAGCCCTCGTGTGCAAAACAGTAGATCGTAGCGCTCCAAACCAAACCAAACCAAACTTGCACTGGGAGTCGATCCTGGAACTTCTCGAGCTGTAGCCCGTTACCTTAACAACTGCGCCACAGATACGGTAATATTAAAAGGCAATATAATAATCACAATAAGAACACAATTCTGGATTTTTATTATAAAATATTTTTTTCTATTGGATTAAATTGTGAATCTAAACCATTCTCGAATCAACTTAATTACATACACAAAATGTCATCAAAATCAGTCCAGTTGTTTAGGAGAAGTTGTATTACGAACACAGGGCAGGTGAATTTTATATATAAAGATATAAATATATAATGGTGATTTCTCATTCGCTGAATCACCAACACACATATACGGGTTAAAATTGAAAGAAACCAAAGTTTCGAGGGTTTTAAAACTTAGAATTTTTATTTATATACTATTTATTTATATACAGATGATTATTCTTGTATTTATAAAATTAAAACTTTAAATATCAAATGAGAAACAAAATTATTAATAAAATGTAAGTAATCACTCTAGTACAAATTAACTCCATTACCTTTTATAATAAAATTCAATAGCAAAATGAATTCAAAAAGAAAAAAAAATTGTCGCCTAGGAATTGAACCCGAGCTGTAAGCGTTAGCAGTGCTCATTTTATCACCGAACCACCAGCGAACGTAGACTAGGGTAAAGGTTTGGTTTGGTTTGGTTTGGAGCGCTACGGTTTACAATTTTGCACACGAGGGATAATGAGACCGGGACCTACTGCTTAAAGCCGATTCCGAACGGCTACGAACATCCATGCCATAGTGGGATTCGAACCCACGAACTCTGGTACCGACGATCAGCGCCCTAACCAATCGGCCAGCGTTCGGCCTAGGGTAAAGGAGGAAGATTGCAATGATTTTGTGAATTATAGAAATTTCAACCCTTTTGAATAAAGCGATAATATTGTTTATATTATAGACTAAAAAGGCAAATCGTTACTGTTCAGGGAAATTTTCTTTCTTTCGATATCTCATTTTTTTGGGATAGCATTCATAGAAAAATGAATTTGCACACCAGAATTAACAATTATGTTATTTAATTTGACTTGTCAATTAAAGATAAATATTGGCGTGAATTCACAGAAGTTATTTGTTTCAAGTAATGGAATCGAGGCTCGAAGATCCACCGTATTCATTAAAGGCAACTGGAGCACGTAGGTTCATGGTCACAATGACCATGAACCTACGTGCCCTACAAAGTTCTCAAACGGTACCTCTGGAAGTAGCAGGCCAAGTTGGGGGGACTTCTGCTTGGTTCCTAACCCTGGAATATTAATTTGCCTAACCCTGGTCTAACATTAAAAAGTTAAGGAAACAAAAACCACAATCATAACATCCATGTTAAAACGTTGTACCCCTATTAACAAAAAGAAAACCTCAATATTAAACGTAGCCTCACACGGTATGCATGAATTTTACATAAAATGTTAAGATATAGTTTACAGGTAGAAGAGATCGTTATATCAGTATTATAGAAATCATCAAACTTAATTTTTTCGATAGACTGAAAATTTTTTAAAACACAATTTTATTATTTTGTAGCTGTTACTGAATTATGCAGAGCTTCAAAAAGATGGATGGCAAAGACATGCAATATCAACAACTAAAAAAATAAAGCTACACAAAAGAATTAAATAGAAAAATTAGCGACAATCGTAATTCTTAATAGGAAAAAAACCCTTCACAATACCAACTACAAGCCTAAAATCATACAAATTAGTACCATGGTAACCTAAAAGAAGGAGATGAGTGTGTTGAATTCTTAACCACAATCACCTAGAAACTATTCGGTACAACATTTACAAAATTATATGCTTCTAGATATGAAATTACATTTTAATGACTCTAATTACTAATCATGTTCAAAAAACAATCGCGCAGATGTTTTGTATGCAAGAAAAAAATATTCAAAGTATGTTGAAAATAACACCTATTATTTGTCCTCTTTATCAACTTTATCAAGAACATATCGTGTTTAACTTTAGATTTGTGTAGTCACTAATTATGTCAGCTCTTCAAATCAACAACCGAGATTCCTTAGATGCTTTTCTTTAGACTTATTTGTATTACAAAGGGGTCATATGGCAATTTTGTGGCATGAACTAATTTAAGCGAACATGGCTTCGGTGTTCTTTCGTATTAATTCAAAATTGACCAACAGCAATAGTCTAGATGTCAGTTGAAACGTATTTCTTTAACTCTCCCCAAGGGCATAGCAAATATACTTACTACCAAAGTCACTATTTTTAAATGTCTGTGGTTAGTCATTTGACCACTTTTCATTAAGTAAATTATCCTCTATATAATAACAGCCTAAGTTATCTGCCCGTCTATGCTCGAATTTATGAAGCGGTAGGACCTGGAATGGATAGAAGCTTTCATATTGGATTCTTGATGAGTTAGGATTAGCAACGATTGAAATCCACCCTTACCCCTTTTCTATCATTTAATGCCAATATTTCAAGCCCTATTTTCCCCGTTTAAGAGCAGGAGATTAAATTTATCAATCTGTCACATAAATAGGTAAAAATAAAATTTTTTTGTAGCATTAAGACGTCATCCCTTTAACCATCTCATTTAATCATTTCTTATTTTAAGTTATTTAAATATAGTCTGCATTATTTTCATACGTTTTATCACTGAACTTAGATATAACGTAAATAATTTTCTCTTATATTTGGCTTAAATAATAAATTAGGTACATGTAATAATTTTAAATTTAATCATCAATTATTTTTTGTTGCAATGAAAATTTTATCACCGGTATTAACAACAAATTCTATCTACTTCCAATGTGCAGCAGAAACGATAGTTTCATCACTTTACTTCCATTAATTACTGTGGTGAAAAATTGGGAAGAACTTAACGATAATTTGGACGTAGCTAAGAAAACTTAGAATTATCTTTCTAAATGAATTCAACGTTATTCTACACTGCATTTACAGTATCGGGAGACTTTAGAAGAATATGAACAAATTATTAAGCTTGCACCAGATAATTCTCAGCCAAAAAACAAACCTTTTACAAAAAGTTACTGATCCCGTCATATGACGGCGGGTATATGCTAGTTTGTTAATAACTTCTGAAATAACAACAAAAAAAAATTATGAAGTTCCTTGCTTGCCCTGTTATGATTTTAAGAAGGAAGGATACATTTGGATGATGAAGAGAAAACAATATTGGAAAACCAATTTCTTTTGCACATGACCCTTCGTTTATTTAATAAATTTGTCCTACCGTTCATACAAATTTTTTCTTATATTGTGGTATTTTCAAGAAAAGAAAGTTTTAATGTTAGGTAGTACAACAGTACAACATAAAAAGAAATAAAAAGCATTATAATGTCCTATCATTTAATCTCCTATCCGTGGGTAGTGGTAAGTTACTTTGTCCCCCGACCCAGCTTACGCCATACGGGAAGTGAATCCTTGTCATCAAGATAGTAATACCAAAACCAAACTATTAATACAAATAACAAATCCAAATTTCTAAATCCTAACCTGAAGCAAAACCGCCAAAATTTAGAAAAAAAAAACCAAAATAAAAAACAGAATAAAAAACCTTCCTTTCCAGTATTCCAGAACACTTATTCTCACTTTTTTTCCTTACATTCCATTTATTATTACCATCATATTACATTTTTTTTTAACAAATATTAATACAAGTTCAATTACATCACAAAGATAATCAAAGATAATCAAGAATACCATAATTAACAAAATTCTGTTTATACACAAACCCAAAACAGAGTAATCATAACAAGATCAGCAAAGCCAGAACCAAAATAACAATAAACAATCCATTACTATATAATAAACAATTTAAGCAATTTAAATACAACATTCAAATATGAAAACCTAAATTACAATTTCATTCCAAAGATTTTTCAACAAAAAATTCCATAATAGCACACAATCCAGAACGAGACTTAGGAGAATTACAAAGATTGATTATATCAACATTAATAAAATTAATAGGAAAATAACGTATTCTAAGATCATTAACCAATTCACAATAATAAATTATATGATCAATCGTACCAACATCCTTTTGGCACCAACATAACGTAGGTTTATTGAAAAATCTAGCCTGGTGAATGGGAAAAGCCCCATGCCCAGAAAATATTTGATTCAAATAAAAATTCCCTTCAAGTCTTTTTGTACTGACTTTGGGGAAAAACAAATAAACTCGCCTGCCCACTTCTTCATCATCCCACCTTTGTTGCCATAAATTGACTGTATAATCAAATATTTTTTTTTCAATTGTTTAATTGACATACCAACTATAAAATCAATATTTGTTTTTTGAGTAGCTTCTTTGGCCAAAATATCAACTGTTTCATTGTAAAACTCCCCTACATGTGCTTTGACCCATGATAAATCAAATATAACATTACTATTTTTTATTTTTTTTTCTAATACTGGTAACTAACGCATTACTGCTCTCCCTATGCAAAGCTTGAAGAGCCGAAAGCGAATCCGTTCTAATATATACACTTATAAAATTATTTTTTATTGAAAAGTCTACTGCTTTAGAAATAGCTAAAAGTTCAGACTGAAAAACAGTACCAGTATTCCCCATATTGTATAATTCTTTATGTACAATTTTATCCTGCATTACAACCAAAAAAGTAAAACCAAGACGCCCATTCAACTTGGATCCATCAGTATATATCATAATATCTCTATTCCGTGGGTAGTGGTAAATATATTTCCCACCAAAAAATAGGTTAAAACGAAATAAGCTTAATCTAATAATATAACTGAATTTATTCTCTTAAATCAAACCCAACAGAAAAAGAATTTTAATCCACCAATGTTAGGAAAAAATAATCTTGTAAAGTGTTGAATATCGACATGTCTGTGTATCGATCCTTTATTAACTTTAAAATCTATAAAGTAAAGTTTACTAACGTAGTTTATATCTTCTTTATAAATAAACTTTTATTTTTCCAATGCAGGTTATTTAAATAATAATAATAATAATAATAATAATAATAAACTTTTCACATCCAGGGAGAATAAAATAATACGCTGCACTGTTTGTTTCACTGCATCAGTATTCATGAGAAGGGAAAAATATATTTACAGGTAAAAATAGCTACAGATGGGGTTTGTATTCCTTTGAAAAACAATCCCCAAACCAATACAGATTCTGCATTTATTCCATGGAATCAAGAATTAATTGATTCATATGAAAAGAAAAGTTAATTAAAAAACATCGGAAAGAAGCGTGTAATTTACTCATTGGTCTGGAAATGTGTTCAAACATATTGTTCTATTTTCATTATAACAAATTTAACAGAGTTTCTTGAAAAATTATTTCTATATGCATTTCTTCTTTTCCTGGTTTTATTTTATTAAGAGACTTATATGAGTTAGGTGGGATGTGATGTATTAGCAGGTTAGCTTTTTTTCTGAAGTCAGAGAAGTCTAAAATTTAAAAATATACCAGAAATAAAATTTCACCTAAATCAAAATTTTCATATCAATCAGCATGTAATCATTAAAGAAAATCTTTCCTTATTTATTGAGTAACCAAACCATTTCTATTCATTTGTCATTTATTGAGTCAGGGATTTTCATAAAATATTCTGTGTGTTTATATTTGTTCTCTGGATGCATATGATTCTAAAAACTTATTTCACAACATATTAATATGCTTTAATTAAGTAGTATAAACGTAATAACAAGTTTTACTTGATGGCTAGCATTGATATTATAATAAGCTGAAATGTCATGGTTTTACGATAATATTAATAATATAAGACTTCAATACTATATTTGATTGGTAAAAATCTTTTTGTAAGTTTTAAAACATAGTGTTAAATGTAGTGTACAGAAGATGTTAATTATTTTCTTCTTTTGTAGTAAAACGTGATCCTCATTACGATAAAATAAAACCAATGAAAATTAGTGTTCTTGAACATTTTCGCTTGCAAATGTTACTCACAAGCCTGGATCCAAACAAACTCATGTCAGACCATCAGGTTCATTCATCTCCATACTAGTATAACTTACCTTATTCTATCCCAGATCTATGATCCAGAAACAATTTCTGATGATCCCACCTCCAAATATGTATGTCCAATAATAAACGCTTATTATATGTTTTCATGTATATGATTGATTAACTGGTTGGTGAATGATTTAGAGTGAATATTTTGACTTTTGTTAATATTGGGGATTAGACAGGATTTGATCACTGGTTGGTAATGAAATAGTAAATGTAAGAAATATCTTAAATTTCTTTCCTTAGTTCAATAATAAAAATTTATTTTAAGTTTCAACTTATATGATTGGTTAACTGCCTGGTGAATAATTTATTCCATTTTTGTTAACATGGGGTTTAGACGGGGTTTAATTTCTGCCAAATATAATTTAAATTTTCCAGTCTTAAGGAGTGGACAGCTATTTGAGTGCAAGAGTGTCACGTAAAAACGAAGCACATTTGGTTTTGTAAACAACATGACTTTTTTAGTATCTCCCTTCCAATTTTGTAATGAATCGAAATCTGATCTATAAAACTGTTGCATACATTTGATTATTTTTAAATACCTCATTGTGTTAAACCTTTTACACAAAATATTTATAAAGTTTCCTTCTTTTATATACTTGCTCTTAAGTGGCATCGCAACCCCTATTTACAACTCTACATGTAGATTCACTCCAATAACACCAATGATTTCATTAAGATCCCTGTAATTTTTCACCTCTTCACTATACCTCTTATATTTTCCAAATTGAAAGTTTCTTTGGATGAAATTTCTGCCAACGTGTCTTCTAGCTGAAAAATAGTCTTTTTATAATTTAAAACATAATGCATTAATTTCAATAGATAGTACTGTAAATATGAAAATATTTATATTTTAATTTTTACATTACTATACAAAAGAAAGACGTTAAAATTGAAATATTACTATTATTATACAACTGTATAGAGTGGTTTTACTAGGAGATTCAAGGCAAGGTGACATGATAAGGAATTCATGGGCAATAAAGTTTGGGATCCAGATCCACTTCTCTGTACACACAATGCTTGTTTTTGCAACGATAATAAATTAAATAAAATTTATAAGTTAACAAAAGTTTTTGATTTTTATTGAAATAGTGATTTTTATAACCCCTCTTACCCTAACATATATACATCGACAGATAACATTTAGAAATAATTTGCTCACAGTTTTATAGGGCCTGTTTTTTTTATTTCAAACTTATTATAATTTCTTACTCTCATGAAAATGATAAAGATGGTTCGAGAACTAGGTGGTACATGAATCATATGCAACTAGGGAAACGATATTTTAGGTTTGTGACTCTACACTGTAACTCTGAAAATGATGTCGACGAAAACAGTTAATTCAAATTCTAACTTGAAATTCAGATAAATTAATTTTGTAACTTTAAGTTTTTTTTCTTTAGATTGTTTTACAAGTTTATAAATTTTATGGCTTCCTCACTGAATGAGGCATAAAAGAGATTTTTCTTTAGGAATGTCTTATGGTTTCGTTCGTATGAAATCTATGTAAATAAAATAATAAATTTCTTCGTGTCAGTAGTAGCACAACACCTACTCAACGTATTGAGAGGGAAAGGGTTTCTTTTTAATTTCTTCGAAATAGTTCAGATACCAATATAAGCTATTTATTTTCTTGAAATTCAGATTAAGTTTTTAATAAGTATGGTTTAAGAAATTTCCAGCAAGATTCAGGCAAGATTTGAGGAATGCAATAGGATGCTAAGGTTACAGTGCTTAGCCTGTTAACTGTGTAAATAAAATTATAGATATGTTCTTGTCTATATACATATTTTGCAAAAACTGCTAAATATATTGAAGTGACGTTCAAATTCCCTCCAAATAGTTTTGGAATCAACAATTTCACCCCAAAAAATCGAATTAATTATCGTGCAATTAATTCAAGTGATTTTTTTTATGTTGGCAATATTTTATACTCATAAAAGGATGCAATTCTCACTATCCCCTATATAATAATAGCCTAATTTATCTGTCCGCAAACGTATGAAGCGGTTGGACCTGGAATGGATAGAGGCATTCATTCAAAGCGAATAAAGTTTATCTTGTCCTAAACTATCGATCCGATTCTAAAATAAATTTGTATAAATATGCTTCATATCACAGCAAAAAATACTGTCGATTTTAAAACGTTCGAAATCCACCCCTTCGCCCCTTTTCGAGAGTTTAATGCCGTTATTTCAAGTCCTATTTTCCCCGGTTAAGAGCAGGTGATTAAATTTAACCAGTTATCCACTTAATAAATAGGAAAAATAACAATTTTTTTCTAGCATTGTGACGTCATTCCTTTAAACATCTCATTTAATCATTTCATATTTTAAACTATTTAAATATCGTGTACACTATTTTAATATCTTTTATCACTGAACTTAGATATTACGTAAATGATTTTCTTTTATATTTGGCTTAAATAATAGATTAGGTACATATGTGATAATTTTAAATTTAATCATCGATTATTTTTTGTTGCAATGAAAATTTTACCACCGGTATTAACAATAAATTCTTTTCATATAAGTCTAGGAGTCTATTTCATGGACTACTAAATATCTAACTTTTAATTTATATATATTTGGAAATTAAGAAGTTTGTTCGTTTGTGTGTTTGTTTGTTATACATCACCACACGGTTTGACTAAATGAATTCAATGTGATTCTAAACTGCATTACAGGATCGGGAGACTTTAGAGATGACGATAAATAAATTATTGAGAGTGAACCAGATATTGCTCAGCCAAAAAACAAACCATTTTTTACCTGCCTCATTGGGTACTTAACAGTTCTGGAATATTAAAAATTTTACTAAGCCCGTCATATGATGGGCTATATGCTAGTAGTCTATATTAAAAAAAATAGCCATTTTTTTTCTAAAATAGGATGGAGGTGAATAATGTCACCAATTTCAGCCCCTTTAGTGATCTCATACTTGTCTCCCCCCCTCCCACAATTACTTGAGATGACTGATGTCAAGAGTATTCACGAATAAAATCGTCTGAAGAATGAGATTAAAACAACACTGGAGGAAGATACAATTGGTCTCCATAACAAATGGCTTACAATCTGGTGACATATCTCTTCGGATAGGAAAGTTTTAGAATTAAGTTCAAACGTATCTGTCCAAGCATCATGCAAAAACTATTCACCGTAATCAGATGCGGTATTTCAAAATTTCTTTGCTGTAATTCTGGGATCAACTCAGGCTAACCATTTTTTCGGACTTCGAATTAAATTTGTCTTATAATTAGTGTTTAAGCTATTTTTCCAGGGTTTTTACCATATCTTCGGCTATAAATATGAAGATAGCGACAGCGTATTTCACCTTAAAATGCAGATAATTTTGTTTCACTGAAATGATGTAGAAAACTTAACTGACTTGACTTTTAAAAATATCTAAATAACAATTATTTTTATTCCGAGAAACAAACATCGATTTTCATATTGAATTCCAAAAGATAAATACGTTGATATTGATGTAATACTTCCTTATTTACGAGACTATATGACAAATTATGCTTTCAAAAGAACACGTCGCAGCAGTGGTTACGTAATGTAAACTATGCTCTTCATTAAGAGTGGTCTACGTATTAAGTTATCTCAAAATAAATTATGTCCAAAAATATTTTTGAATTTATTCTATAACATAACTTATTGTAGATTCTTTCACTTGGATATAGGTAACATAATCTTAAAACCAATAGGATCCATCGGTAAAATTAACGATCTCGGAACTGGAGGGTTGCAGGTTCGGAATTCCAGCCGGTCTAAGATCCACGGTGTTTGTTAATGGTGACTGGAACACGTTAAATATGTTTGTGGTCACAATGTCCTACAAGTTCTCAGACGATACTTCTAGGGATCTTTTGATTAATCGCTACTTCTAGATTACAATGATCCACTGAACTAAGACGTTCTTCTTAGACGTTACTATGGAGCAGTGCTCGTCAAACGAACGAAGCACTCCTTCGCCTTAATTCATGTGGCTTCAGGCCCACGTGCTTAGCTCGCTCAAGTGGCACTGTCAACAAAAACAAAAACGAATAGAATTTTGCAATAAATAAAATCTCCATAGTAGAACTTTAGTTATCCAGTTAGCTGGGCGTGAAAGGGTTTGTAAAATGTAAGATTTGACAAAATTCTGTATGTTTCCTCAACATAAACATTATCAAAATATTCCGGGTCAGTCTCTCTGGAATGTGGGGCACAATGCCTCAAGTAACTGGGCATTAGTCTTCTGCTCCATCCATCTTATTCAAAATTCTATTCACTTAAAAAGCGATATCCGAATGGTAGAGAGCTGCTCTTCGGTACTGGAGTTCATGGCTTCTAATCCCGCTGATGGCTTGGGTGTTGAAAACCATTCGGAATTGGCTTTAAGAGCAGTTGATTCCTATCTCATTATCCTTTCCTTGAGTAGTTAATAAGTGGTCCGTAGCGCTCCAAACCAAACCATTCACTTTAAAGCTTTTTACTATCAACTCTATTGATGTGGAGTTCTGAAGCTTCACATATTTACTAACATGCCATTGGAAATGATATCCGTTTATTTTTTCTAAAGAGTGGGATGAATAAGACCATCAATTTCAGCCCCATTGGTCGTGTCATACTCCCCCCCCTCCCACCTAATGACTTGAAATGACTAATGAAAACCATGAAGAATTTATTAATGGAGTCCTTTGAAGAATGATATTAAAACAACACTGAAGGTTGATCCATTTTATCTCCGCAGAAAATGGGTTACAATCTGGTTAGAAATCTTTTTGCATTGGAAATTTTAGGTGCATGCTATGTTAAACATTTTTCCGATTTTTTTTTTCTAAATAACAGATTTACGCTTTACATACATAAGTATGGTAATATTGATGAATAATAATCTTCATATATTAATTGGTAATATCTTCATCATAGTTAACTAAAAGTGACACTTTAGTAGAGTAAAATATGTTGATATCTATTTTATTTTCAAATTCTTAAAAGAAAAGTTAGTGTACGTTTATACATACATTTGTTCTTTATACAAATCTCTACGTTAACCATAGATTAAGGAAATTTTGTGTATTTGTTTTTTAACACTGTCCAAAAAATAATATTGGCAGTTAGATTTTTATCTCATACTGACACGTGATTTCCAGTCTTTACTGATATTAACTTAAACGGTCGACGACAGATGGCAGCACATTAATGTTGAATTCTTTCTTTTACCTATGAAGGGATATATTACCTTATTCAAAATTTAATAAACAGTAATTTATTTAAAAATAAAACAAGATACTGTAAATAAAAATAATGTATAGGTATATGTGACTGTATTTTTGTTGTTTGTGACTAGCACACAAACTCAATTACCACACAATTCTCTCTCTCTCTCTCTCTCTCTCTCTCTCTCTCTCTCTCTCTCTATATATATATATATATATATATATATATATATATATATATATATTCGTAGGAGGAACTCGGTTGCTTCTGTTAATCAATACACACTCACAGATATATGTATGTATATAAAATATTTATATAGTATTGCCTTTCATATGAACGAGACCTATTTAGTATATAGATCAAGTTAATCTTTTCCGTAATTACGACGGGTAGTTGGAAGCACTTTGCTTTACTTTATTGGTTTACTTTTATTCTACACAGGTATTACTATTTTTTTTCACAGGGACACTTGCATGTTAAGCATTCCCTAAAACTTCGGCGCTATTACTAATTTAGAACCTTCCGTAAGGGTTCATATGTAGCTTAAGGTGTTCTACATTACCCCCGCTGGGTTTTCGTAATTTAGAAGTAGGGACCAAACAGAAGACCCCAGGGTTGGCCTACTTCCTCCAGAGGTATCGTTTGAAAACTTAAAGGACATTGCTACCAAAAACATAGTTTATTTGCCCCAGTCGCCATTACCGAACACGGTGTATCTTAGGCCAGCTCGAGCATCGTTTCTGTTACTAGTCGGTAACGAGATTGCTGCCTTTATTGGCTCAGCTGCTAAATAATTAATTAAGGATGGAAAACTTGAAAAAAAAAAGCAAGTGTATTGGTATCTTTAGAATAATAATAAAATTTAATTATAAACTAAAATTAAAAAGCGTAGAATTTGCCAAGTAGATCTTTTGAAAATATATATTTCTTATTTAGTAACTGTACACCGAAGAGCCCAAACATTATAACCGTTTTGGAGTTTAGACTTTTTTTAATTCTTAAAAAAATTCTTTGATCATATAAAGAACATACTCAAATTCATATTTTCCAGTGAATTTTCAGAGATTTGTTCATTTAGGGGACCACCCACAAATTGAAAATAAAAAAAAAAATGAGTGTTTGATCACCCTGGATCCTAAATAGTTGAAGAGGACTTGTAACTCTCGAATAAAATTAATCTGATTTCAGGCAATCTTTGCGTGATTGTTTGAAAACACAGCTTCAATATTAAAAAAAAAAAAAAAATACAAAGATCTCTTTAAAACTCTGTATATTTTTTTACAAGGTTTTTTCCTTAAAATCAAAAAAGTTAATCTCAATCTATTTCGAAAAATGTGCAGTTTTGCAAGAATAAATAATGATGAAAATTTAATTTAAAAAAATTGAATTGACAAGGGGATATGAGCATATAAAGGAATGAAATACTTTCTTACTGCCCATGCTCAAAATATGCCAGTACTTTTATTACATTAAATTCCGCTTAAAAAATTTTCCAAGGGAGCAAGGGATTAAAAATTTTGAAGGGAAAATTTTCTTAAACTGAAACCCTAGAAAATATATTATGAAAATATTTTATTCTAAATGTTAGTAGAGTTTTTTTTTTCCCCACTTCTAAATGAATTCTAATGGGTATGTAGTGCTATTCTACAAATATGAATATATTTAATTTTTTAATTTAATCTAGAATATATATTTTCAAAACATCTAACGTTAACACCATGAATAATATTTAACTTATTTTTTAACGCTAAGAAAAACATTAAGATAAGACTTAATATATATATATATAAACTTAGATAAATATAGACTTAAAATAATTATATATAATGTTATTTTTATATATAATTTATGCCTAAAAGTCTATATTTGACTTTTAGGCAAATATAGACTTAAATATAATTATATATAATGTTATATTAAGTTACCTTAATATTTTTTTTATTTCTACGAATTCATATTGGATTTTTTTTATAAAAATTTAATGTTGTAATTTATAACTTTCATCCCCGGTTGGATGTTTTGTGAAAAGGACCCAATAGACCTTGCTTATAAATCTTCAAACTATGTCTGGCTAAATCACTGTTGAAAAACTAAAAACCTTTTGATCCGTGATTTTGGCTCTTCAGTGTTATAAATTAATGTGTTAGTGATTTTATTTGTTAATTTAGAAGAGAACCTTACTTTTTTTAGAAGCTAGTTTCAGGAAGAGAAAGGGAAATATAGGTCAGTCTAATGCCAATCTCTTTTTTAATGTTTATAATAAACACTTGGACTTTCTCCTAATAAGTAGCCCTATAGTATTAGGTGCAACATTTAATAATAAATGTATGAGTATATAATGAGCATGGTCTGATCTGTAATAGGATATTTCCTTTAGATACTCATCTCTTCGTCAATCTAATTTTAAAAACTGAATTTGTAGAATTATATTTATTTTTGAAAATTTCATTTTTTAATTAAGTTTTGTTAGCGGTGGATATAAACTTTAGAAATTATAGGAAGAAATCTTCAGCACTTCGTTGAACCATCCTATGACTCAAATGACATTTTAGGCAGGAGGCTCGATGAAATCAATGATCTGTTAAGGTATAGTGTTTGTGTTGAAAATCTAAAATTCAAAGGGTGTCGATAAACTGTTATTTATGATCACAGAAAATTTAATAAAAGAGAAACATAATCGGAAGAATTGGCTGAATACCAATGAATAAAAATTTGATTACAAATACATTTTTAGGTGTAACCATGAAGTACCTCTCTAGTAATTTATATAGTGAAACTGTGTAGGATAATTGAATAATTTTATTTAACATAATCAATAGTGGTATGAGAAGTAAAGAATCTAAATTTTATTCTACTGTAACGTGTAAAATTTATTTTAATATTTTTTAATATATTTATTTATTTTATAGTTTCAAAAATATAATTAAAGCATATGAAGATTTTGATGTTACTATCTAATTTAGAGCTGTTAAAATCTCAATGCATATACTTTTCAAAAATATAAAGATTTTTAATGATAGTAAAATCTAATTTACTTTCATCTTTCAACAAGTGACTAGTTATCTAGTTATCATTTATTAACGGGTGAAAGAAGTTCTATACGACCGCTGAATGTTTTTAATTTACAGTGGTATGATAAGTAAAAAATTCAAATTATATACTACCTAAATAAATAAAATTTATTTTTAATGCTTATAATTTCAAAAAATAATTCTAGCACATGAAGATTTTGAAGTTACCATCTGATTTAGAGATGTCAAACACTCAATGCAGTACTTTTCAAGCATCTAAAGCATTTTAATGATAATAAAATTGAATTTACCTTCATCTTGTAACAAATGACTACTTATCATTTCATTACGAGTGAAAGAAAAAAAATAAACAAACCCTTAAGAACAAGGTCCTCAATCAAAGGCGAGGAATTCCTCTTTACTCAAAGTCCGTCCTTTGATGAGAGAAATGCGTCCAAGCTTAATTTTGTATTCCTCGGAGACATTCATTCAGACTCTATCATCTGCATGTCGCGTGACCGACTCATCCGTCCAATTGATTCATTCGCTTGCATTTCCTCTTCACGCGCAAGAATTAACCGAGAGCGTAACTGACTTAATGACACAGGCACTAATGCTAGAAGTGCGTCTTGCCTTTGTCTCAGAGTGCGATAATTTGCACTAATTGTGCTCGACGGAGAATTATAATAACACGGCTTCGCTGCTGATGATATTGTTTCCTTGCCGGTGGAACTGGAGCTCGTATGCATTCTTTTTTATTTTCTTTAATGCTCGCTGGAGATAATTTTTTTAAGTAATGATGATAGCACCTTAAGTGGTCTCGATGATAAAATGCTACTTTTCCTGTACCTAATGGATACGCTGAATGATGCCTATTCGAATAGCAGGAGCATTATAGGACGCCTGTACAACTACTGTTTAAGATATAATTACGTCTTCTGTTAATTTTTAAAGAGTTTACTTTGAAAGCATGAACAGAATATTAACCTACTTCTTGCTTAACGTATCAGGCGAATTGCAACAAATGCAATCTTTCTCCTTAGTATGAGTGTATAGACGAGAGCAACCACATATAAATAAGAACAACCGTGTAATGATAGCGAAGTCAAACGTAATTGATTAGCCAATAACAGTTTTCAGGTGCTGTGGGAACTGGACTTAACATTAACCTAGATGAATGGAATGACCATTATTACGTGTTCATGGTGCGGTGCTATAGAATTTGAAACCGAATCCCCAGAGTTGTATTTTTCCTACAATATTAGGAATAGGAAAATTCTCACGTTCTATTTGAAGAAACTGGCAGGAAATTTGCTTTCAGATGTTTTTTTACATGGTAATCCAGAAAAATGTATATAGAGCTCTTAATTGATGTCAACGCAATTCTTTCTTAAAAGAATCATCTTAATCCCACTACTTTTCTCTCTCTTTCCTGCTCTATACAAAATATTTTAGGATAGTTAACACTTTGTTGACCGGCAATTTTACTGAAATTTTACCTCATGTCATCGGCTATTAGCACAGTTTGATTCATAATCACTCTGACAATCAGATAAAGCATCCGCGTATAATTCATTGAAAGATTCTTCATTACGTTCCATCAACGTTTTTTTAAATTTTTTTTAATTATTAAATATTTTTTACAACAAAAGATTTGGCAGGTCTTATAAGCGAGAGAAACAGCTTGTGTTATACTGACCAACACTTGCACTGTATGGTTACCAACAAAGAAAACAACACCGATGCGAAAAAAACGCTCATCACGAGTTTACTCGTGGCCGGTCAGCAACGTTCAGCCATAAAAACACGAGATAACTCGTGACCGGTCAACAATGTGTTAAAACACAAAAAATGAATAATTTTTAAAACGATTTGTGGGTTTGTACTTGTTATATTGGTCTCCCCTCCCTCCATGTTAACCTATGGGAAAAATAAAATCCCTCGACTTTAATAATTCTATACCTGTAGATATTCTTTAAAAATATATACAGGTAATAAAACAGCAATTTTTCTGGGATTTTATCTTTCCCCTTTTTAAAAAACACCGAGAAAAATATAATTTAAAATTATTTGAGAGACATTTCGGTGTATTCTTTTTCTAACGCATATAACAGGGGTGGCAAAGCTCATTGATAGTCCGAGCCATTTTTCAAAATTTGAAATTTTTTGCGAGCCGCAATTAAATACTCATTTAAAAAGTATGCAAAATGGTATTAAAATATTTTTACAGAAATTATATTTATTGAATGTCATTTGGAAGTTCTTCGTCCTTTAATTTTTCACGGAAATTTTTGAATTGTCGATGAGTTTTGCATTGGTGCAAATGTAAGACTATTTTCATAACATCAGGATATTTTAAATATTTTTTAACAATATGTTCTCGGTAAATTATGCAGTGAATCGGTATGAATTGTGGAATGTGAGGATCATCTCTTAAAAGCAGATTAAGACCGATTTTTTTACCCAGCATTACTAGAGCTCCACCAGTTGTAATAATTTTTTAAAATATAATAAAGCAAAAATGAAACGTTAACTCGGGTATATTTACAAATAATCTTCCAAAGAGCCGCATGTCGCTCGCAAGCAGCAGGTTGACTACCCCTGGCAAATAAGAACATTTAACAAACATAAATTAAAAAATGACGGGGGGGGGAGTTGTAAAAAGCATCCTAAAGAATTTGCTGCTCTATCACGTGGCATAATTATTTTCAAAGAAATAAAATAGTTTACTTTTAAGTTTACTAAATAGTAATTTTTGCCTTTTTGTTATACAAAAAGGTATTGTTAAGCGTTAATTATTGTTAAAACTTTGTAAAAAATCATGATATAAACTCGATTTTTTGTTGTCATTCTCAAGACTTCTCTACATAGTTATCATCCAGAGCTGTACATTACTCCAGGAACAGAGCCGGATCATCGCACAGATAATTGAGACTAATGGCTAGGGTCCGGTATTCTGAAGAACCCAGTCAAGTTGAGCCGAACGATGACCGATTGGTTAGGGTGCTGGTCTTCGGTACCGGAGTTCGTGGGTTAGAATCCCACTATGACATGGACGTTTGTAGCCGTTCGGAATCGGCTTTAAGCAGTAGGTCCCGGTCTCATTAGTCCTCGTGTTGCAAAAAGTAGACCATAGAGCTCCAAAGCAGTTAAATTGATATTTTGAAAAAAATTAAAGATAAATTAGTTTACTTTCCTGTTGGACAACTGTATATAATAATCAAATAAATAAAAGTATATCACTTTTCATGTGGTCACAAAGTTTAACACATGTCCGGAATGCACATAGTAAAATAGTGTCAAATTTCCAAATTCAGAAATGTTATTGAAAATCTCTTTAACTTTTTCTACATCTACTCCATCTGGTGAAAAGTAATTCTCCTTATCAAAACGTGTAAAAAATTCTTTAGAAAACTCACTGAGTCAATCAAAGTTAAATTCCTTAGCTGTGATATACATGAAACAAAATGTTGCAGATAATATTGAACAGGATGAAATAATTGATAATTATGTTGAATTAAAAAGTAGAAAATAGAATTTTTAATTTAAGTTTATTTATATTTGCCTATTCACTTTCGTTATAAATTTGATAAAATAAATTTTAAAAAATTAAGTTTATAAATAAACTGTTCAAAGTTTTCTAAAAAATGTGAAATTTATTGTTGTATAGTAAATGTTTTTTATTAATAAAAGTTTAAGAATTGTTTTAACTTTTCAAATTATTTAGTTTTGTTTTTTACTTATTTTTTTTTTATTTTATGTGTGTTCTAATTTTTGTAAGAGAAGTTCGGGGCTTAATAAGAAAAAAGTTTCTAGGACCCCAAAGTGGTTTAATCCAGCCTTGCGTATAAAGTAACATAATTTTCTAAATAATATTATTCTTCATGATATTTAATTAACATACATTTTTCTATTAGTCAGATATTGCTGAAATTATTTTTTAAATCTATATAAATAAATTTATGACTCGGTTTTTGTTTGTACTAGCATCAAACGAAGACTACTGAAAGTATTGAAATAGGGAAATTATTAATTTCGAAATAGTTCTAGATCCTAAATTATTTTTTTGTTCTCTAAATTCAATCCTGTTACTCGTAGTATTTTTAATTTTTCAAAATCTTCAATGTATTGTAACGTATCCGGTCCCTGTTTCAGGTGACACAAGGAAGAATCAGGTGTATCTTAAATAATGAATTTATTTACACTTCTGCTATATACATCATTTCACCACTATAAAAAAAAAATTTCTAATCACAGGTAAGTGATTAGTACACGTAATCCTGAATAGAGACGGGTACCTAAACTAAATTCAGTCTCTGCCGAAATATGGGTGATTAGACGGAAGAACAATTCGTAGATCTCTCGAAAGCTCTCTGAAGTACAGGTACGAGATCTAAGCACAATCAGTTCTGAAGAACTGCAAACAATCCTGAAGAGGATTATATTAGAAAAAAAAAAGAACCCCAAAGCACAGGGTATCGCTTCAATTTCAGCAAGAGATATATCCCAAGACGGGATTTTGCTAAATAAAACTCGCCGATGGAGAGACTGGTCGAGGCGACCTCCAAGTTAGCCGATGCGGGCTACTCCTTAAAGAAAAGATCCCAAGGTGGGATTATAGCAAAAAACTCTCCGGTAGAGAGACTGGTGTAGGCGACCTCTGAATTAGCTGGTTGCTAGCTAACTAACTTCCCTAAAAAAAAAAAAAACAAATCTTCTCTCGCCTCTTTCTAGCGGAAGAGCCTCTAAGAGAGGGGTCTCACCCACAATTTCATTATTGGGTCACCTAGCAATGACCTCACCTTCGAACAACTGGATTGGTCCGGGTTAAGCAATCATCGGCCGCAAAGCCAGGGGTCCCTTAATTCTTAGCGGCTACATCTGTGTAGCGGCAAATCCTTTGTCGTTCCCGCGATCATTTTTTCGGCTGTCAGTGAAGGTGCCGTGTCGTCTGGCATATTGTTCCTTTACTATAGGGCACAGCAGTGTAGACATCGTGGTGCAGGGAAAACAATCCTTTTGTATCCACACAAGTCCACCTCTCAAAGCAAAGTTTTTTGATGCGATACACCGCTAAATCACGCCGTTACAGTATAATCAAACCGAGAACCCATGTCTTCTACATACTGCAGGTTTCATCAGTCTTCTGCTACCTGAAACCAAATATATTAACATCAACAGCTGTAATTTACAACAGTATGTACCTAAGTAACAATTAATGTGCAGAATAGTTTTTATCCTGTTGTCAAGGTTATTTTTAGTAATAATTAAAACTTACAATACCTCCTACATACTGTTGGAGAAATTTTTAAGGGACATACATATCAGGACTGTAAAAGATAGATGATAGCCAAACAGATAGCACAGTAGCTTTTCAGAATTGAACATTTGAATCCCATTCTCAGTGTGGATGTTTGGCCACTTAGGATCGACTTTAGTTAGTAGGTTTTGGTGAAATTAGTCGTCGTAAAGAGTAGCTTACAACTAACTAGTTAAAAGTTTGCTGGGCCAAAAAAAGACCAGATTTTTAAGCAATTACATATAATAATAGCTGTGAACTTCTGTACTTGTCAAGAACATATCTGGATGGTTTACCTCAGAAAGTCTGAAAGACACCCATTTTTTTTCTTCGAATGTTCAAGAAAGTGAACTCAGAATTTAGTAGGATTTTTCAAATTGATTTTAGTTATAATTTCAGATTGTAGTAATGCCATATTGAAGGGGTGGGACGTGAAGCTTGTAGCCTCCCCCTCTAATTATTGCTGTATGCACATATTATACATATACGATTTGTTGTATTAATTTTGAGACATGAGTTGAAGTGGAACCCCCCCCCACCAAAGGAAAATTTCGCGTTTCGTCTCTGTTATGTATTTATTTTATTATTTTGCAAATTATTTTCATTAATATAAAATTTATTGTTTAACATATGTATAACATTCGTTTTAGCATATCACTTGTTACTACTAGAATTTTTTTCCCTTATAAATACTAAAGGGATTTCTACTTCACACTTACCACAGCCTAAACTTCTCAATAATTATTTTTTAATACTTTTTAGTACTTAATTATTTAAAAAATTATAGTATTTAATAATTTTTCATGTGTTATCTTACAGCTGTAATATAATATTTTTATTTAATAATTTAATATAAATATAAAATAAATTTAATTATAAATCTTACAACATTTTCATACCAATTTTTTATTACAACTTTTTTATTACAATTTTTTACATTACATTTTGCAATTTTTTTAGTTATAAAATTCTTTATGCCTGAATAATTTTGTAATTAAAACTATACGGAAGTATCATATCCTGTTGATTAAAGAAGATCTCAAATATCTGACTAGGAACGCATTATATTACTATTTTAACAGCAAAATTTCTTTAGCAGTTGTTTTAACATTTTTAAAATAACTGCGTTTTTCCGCATATTTTTTTCCTAAGTGTCTCAACATTTCTCTGGAGATAATGGCATAAAAGCTGTTAAAAAATAAATAAAGAGAGAACAAGGGATGAAATTACAGCCATTTCCTCTCAAATTTCGTTTTTATTCATCGTCAGACGGGAAAACCATAAAAACGGTGTAAAATTGCTTCCCGTGAGAGCTTAATAACTTGAAAAGTAACACTTTCTATGGTTAACTGTGATTTTGAACTCTCCAATTGAGTTCTTTCTGTTAAAAGACTAAAAGCAAACTATTTTATCACATTTCATCAGCAATTTCATTTTTAATCACCAAAATGGCATTTTTGGTTATTTAATTAAACATACTGCTTTTTTCACAGTGCTTTCTTTATTAAGGATCGTAATAAATATTTTTAACTTTTAGACATTTCGGTGTAAATACGACCGGTAAATTGTTAACAGAAGAAAAATTCGATGTGTATAAATTTCGATTTAATTGTGTATTTAGCATATTAATATTTTTCTTATATTAACAGCCAAAATTCGCACATTTTGGTAGCCCGGACAAATGACCGGGTTGTCCGATCTTGAAGCGTGCCCTAGGGATCTGCAGACAGTAGTAGACAAATTAAATAATGAATATAATAAATGTAATATAAGAAGTTTACATCAATATAGTTTTTTAGTCGAGAAGTTTTATTCAGTTAAAAATATTGATAATTATAAGAATTAAAGAATTTTATATTCTCTGAAGTCGGAAATGTTCCAGCTGCCTGAGGTTATTATAATAATAACCGTCATTTTGTATTACACTAATGCATTATTATCTGTCTTAGATACAAATCAAAACGCACAATTATTTCAACAGCAAAATTTTATCCGACTTTGAAGCAAATATGTCTCACGCTGCTCAATGTATCGCCCCCTCCTCGTTGTTATCGAAACCAACCAGACTCACTTTGAAGGTGGTCCTCATTTCCCAAGGATCAGTCTTTTTATTTTCAAGCTCAATTTCCTGCAGGAAGAAGGAGGTGGTTCAGGTTAAAAATTATCGTAATTAGTGAAAAGGGGGGAGACACTTGAGTTGACCTTTAATGGAATATCTGCTATACAACGTTTGAACATTTTTAGACTTCCTTTCGTTTCTATCCATCTTGTCCATCCACATCGACACAGTCCTTTAACTTCCCCTATGGACGTATATGTTCAGAAATAGATATATCCCCCCCCCATCTTGAGAAGTTTTACCACTGTGGGATGTTTAGTGTCACGTTTTCCGGAAGTTGTTCTGTTATCAGATAGAACGCTGCTTTTCCATGTTATCCGTCAGACGGTTGCAGAATGATGAGTGGTTGTGCTAAGTGCTCCTTTTTCAGAGAGTGCGTACTTGTTATTTATAAATGCATTCATTATTAAATAGCTTTATCATTCCTTTATAACTTTTAAATCATTAAAATGATTAGATAGAGTTGTATTTTTTTCAGCTAGATTTTGTTAACGCTTTTAGACAGTATTATTATTTCTTCTTTTATTTCACAAGCTTTCTATGTTACTTTTTATAGTGTAAAATTGAAACTTTCGAACAATATTCATATACCTATCCATTATTTACCATTTTTTCCCCCTGAAAATACCTTATATTGGGCCGTACTTTTTCTTGCTACATTTAATGATTAAATATTGTAAATGCATATGAACTAGAAGAATTTACTTTATGTCGACAATAAACTGAAAGTTGACCTTAGTCTTGAGTAAAAGTCAGTGGCGTAGGAAGGCAGGTGCTGTGGGGGAACTCCTTACCAGGTATTAGTTGTAGGGAGGGGGAGTGATATGACTTTATAACTAAGCTATTTTGTAAACTAAAAATAGCGTAGGCTAAGTTATTAAAATTTGCAGGAACAAAACGACAGAAGAGATTAAAGTATAGTTTTTTGGATTAGGCAGGCCTTAGAGAAAACGGAACTTGTAAACAATTAAGTTTTCATTAAAATGTATTATAATATTAAAGTCGACCACTAGATACTATTACTTCAAAAAATATTTTTAGGTTGTACTCTAAACTGGTTTATTAACCCCTTCCGGTATGATTTAATAATGAAAAACTGTGCATGAAATAACCATTTAATTTTTATTTAAAAAACTTGTTTCATTTTACAATTCTTACATATTCTTAATTAAAATCCACTTTTTACACAGTGTTAAATAATATCAGAAACAGTAAAATTAAGAAAATATCAAAGCAAAACATTAATAAGGTATACAGATAATAGTCTTCAAGCTAGTGGTACTTTTCAAAACAAAGTGCAAAGGAATTCTTAATTGTTTACACCGCCAAGTAGTCTCACTTTTAATTTGATTCTTGTAACACACACGGCATTTCTTAGTAGGTTTTCTTTTATTCTGACTCATTAATTTGGCAATGACTTGTACCAAGAAATTCTAAGTAAACAATATGCAATAGTGACTTGTGATTTTCACAAGTGATAAAAGTGTTGCCAAATTCAGTACACTAGAAATTTTAAACTAAATTAATTATTATATTTAACAGTAACTTTAATCGCATGACGAGTGTAGCTCGTCATTGTGCGGTATGGAATGAAAAACTAATGACGAGCTAGACTCGTCATTTTACCGGAAGGGGTTAATAAAAGTATATATTTTTTTCATAAAAAAAATTTTACTAAATAATTAACATTTTTTTCCCTTTTTATCAATTAATTGAATACAAGAACTGCGTTCGAAGCCTTCAATTTATTTTCATAATTTTAAAGGATATGGGAATGACAAATCTTAATTCCGCATTGTCAACCACCGGACCTTGCTACGCCACTGGTAAAAGTGTGAATAATTCAAAGATTCGTTTCTCCTGTGTTTCAGTTTGGAAACTATTTTAAAACAAACTACAGACGTCGAATTCAATCTCGAGTCACAATATTAATTAAAATTTAGCTTCAAAATTTCCACATTAGACTAATGCAGGAATGAATATGCATTTTAGAACATTTGTTTCATGGTTATGCCTAAAACTTTTTGATCTCGCATTGACATTCCGCTGAATCCATCGCATTATACGAACACAAAGACAGGAAAACGATTTCCTTTTGGACAAAAAGTCTAGTGTTGGTGTGAAAGGAACTCTATTAAGAGTGCATTATGTAAAAGTAAAAAAAAAATAAATTATAAAAACTGTGTTAAAAAAATAGTCACCGGTTTAGAGTCTGATTTCATTACTCAGGAATGAGAACGCTGGATGACTTCCCTCCTTCCCCAATCCGTCCCTAATTGCTTCATATTTTCCTCTTCCTCCCCTTCTGTATTTCCTGTGCTTTTCTTCTATAAACAAAGCCTTGCTTGCCATTCGCCAGTTTAGGAAATTGAAGATGCAGGAATGTTCTGTAATCTACCCCCGCAGTTTCCTCATTGGCAGAAGATATCATTCTGCCCCCTCCCCCATTGTCAGTATTTTTTCCCTTTTTTTTTATTTATAAATTTCATCCATGTAACCATACGGTGGAGAACATGCTTCTAAGAAGCATGGCGCATCTAATGCCATTTGCTATAGAGCATCAAATTGTGTATACTTCTCATTCTCTTGTTACAGGTTTAAAATGCAGAAAGGAACTTTTGTTTTCTTTCAGATTTTTAAACGTTTTCTAACATTTCCCAAGAGCTGAAATATAAGAGTTGTTTTTTCACGGCAATTTTCTGCATGAATTATTTTTCTACCGATGTCTACGACAGAAAGAGCTTTTTAAAGATTGTTTATTATATTCTCGTAACAGGAACGGAATTTCACCACAGAGCAGAATATAAAATAGGATTATGACTGTTCTAGAGAAACATGTTTCAGGACAAGGTACATTTCAAGGTATTTTACATATAAACAAACTGATAAAGATTAACTATTAGAGATAATTAGATTTAAAGGTGGAATTTTCTTTTCCAATAAGTTGTTTGTGTTAAAAACAAGTTTTAAAATCAATTATAAAAAGATTCGAGTTTTAAAGTATTATTAAATTTCGCTTGGAAAATCCCCTATATAATAATAGCCTGAATTATTTTTCTACCGATGTCTACGACAGAAAGAGCTTTTTAAAAGATTGTTTATTATATTCTTGTAACAGGAACGGAATTTCACCACAGAGCAGAATATAAAATAGGTTTATGACTGTTCTAGAGAAACATGTTTCAGGACAAGGTACATTTCAAGATATTTTACATATAAACAAACTGATAAAGATTAACTATTAGAGATATTTGGATTTAAAGGTGAAATTTTCTTTTCCAATAAGTTGTTTGTGTTAAAAATAAGTTTTGTAATCAATTATAAAAAGATTCGAATTTTAAAGTAATATTAAATTTCGCTTGGAAAATCCTCTATATAATAATAACTTAAGTTGTATGTCCGTCTGTCAGCGAATTTATGAAGCGGTTGTACCTGGAATGGATACAGGCATCCATATTGGATTTTTTATGAGTTTGGGTTAGCAAAATTCAAAGCGAGTTCGAAATCCACCTCATCCCCCCTTTTGGAGCGTTTAAGGCTATTATTTCAAGCCTTATTCTCCCTCTTATTCTGTACTAAATTCATTATTGATAGGATGGAGAGCAATATTTAAATTTCTGGACTGTTTTTACTTGACCCTTATATATTCTAACCATTTTTTGCAATACGTGTAAGCTGATACATGGGGTAGAGTATCTGCCAAATTTATCGTGGTACTTCTCAGGTTGATGGTTCTGCCCCCGACGTAGCCGAGTTTTTCTAAATGTCTAATTAATTTAATAATATCTGCTTTTTCTTTTGAATTCTTATTCCTAAAGTTGTTTTATTATTTTTAAAGTTCTATTATTTTTAAAATACATTTTTACCATTTTTCAAATTTTTATGATTTTTATTATTTTTATTTTATTAAATTCACGTGTTACCATTATTATATTAAGCCCCATTTTAAGAGCAGGCGATTAAATGTGTATCAATTTATCACATAATAAATAAGTAAAAATAACATTTTTTTTCTAGCATTATGACTTCATTTCTTTAACCATCTCATTTAATCATTTATTTTAGATTATTTAAATATCTTCTGCATTATTTCCATACGTTTTATCATTAAACTTAGATATTACGTAGTAAATAATTTTCTTATAAGGTAATATTTTGTTGCAAAATAATTCTCAGCCAAAAAGCAAACCATTTTTTTTTTTACCTGCCTCATAGGGTACTTTACAATTCTGGAAAATTAAAAATTTTACTGATCCCATCATATGACGGGCTATATGCTAGTTCAAAATGTTTCCTAACGACTAGCAAAAAGAGGATTTAGAATAAACAAAATATGATTAATAATTATCAATGTAATTCGTGCTTTAATTTACGGATCATTTAATATCCCTGACACCAACAAGTTTAAAACAAATGTAAATAGAAATATTTGAAAGTCCACAATATCTCATTTAATTAGAAATCAGTTGAAATATTTCATGTTTGTTACAATAGATTCTTTTAGATGGTTTATGCAATAAAAAATTATTTTTAAAAGGTATTGTTGCAGGAAACACAGAATGTTTAAAATTAAAAATACATGGTACTTTTTCAAAATACTTTCAGTTTCGAGTATTAGAGTAAACAGTGGGATTGTATATAATAATACAAGTTGAAGTACATGGTATTCTTTCAAAATACTTTCAGTTTCGAGTATTAGAGTAAACAGTGGGATTGTATATAATAATACAAGTTGAAGTACATGGTATTCTTTCAAAATACTTTCAGTTTCGAGTATTAGAGTAAACAGTGGGATTGTATATAATAATACAAGTTGAAGCATATTGATGAAAATAAAGCTTGTTAAACAGTTCATTAAAATAAAAAATTAATGTGTTAAATTAAAAAAAATTTTTTAAATATTTTTTATAGTTTTTTCAATTTATAATATTTTTGATCCAAGTTACATATTTTTTATGATCTATTAAAACCTTCTGTACAATACTGCTCAAGGAAATTCTCTAATATTATATTTTATAAAAAGTTTTTTACTGACACAGTGAAACCCGATGACATTTGATAACTTCTTCTACATATTTGTTTATAAAAAAAGAAATAAGGAGGTTAATTCAAATTCCACGTACAGCTATATTCTGTATATTATTAAAGAAAAACCTTTATAACAAATATTAAAAAAGTATCTTTAATATATAAAATATTTTTATTTGTCATAAACCTTTATAGCAAATAAAAATATTTTATATATTAAAGATTTATAGCAATTGTATCAGGAAGAAGTATTTTACTAAATGGAATAAAAAAACAAAGATAAAAGTAAATAATTTAATGTTTAATTTG
The DNA here is from genome assembly GCA_032207245.1 of Pardosa pseudoannulata. NCBI lineage: Eukaryota > Metazoa > Arthropoda > Arachnida > Araneae > Lycosidae > Pardosa > Pardosa pseudoannulata. The sequence continues at coordinate 99,739,657 of CM063498.1, read as the reverse complement.
TCACCACTCAGATTATGTATAGCTGGTAGTGTATCGTGCTCTCAACTGATGGACTTCGACTTGATTTCCAAGTGAGCGTATTTGAGCTCTCTCTTCATAGGAGTAATGTTGGTCGCCTATACGGAGCTGCCGTTATAAAATTTCAGACAAAATCTGCGACTTTATACTGGCCAATTTTATTGAAGGTAAGTTCGCCAGCATTGAACAGAAGAAAAAAAAAATGTTTAATTTGTTAAATAAAGCTTGTCTAAATAAAATCATTTATGTATGTATGTATGTATATATATATATATATATATATATATATATATATATATATATATATATATATATATATATGCATGTAATGAGACGGACTTCTCGATGGGTGGTTGCAGCCATGGCCATAAAAATGATACCGTTTTAGCTAAAGACCTTTATTAAGGTAACGTTGGAGGACGGGTTCCCACTTCATCATAGGGACAGGACAAACTGAAGGGTCAGCAACATGAAGTTCTATGTACAAGACCCGTAACACCTGGGTCAACATCTGTGGGAAAATATCTATAGAAAAATCTGTCTCCGACAGCGTGTATCTCCTTTTTATTTGGAAATTTCCTAAATTGTCCGCTAGGGCCTTGTAGGATTATAATTGGTCAGGCCCCTTCTCTGAGGGCGTAAACTGTAGCCCCAGTGGTCAATTTAGGTTAGGGGCTAAAATGGGGAATGCAAAATGACGCAGGAAATTTTAGCCCTTGATTTAAGTTTTGAAAACCCCTGAGAATTTTCCTTACACACACACACACACACACACACACACATATATATATATATATGTATGTATATATATATATATATATGTATATATATATATGTATATATGTATATATGTATATATATATATATATATGTATGTATATATATATGTATGTATATATATGTATATATGTATATATGTATATATATATGTATATATATATATATATATATGTATATATGTATATATGTATATATATATATATATATATATATATATATATGTATATATATGTATGTATATATATATGTATGTATATATATGTATATATGTATATATATATATATATATATATATATATATATATATATATATATTCTTATATATATATATATATATATATATATATATATATATATAATAGTGAAAATATAGATTTTACTATTAAATTACTAATTAAATTTGAAATCATATGTAGAAATGTTAAAACTTAAATTTGAATCAGTAAAAACATTTAATAATTTGATTATATTTAGAGTACGACATTTAGGGTTAGTTCCCAGGATCCGGGTAAATTGTACTCTTTGTATGCCCGGAAATATTGCTTGATTCCCGGGCATACAAAGGGCGCTCGGGAAGAGATGCACAGTGGCAAAATATTATAATCTACTGTAACAAATAGAAAGATAATCCGCTAGCGGATATAGAAAAAAACATTCAGCCTCCAGCATTCAGAGATGTAGCATCGTCGTTGGCTTGTTAATTGTTTTGTATCTGTTTGTTTTTGTGGCTCAGTAGATTTTAAATATAATATTATTTAAGCTAGCCGACGCCTGCCATTATTAAAATTCTTTTTGTTTTAGTGTAAGAAAATTGTGTACATGTCTTTGAAAGCCATTATTTTTTGCCGAAATGAAAATTGGAGATCAGTAGAGAAAAAAAAATAAATAACGGTTTATTTCTTTTCTTTTTAGTAATGCACGCGGACGCCTGTCCTCGGAGAGTACGATACGCTCGTTGCACCGTAAATGCTTCCCCTGCCAAGGTCTGTACTTGAAAGTATTAATCTGCCACTGATCATCGTATTAATACCTTCCAAGGGTCAAAACTAATCCCCCGAAAATTTAAGAGCATAACCAAGCTGACCCCTTTGCCTGTTTGACTTGTTTAGTTTGACTTGATTGAATGTGTATTTCTTATAGCTCTGCTTCACTGTCCAAATATTTGTACATAGAAGAAAGCACTTTCAATAAAAATTTTAAACGTTATGCAAAAAATTGGAAAAAGAGATCCTTTGGAGAAAACAAGGGTCCTTTGTTGTTTAACCAAGTGTTGTAGATTAAGTAAGATAGTGGAACAATAATTGCAGTTTTTTCACTCAATTGTAAATCGAGCATGGAATATTATAAAAACTGATGAGGCTATAAAAACAATTCCTCCATCCTTAACTGAAGCTGAGAGAGCAATTTTGGCGCTGAATTGTTCATAACAAAACTGAGAACTGGGATGAGGGATAAGAGCACTTATTCCATATGATTTTTTAAATCATTTTTTAAAAATGAATAATATATTTTATTTCTATTTTTTAACTCAATATATAAAACAACGTTAATTTTGAAATTTATGTATGTCCTTATCATGCGTAATTATTATTTATATCTACCAAATTTTTTAGATTTTTAAAAATTTTTGATTACAATTCAGTACTGCCTGAAGCATATCACCGTTATCTAACAGGTCGATACTTAAATGCATTAATAAGTAAGAACTCTTCTGCATTTACATTAAAGAGAAATGTAATAATTAGTATTTGCACAAAGTCTTCCTTATTTACAGCAGAATAATGCTGAAACTATTTTTCTTTTCCAAGCTGGAAAACAGCTAACTATACGATGGACATATCTGTCCACATTAACGAATTGAAACAGTTTTTTTTCTTTATTCTTTTTGTTTTTCATTTTTTTTTCTACAGGCAGGAATATAAATAAAGTTTCTTTGACAGTGTTGTTGATTACAACTGTCATATGAAAGACTGTCATTAAATTTTTCATATCTTTGACTTCCCAAGCTGAAACCATTATCGTTGTTTGACATTAACTCCAGTGACTCAAACGTGTTATGAACTGGTCTTCCTTGAGGCAATTCCTATTCAGGAATTATATATATGTCTAACAAATATAATGTATACAAAAGTACTGAATTAGAAGTTTCCAACATGTAAGGGGTCGAGGACCACATTAGAAAACTTATGAAAGATTGCACTTTATTAATTAGTCAATTTTCGTAAAATTCTGCGAGTAGCTCAGAGGTACTAATATAGAGTAATAGAAGGAGTTTAATTAAAACAATCGTTTAGCCATTTCAATTGCTTAAAATAGTTTAAAATTGTGTCATAAAATTCATTTTTAAAGGTTCGTGATTATTTCATATGTAAGAATAAAGATGATTACTAATTATTCAAATACTTAAATGTTCTCTTTTGAATATCCCATATAATATCAATTTGGATATAATAGTCTGTAGAAAGCATGAACAACTCTCCTTGATCGCATTAGGGACAAAAATAACATTCTTACATAAACTGTGCATCAAACGTAAAGTAGACGGTCAGTATGAAAATATAAAATCTATAACTAATAATTGCTAGGAAAGTAGATCAACATAAGGGACACCCATTGAAAGTTTGCATCGTATTGGAAGATTGTAGCAAACGTTAAAGTTAGAAATACAAAGCATAATTCCAGGAGGAAGGTTTTATTTGGAGCACTACAGCCTACTGTATATCTATAGCAAAGGCTAGTATGTGTGCAATGCATGCATTCAAGCACGCAGGCAGCCGATAGAATATTTATAGATTCCCCTCTTGTAAAAGTGGCCGACAGGTCAGAACTGGCCCTATATATATATATATATATATATATATATATATATATATATATATATATATATATATATATATATATATATATATATATATATATATATATATATATATATATATATATATATATATATATATATATATATATATATATATATATATATATATATATATATATATATATATATATATATATGTAATGAGACGGACAATTCTCAGGGGTTTCAAAACTTAAATCAAGGGTAAAAATTCCCGCGTCATTTTCCATTCCCCTTTTTAACCCCTAACCTAAATTGAGCACTGGGGCTACAGGTTACGCCCTCAGAGAAGGAGCCTGGCCAATTATAAGCCTACATGGCCCTAGCGGACAATTTAGGTTATGGGTTAAAAAGGGGAATGGAAAATGACGTGGGAATTTTTACCCTTGATTTAAGTTTTGAAACCCTTGAGAATTTTTCTTACATATATATATTTCAAAAGTTGATGCTAAAAAATATTTTCTTCAGTGAAAAAATGTTTGTCATATTTAAATAGTTAAAACTCATAATTCTTGTGGCGGCTGTAAGCGCTGAACCTAGTTCTCTGGCACAATTGGGCCTCTAAAGTCACGTAGTTATTACCGAATATCGATCTTGCTTAACTGCTGTTATTATTGGTTGACCTTAAACTGGTCGTCGGGTAATATCTCCTATATTTTGAAATCTCTGGTAGAGTCTTGAGATCAGGCACATAAGTACACTCAGAATTTCAGATATTTCGGCTTGACATCGTTCAGATTCCAACATTCCGATAATTCCCCTCTTCATACTCATGACATCTTTGTGCCATCATTCGCCCCTTTTTGATCATTTAACTCAGCTTTTAGTAAAGCAATTCCACAACATGGGTCTTCTCTCCATGGAGTGAGTATGTTTTATATTCATTCTTGTTTTACACATGTCGACACCGACTGCGATGTTTTGCATATGCACAGTACTTCACATTTAAATAATGACTCTTCACAAGTAATTTTGAACAATTTGACCAATATTTACTCCCATTTTTCTACATTTTTGACAGTGTTAAGGCTAAATAATACATTTTTCGACACCAGCCCTTTGTTAAGTTTAGCTTTTGGACATCAGTGTAAATGTTAAATAATATTTTTTATAATTTTCGATCAAGAAAAATGTTTTTCAAGTAATAACTGTTTTTAGAATTTCTCTTAATAAAATTAAGTTTCAAAACATTATTCACAATAAAATTTTGTTTTCAAGTTTTCAAAAATACTAAATATTGGTAAAAGAGGGACTTTTTTGATTAACATTTTCCTAGATCTATTAAATTTTGTCTCTTAAAAAATATAATATTTGTAGAAGAGACGAGTAGTAAATTTGGCATATGCTCCAAGTGGTAGAAAAGTAAGCTATGCAATTACCGAAGCCCACTTCTTTTAAGTTTGAGCCGCTAATCTTATGTGGACGACCTTCTAGATATTATAAATTATATTCAGTATTTTCTTTCTTTTTCCTGAGAACAATGATAAAATGCCATATTGAATGTATTATGGGCAGAGGTTTAAGCTAACTTGAAAAATTCCTCACTTTTAACCACTTGAGCCAGTAATTTCGCCAGCCAACTTACCATTAATTTTTTGTCGAAATATTTCAGTTTTCTTGACTACTGTACACGAGTGACAATGAAATAATTCCTGAGTCAAAGTAAGATAACACCACTTCCTCAACTCTCATTAAGTCCCTCTGTACCATGTACACTACAGACCACTAAACGACGAAACGGAATGGAATAAGAGAAGGGGAAAAAACGGCGAAGAAAAACAAACAAAACCAGAAATAGAGACGAAGGAGTAAATTGAGGGAATCCATGCAATTAAGGTGGCTCGCGTCTAAAGACCATTAGCGGCGAAACTTCAAAAGCCATCCGGATGACCAATTGCTCGGGAAGTGCCTCGTTAAGTCCCCCGAATTCGCGATGATCACCCTTCGCGCGCCACAGAGAGAGAGAGAGATGGGTCTATTTGGTGCAGGAATGCCAGCTCGGGGTAATGGAGGAAGAGATTGTTTAGAGCAAGCCAGTTGAACGCCGTGATAAAAAAACAAGAAAGGGGGAAGAGAGGTATTTGGAACGATGAAGCCGAATGTAAATGAAATATTCAAACCGCTTAACGATCGGATAATTGGTATTCAGCGGGGTGCTGCAGTTGTAGGACTTCTTAATCTTCGTGAGGCTATCGGAGTCAGATGAGTCCAGTAGCGGAACAGAAATCGGTGTTTAAACTGGAGAGATATCAGCAGCTGACTACTGAAATTGACCACCTAGGGATGTGAACGGAAAGTTAGAGTTTGATTTGACATTTTGTACCCGAGTTACGAGGGCTTGGAAAACAAACCTAAAAAGAGTTATTACTGAAAGAAAAACTCATGAAAATTGGTACTCTAAAGTTATAGAAATGAAATTAATGAAAACGTTATTGCTTTCTATAAGAGTTACGATGGATAGGAAAAAAAGCGAAAAAATAAGTACTTTATTACTCGGGCACAAAATAGTAGAGAAGATGGTTTGGTTTTGAAAGCTACGGTTAATATTTTAATACGCGATGGCTAATTAGACCAACAAGGGGTTGGTTTGGTGTACTACAGTCTGCTGTTTTGCTGTAAGAGGGCTAATAAGATGAGACTTAATTCTTAAAGTAGATTTCTAATGGCTACAAACATCCCTGCCAGTAGTGGGATTCGAACCCCTGTATTCCAGTAGCGGAGAGCAGCATCCTACCCGTTGAATTATCGTACGGCACCGAATAAGGAAAGTGACTGAATATAGAAATGCATATAGAAATGAATAGAAACAATGAAGGCAATGTGATTTTTCCCATCAAAGCTCTGCGTGTTAGTCAAGAAATTAATAATAAAAAAAAGACTAAAAATGTTTCTCTTTTTCATACAGATATTTTCATCAAAATAGAACTTCTTGATGTTAAAAAGATAATTTTTATTCAGCTTAATTTAACTTTTATTTAGATTGATTCAAAAAGGACAAGCTGAGTAAAATTTAACATTCCAACACAATAGTAAATTGAAAATGAAAACGCTTTTGTTTAGGCTAAACTTATAAATACATTTTTTACTAATACATTCAGGTCAATTAGGCCATTAAAGAATATTTCAATTCAATTTTTATTTTCATTTCCAAGAGGAAGAGTGTACTCTTTAGTGCATGTTTTAAGTTTCTTTACAAATATTCTACAGCTAGTGCTCAAACTTATCAAAGAAAAATACTTGTAAAAATTTCCTTCATTATCAAAACATTATTTATGAGGTAACATATCATAATATTTAGTTCCTATAATAATACCATATATTTTATTTTGCGGAAGTGGTATACTAGATCAGAAGAATTTAGTTATTTTTTGTCCTCGTATTTCAAATTCAAAACTACAAAATTCTGCACTAGATATAAATAAAAACTTAAAATTTATACTATTTTTACTAAATTCATACTTAAGATTAAGATCTGAAGAAAACTCAGAAACGGTCTATGAGAAATTCTTGTTTAGGGGTTAAAATTTCGAAGTTACATTCCATAAGTAGTTCAAGTTGCTCCCACTTGGAAACAAACTATAGTATGAAATTCTCATTTAAATAGATGTCTATGAATTACACTTGATCTCAGAGTATAAAACGCGTCGAGGCTAAAGCCCAAACATCACTTAACAATTTTCTAACTGTTGCTCGCTAAGCTAAGTGCGGAAGCAATATATAATGATGTTGCTGGAAGAAGAATACCAAATAGTAGCACATGCATTTCAAACAAAACTGGCCGAACGTTGGCCGATTGGTTAGGGCGCTGATCGTCGGTACCGGAGTTCGTGGATTCGAATCCCACTATGCTGTGGATGTTCGTAGCAGTTCGGAATCGACTTTAAGCAGTAGGTCCTGGTCTCATTAGCCCTCGTGTGAAAAACAGTAGACCGTAGCGCTCCAAACCAAACCAAATCAAACAAAACTGTCGTGTTAAACGCATTTCGAAACTTCTAAAGAAATGTAACCAACCCCTAATTTTAGTATAAACGTAAACCCAGTTCATTAAAATGAGCACCATATACCACAAACCTACATAACTACTAGTAATAGACAATGGAATATACAGTTGTCTCATACTTGCTTCATAAAAATGAGAACTTTAAAGCACACTGTAATATACCCGGGAAAAATCACAGCGATGAGCTTCAGACGAAATTTTCTTGTTTTAAATACTTCGAAACTATTTATATTCTGAAAAGGTACAACCCCTTTAATATTGTAAAAAAATGATTAGTTTAATTAAGTGAGCACAATATATTACCCACGTATATTAACTTCGACTTCTATTAACAGACAGTAAAAATGGCACCTCATAATCGAATCTGAGAGAAGATAATTTTAAAAGCACCTTATTAATTAACTTATCCGATAGAGACTGCTACGATATCTGCCCAAAAACTTGTGTTAAATAGACAACAACTAAAATGAAAAAATACAAATATCACTTAAAGAAATTTTTAAATAATTAATTTTTAATATTTCTTATATTGGAGGGACAAAAAAAACAACAAGTTATTAGTAATGCTCTTCAATAAAAAATACCTCTTTAAATTAAAAAAAGAATTTCTATGCAATATTATAATTTTATGCGAAAAAATCACGCGACTAGCTGTATTCAAAGAGCACAATACACCACCTACCTATATTAACTCCAATTTCTATTAACACATTGTTGACCGGTTCAATAGTTTGTTATTACTTTGTTTTGTTGTTGTGGCAAAGCCGTACTTGACAAAAAAAAATTTGCGTTTGTAACTATGGTTGCATTTGATGATTTGCCGTTTTTTTTTTCTTTTTTTTTTTTTTTTTTTCATCGCTGTTGATTTCTTTGTTGGCGACCATACAGTGCAAGTGTTCTGCCTAATTGAAATAAGAACTCTTTTCGTGTCTATTTGTATTCCTGTCGTTTCTTTGTAAATGATCCATGCATTTTTGGCCAGCCAAATCTAAAATATTAAAGAATATTTGGAGGGGCCATCTACGAGAACTAGCTTTTACTGTCAGATGAATTACTGGATTTGATCCGCCATTGTCCAAATTTTGTATTGTTATAAAATTGTGCTAATATGATTCTGGTAACATTTTTTTGTTTACTTTTATCAATTTTAACAATGGACATTTAGGCAAAATATAAAATAAGACAACTTGTGTTTGTTAGAACAACACTTTATAAAGATTCCGAATAACTAGTACTACTTTTAGTTTATTGAGCAACTGACACTTATCAAGTATACGCCCAAATCAACATATTTTATCCAAGAGTATGTTACCGTAATCGAAAAAAAATGTTATTTCAATACAAAGCCGGACAGGTCATATAAGAAATTTACTCAATTCAATAAATTAAAAAATCTTTTGATTGAAATAAAATTTCCCAAGCAGTTCAAGCCAATCGATGGCGATTTTTAGGCAATGACCTTCGGAATCCGGGAGTTGTTGGGTTCAGAGTCCCATGTTGCATGGGTGTGTTCGAAGCCATTCGAAATCGGCTGGAAAGCAGTAGGGTCTTCACGGTCTCAATATGCCATACGTCAAATATATATTAGACCGTAGTGCTCCCAACCAACCCAAGCAGTATATAAAATGACTATTATGGGCAATATAGGTATAACACACACATACACACACATATATATATATATAGATATATATATATATATATATATTTATATATATATATATATATACATATGAATATATAATATAAGGAGGGCGGAAGTAACTACACCATTATTTTTATTAAACCCATTTATATTTATTAGAAAAAGTCACACAAATTTTCTAAGATATATATATATTTTAATTATATAATTTCATGATATATTTTTCTAATTGAAATTATAAAAACAGTATCAAATATGATTGCCTTGGGCAATATATGTTAATTAACTTATCCGATATATATAATATATAAAAATATCTCCCTTAATAATCTTTGTGTTAAATAGCGTTTCAACAACAACTAAATGTTTTAAACAAAAAGCAAAAAAATCCTGTGAATTTTTAAATACCGATCTAATTAGCCCTCATGTTGGAGGAAAAAAAAAACAACCCAACAGTAGCACTGCTCTTCAAACAAAACCCTCTTAAATTAAACATCTCGAAAGAATTTCTATTCTGAGAAGTTATAAATAATCGAGTAAAATCACGCGACTAGCTGTATTCAAAGAGCACAATAATACCCCTACCTATACAGTCATCACTTCTTCTTACCCGGTTATATGTCTGACATTGTTCATGTTTTCAATAATTTTTTTTTTTTTTTTTAAAGAAGTCAGTGCTGAAATCGGACACGGATAAACTCCTGATATTATTAATTTATTTATTTTCCTCCTTTCCCCCTGTTGTTGCTCTGTTGGCGACCATACAGTGCAAGTGTTGATCAGTATAACACAAGTTGTTTCGTCCCCCCCTGTTATAAATAAGACCCGCCAAATTTTTTGTTGAAAAATATCTCTATCAATAATTAAAAAAAGTTAAAAATAATATGACGGAATGTAATGAACGAATCTTTCAATGAATTATACGCGGATGCTTTATCTGATTGTCCGAGTATGTGTGTATGAATCCAACAAAGGAATAGCAAGTGACTTACGAGATAAATTTTCAGTAAACATTGCTGGTCAATACGGTGGCTGTATTTTGATTAGTAAGGTAAGGGCATCTCGTACCCCAAATCTCTTAAATAATAAATTTGCCTTTCCCCTCACCAAAATAATCTTAAAAAGTACTAATCATTTATTTCTGCATTTGATAATAAATTTCTCTATTTAAAAAATCTTTTAATAATGATTCTTAAAAAAAATCTCTAACAATTTTTTTTATGCCTATATAATCATGCCGTTAATTCATGCTGGTGGAAAGAAGAAAACGGAATTCGTAGCATTGCGTTTCACATAAAACTCTCTTAGTCTCAAAGATTTTTCGAAGCTGTTAAGCAACTCCCATAGTAGTGTACAGAGATTTAAATCACTGGATTTATTAAAGTAAGCACAATATACCACCCTCCTATATTAACCCCAACTTTTATAGACAGTTGTAAAAATGGCACTTGCTTCAAACTCCCCTCGTAAAAATGAGAACTTTAAAGCATCCAGTAATTTAACCGAGAAAAACTGCTTTGGGAGTTTTCCCCCCTAATACTGTCTGTGTCAAGTAGTAACAATACTAACAAACACACAAACAAAAAAATGCTGAGAATTTTTTGGGCATCGCGAACGGTGACAGGTCCACCTGTGGGCAAACTCAAAGCGCCGCCACAGGTAATAATTATCGGGTTACCTTTTTCACACTTCTGCTGTCTCTTTCAATTAGTTTCGGGCCTTTCTCGGCCAGGGAACACAGGTGCGGGGCAACTGTCTGACAGGGTGGGGAGTGACGGAAGAAAATAGCAAGCTTGGGGTTTTATGAAAAGGTTACGAAGTGGATGTCAATAAGGGCAAGAAAATGTGTGTGGGGGATATACACATGGCTTTCTTTCAAAGATTAATTGTAAATAAGTAATGATTTACATATATGTTTGTATGTGTATATATATGTACATATATATGTGTATGTATATATATATATATATATATGTGTGTGTGTGTGTGTGTATATAATGTACATATATATATATGTATGCATGTATATATATATATATATATATATATATATATATTATGTATGTATGCATATATGTGTGCAAGGAAAGAATAAACTAAATATGTAAACAAACCTAGAGATAAAGACGGCTCCTTAAGTTCAATCGTATCGAAGTAAATTTATAACCAAGATCGAAGTAAATTTATAATCCTCATTACCTCATTACTGGCGAGAAGATTCTCAGGGGTTTTCAAATCTAAAATCAAGGGCTTCTGCATATCTCCCTTTTAACCCCTACTCTAAAATGACCATTGGGGTTGCAGTTCACGTCCTTAGGAAAATCATCTAACTAATTAAAACGTTGTTGTGCCCTGGCGGCACATTTAGGAAATTCTGAACAAAAAGCGGATGCACGTTATCAGAGACAGATTATTCCAGAGATTTTTTTCTTAAATTCTTTCTTAGAATATTTCTTAGATTTTTCTGGAGCTTCGCTTAGTTTATGTGTGTTAGATGATCTCGCAGTTCGTCCTGTCCCTATCACGAAGTGGGAACCCATCCAAACGACTCTCTGGCAAAATATTTTTCATATTGAAACGGTGTAATGCTTTACCCCACCAACTGGTCATGACTGCAAATCCTCCGTCGTACACTCCGTTTTCTCATAAAAGCATGTTCAAAAAAGCTGTCTTTTATAAACAATGAGGATACAACAATCAGAATACAACAAATCCCTGCAAGAATTCTAAAAAATTTAATATCATTATTCATGTTTGCATTGTTTGCATTGTTGAATTTCAAATGCCTTATACCTTTGTTGGTTCTCAGTTCTTAACGGAACACTGATAGAGTGTGCCTTTACTGAGCGAACTAAAGAGATTTATTTAAAGTTATTTCGACTCTGCTCCTATTTCCTTGTACGATGTTTCGCAATATTAGACGGCGCAAAGTGAGTACTGCATTTGAAAAAAAAACGTTTAATGTAATTACCACAATTCGACTAAACATGGATTTAATCGATGGTACACCATATCTACTTACAGATATGGGTAGAATCCCAGTTCCGGAGGCCTGTCGCCATGTTTTTGGCTCTATTTTTGTACAAGTGATCGCCAAATTGTCGCCAAGTGATGTTTACAATTTGTGCTTCGTTTTGTATTAAGTTTATACCCAATTTCAAAGCATATTTTGAACAAAAAAAGGTTTGAAATTTTGTTAAGAGGAATACAAATTTGAAACAAATAAATAAATAATAAAATAAATAAATAAATAAATAAAAATTAGAACAAGGTTTGCCAGAAAACTGGGTTCTAGAATTTGGCGACATCGCCCATGCTTGGCATGCCCACTAAACTTAGTTTGGGCCCCCCGAACTGGGATACGGCCCAGATATGCGTAATTTATAGTTTTACACATACAGTTTAATTTTTAAGATAAATATAACCATTTCCTAATTCGCTTAGGCACTCTAGGTGATATTTTAGAATAACAACTGATAAGAATGCAACGATAAGCTAACCCAATATTTCAAATTTTTATATAAGTAATAAAAAAATCCCTATTAAAACTTAGACAGAATTTGGAGCGAACGTAGGCTTGACTGAAGAACAGGGTGCCTCAGCCAACTTGGTGATAAAGCTCTGAGCATGGCAGCCTAACAATTTCTCCTGATCTCGCCATGTCCAAACAATCTGTATCTATATTTTAAAATATATTATATTTGTATGCTGCTCTTCTTGTGGAACTTATTTCTTATATATTAAATGCGAGTAATGCTTAAAAATATTAGATATAATGAACCATTAAAAGTTCAATATGGTTAATTTCAATAATTTGAATCTGTTGGATTTGTAAACTGTTAGGGGATTAATTGCATATAAATGTAAATGCAAACTTTTTCAGTGGATTTGATTAATTAATAAAAAAAATATATAATTCCATAACAATGCCGCAATCTACATAAAGTCGCCCAAATAGCAAGGAATACAATGTCGTTCGGATGAAATACCTTTGTATTTTAGTAAACATGGCCAATAATTTCACCAAATTTACCAAGGGGCACCATATTCTTCAGTAGTACCCGAAGGTGTATAGGAAAAACACTACAAAACACAGACCGAGCTGTCAGCGAGAGAGTGTGCAAAATTATGTGTGCTAAATTATTTCACTAACCAAAAGCAAGGGTTAAAAAGTGAAAATTAAGTAAGTTGTGAATAGTGGGTAATAAATAAAGTGTGTTGTTTTGGGGAAACATTTGAAACTCGAAATGATGTCCACTGAGTGTATAGCTTATAATAAATACAATAATACCAGATAAACATTTTAGAGGCTAATACAGTGGTATCTTCTGTTTCTTGGGTCTTTTAAAAAGAGGAATATACATTAAGCATGAAAAGATAGGAATTGAAACTGCACAAGGTACAATTAAGATAATATTTAAAATGTTCAAACACATGTATATGTATAACATATTAATATACAAAAAAGCTCTGTCCACGAAAAAAAACTTGAGCTACAAATATGTAGGAATGAATTTTTCTGTTAAAATATATAAAGAAAAAATTAAACTATTCTATCGACCGTGCTTTGCTAACAATGTTAATTCACATACGTATACATAAGAAGAGAACATTAAGAACACTGAATTATTGAAACATTTTCTTATCAATATAACTTTAAAGGTCGATCATTTCTTTTCCCTTTACAGTCTTTAAAGTTCTTCAGGTTCAGATGCAAGTGCTATCATGTAACATAACGACTCCGAACATATATGCACGTTAACCAAAAGGAAATCCGCCCGAACAGTGACTCGAACCCTGGACCGTTAGGTTAAAAGATTAACCCTCTACCGACTGAGGTATCCGGGCTCTGAGAGATTAGACAGTTTAAAATTTTATCCTGTACGCTTCTTAATAAATCTTAGTAATCGTTTGCAAACTAGTTTTAGAGCCTCCTGTAGTAGTAATAATTTATATCTGCATTCGGAATTTATATATGCATTGCAAATTAAAATTATCTCCCCTGAATTATTGAATCTTTTTCTTATCAATATACCTTAAAAGGTCGATTACTTCTTTTCGCTTTACAGTCTTTAAAGTTATTCAGGTTCAGATGCAAGTGTTATCATGTAACTTAACGACTCCGAACGTATATGTACGTTAACCAAAAGGAAATCCGCCCGAACAGGGATTCGAACCCTGGACCGTTAGGTTAAAAGCCTAACGCTCTACCGACTGAGCTATCCGGGCTCTGCAAGCGTAGGATGTTTTAAGTCTTTATCCTGTACGCTTCTTACAAAATCTTAGATATCGTCTGGAAACTGTATAGTTTTATAGCCTCCTGTACTGGTAATAATTTATATCTGCATTCGGAAGTCCAAATTAAAATTTTCTCCCCGGCAAAATATCTCAAAAGTAGTTCCGAATTTATAATATCACATTCACGAATTTAAAGAAAAGAGCACTAGTTTATTAGTGTTCCTGACCGGCAGTCAAGAATTCAATTTTCTTTCGGAACTTGAAAATTTTGAGAGGCAGCTATTAAGTAAAAAAACTATTAAATAAAGTAACGACGCCTACTGCACGTTATTTTTATATGATTACTTTAACAAAACAGATTTGTCATCATTAACTATAAACAGTATAGTGAAATTAAGTTTTGCATTTCAATTTTACTGATGTTCGAATTAAAACCGTCTTTCCTCGCGCACTGCTTTTAGCGACATAATATATTATGGGAATAAAACGAAGTACGCCCGAACAGGGACTCGAACCCTGGACCGTTAGGTTAAAAGCCTAACGCTCTACCGACTGAGCTATCCGGGCTCACGACTCTTGTATAGCTTTATAGTTTTTATTGTTTGTAAAGCGTGACATTTCTCCTCAACACAAAGTTTTAATTTGTTTAGTATTGAAGCATCTTCAATATTTAGCTAAGTTTTCTCTTAAAAGGAAGAGATTTCTCTTAGAGATAGATGATAGGAATGAAAATTCGGGTTGTAATCCCTACCATAACATTCCGGAACCAAAGTTTCAGAATTTATATTATATCCCCATTTATTCCAACAAAAATTCCAAAATTATTATATTAATAATGTAAAAATCTACCGATTCGTTTATCCAGAGTTCATATACAAATAAGCTCTGTCCACGAAGCAAAATTTGAGCTACAAGTATGTAGGAATGAATTTTTCTATTCAAATTTAGAAAGAAAAAATTAAATTATTCTATCGACCGTGCTTTGCTAGCAATGTTAATTCACATACGTATACATATAAGAAGAGAACATTAGGAACCCTGAATTATTGAATCTTTTTCTTATCAATATACCTTAAAAGGTCGATTACTTCTTTTCGCTTTACAGTCTTTAAAGTTCTTCAGGTTCAGATGCAAGTGTTATCATGTAACTTAACGACTCCGAACGTATATGTACGTTAACCAAAAGGAAATCCGCCCGAACAGGGACTCGAACCCTGGACCGTTAGGTTAAAAGCCTAACGCTCTACCGACTGAGCTATCCGGGCTCTGCAAGCGTAGGATGTTTTAAGTCTTTATCCTGTACGCTTCTTACAAAATCTTAGATATCGTCTGGAAACTGTATAGTTTTATAGCCTCCTGTACTGGTAATAATTTATATCTGCATTCGGAAGTCCAAATTAAAATTTTCTCCCCGGCAAAATATCTCAAAAGTAGTTCCGAATTTATAATATCACATTCACGAATTTAAAGAAAAGAGCACTAGGTTATTAGTGTTCCTGACCGGCAGTCAAGAATTCAATTTTCTTTCGGAACTTGAAAATTTTGAGAGGCAGCTATTAAGTAAAAAAACTATTAAATAAAGTAACGACGCCTACTGCACGTTATTTTTATATGATTACTTTAACAAAACAGATTTGTCATCATTAACTATAAACAGTATAGTGAAATTAAGTTTTGCATTTCAATTTTACTGATGTTCGAATTAAAACCGTCTTTCCTCGCGCACTGCTTTTAGCGACATAATATATTATGGGAATAAAACGAAGTACGCCCGAACAGGGACTCGAACCCTGGACCGTTAGGTTAAAAGCCTAACGCTCTACCGACTGAGCTATCCGGGCTCACGACTCTTGTATAGCTTTATAGTTTTTATTGTTTGTAAAGCGTGACATTTCTCCTCAACACAAAGTTTTAATTTGTTTAGTATTGAAGCATCTTCAATATTTAGCTAAGTTTTCTCTTAAAAGGAAGAGATTTCTCTTAGAGATAGATGATAGGAATGAAAATTCGGGTTGTAATCCCTACCATAACATTCCGGAACCAAAGTTTCAGAATTTATATTATATCCCCATTTATTCCAACAAAAATTCCAAAATTATTATATTAATAATGTAAAAATCTACCGATTCGTTTATCCAGAGTTCATATACAAATAAGCTCTGTCCACGAAGCAAAATTTTGAGCTACAAGTATGTAGGAATGAATTTTTCTATTCAAATTTAGAAAGAAAAAATTAAATTATTCTATCGACCGTGCTTTGCTAGCAATGTTAATTCACATACGTATACATATAAGAAGAGAACATTAGGAACCCTGAATTATTGAATCTTTTTCTTATCAATATACCTTAAAAGGTCGATTACTTCTTTTCGCTTTACAGTCTTTAAAGTTCTTCAGGTTCAGATGCAAGTGTTATCATGTAACTTAACGACTCCGAACGTATATGTACGTTAACCAAAAGGAAATCCGCCCGAACAGGGACTCGAACCCTGGACCGTTAGGTTAAAAGCCTAACGCTCTACCGACTGAGCTATCCGGGCTCTGCAAGCGTAGGATGTTTTAAGTCTTTATCCTGTACGCTTCTTACAAAATCTTAGATATCGTCTGGAAACTGTATAGTTTTATAGCCTCCTGTACTGGTAATAATTTATATCTGCATTCGGAAGTCCAAATTAAAATTTTCTCCCCGGCAAAATATCTCAAAAGTAGTTCCGAATTTATAATATCACATTCACGAATTTAAAGAAAAGAGCACTAGGTTATTAGTGTTCCTGACCGGCAGTCAAGAATTCAATTTTCTTTCGGAACTTGAAAATTTTGAGAGGCAGCTATTAAGTAAAAAAACTATTAAATAAAGTAACGACGCCTACTGCACGTTATTTTTATATGATTACTTTAACAAAACAGATTTGTCATCATTAACTATAAACAGTATAGTGAAATTAAGTTTTGCATTTCAATTTTACTGATGTTCGAATTAAAACCGTCTTTCCTCGCGCACTGCTTTTAGCGACATAATATATTATGGGAATAAAACGAAGTACGCCCGAACAGGGACTCGAACCCTGGACCGTTAGGTTAAAAGCCTAACGCTCTACCGACTGAGCTATCCGGGCTCACGACTCTTGTATAGCTTTATAGTTTTTATTGTTTGTAAAGCGTGACATTTCTCCTCAACACAAAGTTTTAATTTGTTTAGTATTGAAGCATCTTCAATATTTAGCTAAGTTTTCTCTTAAAAGGAAGAGATTTCTCTTAGAGATAGATGATAGGAATGAAAATTCGGGTTGTAATCCCTACCATAACATTCCGGAACCAAAGTTTCAGAATTTATATTATATCCCCATTTATTCCAACAAAAATTCCAAAATTATTATATTAATAATGTAAAAATCTACCGATTCGTTTATCCAGAGTTCATATACAAATAAGCTCTGTCCACGAAGCAAAATTTGAGCTACAAGTATGTAGGAATGAATTTTTCTATTCAAATTTAGAAAGAAAAAATTAAATTATTCTATCGACCGTGCTTTGCTAGCAATGTTAATTCACATACGTATACATATAAGAAGAGAACATTAGGAACCCTGAATTATTGAATCTTTTTCTTATCAATATACCTTAAAAGGTCGATTACTTCTTTTCGCTTTACAGTCTTTAAAGTTCTTCAGGTTCAGATGCAAGTGTTATCATGTAACTTAACGACTCCGAACGTATATGTACGTTAACCAAAAGGAAATCCGCCCGAACAGGGACTCGAACCCTGGACCGTTAGGTTAAAAGCCTAACGCTCTACCGACTGAGCTATCCGGGCTCTGCAAGCGTAGGATGTTTTAAGTCTTTATCCTGTACGCTTCTTACAAAATCTTAGATATCGTCTGGAAACTGTATAGTTTTATAGCTCCTGTACTGGTAATAATTTATATCTGCATTCGGAAGTCCAAATTAAAATTTTCTCCCCGGCAAAATATCTCAAAAGTAGTTCCGAATTTATAATATCACATTCACGAATTTAAAGAAAAGAGCACTAGGTTATTAGTGTTCCTGACCGGCAGTCAAGAATTCAATTTTCTTTCGGAACTTGAAAATTTTGAGAGGCAGCTATTAAGTAAAAAAACTATTAAATAAAGTAACGACGCCTACTGCACGTTATTTTTATATGATTACTTTAACAAAACAGATTTGTCATCATTAACTATAAACAGTATAGTGAAATTAAGTTTTGCATTTCAATTTTACTGATGTTCGAATTAAAACCGTCTTTCCTCGCGCACTGCTTTTAGCGACATAATATATTATGGGAATAAAACGAAGTACGCCCGAACAGGGACTCGAACCCTGGACCGTTAGGTTAAAAGCCTAACGCTCTACCGACTGAGCTATCCGGGCTCACGACTCTTGTATAGCTTTATAGTTTTTATTGTTTGTAAAGCGTGACATTTCTCCTCAACACAAAGTTTTAATTTGTTTAGTATTGAAGCATCTTCAATATTTAGCTAAGTTTTCTCTTAAAAGGAAGAGATTTCTCTTAGAGATAGATGATAGGAATGAAAATTCGGGTTGTAATCCCTACCATAACATTCCGGAACCAAAGTTTCAGAATTTATATTATATCCCCATTTATTCCAACAAAAATTCCAAAATTATTATATTAATAATGTAAAAATCTACCGATTCGTTTATCCAGAGTTCATATACAAATAAGCTCTGTCCACGAAGCAAAATTTGAGCTACAAGTATGTAGGAATGAATTTTTCTATTCAAATTTAGAAAGAAAAAATTAAATTATTCTATCGACCGTGCTTTGCTAGCAATGTTAATTCACATACGTATACATATAAGAAGAGAACATTAGGAACCCTGAATTATTGAATCTTTTTCTTATCAATATACCTTAAAAGGTCGATTACTTCTTTTCGCTTTACAGTCTTTAAAGTTCTTCAGGTTCAGATGCAAGTGTTATCATGTAACTTAACGACTCCGAACGTATATGTACGTTAACCAAAAGGAAATCCGCCCGAACAGGGACTCGAACCCTGGACCGTTAGGTTAAAAGCCTAACGCTCTACCGACTGAGCTATCCGGGCTCTGCAAGCGTAGGATGTTTTAAGTCTTTATCCTGTACGCTTCTTACAAAATCTTAGATATCGTCTGGAAACTGTATAGTTTTATAGCCTCCTGTACTGGTAATAATTTATATCTGCATTCGGAAGTCCAAATTAAAATTTTCTCCCCGGCAAAATATCTCAAAAGTAGTTCCGAATTTATAATATCACATTCACGAATTTAAAGAAAAGAGCACTAGGTTATTAGTGTTCCTGACCGGCAGTCAAGAATTCAATTTTCTTTCGGAACTTGAAAATTTTGAGAGGCAGCTATTAAGTAAAAAAACTATTAAATAAAGTAACGACGCCTACTGCACGTTAATTTTTATATGATTACTTTAACAAAACAGATTTGTCATCATTAACTATAAACAGTATAGTGAAATTAAGTTTTGCATTTCAATTTTACTGATGTTCGAATTAAAACCGTCTTTCCTCGCGCACTGCTTTTAACGACATAATATATTATGGGAATAAAACGAAGTACGCCCGAACAGGGACTCGAACCCTGGACCGTTAGGTTAAAAGCCTAACGCTCTACCGACTGAGCTATCCGGGCTCACGACTCTTGTATAGCTTTATAGTTTTTATTGTTTGTAAAGCGTGACATTTCTCCTCAACACAAAGTTTTAATTTGTTTAGTATTGAAGCATCTTCAATATTTAGCTAAGTTTTCTCTTAAAAGGAAGAGATTTCTCTTAGAGATAGATGATAGGAATGAAAATTCGGGTTGTAATCCCTACCATAACATTCCGGAACCAAAGTTTCAGAATTTATATTATATCCCCATTTATTCCAACAAAAATTCCAAAATTATTATATTAATAATGTAAAAATCTACCGATTCGTTTATCCAGAGTTCATATACAAATAAGCTCTGTCCACGAAGCAAAATTTGAGCTACAAGTATGTAGGAATGAATTTTTCTATTCAAATTTAGAAAGAAAAAATTAAATTATTCTATCGACCGTGCTTTGCTAGCAATGTTAATTCACATACGTATACATATAAGAAGAGAACATTAGGAACCCTGAATTATTGAATCTTTTTCTTATCAATATACCTTAAAAGGTCGATTACTTCTTTTCGCTTTACAGTCTTTAAAGTTCTTCAGGTTCAGATGCAAGTGTTATCATGTAACTTAACGACTCCGAACGTATATGTACGTTAACCAAAAGGAAATCCGCCCGAACAGGGACTCGAACCCTGGACCGTTAGGTTAAAAGCCTAACGCTCTACCGACTGAGCTATCCGGGCTCTGCAAGCGTAGGATGTTTTAAGTCTTTATCCTGTACGCTTCTTACAAAATCTTAGATATCGTCTGGAAACTGTATAGTTTTATAGCCTCCTGTACTGGTAATAATTTATATCTGCATTCGGAAGTCCAAATTAAAATTTTCTCCCCGGCAAAATATCTCAAAAGTAGTTCCGAATTTATAATATCAACATTCACGAATTTAAAGAAAAGAGCACTAGGTTATTAGTGTTCCTGACCGGCAGTCAAGAATTCAATTTTCTTTCGGAACTTGAAAATTTTGAGAGGCAGCTATTAAGTAAAAAAACTATTAAATAAAGTAACGACGCCTACTGCACGTTATTTTTATATGATTACTTTAACAAAACAGATTTGTCATCATTAACTATAAACAGTATAGTGAAATTAAGTTTTGCATTTCAATTTTACTGATGTTCGAATTAAAACCGTCTTTCCTCGCGCACTGCTTTTAGCGACATAATATATTATGGGAATAAAACGAAGTACGCCCGAACAGGGACTCGAACCCTGGACCGTTAGGTTAAAAGCCTAACGCTCTACCGACTGAGCTATCCGGGCTCACGACTCTTGTATAGCTTTATAGTTTTTATTGTTTGTAAAGCGTGACATTTCTCCTCAACACAAAGTTTTAATTTGTTTAGTATTGAAGCATCTTCAATATTTAGCTAAGTTTTCTCTTAAAAGGAAGAGATTTCTCTTAGAGATAGATGATAGGAATGAAAATTCGGGTTGTAATCCCTACCATAACATTCCGGAACCAAAAATTTCAGAATTTATATTATATCCCCATTTATTCCAACAAAAATTCCAAAATTATTATATTAATAATGTAAAAATCTACCGATTCGTTTATCCAGAGTTCATATACAAATAAGCTCTGTCCACGAAGCAAAATTTGAGCTACAAGTATGTAGGAATGAATTTTTCTATTCAAATTTAGAAAGAAAAAATTAAATTATTCTATCGACCGTGCTTTGCTAGCAATGTTAAATTCACATACGTATACATATAAGAAGAGAACATTAGGAACCCTGAATTATTGAATCTTTTTTCTTATCAATATACCTTAAAAGGTCGATTACTTCTTTTCGCTTTACAGTCTTTAAAGTTCTTCAGGTTCAGATGCAAGTGTTATCATGTAACTTAACGACTCCGAACGTATATGTACGTTAACCAAAAGGAAATCCGCCCGAACAGGGACTCGAACCCTGGACCGTTAGGTTAAAAGCCTAACGCTCTACCGACTGAGCTATCCGGGCTCTGCAAGCGTAGGATGTTTTAAGTCTTTATCCTGTACGCTTCTTACAAAATCTTAGATATCGTCTGGAAACTGTATAGTTTTATAGCCTCCTGTACTGGTAATAATTTATATCTGCATTCGGAAGTCCAAATTAAAATTTTCTCCCCGGCAAAATATCTCAAAAGTAGTTCCGAATTTATAATATCACATTCACGAATTTAAAGAAAAGAGCACTAGGTTATTAGTGTTCCTGACCGGCAGTCAAGAATTCAATTTTCTTTCGGAACTTGAAAATTTTGAGAGGCAGCTATTAAGTAAAAAAACTATTAAATAAAGTAACGACACCTACTGCACGTTTTTTTATATGATTACTTTAACAAAACAGATTTGTCCTCATTAAGTATAAACAGTATAGTGAAATTAAGTTTTGCATTTCAATTTTACTGATGTTCGAATTAAAACCGTCTTTCCTCGCGCACTGCTTTTAGCGACATAATATATTATGGGAATAAAACGAAGTACGCCCGAACAGGGACTCGAACCCTGGACCGTTAGGTTAAAAGCCTAACGCTCTACCGACTGAGCTATCCGGGCTCACGACTCTTGTATAGCTTTATAGTTTTTATTGTTTGTAAAGCGTGACATTTCTCCTCAACACAAAGTTTTAATTTGTTTAGTATTGAAGCATCTTCAATATTTAGCTAAGTTTTCTCTTAAAAGGAAGAGATTTCTCTTAGAGATAGATGATAGGAATGAAAATTCGGGTTGTAATCCCTACCATAACATTCCGGAACCAAAGTTTCAGAATTTATATTATATCCCCAATTTATTCCAACAAAAATTCCAAAATTATTATATTAATAATGTAAAAATCTACCGATTCGTTTATCCAGAGTTCATATACAAATAAGCTCTGTCCACGAAGCAAAATTTGAGCTACAAGTATGTAGGAATGAATTTTTCTATTCAAATTTAGAAAGAAAAAATTAAATTATTCTATCGACCGTGCTTTGCTAGCAATGTTAATTCACATACGTATACATATAAGAAGAGAACATTAGGAACCCTGAATTATTGAATCTTTTTCTTATCAATATACCTTAAAAGGTCGATTACTTCTTTTCGCTTTACAGTCTTTAAAGTTCTTCAGGTTCAGATGCAAGTGTTATCATGTAACTTAACGACTCCGAACGTATATGTACGTTAACCAAAAGGAAATCCGCCCGAACAGGGACTCGAACCCTGGACCGTTAGGTTAAAAGCCTAACGCTCTACCGACTGAGCTATCCGGGCTCTGCAAGCGTAGGATGTTTTAAGTCTTTATCCTGTACGCTTCTTACAAAATCTTAGATATCGTCTGGAAACTGTATAGTTTTATAGCCTCCTGTACTGGTAATAATTTATATCTGCATTCGGAAGTCCAAATTAAAATTTTCTCCCCGGCAAAATATCTCAAAAGTAGTTCCGAATTTATAATATCACATTCACGAATTTAAAGAAAAGAGCACTAGGTTATTAGTGTTCCTGACCGGCAGTCAAGAATTCAATTTTCTTTCGGAACTTGAAAATTTTTTGAGGCAGCTATTAAGTAAAAAAAACTATTAAATAAAGTAACGACGCCTACTGCACGTTATTTTTATATGATTACTTTAACAAAACAGATTTGTCATCATTAACTATAAACAGTATAGTGAAATTAAGTTTTGCATTTCAATTTTACTGATGTTCGAATTAAAACCGTCTTTCCTCGCGCACTGCTTTTAGCGACATAATATATTATGGGAATAAAACGAAGTACGCCCGAACAGGGACTCGAACCCTGGACCGTTAGGTTAAAAGCCTAACGCTCTACCGACTGAGCTATCCGGGCTCACGACTCTTGTATAGCTTTATAGTTTTTATTGTTTGTAAAGCGTGACATTTCTCCTCAACACAAAGTTTTAATTTGTTTAGTATTGAAGCATCTTCAATATTTAGCTAAGTTTTCTCTTAAAAGGAAGAGATTTCTCTTAGAGATAGATGATAGGAATGAAAATTCGGGTTGTAATCCCTACCATAACATTCCGGAACCAAAGTTTCAGAATTTATATTATATCCCCATTTATTCCAACAAAAATTCCAAAATTATTATATTAATAATGTAAAAATCTACCGATTCGTTTATCCAGAGTTCATATACAAATAAGCTCTGTCCACGAAGCAAAATTTGAGCTACAAGTATGTAGGAATGAATTTTTCTATTCAAATTTAGAAAGAAAAAATTAAATTATTCTATCGACCGTGCTTTGCTAGCAATGTTAATTCACATACGTATACATATAAGAAGAGAACATTAGGAACCCTGAATTATTGAATCTTTTTCTTATCAATATACCTTAAAAGGTCGATTACTTCTTTTCGCTTTACAGTCTTTAAAGTTCTTCAGGTTCAGATGCAAGTGTTATCATGTAACTTAACGACTCCGAACGTATATGTACGTTAACCAAAAGGAAATCCGCCCGAACAGGGACTCGAACCCTGGACCGTTAGGTTAAAAGCCTAACGCTCTACCGACTGAGCTATCCGGGCTCTGCAAGCGTAGGATGTTTTAAGTCTTTATCCTGTACGCTTCTTACAAAATCTTAGATATCGTCTGGAAACTGTATAGTTTTATAGCCTCCTGTACTGGTAATAATTTATATCTGCATTCGGAAGTCCAAATTAAAATTTTCTCCCCGGCAAAATATCTCAAAAGTAGTTCCGAATTTATAATATCACATTCACGAATTTAAAGAAAAGAGCACTAGGTTATTAGTGTTCCTGACCGGCAGTCAAGAATTCAATTTTCTTTCGGAACTTGAAAATTTTGAGAGGCAGCTATTAAGTAAAAAAACTATTAAATAAAGTAACGACGCCTACTGCACGTTATTTTTATATGATTACTTTAACAAAACAGATTTGTCATCATTAACTATAAACAGTATAGTGAAATTAAGTTTTGCATTTCAATTTTACTGATGTTCGAATTAAAACCGTCTTTCCTCGCGCACTGCTTTTAACGACATAATATATTATGGGAATAAAACGAAGTACGCCCGAACAGGGACTCGAACCCTGGACCGTTAGGTTAAAAGCCTAACGCTCTACCGACTGAGCTATCCGGGCTCACGACTCTTGTATAGCTTTATAGTTTTTATTGTTTGTAAAGCGTGACATTTCTCCTCAACACAAAGTTTTAATTTGTTTAGTATTGAAGCATCTTCAATATTTAGCTAAGTTTTCTCTTAAAAGGAAGAGATTTCTCTTAGAGATAGATGATAGGAATGAAAATTCGGGTTGTAATCCCTACCATAACATTCCGGAACCAAAGTTTCAGAATTTATATTATATCCCCATTTATTCCAACAAAAAATCAAAATTATTATATTAATAATGTAAAAATCTACCGATTCGTTTATCCAGAGTTCATATACAAATAAGCTCTGTCCACGAAGCAAAATTTGAGCTACAAGTATGTAGGAATGAATTTTTCTATTCAAATTTAGAAAGAAAAAATTAAATTATTCTATCGACCGTGCTTTGCTAGCAATGTTAATTCACATACGTATACATATAAGAAGAGAACATTAGGAACCCTGAATTATTGAATCTTTTTCTTATCAATATACCTTAAAAGGTCGATTACTTCTTTTCGCTTTACAGTCTTTAAAGTTCTTCAGGTTCAGATACAAGTGTTATCATGTAACTTAACGACTCCGAACGTATATGTACGTTAACCAAAAGGAAATCCGCAAAACAGGGACGCGAACCCTGGACCGTTAGGTTAAAAGCCTAACGCTCTACCGACTGAGCTATCCGGGCTCTGCAAGCGTAGGATGTTTTAAGTCTTTATCCTGTACGCTTCTTACAAAATCTTAGATATCGTCTGGAAACTGTATAGTTTTATAGCCTCCTGTACTAGTAATAATTTATATCTGCATTCGGAAGTCCAAATTAAAATTTTCTCCCCGGCAAAATATCTCAAAAGTAGTTCCGAATTTATAATATCACATTCACGAATTTAAAGAAAAGAGCACTAGGTTATTAGTGTTCCTGACCGGCAGTCAAGAATTCAATTTTCTTTCGGAACTTGAAAATTTTGAGAGGCAGCTATTAAGTAAAAAAACTATTAAATAAAGTAACGACGCCTACTGCACGTTATTTTTATATGATTACTTTAACAAAACAGATTTGTCATCATTAACTATAAACAGTATAGTGAAATTAAGTTTTGCATTTCAATTTTACTGATGTTCGAATTAAAACCGTCTTTCCTCGCGCACTGCTTTTAGCGACATAATATATTATGGGAATAAAACGAAGTACGCCCGAACAGGGACTCGAACCCTGGACCGTTAGGTTAAAAGCCTAACGCTCTACCGACTGAGCTATCCGGGCTCACGACTCTTGTATAGCTTTATAGTTTTTATTGTAAAGCGTGACATTTCTCCTCAACACAAAGTTTTAATTTGTTTAGTATTGAAGCATCTTCAATATTTAGCTAAGTTTTCTCTTAAAAGGAAGAGATTTCTCTTAGAGATAGATGATAGGAATGAAAATTCGGGTTGTAATCCCTACCATAACATTCCGGAACCAAAGTTTCAGAATTTATATTATATCCCCATTTATTCCAACAAAAATTCCAAAATTATTATATTAATAATGTAAAAATCTACCGATTCGTTTATCCAGAGTTCATATACAAATAAGCTCTGTCCACGAAGCAAAATTTAGCTACAAGTATGTAGGAATGAATTTTTCTATTCAAATTTAGAAAGAAAAAATTAAATTATTCTATCGACCGTGCTTTGCTAGCAATATTAATTCACATACGTATACATATAAGAAGAGAACATTAGGAACCCTGAATTATTGAATCTTTTTCTTATCAATATACCTTAAAAGGTCGATTACTTCTTTTCGCTTTACAGTCTTTAAAGTTCTTCAGGTTCAGATGCAAGTGTTATCATGTAACTTAACGACTCCGAACGTATATGTACGTTAACCAAAAGGAAATCCGCCCGAACAGGGACTCGAACCCTGGACCGTTAGGTTAAAAGCCTAACGCTCTACCGACTGAGCTATCCGGGCTCTGCAAGCGTAGGATGTTTTAAGTCTTTATCCTGTACGCTTCTTACAAAATCTTAGATATCGTCTGGAAACTGTATAGTTTTATAGCCTCCTGTACTAGTAATAATTTATATCTGCATTCGGAAGTCCAAATTAAAATTTTTCTCCCCGGCAAAATATCTCAAAAGTAGTTCCGAATTTATAATATCACATTCACGAATTTAAAGAAAAGAGCACTAGGTTATTAGTGTTCCTGACCGGCAGTCAAGAATTCAATTTTCTTTCGGAACTTGAAAATTTTGAGAGGCAGCTATTAAGTAAAAAAACTATTAAATAAAGTAACGACGCCTACTGCACGTTATTTTTATATGATTACTTTAACAAAACAGATTTGTCATCATTAACTATAAACAGTATAGTGAAATTAAGTTTTGCATTTCAATTTTACTGATGTTCGAATTAAAACCGTCTTTCCTCGCGCACTGCTTTTAGCGACATAATATATTATGGGAATAAAACGAAGTACGCCCGAACAGGGACTCGAACCCTGGACCGTTAGGTTAAAAGCCTAACGCTCTACCGACTGAGCTATCCGGGCTCACGACTCTTGTATAGCTTTATAGTTTTTATTGTTTGTAAAGCGTGACATTTCTCCTCAACACAAAGTTTTAATTTGTTTAGTATTGAAGCATCTTCAATATTTAGCTAAGTTTTCTCTTAAAAGGAAGAGATTTCTCTTAGAGATAGATGATAGGAATGAAAATTCGGGTTGTAATCCCTACCATAACATTCCGGAACCAAAGTTTCAGAATTTATATTATATCCCCATTTATTCCAACAAAAATTCCAAAATTATTATATTAATAATGTAAAAATCTACCGATTCGTTTATCCAGAGTTCATATACAAATAAGCTCTGTCCACGAAGCAAAATTTGAGCTACAAGTATGTAGGAATGAATTTTTCTATTCAAATTTAGAAAGAAAAAATTAAATTATTCTATCGACCGTGCTTTGCTAGCAATGTTAATTCACATACGTATACATATAAGAAGAGAACATTAGGAACCCTGAATTATTGAATCTTTTTTCTTATCAATATACCTTAAAAGGTCGATTACTTCTTTTCGCTTTACAGTCTTTAAAGTTCTTCAGGTTCAGATGCAAGTGTTATCATGTAACTTAACGACTCCGAACGTATATGTACGTTAACCAAAAGGAAATCCGCCCGAACAGGGACTCGAACCCTGGACCGTTAGGTTAAAAGCCTAACGCTCTACCGACTGAGCTATCCGGGCTCTGCAAGCGTAGGATGTTTTAAGTCTTTATCCTGTACGCTTCTTACAAAATCTTAGATATCGTCTGGAAACTGTATAGTTTTATAGCCTCCTGTACTGGTAATAATTTATATCTTGCATTCGGAAGTCCAAATTAAAATTTTCTCCCCGGCAAAATATCTCAAAAGTAGTTCCGAATTTATAATATCACATTCACGAATTTAAAGAAAAGAGCACTAGGTTATTAGTGTTCCTGACCGGCAGTCAAGAATTCAATTTTCTTTCGGAACTTGAAAATTTTGAGAGGCAGCTATTAAGTAAAAAAACTATTAAATTAAAGTAACGACGCCTACTGCACGTTATTTTTATATGATTACTTTAACAAAACAGATTTGTCATCATTAACTATAAACAGTATAGTGAAATTAAGTTTTGCATTTCAATTTTACTGATGTTCGAATTAAAACCGTCTTTCCTCGCGCACTGCTTTTAGCGACATAATATATTATGGGAATAAAACGAAGTACGCCCGAACAGGGACTCGAACCCTGGACCGTTAGGTTAAAAGCCTAACGCTCTACCGACTGAGCTATCCGGGCTCACGACTCTTGTATAGCTTTATAGTTTTTATTGTTTGTAAAGCGTGACATTTCTCCTCAACACAAAGTTTTAATTTGTTTAGTATTGAAGCATCTTCAATATTTAGCTAAGTTTTCTCTTAAAAGGAAGAGATTTCTCTTAGAGATAGATGATAGGAATGAAAATTCGGGTTGTAATCCCTACCATAACATTCCGGAACCAAAGTTTCAGAATTTATATTATATCCCCATTTATTCCAACAAAAATTCCAAAATTATTATATTAATAATGTAAAAATCTACCGATTCGTTTATCCAGAGTTCATATACAAATAAGCTCTGTCCACGAAGCAAAATTTGAGCTACAAGTATGTAGGAATGAATTTTTCTATTCAAATTTAGAAAGAAAAAATTAAATTATTCTATCGACCGTGCTTTGCTAGCAATGTTAATTCACATACGTATACATATAAGAAGAGAACATTAGGAACCCTGAATTATTGAATCTTTTTCTTATCAATATACCTTAAAAGGTCGATTACTTCTTTTCGCTTTACAGTCTTTAAAGTTCTTCAGGTTCAGATGCAAGTGTTATCATGTAACTTAACGACTCCGAACGTATATGTACGTTAACCAAAAGGAAATCCGCCCGAACAGGGACTCGAACCCTGGACCGTTAGGTTAAAAGCCTAACGCTCTACCGACTGAGCTATCCGGGCTCTGCAAGCGTAGGATGTTTTAAGTCTTTATCCTGTACGCTTCTTACAAAATCTTAGATATAGTCTGGAAACTGTATAGTTTTATAGCCTCCTGTACTGGTAATAATTTATATCTGCATTCGGAAGTCCAAATTAAAATTTTCTCCCCGGCAAAATATCTCAAAAGTAGTTCCGAATTTATAATATCACATTCACGAATTTAAAGAAAAGAGCACTAGGTTATTAGTGTTCCTGACCGGCAGTCAAGAATTCAATTTTCTTTCGGAACTTGAAAATTTTGAGAGGCAGCTATTAAGTAAAAAAACTATTAAATAAAGTAACGACGCCTACTGCACGTTATTTTTTATATGATTACTTTAACAAAACAGATTTGTCATCATTAACTATAAACAGTATAGTGAAATTAAGTTTTGCATTTCAATTTTACTGATGTTCGAATTAAAACCGTCTTTCCTCGCGCACTGCTTTTAGCGACATAATATATTATGGGAATAAAACGAAGTACGCCCGAACAGGGACTCGAACCCTGGACCGTTAGGTTAAAAGCCTAACGCTCTACCGACTGAGCTATCCGGGCTCACGACTCTTGTATAGCTTTATAGTTTTTATTGTTTGTAAAGCGTGACATTTCTCCTCAACACAAAGTTTTAATTTGTTTAGTATTGAAGCATCTTCAATATTTAGCTAAGTTTTTCTCTTAAAAGGAAGAGATTTCTCTTAGAGATAGATGATAGGAATGAAAATTCGGGTTGTAATCCCTACCATAACATTCCGGAACCAAAGTTTCAGAATTTATATTATATCCCCATTTATTCCAACAAAAATTCCAAAATTATTATATTAATAATGTAAAAATCTACCGATTCGTTTATCCAGAGTTCATATACAAATAAGCTCTGTCCACGAAGCAAAATTTGAGCTACAAGTATGTAGGAATGAATTTTTCTATTCAAATTTAGAAAGAAAAAATTAAATTATTCTATCGACCGTGCTTTGCTAGCAATGTTAATTCACATACGTATACATATAAGAAGAGAACATTAGGAACCCTGAATTATTGAATCTTTTTCTTATCAATATACCTTAAAAGGTCGATTACTTCTTTTCGCTTTACAGTCTTTAAAGTTCTTCAGGTTCAGATGCAAGTGTTATCATGTAACTTAACGACTCCGAACGTATATGTACGTTAACCAAAAGGAAATCCGCCCGAACAGGGACTCGAACCCTGGACCGTTAGGTTAAAAGCCTAACGCTCTACCGACTGAGCTATCCGGGCTCTGCAAGCGTAGGATGTTTTAAGTCTTTATCCTGTACGCTTCTTACAAAATCTTAGATATCGTCTGGAAACTGTATAGTTTTATAGCCTCCTGTACTGGTAATAATTTATATCTGCATTCGGAAGTCCAAATTAAAATTTTCTCCCCGGCAAAATATCTCAAAAGTAGTTCCGAATTTATAATATCACATTCACGAATTTAAAGAAAAGAGCACTAGGTTATTAGTGTTCCTGACCGGCAGTCAAGAATTCAATTTTCTTTCGGAACTTGAAAATTTTGAGAGGCAGCTATTAAGTAAAAAAACTATTAAATTAAAGTAACGACGCCTACTGCACGTTATTTTTATATGATTACTTTAACAAAACAGATTTGTCATCATTAACTATAAACAGTATAGTGAAATTAAGTTTTGCATTTCAATTTTACTGATGTTCGAATTAAAACCGTCTTTCCTCGCGCACTGCTTTTAGCGACATAATATATTATGGGAATAAAACGAAGTACGCCCGAACAGGGACTCGAACCCTGGACCGTTAGGTTAAAAGCCTAACGCTCTACCGACTGAGCTATCCGGGCTCACGACTCTTGTATAGCTTTATAGTTTTTATTGTTTGTAAAGCGTGACATTTCTCCTCAACACAAAGTTTTAATTTGTTTAGTATTGAAGCATCTTCAATATTTAGCTAAGTTTTCTCTTAAAAGGAAGAGATTTCTCTTAGAGATAGATGATAGGAATGAAAATTCGGGTTGTAATCCCTACCATAACATTCCGGAACCAAAGTTTCAGAATTTATATTATATCCCCATTTATTCCAACAAAAATTCCAAAATTATTATATTAATAATGTAAAAATCTACCGATTCGTTTATCCAGAGTTCATATACAAATAAGCTCTGTCCACGAAGCAAAATTTGAGCTACAAGTATGTAGGAATGAATTTTTCTATTCAAATTTAGAAAGAAAAAATTAAATTATTCTATCGACCGTGCTTTGCTAGCAATGTTAATTCACATACGTATACATATAAGAAGAGAACATTAGGAACCCTGAATTATTGAATCTTTTTCTTATCAATATACCTTAAAAGGTCGATTACTTCTTTTCGCTTTACAGTCTTTAAAGTTCTTCAGGTTCAGATGCAAGTGTTATCATGTAACTTAACGACTCCGAACGTATATGTACGTTAACCAAAAGGAAATCCGCCCGAACAGGGACTCGAACCCTGGACCGTTAGGTTAAAAGCCTAACGCTCTACCGACTGAGCTATCCGGGCTCTGCAAGCGTAGGATGTTTTAAGTCTTTATCCTGTACGCTTCTTACAAAATCTTAGATATCGTCTGGAAACTGTATAGTTTTATAGCCTCCTGTACTGGTAATAATTTATATCTGCATTCGGAAGTCCAAATTAAAATTTTCTCCCCGGCAAAATATCTCAAAAGTAGTTCCGAATTTATAATATCACATTCACGAATTTAAAGAAAAGAGCACTAGGTTATTAGTGTTCCTGACCGGCAGTCAAGAATTCAATTTTCTTTCGGAACTTGAAAATTTTGAGAGGCAGCTATTAAGTAAAAAAAACTATTAAATAAAGTAACGACGCCTACTGCACGTTATTTTTATATGATTACTTTAACAAAACAGATTTGTCATCATTAACTATAAACAGTATAGTGAAATTAAGTTTTGCATTTCAATTTTACTGATGTTCGAATTAAAACCGTCTTTCCTCGCGCACTGCTTTTAGCGACATAATATATTATGGTAATAAAACGAAGTACGCCCGAACAGGGACTCGAACCCTGGACCGTTAGGTTAAAAGCCTAACGCTCTACCGACTGAGCTATCCGGGCTCACGACTCTTGTATAGCTTTATAGTTTTTATTGTTTGTAAAGCGTGACATTTCTCCTCAACACAAAGTTTTAATTTGTTTAGTATTGAAGCATCTTCAATATTTAGCTAAGTTTTCTCTTAAAAGGAAGAGATTTCTCTTAGAGATAGATGATAGGAATGAAAATTCGGGTTGTAATCCCTACCATAACATTCCGGAACCAAAGTTTCAGAATTTATATTATATCCCCATTTATTCCAACAAAAATTCCAAAATTATTATATTAATAATGTAAAAATCTACCGATTCGTTTATCCAGAGTTCATATACAAATAAGCTCTGTCCACGAAGCAAAATTTGAGCTACAAGTATGTAGGAATGAATTTTTCTATTCAAATTTAGAAAGAAAAAATTAAATTATTCTATCGACCGTGCTTTGCTAGCAATGTTAATTCACATACGTATACATATAAGAAGAGAACATTAGGAACCCTGAATTATTGAATCTTTTTTCTTATCAATATACCTTAAAAGGTCGATTACTTCTTTTCGCTTTACAGTCTTTAAAGTTCTTCAGGTTCAGATGCAAGTGTTATCATGTAACTTAACGACTCCGAACGTATATGTACGTTAACCAAAAGGAAATCCGCCCGAACAGGGACTCGAACCCTGGACCGTTAGGTTAAAAGCCTAACGCTCTACCGACTGAGCTATCCGGGCTCTGCAAGCGTAGGATGTTTTAAGTCTTTATCCTGTACGCTTCTTACAAAATCTTAGATATCGTCTGGAAACTGTATAGTTTTATAGCCTCCTGTACTGGTAATAATTTATATCTGCATTCGGAAGTCCAAATTAAAATTTTCTCCCCGGCAAAATATCTCAAAAGTAGTTCCGAATTTATAATATCACATTCACGAATTTAAAGAAAAGAGCACTAGGTTATTAGTGTTCCTGACCGGCAGTCAAGAATTCAATTTTCTTTCGGAACTTGAAAATTTTGAGAGGCAGCTATTAAGTAAAAAAACTATTAAATAAAGTAACGACGCCTACTGCACGTTATTTTTATATGATTACTTTAACAAAACAGATTTGTCATCATTAACTATAAACAGTATAGTGAAATTAAGTTTTGCATTTCAATTTTACTGATGTTCGAATTAAAACCGTCTTTCCTCGCGCACTGCTTTTAGCGACATAATATATTATGGGAATAAAACGAAGTACGCCCGAACAGGGACTCGAACCCTGGACCGTTAGGTTAAAAGCCTAACGCTCTACCGACTGAGCTATCCGGGCTCACGACTCTTGTATAGCTTTATAGTTTTTATTGTTTGTAAAGCGTGACATTTCTCCTCAACACAAAGTTTTAATTTGTTTAGTATTGAAGCATCTTCAATATTTAGCTAAGTTTTCTCTTAAAAGGAAGAGATTTCTCTTAGAGATAGATGATAGGAATGAAAATTCGGGTTGTAATCCCTACCATAACATTCCGGAACCAAAGTTTCAGAATTTATATTATATCCCCATTTATTCCAACAAAAATTCCAAAATTATTATATTAATAATGTAAAATCTACCGATTCGTTTATCCAGAGTTCATATACAAATAAGCTCTGTCCACGAAGCAAAATTTGAGCTACAAGTATGTAGGAATGAATTTTTCTATTCAAATTTAGAAAGAAAAAATTAAATTATTCTATCGACCGTGCTTTGCTAGCAATGTTAATTCACATACGTATACATATAAGAAGAGAACATTAGGAACCCTGAATTATTGAATCTTTTTCTTATCAATATACCTTAAAAGGTCGATTACTTCTTTTCGCTTTACAGTCTTTAAAGTTCTTCAGGTTCAGATGCAA
Source organism: Pardosa pseudoannulata (assembly GCA_032207245.1). Lineage (NCBI taxonomy): Eukaryota > Metazoa > Arthropoda > Arachnida > Araneae > Lycosidae > Pardosa > Pardosa pseudoannulata. The sequence continues at coordinate 99,704,868 of CM063498.1, read as the reverse complement.
GTGTTATCATGTAACTTAACGACTCCGAACGTATATGTACGTTAACCAAAAGGAAATCCGCCCGAACAGGGACTCGAACCCTGGACCGTTAGGTTAAAAGCCTAACGCTCTACCGACTGAGCTATCCGGGCTCTGCAAGCGTAGGATGTTTTAAGTCTTTATCCTGTACGCTTCTTACAAAATCTTAGATATCGTCTGGAAACTGTATAGTTTTATAGCCTCCTGTACTGGTAATAATTTATATCTGCATTCGGAAGTCCAAATTAAAATTTTCTCCCCGGCAAAATATCTCAAAAGTAGTTTCCGAATTTATAATATCACATTCACGAATTTAAAGAAAAGAGCACTAGGTTATTAGTGTTCCTGACCGGCAGTCAAGAATTCAATTTTCTTTCGGAACTTGAAAATTTTGAGAGGCAGCTATTAAGTAAAAAAACTATTAAATAAAGTAACGACGCCTACTGCACGTTATTTTTATATGATTACTTTAACAAAACAGATTTGTCATCATTAACTATAAACAGTATAGTGAAATTAAGTTTTGCATTTCAATTTTACTGATGTTCGAATTAAAACCGTCTTTCCTCGCGCACTGCTTTTAACGACATAATATATTATGGGAATAAAACGAAGTACGCCCGAACAGGGACTCGAACCCTGGACCGTTAGGTTAAAAGCCTAACGCTCTACCGACTGAGCTATCCGGGCTCACGACTCTTGTATAGCTTTATAGTTTTTATTGTTTGTAAAGCGTGACATTTCTCCTCAACACAAAGTTTTAATTTGTTTAGTATTGAAGCATCTTCAATATTTAGCTAAGTTTTCTCTTAAAAGGAAGAGATTTCTCTTAGAGATAGATGATAGGAATGAAAATTCGGGTTGTAATCCCTACCATAACATTCCGGAACCAAAGTTTCAGAATTTATATTATATCCCCATTTATTCCAACAAAAATTCCAAAATTATTATATTAATAATGTAAAAATCTACCGATTCGTTTATCCAGAGTTCATATACAAATAAGCTCTGTCCACGAAGCAAAATTTGAGCTACAAGTATGTAGGAATGAATTTTTCTATTCAAATTTAGAAAGAAAAAATTAAATTATTCTATCGACCGTGCTTTGCTAGCAATGTTAATTCACATACGTATACATATAAGAAGAGAACATTAGGAACCCTGAATTATTGAATCTTTTTCTTATCAATATACCTTAAAAGGTCGATTACTTCTTTTCGCTTTACAGTCTTTAAAGTTCTTCAGGTTCAGATGCAAGTGTTATCATGTAACTTAACGACTCCGAACGTATATGTACGTTAACCAAAAGGAAATCCGCCCGAACAGGGACTCGAACCCTGGACCGTTAGGTTAAAAGCCTAACGCTCTACCGACTGAGCTATCCGGGCTCTGCAAGCGTAGGATGTTTTAAGTCTTTATCCTGTAACGCTTCTTACAAAAATCTTAGATATCGTCTGGAAACTGTATAGTTTTATAGCCTCCTGTACTGGTAATAATTTATATCTGCATTCGGAAGTCCAAATTAAAATTTTCTCCCCGGCAAAATATCTCAAAAGTAGTTCCGAATTTATAATATCACATTCACGAATTTAAAGAAAAGAGCACTAGGTTATTAGTGTTCCTGACCGGCAGTCAAGAATTCAATTTTCTTTCGGAACTTGAAAATTTTGAGAGGCAGCTATTAAGTAAAAAAAACTATTAAATAAAGTAACGACGCCTACTGCACGTTATTTTTATATGATTACTTTAACAAAACAGATTTGTCATCATTAACTATAAACAGTATAGTGAAATTAAGTTTTGCATTTCAATTTTACTGATGTTCGAATTAAAACCGTCTTTCCTCGCGCACTGCTTTTAACGACATAATATATTATGGGAATAAAACGAAGTACGCCCGAACAGGGACTCGAACCCTGGACCGTTAGGTTAAAAGCCTAACGCTCTACCGACTGAGCTATCCGGGCTCACGACTCTTGTATAGCTTTATAGTTTTTATTGTTTGTAAAGCGTGACATTTCTCCCCAACACAAAGTTTTAATTTGTTTAGTATTGAAGCATCTTCAATATTTAGCTAAGTTTTCTCTTAAAAGGAAGATTTCTCTTAGAGATAGATGATAGGAATTGAAAATTCGGGTTGTAATCCCTACCATAACATTCCGGAACCAAAGTTTCAGAATTTATATTATATCCCCATTTATTCCAACAAAAATTCCAAAATTATTATATTAATAATGTAAAAATCTACCGATTCGTTTATCCAGAGTTCATATACAAATAAGCTCTGTCCACGAAGCAAAATTTGAGCTACAAGTATGTAGGAATGAATTTTTCTATTCAAATTTAGAAAGAAAAAATTAAATTATTCTATCGACCGTGCTTTGCTAGCAATGTTAATTCACATACGTATACATATAAGAAGAGAACATTAGGAACCCTGAATTATTGAATCTTTTTCTTATCAATATACCTTAAAAGGTCGATTACTTCTTTTCGCTTTACAGTCTTTAAAGTTCTTCAGGTTCAGATGCAAGTGTTATCATGTAACTTAACGACTCCGAACGTATATGTACGTTAACCAAAAGGAAATCCGCCCGAACAGGGACTCGAACCCTGGACCGTTAGGTTAAAAGCCTAACGCTCTACCGACTGAGCTATCCGGGCTCTGCAAGCGTAGGATGTTTTAAGTCTTTATCCTGTACGCTTCTTACAAAATCTTAGATATAGTCTGGAAACTGTATAGTTTTATAGCCTCCTGTACTGGTAATAATTTATATCTGCATTCGGAAGTCCAAATTAAAATTTTCTCCCCGGCAAAATATCTCAAAAGTAGTTTCGAATTTATAATATCACATTCACGAATTTAAAGAAAAGAGCACTAGGTTATTAGTGTTCCTGACCGGCAGTCAAGAATTCAATTTTCTTTCGGAACTTGAAAATTTTGAGAGGCAGCTATTAAGTAAAAAAACTATTAAATAAAGTAACGACGCCTACTGCACGTTATTTTTATATGATTACTTTAACAAAACAGATTTGTCATCATTAACTATAAACAGTATAGTGAAATTAAGTTTTGCATTTCAATTTTACTGATGTTCGAATTAAAACCGTCTTTCCTCGCGCACTGCTTTTAACGACATAATATATTATGGGAATAAAACGAAGTACGCCCGAACAGGGACTCGAACCCTGGACCGTTAGGTTAAAAGCCTAACGCTCTACCGACTGAGCTATCCGGGCTCACGACTCTTGTATAGCTTTATAGTTTTTATTGTTTGTAAAGCGTGACATTTCTCCTCAACACAAAGTTTTAATTTGTTTAGTATTGAAGCATCTTCAATATTTAGCTAAGTTTTCTCTTAAAAGGAAGAGATTTCTCTTAGAGATAGATGATAGGAATGAAAATTCGGGTTGTAATCCCTACCATAACATTCCGGAACCAAAGTTTCAGAATTTTATATTATATCCCCATTTATTCCAACAAAAATTCCAAAATTATTATATTAATAATGTAAAATCTACCGATTCGTTTATCCAGAGTTCATATACAAATAAGCTCTGTCCACGAAGCAAAATTTGAGCTACAAGTATGTAGGAATGAATTTTTCTATTCAAATTTAGAAAGAAAAAATTAAATTATTCTATCGACCGTGCTTTGCTAGCAATGTTAATTCACATACGTATACATATAAGAAGAGAACATTAGGAACCCTGAATTATTGAATCTTTTTCTTATCAATATACCTTAAAAGGTCGATTACTTCTTTTCGCTTTACAGTCTTTAAAGTTCTTCAGGTTCAGATGCAAGTGTTATCATGTAACTTAACGACTCCGAACGTATATGTACGTTAACCAAAAGGAAATCCGCCCGAACAGGGACTCGAACCCTGGACCGTTAGGTTAAAAGCCTAACGCTCTACCGACTGAGCTATCCGGGCTCTGCAAGCGTAGGATGTTTTAAGTCTTTATACTGTACGCTTCTTACAAAATCTTAGATATCGTCTGGAAACTGTATAGTTTTATAGCCTCCTGTACTGGTAATAATTTATATCTGCATTCGGAAGTCCAAATTAAAATTTTCTCCCCGGCAAAATATCTCAAAAGTAGTTCCGAATTTATAATATCACATTCACGAATTTAAAGAAAAGAGCACTAGGTTATTAGTGTTCCTGACCGGCAGTCAAGAATTCAATTTTCTTTCGGAACTTGAAAATTTTGAGAGGCAGCTATTAAGTAAAAAAACTATTAAATTAAAGTAACGACGCCTACTGCACGTTATTTTTATATGATTACTTTAACAAAACAGATTTGTCATCATTAACTATAAACAGTATAGTGAAATTAAGTTTTGCATTTCAATTTTACTGATGTTCGAATTAAAACCGTCTTTCCTCGCGCACTGCTTTTAACGACATAATATATTATGGGAATAAAACGAAGTACGCCCGAACAGGGACTCGAACCCTGGACCGTTAGGTTAAAAGCCTAACGCTCTACCGACTGAGCTATCCGGGCTCACGACTCTTGTATAGCTTTATAGTTTTTATTGTTTGTAAAGCGTGACATTTCTCCTCAACACAAAGTTTTAATTTGTTTAGTATTGAAGCATCTTCAATATTTAGCTAAGTTTTCTCTTAAAAGGAAGAGATTTCTCTTAGAGATAGATGATAGGAATGAAAATTCGGGTTGTATTCCCTACCATAACATTCCGGAACCAAAAATTTCAGAATTTATATTATATCCCCATTTATTCCAACAAAAATTCCAAAATTATTATATTAATAATGTAAAAATCTACCGATTCGTTTATCCAGAGTTCATATACAAATAAGCTCTGTCCACGAAGCAAAATTTGAGCTACAAGTATGTAGGAATGAATTTTTCTATTCAAATTTAGAAAGAAAAAATTAAATTATTCTATCGACCGTGCTTTGCTAGCAATGTTAATTCACATACGTATACATATAAGAAGAGAACATTAGGAACCCTGAATTATTGAATCTTTTTCTTATCAATATACCTTAAAAGGTCGATTACTTCTTTTCGCTTTACAGTCTTTAAAGTTCTTCAGGTTCAGATGCAAGTGTTATCATGTAACTTAACGACTCCGAACGTATATGTACGTTAACCAAAAGGAAATCCGCCCGAACAGGGACTCGAACCCTGGACCGTTAGGTTAAAAGCCTAACGCTCTACCGACTGAGCTATCCGGGCTCTGCAAGCGTAGGATGTTTTAAGTCTTTATCCTGTACGCTTCTTACAAAATCTTAGATATCGTCTGGAAACTGTATAGTTTTATAGCCTCCTGTACTGGTAATAATTTATATCTGCATTCGGAAGTCCAAATTAAAATTTTCTCCCCGGCAAAATATCTCAAAAGTAGTTCCGAATTTATAATATCACATTCACGAATTTAAAGAAAAGAGCACTAGGTTATTAGTGTTCCTGACCGGCAGTCAAGAATTCAATTTTCCTTTCGGAACTTGAAAATTTTGAGAGGCAGCTATTAAGTAAAAAAACTATTAAATAAAGTAACGACGCCTACTGCACGTTATTTTTATATGATTACTTTAACAAAACAGATTTGTCATCATTAACTATAAACAGTATAGTGAAATTAAGTTTTGCATTTCAATTTTACTGATGTTCGAATTAAAACCGTCTTTCCTCGCGCACTGCTTTTAACGACATAATATATTATGGGAATAAAACGAAGTACGCGCCCGAACAGGGACTCGAACCCTGGACCGTTAGGTTAAAAGCCTAACGCTCTACCGACTGAGCTATCCGGGCTCACGACTCTTGTATAGCTTTATAGTTTTTATTGTTTGTAAAGCGTGACATTTCTCCTCAACACAAAGTTTTAATTTGTTTAGTATTGAAGCATCTTCAATATTTAGCTAAGTTTTCTCTTAAAAGGAAGAGATTTCTCTTAGAGATAGATGATAGGAATGAAAATTCGGGTTGTAATCCCTACCATAACATTCCGGAACCAAAGTTTCAGAATTTATATTATATCCCCATTTATTCCAACAAAAATTCCAAAATTATTATATTAATAATGTAAAAATCTACCGATTCGTTTATCCAGAGTTCATATACAAATAAGCTCTGTCCACGAAGCAAAATTTGAGCTACAAGTATGTAGGAATGAATTTTTCTATTCAAATTTAGAAAGAAAAAATTAAATTATTCTATCGACCGTGCTTTGCTAGCAATGTTAATTCACATACGTATACATATAAGAAGAGAACATTAGGAACCCTGAATTATTGAATCTTTTTCTTATCAATATACCTTAAAAGGTCGATTACTTCTTTTTCGCTTTACAGTCTTTAAAGTTCTTCAGGTTCAGATGCAAGTGTTATCATGTAACTTAACGACTCCGAACGTATATGTACGTTAACCAAAAGGAAATCCGCCCGAACAGGGACTCGAACCCTGGACCGTTAGGTTAAAAGCCTAACGCTCTACCGACTGAGCTATCCGGGCTCTGCAAGCGTAGGATGTTTTAAGTCTTTATCCTGTACGCTTCTTACAAAATCTTAGATATCGTCTGGAAACTGTATAGTTTTATAGCCTCCTGTACTGGTAATAATTTATATCTGCATTCGGAAGTCCAAATTAAAATTTTCTCCCCGGCAAAATATCTCAAAAGTAGTTCCGAATTTATAATATCACATTCACGAATTTAAAGAAAAGAGCACTAGGTTATTAGTGTTCCTGACCGGCAGTCAAGAATTCAATTTTCTTTCGGAACTTGAAAATTTTGAGAGGCAGCTATTAAGTAAAAAAACTATTAAATAAAGTAACGACGCCTACTGCACGTTATTTTTATATGATTACTTTAACAAAACAGATTTGTCATCATTAACTATAAACAGTATAGTGAAATTAAGTTTTGCATTTCAATTTTACTGATGTTCGAATTAAAACCGTCTTTCCTCGCGCACTGCTTTTACCGACATAATATATTATGGGAATAAAACGAAGTACGCCCGAACAGGGACTCGAAACCTGGACCGTTAGGTTAAAAGCCTAACGCTCTACCGACTGAGCTATCCGGGCTCACGACTCTTGTATAGCTTTATAGTTTTTATTGTTTGTAAAGCGTGACATTTCTCCTCAACACAAAGTTTTAATTTGTTTAGTATTGAAGCATCTTCAATATTTAGCTAAGTTTTCTCTTAAAAGGAAGAGATTTCTCTTAGACATAGATGATAGGAATAAAAATTCGGGTTGTAATCCCTACATAACATTCCGGAACCAAAGTTTCAGAATTTATATTATATCCCCATTTATTCCAACAAAAATTCCAAAATTATTATATTAATAATGTAAAAATCTACCGATTCGTTTATCCAGAGTTCATATACAAATAAGCTCTGTCCACGAAGCAAAATTTGAGCTACAAGTATGTAGGAATGAATTTTTCTATTCAAATTTAGAAAGAAAAAATTAAATTATTCTATCGACCGTGCTTTGCTAGCAATGTTAATTCACATACGTATACATATAAGAAGAGAACATTAGGAACCCTGAATTATTGAATCTTTTTCTTATCAATATACCTTAAAAGGTCGATTACTTCTTTTCGCTTTACAGTCTTTAAAGTTCTTCAGGTTCAGATGCAAGTGTTATCATGTAACTTAACGACTCCGAACGTATATGTACGTTAACCAAAAGGAAATCCGCCCGAACAGGGACTCGAACCCTGGACCGTTAGGTTAAAAGCCTAACGCTCTACCGACTGAGCTATCCGGGCTCTGCAAGCGTAGGATGTTTTAAGTCTTTATCCTGTACGCTTCTTACAAAATCTTAGATATCGTCTGGAAACTGTATAGTTTTATAGCCTCCTGTACTGGTAATAATTTATATCTGCATTCGGAAGTCCAAATTAAAATTTTCTCCCCGGCAAAATATCTCAAAAGTAGTTTCCGAATTTATAATATCACATTCACGAATTTAAAGAAAAGAGCACTAGGTTATTAGTGTTCCTGACCGGCAGTCAAGAATTCAATTTTTTTTCGGAACTTGAAAATTTTGAGAGGCAGCTATTAAGTAAAAAAAACTATTAAATAAAGTAACGACGCCTACTGCACGTTATTTTTATATGATTACTTTAACAAAACAGATTTGTCATCATTAACTATAAACAGTATAGTGAAATTAAGTTTTGCATTTCAATTTTACTGATGTTCGAATTAAAACCGTCTTTCCTCGCGCACTGCTTTTAACGACATAATATATTATGGGAATAAAACGAAGTACGCCCGAACAGGGACTCGAACCCTGGACCGTTAGGTTAAAAGCCTAACGCTCTACCGACTGAGCTATCCGGGCTCACGACTCTTGTATAGCTTTATAGTTTTTATTGTTTGTAAAGCGTGACATTTCTCCTCAACACAAAGTTTTAATTTGTTTAGTATTGAAGCATCTTCAATATTTAGCTAAGTTTTCTCTTAAAAGGAAGAGATTTCTCTTAGAGATAGATGATAGGAATGAAAATTCGGGTTGTAATCCCTACCATAACATTCCGGAACCAAAGTTTCAGAATTTATATTATATCCCCATTTATTCCAACAAAAATTCCAAAATTATTATATTAATAATGTAAAAATCTACCGATTCGTTTATCCAGAGTTCATATACAAATAAGCTCTGTCCACGAAGCAAAATTTGAGCTACAAGTATGTAGGAATGAATTTTTCTATTCAAATTTAGAAAGAAAAAATTAAATTATTCTATCGACCGTGCTTTGCTAGCAATGTTAATTCACATACGTATACATATAAGAAGAGAACATTAGGAACCCTGAATTATTGAATCTTTTTCTTATCAATATACCTTAAAAGGTCGATTACTTCTTTTCGCTTTACAGTCTTTAAAGTTCTTCAGGTTCAGATGCAAGTGTTATCATGTAACTTAACGACTCCGAACGTATATGTACGTTAACCAAAAGGAAATCCGCCCGAACAGGGACTCGAACCCTGGACCGTTAGGTTAAAAGCCTAACGCTCTACCGACTGAGCTATCCGGGCTCTGCAAGCGTAGGATGTTTTAAGTCTTTTATCCTGTACGCTTCTTACAAAATCTTAGATATCGTCTGGAAACTGTATAGTTTTATAGCCTCCTGTACTGGTAATAATTTATATCTGCATTCGGAAGTCCAAATTAAAATTTTCTCCCCGGCAAAATATCTCAAAAGTAGTTCCGAATTTATAATATCACATTCACGAATTTAAAGAAAAGAGCACTAGGTTATTAGTGTTCCTGACCGGCAGTCAAGAATTCAATTTTCTTTCGGAACTTGAAAATTTTGAGAGGCAGCTATTAAGTAAAAAAACTATTAAATAAAGTAACGACGCCTACTGCACGTTATTTTTTATATGATTACTTTAACAAGACAGATTTGTCATCATTAACTATAAACAGTATAGTGAAATTAAGTTTTGCATTTCAATTTTACTGATGTTCGAATTAAAACCGTCTTTCCTCGCGCACTGCTTTTACCGACATAATATATTATGGGAATAAAACGAAAGTACGCCCGAACAGGGACTCGAACCCTGGACCGTTAGGTTAAAAGCCTAACGCTCTACCGACTGAGCTATCCGGGCTCACGACTCTTGTATAGCTTTATAGTTTTTATTGTTTGTAAAGCGTGACATTTCTCCTCAACACAAAGTTTTAATTTGTTTAGTATTGAAGCATCTTCAATATTTAGCTAAGTTTTCTCTTAAAAGGAAGAGATTTCTCTTAGAGATAGATGATAGGAATGAAAATTCGGGTTGTAATCCCTACCATAACATTCCGGAACCAAAGTATCAGAATTTATATTATATCCCCATTTATTCCAACAAAAATTCCAAAATTATTATATTAATAATGTAAAATCTACCGATTCGTTTATCCAGAGTTCATATACAAATAAGCTCTGTCCACGAAGCAAAATTTGAGCTACAAGTATGTAGGAATGAATTTTCTATTCAAATTTAGAAAGAAAAAATTAAATTATTCTATCGACCGTGCTTTGCTAGCAATATTAATTCACATACGTATACATATAAGAAGAGAACATTAGGAACCCTGAATTATTGAATCTTTTTTCTTATCAATATACCTTAAAAGGTCGATTACTTCTTTTCGCTTTACAGTCTTTAAAGTTCTTCAGGTTCAGATGCAAGTGTTATCATGTAACTTAACGACTCCGAACGTATATGTACGTTAACCAAAAGGAAATCCGCCCGAACAGGGACTCGAACCCTGGACCGTTAGGTTAAAAGCCTAACGCTCTACCGACTGAGCTATCCGGGCTCTGCAAGCGTAGGATGTTTTAAGTCTTTATCCTGTACGCTTCTTACAAAATCTTAGATATCGTCTGGAAACTGTATAGTTTTATAGCCTCCTGTACTGGTAATAATTTATATCTGCATTCGGAAGTCCAAATTAAAATTTTCTCCCCGGCAAAATATCTCAAAAGTAGTTCCGAATTTATAATATCACATTCACGAATTTAAAGAAAAGAGCACTAGGTTATTAGTGTTCCTGACCGGCAGTCAAGAATTCAATTTTCTTTCGGAACTTGAAAATTTTGAGAGGCAGCTATTAAGTAAAAAAACTATTAAATAAAGTAACGACGCCTACTGCACGTTATTTTTATATGATTACTTTAACAAAACAGATTTGTCATCATTAACTATAAACAGTATAGTGAAATTAAGTTTTGCATTTCAATTTTACTGATGTTCGAATTAAAACCGTCTTTCCTCGCGCACTGCTTTTAACGACATAATATATTATGGGAATAAAACGAAGTACGCCCGAACAGGGACTCGAGCCCTGGACCGTTAGGTTAAAAGCCTAACGCTCTACCGACTGAGCTATCCGGGCTCACGACTCTTGTATAGCTTTATAGTTTTTATTGTTTGTAAAGCGTGACATTTCTCCTCAACACAAAGTTTTAATTTGTGTAGTATTGAAGCATCTTCAATATTTAGCTAAGTTTTCTCTTAAAAGGAGAGATTTCTCTTAGAGATAGATGATAGGAATGAAAATTCGGTTGTAATCCCTACCATAACATTCCGGAACCAAAGTTTCAGAATTTATATTATATCCCCATTTATTCCAACAAAAATTCCAAAATTATTATATTAATAATGTAAAAATCTACCGATTCGTTTATCCAGAGTTCATATACAAATAAGCTCTGTCCACGAAGCAAAATTTGAGCTACAAGTATGTAGGAATGAATTTTTCTATTCAAATTTAGAAAGAAAAAATTAAATTATTCTATCGACCGTGCTTTGCTAGCAATGTTAATTCACATACGTATACATATAAGAAGAGAACATTAGGAACCCTGAATTATTGAATCTTTTTCTTATCAATATACCTTAAAAGGTCGATTACTTCTTTTCGCTTTACAGTCTTTAAAGTTCTTCAGGTTCAGATGCAAGTGTTATCATGTAACTTAACGACTCCGAACGTATATGTACGTTAACCAAAAGGAAATCCGCCCGAACAGGGACTCGAACCCTGGACCGTTAGGTTAAAAGCCTAACGCTCTACCGACTGAGCTATCCGGGCTCTGCAAGCGTAGGATGTTTTAAGTCTTTATCCTGTACGCTTCTTACAAAATCTTAGATATCGTCTGGAAACTGTATAGTTTTATAGCCTCCTGTACTGGTAATAATTTATATCTGCATTCGGAAGTCCAAATTAAAATTTTCTCCCCGGCAAAATATCTCAAAAGTAGTTCCGAATTTATAATATCACATTCACGAATTTAAAGAAAAGAGCACTAGGTTATTAGTGTTCCTGACCGGCAGTCAAGAATTCAATTTTCTTTCGGAACTTGAAAATTTTGAGAGGCAGCTATTAAAGTAAAAAAACTATTAAATAAAGTAACGACGCCTACTGCACGTTATTTTTATATGATTACTTTAACAAAACAGATTTGTCATCATTAACTATAAACAGTATAGTGAAATTAAGTTTTGCATTTCAATTTTACTGATGTTCGAATTAAAACCGTCTTTCCTCGCGCACTGCTTTTAACGACATAATATATTATGGGAATAAAACGAAGTACGCCCGAACAGGGACTCGAACCCTGGACCGTTAGGTTAAAAGCCTAACGCTCTACCGACTGAGCTATCCGGGCTCCGGGCTCACGACTCTTGTATAGCTTTATAGTTTTTTATTGTTTGTAAAGCGTGACATTTCTCCTCAACACAAAGTTTTAATTTGTTTAGTATTGAAGCATCTTCAATATTTAGCTAAGTTTTCTCTTAAAAGGAAGAGATTTCTCTTAGAGATAGATGATAGGAATGAAAATTCGGGTTGTAATCCCTACCATAACATTCCGGAACCAAAGTTTCAGAATTTATATTATATCCCCATTTATTCCAACAAAAATTCCAAAATTATTATATTAATAATGTAAAAATCTACCGATTCGTTTATCCAGAGTTCATATACAAATAAGCTCTGTCCACGAAGCAAAATTTGAGCTACAAGTATGTAGGAATGAATTTTTCTATTCAAATTTAGAAAGAAAAAATTAAATTATTCTATCGACCGTGCTTTGCTAGCAATGTTAATTCACATACGTATACATATAAGAAGAGAACATTAGGAACCCTGAATTATTGAATCTTTTTCTTATCAATATACCTTAAAAGGTCGATTACTTCTTTTCGCTTTACAGTCTTTAAAGTTCTTCAGGTTCAGATGCAAGTGTTATCATGTAACTTAACGACTCCGAACGTATATGTACGTTAACCAAAAGGAAATCCGCCCGAACAGGGACTCGAACCCTGGACCGTTAGGTTAAAAGCCTAACGCTCTACCGACTGCGCTATCCGGGCTCTGCAAGCGTAGGATGTTTTAAGTCTTTATCCTGTACGCTTCTTACAAAATCTTAGATATAGTCTGGAAACTGTATAGTTTTATAGCCTCCTGTACTGGTAATAATTTATATCTGCATTCGGAAGTCCAAATTAAAATTTTCTCCCCGGCAAAATATCTCAAAAGTAGTTCCGAATTTATAATATCACATTCACGAATTTAAAGAAAAGAGCACTAGGTTATTAGTGTTCCTGACCGGCAGTCAAGAATTCAATTTTCTTTCGGAACTTGAAAATTTTGAGAGGCAGCTATTAAGTAAAAAAACTATTAAATAAAGTAACGACGCCTACTGCACGTTATTTTTATATGATTACTTTAACAAAACAGATTTGTCATCATTAACTATAAACAGTATAGTGAAATTAAGTTTTGCATTTCAATTTTACTGATGTTCGAATTAAAACCGTCTTTCTTTCCTCGCGCACTGCTTTTACCGACATAATATATTATGGGAATAAAACGAAGTACGCCCGAACAGGGACTCGAACCCTGGACCGTTAGGTTAAAAGCCTAACGCTCTACCGACTGAGCTATCCGGGCTCACGACTCTTGTATAGCTTTATAGTTTTTATTGTTTATAAAGCGTGACATTTCTCCTCAACACAAAGTTTTAATTTGTTTAGTATTGAAGCATCTTCAATATTTAGCTAAGTTTTCTCTTAAAAGGAAGAGATTTCTCTTAGAGATAGATGATAGGAATGAAAATTCGGGTTGTAATCCCTACCATAACATTCCGGAACCAAAGTTTCAGAATTATATTATATCCCCATTTATTCCAACAAAAATTCCAAAATTATTATATTAATAATGTAAAAATCTACGATTCGTTTATCCAGAGTTCATATACAAATAAGCTCTGTCCACGAAGCAAAATTTGAGCTACAAGTATGTAGGAATGAATTTTTCTATTCAAATTTAGAAAGAAAAAATTAAATTATTCTATCGACCGTGCTTTGCTAGCAATGTTAATTCACAAACGTATACATATAAGAAGAGAACATTAGGAACCCTGAATTATTGAATCTTTTTCTTATCAATATACCTTAAAAGGTCGATTACTTCTTTTCGCTTTACAGTCTTTAAAGTTCTTCAGGTTCAGATGCAAGTGTTATCATGTAACTTAACGACTCCGAACGTATATGTACGTTAACCAAAAGGAAATCCGCCCGAACAGGGACTCGAACCCTGGACCGTTAGGTTAAAAGCCTAACGCTCTACCGACTGAGCTATCCGGGCTCTGCAAGCGTAGGATGTTTTAAGTCTTTATCCTGTACGCTTCTTACAAAATCTTAGATATCGTCTGGAAACTGTATAGTTTTATAGCCTCCTGTACTGGTAATAATTTATATCTGCATTCGGAAGTCCAAATTAAAATTTTCTCCCCGGCAAAATATCTCAAAAGTAGTTCCGAATTTATAATATCACATTCACGAATTTAAAGAAAAGAGCACTAGGTTATTAGTGTTCCTGACCGGCAGTCAAGAATTCAATTTTCTTTCGGAACTTGAAAATTTTGAGAGGCAGCTATTAAGTAAAAAAACTATTAAATAAAGTAACGACGCCTACTGCACGTTATTTTTATATGATTACTTTAACAAAACAGATTTGTCATCATTAACTATAAACAGTATAGTGAAATTAAGTTTTGCATTTCAATTTTACTGATGTTCGAATTAAAACCGTCTTTCCTCGCGCACTGCTTTTAACGACATAATATATTATGGGAATAAAACGAAGTACGCCCGAACAGGGACTCGAACCCTGGACCGTTAGGTTAAAAGCCTAACGCTCTACCGACTGAGCTATCCGGGCTCACGACTCTTGTATAGCTTTATAGTTTTTATTGTTTGTAAAGCGTGACATTTCTCCTCAACACAAAGTTTTAATTTGTTTAGTATTGAAGCATCTTCAATATTTAGCTAAGATTTCTCTTAAGGAAGAGATTTCTCTTAGAGATAGATGATAGGAATGAAAATTCGGGTTGTAATCCCTACCATAACATTCCGGAACCAAAGTTTCAGAATTTATATTATATCCCCATTTATTCCAACAAAAATTCCAAAATTATTATATTAATAATGTAAAAATCTACCGATTCGTTTATCCAGAGTTCATATACAAATAAGCTCTGTCCACGAAGCAAAATTTGAGCTACAAGTATGTAGGAATGAATTTTTCTATTCAAATTTAGAAAGAAAAAATTAAATTATTCTATCGACCGTGCTTTGCTAGCAATGTTAATTCACATACGTATACATATAAGAAGAGAACATTAGGAACCCTGAATTATTGAATCTTTTTCTTATCAATATACCTTAAAAGGTCGATTACTTCTTTTCGCTTTACAGTCTTTAAAGTTCTTCAGGTTCAGATGCAAGTGTTATCATGTAACTTAACGACTCCGAACGTATATGTACGTTAACCAAAAGGAAATCCGCAAAACAGGGACTCGAACCCTGGACCGTTAGGTTAAAAGCCTAACGCTCTACCGACTGAGCTATCCGGGCTCTGCAAGCGTAGGATGTTTTAAGTCTTTATCCTGTACGCTTCTTACAAAATCTTAGATATCGTCTGGAAACTGTATAGTTTTATAGCCTCCTGTACTAGTAATAATTTATATCTGCTTTCAGAAGTCCAAATTAAAATTTTCTCCCCGGCAAAATATCTCAAATGTAGTTTCGAATTTATAATATCACATTCACGAATTTAAAGAAAAGAGCACTAGGTTATTAGTGTTCCTGACCGGCAGTCAAGAATTCAATTTTCTTTCGGAACTTGAAAATTTTGAGAGGCAGCTATTAAGTAAAAAAAACTATTAAATAAAGTAACGACGCCTACTGCACGTTATTTTTATATGATTACTTTAACAAAACAGATTTGTCATCATTAACTATAAACAGTATAGTGAAATTAAGTTTTGCATTTCAATTTTACTGATGTTCGAATTAAAACCGTCTTTCCTCGCGCACTGCTTTTAGCGACATAATATATATTATGGAATAAAACGAAGTACGCCCGAACAGGGACTCGAACCCTGGACCGTTAGGTTAAAAGCCTAACGCTCTACCGACTGAGCTATCCGGGCTCACGACTCTTGTATAGCTTTATAGTTTTTATTGTTTGTAAAGCGTGACATTTCTCCTCAACACAAAGTTTTAATTTGTTTAGTATTGAAGCATCTTCAATATTTAGCTAAGTTTTCTCTTAAAAGGAAGAGATTTCTCTTAGAGATAGATGATAGGAATGAAAATTCGGGTTGTAATCCCTACCATAACATTCCGGAACCAAAGTTTCAGAATTTATATTATATCCCCATTTATTCCAACAAAAATTCCAAAATTATTATATTAATAATGTAAAAATCTACCGATTCGTTTATCCAGAGTTCATATACAAATAAGCTCTGTCCACGAAGCAAAATTTGAGCTACAAGTATGTAGGAATGAATTTTTCTATTCAAATTTAGAAAGAAAAAATTAAATTATTCTATCGACCGTGCTTTGCTAGCAATGTTAATTCACATACGTATACATATAAGAAGAGAACATTAGGAACCCTGAATTATTGAATCTTTTTCTTATCAATATACCTTAAAAGGTCGATTACTTCTTTTCGCTTTACAGTCTTTAAAGTTCTTCAGGTTCAGATGCAAGTGTTATCATGTAACTTAACGACTCTCCGAACGTATATGTACGTTAACCAAAAGGAAATCCGCCCGAACAGGGACTCGAACCCTGGACCGTTAGGTTAAAAGCCTAACGCTCTACCGACTGAGCTATCCGGGCTCTGCAAGCGTAGGATGTTTTAAGTCTTTATCCTGTACGCTTCTTACAAAATCTTAGATATCGTCTGGAAACTGTATAGTTTTATAGCCTCCTGTACTGGTAATAATTTATATCTGCATTCGGAAGTCCAAATTAAAATTTTCTCCCCGGCAAAATATCTCAAAAGTAGTTCCGAATTTATAATATCACATTCACGAATTTAAAGAAAAGAGCACTAGGTTATTAGTGTTCCTGACCGGCAGTCAAGAATTCAATTTTCTTTCGGAACTTGAAAATTTTGAGAGGCAGCTATTAAGTAAAAAAAACTATTAAATAAAGTAACGACGCCTACTGCACGTTATTTTTATATGATTACTTTAACAAAACAGATTTGTCATCATTAACTATAAACAGTATAGTGAAATTAAGTTTTGCATTTCAATTTTACTGATGTTCGAATTAAAACCGTCTTTCCTCGCGCACTGCTTTTAGCGACATAATATATTATGGGAATAAAACGAAGTACGCCCGAACAGGGACTCGAACCCTGGACCGTTAGGTTAAAAGCCTAACGCTCTACCGACTGAGCTATCCGGGCTCACGACTCTTGTATAGCTTTATAGTTTTTATTGTTTGTAAAGCGTGACATTTCTCCTCAACACAAAGTTTTAATTTGTTTAGTATTGAAGCATCTTCAATATTTAGCTAAGTTTTCTCTTAAAAGGAAGAGATTTCTCTTAGAGATAGATGATAGGAATGAAAATTCGGGTTGTAATCCCTACCATAACATTCCGGAACCAAAGTTTCAGAATTTATATTATATCCCCATTTATTCCAACAAAAATTCCAAAATTATTATATTAATAATGTAAAAATCTACCGATTCGTTTATCCAGAGTTCATATACAAATAAGCTCTGTCCACGAAGCAAAATTTGAGCTACAAGTATGTAGGAATGAATTTTTCTATTCAAATTTAGAAAGAAAAAATTAAATTATTCTATCGACCGTGCTTTGCTAGCAATGTTAATTCACATACGTATACATATAAGAAGAGAACATTAGGAACCCTGAATTATTGAATCTTTTTCTTATCAATATACCTTAAAAGGTCGATTACTTCTTTTCGCTTTACAGTCTTTAAAGTTCTTCAGGTTCAGATGCAAGTGTTATCATGTAACTTAACGACTCCGAACGTATATGTACGTTAACCAAAAGGAAATCCGCCCGAACAGGGACTCGAACCCTGGACCGTTAGGTTAAAAGCCTAACGCTCTACCGACTGAGCTATCCGGGCTCTGCAAGCGTAGGATGTTTTAAGTCTTTATCCTGTACGCTTCTTACAAAATCTTAGATATCGTCTGGAAACTGTATAGTTTTTATAGCCTCCTGTACTGGTAATAATTTATATCTGCATTCGGAAGTCCAAATTAAAATTTTCTCCCCGGCAAAATATCTCAAAAGTAGTTCCGAATTTATAATATCACATTCACGAATTTAAAGAAAAGAGCACTAGGTTATTAGTGTTCCTGACCGGCAGTCAAGAATTCAATTTTCTTTCGGAACTTGAAAATTTTGAGAGGCAGCTATTAAGTAAAAAAACTATTAAATAAAGTAACGACGCCTACTGCACGTTATTTTTATATGATTACTTTAACAAAACAGATTTGTCATCATTAACTATAAACAGTATAGTGAAATTAAGTTTTGCATTTCAATTTTACTGATGTTCGAATTAAAACCGTCTTTCCTCGCGCACTGCTTTTAACGACATAATATATTATGGGAATAAAACGAAGTACGCCCGAACAGGGACTCGAACCCTGGACCGTTAGGTTAAAAGCCTAACGCTCTACCGACTGAGCTATCCGGGCTCACGACTCTTGTATAGCTTTATAGTTTTTATTGTTTGTAAAGCGTGACATTTCTCCTCAACACAAAGTTTTAATTTGTTTAGTATTGAAGCATCTTCAATATTTAGCTAAGTTTTCTCTTAAAAGGAAGAGATTTCTCTTAGAGATAGATGATAGGAATTGAAAATTCGGGTTGTAATCCCTACCATAACATTCCGGAACCAAAGTTTCAGAATTTATATTATATCCCCATTTATTCCAACAAAAATTCCAAAATTATTATATTAATAATGTAAAAATCTACCGATTCGTTTATCCAGAGTTCATATACAAATAAGCTCTGTCCACGAAGCAAAATTTGAGCTACAAGTATGTAGGAATGAATTTTTCTATTCAAATTTAGAAAGAAAAAATTAAATTATTCTATCGACCGTGCTTTGCTAGCAATGTTAATTCACATACGTATACATATAAGAAGAGAACATTAGGAACCCTGAATTATTGAATCTTTTTCTTATCAATATACCTTAAAAGGTCGATTACTTCTTTTCGCTTTACAGTCTTTAAAGTTCTTCAGGTTCAGATGCAAGTGTTATCATGTAACTTAACGACTCCGAACGTATATGTACGTTAACCAAAAGGAAATCCGCCCGAACAGGGACTCGAACCCTGGACCGTTAGGTTAAAAGCCTAACGCTCTACCGACTGAGCTATCCGGGCTCTGCAAGCGTAGGATGTTTTAAGTCTTTATCCTGTACGCTTCTTACAAAATCTTAGATATCGTCTGGAAACTGTATAGTTTTTATAGCCTCCTGTACTGGTAATAATTTATATCTGCATTCGGAAGTCCAAATTAAAATTTTCTCCCCGGCAAAATATCTCAAAAGTAGTTCCGAATTTATAATATCACATTCACGAATTTAAAGAAAAGAGCACTAGGTTATTAGTGTTCCTGACCGGCAGTCAAGAATTCAATTTTCTTTCGGAACTTGAAAATTTTGAGAGGCAGCTATTAAGTAAAAAAACTATTAAATAAAGTAACGACGCCTACTGCACGTTATTTTTTATATGATTACTTTAACAAAACAGATTTGTCATCATTAACTATAAACAGTATAGTGAAATTAAGTTTTGCATTTCAATTTTACTGATGTTCGAATTAAAACCGTCTTTCCTCGCGCACTGCTTTTACCGACATAATATATTATGGGAATAAAACGAAGTACGCCCGAACAGGGACTCGAACCCTGGACCGTTAGGTTAAAAGCCTAACGCTCTACCGACTGAGCTATCCGGGCTCACGACTCTTGTATAGCTTTATAGTTTTTATTGTTTGTAAAGCGTGACATTTCTCCTCAACAAAAGTTTTAATTTGTTTAGTATTGAAGCATCTTCAATATTTAGCTAAGTTTTCTCTTAAAAGGAAGAGATTTCTCTTAGAGATAGATGATAGGAATGAAAATTCGGGTTGTAATCCCTACCATAACATTCCGGAACCAAAGTTTCAGAATTTATATTATATCCCCATTTATTCCAACAAAAATTCCAAAATTATTATATTAATAATGTAAAAATCTACCGATTCGTTTATCCAGAGTTCATATACAAATAAGCTCTGTCCACGAAGCAAAATTTGAGCTACAAGTATGTAGGAATGAATTTTTCTATTCAAATTTAGAAAGAAAAAATTAAATTATTCTATCGACCGTGCTTTGCTAGCAATGTTAATTCACATACGATACATATAAGAAGAGAACATTAGGAACCCTGAATTATTGAATCTTTTTCTTATCAATATACCTTAAAAGGTCGATTACTTCTTTTCGCTTTACAGTCTTTAAAGTTCTTCAGGTTCAGATGCAAGTGTTATCATGTAACTTAACGACTCCGAACGTATATGTACGTTAACCAAAAGGAAATCCGCCCGAACAGGGACTCGAACCCTGGACCGTTAGGTTAAAAGCCTAACGCTCTACCGACTGAGCTATCCGGGCTCTGCAAGCGTAGGATGTTTTAAGTCTTTATCCTGTACGCTTCTTACAAAATCTTAGATATCGTCTGGAAACTGTATAGTTTTATAGCCTCCTGTACTGGTAATAATTTATATCTGCATTCGGAAGTCCAAATTAAAATTTTCTCCCCGGCAAAATATCTCAAAAGTAGTTCCGAATTTTATAATATCACATTCACGAATTTAAAGAAAAGAGCACTAGGTTATTAGTGTTCCTGACCGGCAGTCAAGAATTCAATTTTCTTTCGGAACTTGAAAATTTTGAGATGCAGCTCTTAAGTAAAAAAACTATTAAATAAAGTAACGACGCCTACTGCACGTTATTTTTATATGATTACTTTAACAAAACAGATTTGTCATCATTAACTATAAACAGTATAGTGAAATTAAGTTTTGCATTTCAATTTTACTGATGTTCGAATTAAAACCGTCTTTCCTCGCGCACTGCTTTTAACGACATAATATATTATGGGAATAAAACGAAGTACGCCCGAACAGGGACTCGAACCCTGGACCGTTAGGTTAAAAGCCTAACGCTCTAACCGACTGAGCTATCCGGGCTCACGACTCTTGTATAGCTTTATAGTTTTTATTGTTTGTAAAGCGTGACATTTCTCCTCAACACAAAGTTTTAATTTGTTTAGTATTGAAGCATCTTCAATATTTAGCTAAGTTTTCTCTTAAAAGGAAGAGATTTCTCTTAGAGATAGATGATAGGAATGAAAATTCGGGTTGTAATCCCTACCATAACATTCCGGAACCAAAGTTTCAGAATTTATATTATATCCCCATTTATTCCAACAAAAATTCCAAAATTATTATATTAATAATGTAAAAATCTACCGATTCGTTTATCCAGAGTTCATATACAAATAAGCTCTGTCCACGAAGCAAAATTTGAGCTACAAGTATGTAGGAATGAATTTTTCTATTCAAATTTAGAAAGAAAAAATTAAATTATTCTATCGACCGTGCTTTGCTAGCAATGTTAATTCACATACGTATACATATAAGAAGAGAACATTAGGAACCCTGAATTATTGAATCTTTTTCTTATCAATATAACTTAAAAGGTCGATTACTTCTTTTCGCTTTACAGTCTTTAAAGTTCTTCAGGTTCAGATGCAAGTGTTATCATGTAACTTAACGACTCCGAACGTATATGTACGTTAACCAAAAGGAAATCCGCCCGAACAGGGACTCGAACCCTGGACCGTTAGGTTAAAAGCCTAACGCTCTACCGACTGAGCTATCCGGGCTCTGCAAGCGTAGGATGTTTTAAGTCTTTATCCTGTACGCTTCTTACAAAATCTTAGATATCGTCTGGAAACTGTATAGTTTTATAGCCTCCTGTACTGGTAATAATTTATATCTGCATTCGGAAGTCCAAATTAAAATTTTCTCCCCGGCAAAATATCTCAAAAGTAGTTCCGAATTTATAATATCACATTCACGAATTTAAAGAAAAGAGCACTAGGTTATTAGTGTTCCTGACCGGCAGTCAAGAATTCAATTTTCTTTCGGAACTTGAAAATTTTGAGAGGCAGCTATTAAGTAAAAAAACTATTAAATAAAGTAACGACGCCTACTGCACGTTATTTTTATATGATTACTTTAACAAAACAGATTTGTCATCATTAACTATAAACAGTATAGTGAAATTAAGTTTTGCATTTCAATTTTACTGATGTTCGAATTAAAACCGTCTTTCCTCGCGCACTGCTTTTAACGACATAATATATTATGGGAATAAAACGAAGTACGCCCGAACAGGGACTCGAACCCTGGACCGTTAGGTTAAAAGCCTAACGCTCTACCGACTGAGCTATCCGGGCTCACGACTCTTGTATAGCTTTATAGTTTTTATTGTTTGTAAAGCGTGACATTTCTCCTCAACACAAAGTTTTAATTTGTTTGCTTCTCCTCAACAAAATCTTAGATATCGTCTGGAAAACTAGCTTATTTAGTTTTATAGCCTCCTGTACTTGTAATAAATTTACTATCTGCATTCGAAGTCCTGACCGGCAGTCAAGAATTAAAATTTTTCTCCCCGGCAAAATATCTCCCAAAAGTCTTTCCTCGCGCAGTTCCGAATTTATAATAATTCACATTCACGAATTTAAAGAGAAAGAGCACTAGGTTTATTAGTGTTCCTGACCGGCAGTCAAGAATTCAATAGTGTTTTCTTCGGAACTATGAAAATTATGAGCTAGGCAGCTATTAAGTAAAAAAAAAACTATTAAATAAGTATTAACCGACACCTACTGCACGTTATTTTTAGTTATGATTACTAACAAAACAGATTTGTCATCATTAACTATAAACAGTATATTGAAATTAAGTTTTGGCACATTCAATTTTACTGATGTTCGAATTAAAACCGTCTTCTCGCGCGCGCACTGCTTTTAGCGACATAATATGTTATGGGAATAAAACGAAGTACGCCCGAACAGGGACTCGAACCCTGGACCGTTAGGTTAAAAGCCTAACGCTCTACCGACTGAGCTATCCGGGCTCACTACTCTCTTGTATAGCTTTATAGTTTTTATTGCTTGTAAAGCGTGACATTTCTCCTCAACACAAAGTTTTAATTTGTTTAGTACTGAAGCATCTTCAATATTTAGCTAAGTTTTCTCTTTAAAAGGAAGAGATTTCTCTTAGAGATAGATGATAGGAATATGAACATTCGGGTTGTAATCCTACCATAACATTCCGGAACCAAAGTTTCAGAATTTATATTATATCCCCATTTATTCCAACAAAAATTCCAAAATTATTATATTAATAATGTAAAATTCTACCGATTCGTTTATCCAGAGTTCATATACAAATAAGCTCTGTCCACGAATCAAAATTTGAGCTACAAGTATGTAGGAATGAATTTTTCTATTCAAATTTAGAAAGAAAAAATTAAATTATTCTATCGACCGTGCTTTGCTAGCAATGTTAATTCACATACGTATACATATAAGAAGAGAACATTAGGAAACCCTGAATTATTGAATCTTTTTCTTATCAATATACCTTAAAAGGTCGATTACTTCTTTTCGCTTTACAGTCTTTAAAGTTCTTCAGGTTCAGATGCAAGTGTTATCATGTAACTTAACGACTCCGAACGTATATGTACGTTAACCAAAAGGAAATCCGCCCGAACAGGGACTCGAACCCTGGAACCGTTAGGTTTAAAAGCCTAACGCTCTACCGACTGAGCTATCCGGGCTCTGCAAGCGTAGGATGTTTTAAGTCTTTATCCTGTACGCTTCTTACAAAATCTTAGATATCGTCTGGAAACTATATAGTTTTATAGCCTCCTGTACAGGTAATAATTTATATCTGCATTCGGAAGTCCAAATTAAAATTTTCTCCCCGGCAAAATATCTCAAAAGTAGTTTCCGAATTTATAATATCACATTCACGAATTTAAAGAAAAGAGCACTAGGTTATTAGTGTTCCTGACCGGCAGTCAAGAATTCAATTTTCTTTCGGAACTTGAAAATTTTGAGAGGCAGCTATTAAGTAAAAAAACTATTAAATAAAGTAACGACGCCTACTGCACGTTATTTTTATATGATTACTTTAACAAAACAGATTTGTCATCATTAACTATAAACAGTATAGTGAAATTAAGTTTTGCATTTTCAATTTTACTGATGTTCGAATTAAAACCGTCTTTTCCTCGCGCACTGCTTTTAGCCGACATAATATATTATGGGAATAAAACGAAGTACGCCCGAACAGGGACTCGAACCCTGGACCGTTAGGTTAAAAGCCTAACGCTCTACCGACTGAGCTATCCGGGCTCACGACTCTTGTATAGCTTTATAGTTTTTATTGTTTGTAAAGCGTGACATTTCTCCTCAACACAAAGTTTTAATTTGTTTAGTATTGAAGCATCTTCAATATTTAGCTAAGTTTTCTCTTCAAAGGAAGAGATTTCTCTTAGAGATAGATGATAGAAATGAAAATTCGGGTTGTAATCCCTACCATAACATTCCGGAACCCAAAGTTTCAGAATTTATATTATATCCCCCATTTATTCCAACAAAAATTCCAAAATTATTATATTAATAATGTAAAAATCTACCGATTCGTTTATCCAGAGTTCATATACAAATAAGCTCTGTCCACGAATATAAAATTTGAGCTACAAGTATGTAGGAATGAATTTTTCTATTCAAATTTAGAAAGAAAAAATTAAATTATTCTATCGACCGTGCTTTGCTAGCAATGTTAATTCACATACGTATACATATAAGAAGAGAACATTAGGAACCCTGAATTATTGAATCTTTTTCTTATCAATATACCTTAAAAGGTCGATTACTTCTTTTCGCTTTACAGTCTTTAAAGTTCTTCAGGTTCAGATGCAAGTGTTATCATGTAACTTAACGACTCCGAACGTATATGTACGTTAACCAAAAGGAAATCCGCCCGAACAGGGACTCGAACCCTGGACCGTTAGGTTAAAAGCCTAACGCTCTACCGACTGAGCTATCCGGGCTCTGCAAGCGTAGGATGTTTTAAGTCTTTATCCTGTACGCTTCTTACAAAATCTTAGATATCGTTCTGGAAACTGTATAGTTTTTATAGCCTCCTGTACTGGTAATAATTTATATCTGCATTCGGAAGTCCAAATTAAAATTTTCTCCCCGGCAAAATATCTCAAAAGTAGTTCCGAATTTATAATATCACATTCACGAATTTAAAGAAAAGAGCACTAGGTTATTAGTGTTCCTGACCGGCAGTCAAGAATTCAATTTTCTTTCGGAACTTGAAAATTTTGAGAGGCAGCTATTAAGTAAAAAAAAAAAACTATTAAATAAAGTAACGACGCCTACTGCACGTTATTTTTATATGATTACTTTAACAAAACAGATTTGTCATCATTAACTATAAACAGTATAGTGAAATTAAGTTTTGCATTTCAATTTTACTGATGTTCGAATTAAAACCGTCTTTCCTCGCGCACTGCTTTTAGCGACATAATATATTATGATAATAAAACGAAGTACGCCCGAACAGGGCCTCGAACCCTGGACCGTTAGGTTAAAAGCCTAACGCTCTACCGACTGAGCTATCCGGGCTCACGACTCTTGTATAGCTTTATAGTTTTTATTGTTTCTAAAGCGTGACATTTCTCCTCAACACAAAGTTTTAATTTGTTTAGTATTGAAGCATCTTCAATATTTAGCTAAGTTTTCTCTTAAAAGGAAGAGATTTCTCTTAGAGATAGATGATAGGAATGAAAATTCGGGTTGTAATCCCTACCATAACATTCCGGAACCAAAGTTTCAGAATTTATATTATATCCCCATTTATTCCAACAAAAATTCCAAAATTATTATATTAATAATGTAAAAATCTACTACCGATTCGTTTATCCAGAGTTCATATACAAATAAGCTCTGTCCACGAAGCAAAATTTGAGCTACAAGTATGTAGGAATGAATTTTTCTATTCAAATTTAGAAAGAAAAAATTAAATTATTCTATCGACCGTGCTTTGCTAGCAATGTTAATTCACATACGTATACGTATAAGAAGAGAACATTAGGAACCCTGAATTATTGAATCTTTTTCTTATCAATATACCTTAAAAGGTCGATTACTTCTTTTCGCTTTACAGTCTTTAAAGTTCTTCAGGTTCAGATGCAAGTGTTATCATGTAACTTAACGACTCCGAACGTATATGTACGTTAACCAAAAGGAAATCCGCCCGAACAGGGACTCGAACCCTGGACCGTTAGGTTAAAAGCCTAACGCTCTACCGACTGAGCTATCCGGGCTCTGCAAGCGTAGGATGTTTTAAGTCTTTATCCTGTACGCTTCTTACAAAATCTTAGATATAGTCTGGAAACTGTATAGTTTTATAGCCTCCTGTACTAGTAATAATTTATATCTGCATTCGGAAGTCCAAATTAAAATTTTCTCCCCGGCAAAATATCTCAAAAGTAGTTCCGAATTTATAATATCACATTCACGAATTTAAAGAAAAGAGCACTAGGTTATTAGTGTTCCTGACCGGCTGTCAAGATTTCAATTTTCTTTCGGAACTTGAAAATTTTTTGAGGCAGTTATTAAGTAAAAAAAACTATTAAATAAAGTAACGACATGTACTGCAGATTATTTGTTTATGATTACTTTAATAAAACAGATTTGTCATCATTAACTATAAACAGTATAGTGAAATTAAGTTTTGCATTTCAATTTTACTGATGTTCGAATTAAAACCGTCTTTCCTCGCGCACTGCTTTTAGCGACATAATATATTATGGGAATAAAACGAAGTACGCCCGAACAGGGACTCGAACCCTGGACCGTTAGGTTAAAAGCCTAACGCTCTACCGACTGAGCTATCCGGGCTCAGGACTCTTGTATAGCTTTATAGTTTTTATTGTGTAAAGCGTGACATTTCTCCTCAACACAAAGTTTTAATTTGTTTAGTATTGAAGCATCTTCAATATTTAGCTAAGTTTTCTCTTAAAAGGAAGAGATTTCTCTTAGAGATAGATGATAGGAATGAAAATTCGGGTTGTAATCCCTACCATAACATTCCGGAACCAAAGTTTCAGAATTTATATTATATCCCCATTTATTCCAACAAAAATTCCAAAATTATTATATTAATAATGTAAAAATCTACCGATTCGTTTATCCAGAGTTCATATACAAATAAGCTCTGTCCACGAAGCAAAATTTGAGCTACAAGTATGTAGGAATGAATTTTTCTATTCAAATTTAGAAAGAAAAAATTAAATTATTCTATCGACCGTGCTTTGCTAGCAATGTTAATTCACATACGTATACATATAAGAAGAGAACATTAGGAACCCTGAATTATTGAATCTTTTTCTTATCAATATACCTTAAAAGGTCGATTACTTCTTTTCGCTTTACAGTCTTTAAAGTTCTTCAGGTTCAGATGCAAGTGTTATCATGTAACTTAACGACTCCGAACGTATTATGTACGTTAACCAAAAGGAAATCCGCCCGAACAGGGACTCGAACCCTGGACCGTTAGGTTAAAAGCCTAACGCTCTACCGACTGAGCTATCCGGGCTCTGCAAGCGTAGGATGTTTTAAGTCTTTATCCTGTACGCTTCTTACAAAATCTTAGATATCGTCTGGAAACTGTATAGTTTTATAGCCTCCTGTACTGGTAATAATTTATATCTGCATTCGGAAGTCCAAATTAAAATTTTCTCCCCGGCAAAATATCTCAAAAGTAGTTCCGAATTTATAATATCACATTCACGAAATTTAAAGAAAAGAGCACTAGGTTATTAGTGTTCCTGACCGGCAGTCCAAGAATTCAATTTTCTTTCGGAACTTGAAAATTTTGAGAGGCAGCTATTAAGTAAAAAAACTATTAAATTAAAGTAACGACACCTACTGCACGTTATTTTTTATATGATTACTTTAACAAAACAGATTTGTCATCATTAACTATAAACAGTATAGTGAAATTAAGTTTTGCATTTCAATTTTACTGATGTTCGAATTAAAACCGTCTTTCCTCGCGCACTGCTTTTAGCGACATAATATATTATGGGAATAAAACGAAGTACGCCCGAACAGGGACTCGAACCCTGGACCGTTAGGTTAAAAGCCTAACGCTCTACCGACTGAGCTATCCGGGCTCACGACTCTTGTATAGCTTTATAGTTTTTATTGTTTGTAAAGCGTGACATTTCTCCTTAACACAAAGTTTTAATTTGTTTAGTATTGAAGCATCTTCAATATTTAGCTAAGTTTTCTCTTAAAATTAAGAGATTTCTCTTAGAGATAGATGATAGGAATGAAAATTCGGGTTGTAATCCCTACCATAACATTCCGGAACCAAAGTTTCAGAATTTATATTATATCCCCATTTATTCCAACAAAAATTCCAAAATTATTATATTAATAATGTAAAAATCTACCGATTCGTTTATCCAGAGTTCATATACAAATAAGCTCTGTCCACGAAGCAAAATTTGAGCTACAAGTATGTAGGAATGAATTTTTCTATTCAAATTTAGAAAGAAAAAATTAAATTATTCTATCGACCGTGCTTTGCTAGCAATGTTAATTCACATACGTATACATATAAGAAGAGAACATTAGGAACCCTGAATTATTGAATCTTTTTTCTTATCAATATACCTTAAAAGGTCGATTACTTCTTTTCGCTTTACAGTCTTTAAAGTTCTTCAGGTTCAGATGCAAGTGTTATCATGTAACTTAACGACTCCGAACGTATATGTACGTTAACCAAAAGGAAATCCGCCCGAACAGGGACTCGAACCCTGGACCGTTAGGTTAAAAGCCTAACGCTCTACCGACTGAGCTATCCGGGCTCTGCAAGCGTAGGATGTTTTAAGTCTTTATCCTGTACGCTTCTTACAAAATCTTAGATATAGTCTGGAAACTGTATAGTTTTATAGCCTCCTGTACTGGTAATAATTTATATCTGCATTCGGAAGTCCAAATTAAAATTTTCTCCCCGGCAAAATATCTCAAAAGTAGTTCCGAATTTATAATATCACATTCACGAATTTAAAGAAAAGAGCACTAGGTTATTAGTGTTCCTGACCGGCAGTCAAGAATTCAATTTTCTTTCGGAACTTGAAAATTTTGAGAGGCAGCTATTAAGTAAAAAAACTATTAAATAAAGTAACGACGCCTACTGCACGTTATTTTTATATGATTACTTTAACAAAACAGATTTGTCATCATTAACTATAAACAGTATAGTGAAATTAAGTTTTGCATTTCAATTTTACTGATGTTCGAATTAAAACCGTCTTTCCTCGCGCACTGCTTTTAGCGACATAATATATTATGGGAATAAAACGAAGTACGCCCGAACAGGGACTCGAACCCTGGACCGTTAGGTTAAAAGCCTAACGCTCTAACCGACTGAGCTATCCGGGCTCACGACTCTTGTATAGCTTTATAGTTTTTATTGTTTGTAAAGCGTGACATTTCTCCTCAACACAAAGTTTTTAATTTGTTTAGTATTGAAGCATCTTCAATATTTAGCTAAGTTTTTCTCTTAAAAGGAAGAGATTTCTCTTAGAGATAGATGATAGGAATGAAAATTCGGGTTGTAATCCCTACCATAACATTCCGGAACCAAAGTTTCAGAATTTATATTATATCCCCATTTATTCCAACAAAAATTCCAACATTATTATATATTAATAATGTAAAAATCTACCGATTCGTTTATCCAGAGTTCATATACAAATAAGCTCTGTCCACGAAGCAAAATTTTGAGCTACAAGTATGTAGGAATGAATTTTTTCTATTCAAATTTAGAAAGAAAAAATTAAATTATTCTATCGACCGTGCTTTGCTAGCAATGTTAATTCACATACGTATACATATAAGAAGAGAACATTAGGAACCCTGAATTATTGAATCTTTTTCTTATCAATATACCTTAAAAAGGTCGATTACTTCTTTTTTTCGCTTTACAGTCTTTAAAGTTCTTCAGGTTCAGATGCAAGTGTTATCATGTAACTTAACGACTCCGAACGTATATGTACGTTAACCAAAAGGAAATCCGCCCGAACAGGGACTCGAACCCTGGACCGTTAGGTTAAAAGCCTAACGCTCTACCGACTGAGCTATCCGGGCTCTGCAAGCGTAGGATGTTTTAAGTCTTTATCCTGTACGCTTCTTACAAAATCTTAGATATCGTCTGGAAACTGTATAGTTTTATAGCCTCCTGTACTGGTAATAATTTATATCTGCATTCGGAAGTCCAAATTAAAATTTTCTCCCCGGCAAAATATCTCAAAAGTAGTTTCCAATTTATAATATCACATTCACGAATTTAAAGAAAAGAGCACTAGGTTATTAGTTTTCCTGACCGGCAGTCAAGAATTCAATTTTCTTTCGGAACTTGAAAAATTTTGAGAGGCAGCTATTAAGTAAAAAAAAAAACTATTAAATAAAGTAACGACGCCTACTGCACGTTATTTTTTATATGATTACTTTAACAAAACAGATTTGTCATCATTAACTATAAACAGTATAGTGAAATTAAGTTTTGCATTTCAATTTTACTGATGTTCGAATTAAAAACCGTCTTTCCTCGCGCACTGCTTTTAGCGACATAATATATTATGGAATAAAACGAAGTACGCCCGCCCGAACAGGGACTCGAACCCTGGACCGTTAGGTTAAAAGCCTAACGCTCTACCGACTGAGCTATCCGGGCTCACGACTCTTGTATAGCTTTATAGTTTTTATTGCTTGTAAAGCGTGACATTTCTCCTCAACACAAAGTTTTAATTTGTTTAGTATTGAAGCATCTTCAATATTTAGCTAAGTTTTCTCTTAAAGGAAGAGATTTCTCTTAGAGATAGATGATAGGAATGAACATTCGGGTTGTAATCCCTACCATAACCTTCCGGACCCAACGTTTCAGAATTTATATTATATCCCCATTTATTCCAACAAAAATTCCAAAATTATTATATTAATAATGTAAAAATCTACCGATTCGTTTATCCAGAGTTCATATACAAATAAGCTCTGTCCACGAATATAAAATTTGAGCTACAAGTATGTAGGAATGAATTTTTCTATTCAAATTTAGAAAGAAAAAATTAAATTATTCTATCGACCGTGCTTTGCTAGCAATGTTAATTCACATACGTATACATATAAGAAGAGAACATTAGGAACCCTGAATTATTGAATCTTTTTCTTATCAATATACCTTAAAAGGTCGATTACTTCTTTTCGCTTTACAGTCTTTAAAGTTCTTCAGGTTCAGATGCAAGTGTTATCATGTAACTTAACGACTCCGAACGTATATGTACGTTAACCAAAAGGAAATCCGCCCGAACAGGGACTCGAACCCTGGACCGTTAGGTTAAAAGCCTAACGCTCTACCGACTGAGCTATCCGGGCTCTGCAAGCGTAGGATGTTTTAAGTCTTTATCCTGTACGCTTCTTACAAAATCTTAGATATCGTCTGGAAACTGTATAGTTTTATAGCCTCCTGTACTGGTAATAATTTATATCTGCATTCGGAAGTCCAAATTAAAATTTTCTCCCCGGCAAAATATCTCAAAAGTAGTTCCGAATTTATAATATCACATTCACGAATTTAAAGAAAAGAGCACTAGGTTATTAGTGTTCCTGACCGGCTGTCAAGATTTCAATTTTCTTTCGGAACTTGAAAATTTTTTGAGGCAGCTATTAAGTAAAAAAAACTATTAAATAAAGTAACGACACGAACTGCAGGTTATTTTTATATGATTACTTTAATAAAACAGATTTGTCATCATTAACTATAAACAGTATAGTGAAATTAAGTTTTGCATTTCAATTTTACTGATGTTCGAATTAAAACCGTCTTTCCTCGCGCACTGCTTTTAGCGACATAATATATTATGGGAATAAAACGAAGTACGCCCGAACAGGGACTCGAACCCTGGACCGTTAGGTTAAAAGCCTAACGCTCTACCGACTGAGCTATCCGGGCTCACGACTCTTGTATAGCTTTATAGTTTTTATTGTTTGTAAAGCGTGACATTTCTCCTCAACACAAAGTTTTAATTTGTTTAGTATTGAAGCATCTTCAATATTTAGCTAAGTTTTCTCTTAAAAGGAAGAGATTTCTCTTAGAGATAGATGATAGGAATGAAAATTCGGGTTGTAATCCCTACCATAACATTCCAACCAAAGTTTCCGAATTTATTATATCCCCATTTATTCCAACAAAAATTCCAAAATTATTATATTAATAATGTAAAAATCTACCGATTCGTTTATCCAGAGTTCATATACAAATAAGCTCTGTCCACGAAGCAAAATTTGAGCTACAAGTATGTAGGAATGAATTTTTCTATTCAAATTTAGAAAGAAAAAATTAAATTATTCTATCGACCGTGCTTTGCTAGCAATGTTAATTCACATACGTATACATATAAGAAGAGAACATTAGGAACCCTGAATTATTGAATCTTTTTCTTATCAATATACCTTAAAAGGTCGATTACTTCTTTTCGCTTTACAGTCTTTAAAGTTCTTCAGGTTCAGATGCAAGTGTTATCATGTAACTTAACGACTCCGAACGTATATGTACGTTAACCAAAAGGAAATCCGCCCGAACAGGGACTCGAACCCTGGACCGTTAGGTTAAAAGCCTAACGCTCTACCGACTGAGCTATCCGGGCTCACGACTCTTGTATAGCTTTATA
This sequence comes from Pardosa pseudoannulata, assembly GCA_032207245.1. NCBI lineage: Eukaryota > Metazoa > Arthropoda > Arachnida > Araneae > Lycosidae > Pardosa > Pardosa pseudoannulata. Next base: position 99,672,109 of record CM063498.1, on the reverse strand, counting down.
GTTTTTTAAGTCTTTATCCTGTACGCTTCTCCTACAAAATCTTAGATATCGTCTGGAAACTGTAATAGTTTTTATAGCCTCCTGTACTAGTAATAATTTATATCTGCATTCGGAAGTCCCAAAATTAAAATTTTCTCCCCGGCAAAATATCTCAAAAGTAGTTCCGAATTTATAATATCACATTCACGAATTTAAAGAAAAGAGCACTAGGTTATTAGTGTTCCTGACCGGCAGTCAAGAATTCAATTTTCTTTCGGAACTTGAAAATTTTGAGAGGCAGCTATTAAGTAAAAAAAAAAACTGTTAAATAAAGTAACGACGCCTACTGCACGTTATTTTTATATGATTACTTTAAACAAAACAGATTTGTCATCATTAACTATAAACAGTATAGTGAAATTAAGTTTTGCATTTCAATTTTACTGATGTTCGAATTAAAACCGTCTTTCCTCGCGCACTGCTTTTAGCGACATAATATATTATGGGTTAATAAAACGAAGTACGCCCGAACAGGGACTCGAACCCTGGACCGTTAGGTTAAAAGCCTAACGCTCTACCGACTGAGCTATCCGGGCTCACGACTCTTGTATAGCTTTATAGTTTTTATTGTTTGTAAAGCGTGACATTTCTCCTCAACACAAAGTTTTAATTTGTTTAGTATTGAAGCATCTTCAATATTTAGCTAAGTTTTCTCTTAAAAGGAAGAGATTTCTCTTAGACATAGATGATAGGAATAAAAATTCGGGTTGTAATCCCTACCATAACATTCCGGAACCAAAGTTACAGAATTTATATTATATCCCCATTTATTCCAACAAAAGTTCCAAAATTATTATATTAATAATGTAAAAATCTACCGATGCGTTTATCCAGAGTTCATATACAAATAAGCTCTGTCCACGAAGCAAAATTTGAGCTACAAGTATGTAGGAATGAATTTTTCTATTCAAATTTAGAAAGAAAAAATTAAATTATTCTATCGACCGTGCTTTGCTAGCAATGTTAATTCACATACGTATACATATAAGAAGAGAACATTAGGAACCCTGAATTATTGAATCTTTTTCTTATCAATATACCTTAAAAGGTCGATTACTTCTTTTCGCTTTACAGTCTTTAAAGTTCTTCAGGTTCAGATGCAAGTGTTATCATGTAACTTAACGACTCCGAACGTATATGTACGTTAACCAAAAGGAAATCCGCCCGAACAGGGACTCGAACCCTGGACCGTTAGGTTAAAAGCCTAACGCTCTACCGACTGAGCTATCCGGGCTCTGCAAGCGTAGGATGTTTTAAGTCTTTATCCTGTACGCTTCTTACAAAATCTTAGATATCGTCTGGAAACTGTATAGTTTTATAGCCTCCTGTACTGGTAATAATTTATATCTGCATTCGGAAGTCCAAATTAAAATTTTCTCCCCGGCAAAATATCTCAAAAGTAGTTCCGAATTTATAATATCACATTCACGAATTTAAAGAAAAGAGCACTAGGTTATTAGTGTTCCTGACCGGCAGTCAAGAATTCAATTTTCTTTCGGAACTTGAAAATTTTGAGAGGCAGCTATTAAGTAAAAAAAAAAAACTATTAAATAAAGTAACGACGCCTACTGCACGTTTTTTTATATGATTACTTTAACAAAACAGATTTGTCATCATTAACTATAAACAGTATAGTGAAATTAAGTTTTGCATTTCAATTTTACTGATGTTCGAATTAAAACCGTCTTTCCTCGCGCACTGCTTTTAGCGACATAATATATTATGGGAATAAAACGAAGTACGCCCGAACAGGGACTCGAACCCTGGACCGTTAGGTTAAAAGCCTAACGCTCTACCGACTGAGCTATCCGGGCTCACGACTCTTGTATAGCTTTATAGTTTTTATTGTTTGTAAAGCGTGACATTTCTCCTCAACACAAAGTTTTAATTTGTTTAGTATTGAAGCATCTTCAATATTTAGCTAAGTTTTCTCTTAAAAGCAAGAGATTTCTCTTAGACATAGATGATAGGAATAAAAATTCGGGTTGTAATCCCTACCATAACATTCCGGAACCAAAGTTTCAGAATTTATATTATATCCCCATTTATTCCAACAAAAATTCCAAAATTATTATATTAATAATGTAAAAATCTACCGATTCGTTTATCCAGAGTTCATATACAAATAAGCTCTGTCCACGAAGCAAAATTTGAGCTACAAGTATGTAGGAATGAATTCTATTCAAATTTAGAAAGAAAAAATTAAATTATTCTATCGACCGTGCTTTGCTAGCAATGTTAATTCACATACGTATACATATAAGAAGAGAACATTAGGAACCCTGAATTATTGAATCTTTTTCTTATCAATATACCTTAAAAGGTCGATTACTTCTTTTCGCTTTACAGTCTTTAAAGTTCTTCAGGTTCAGATGCAAGTGTTATCATGTAACTTAACGACTCCGAACGTATATGTACGTTAACCAAAAGGAAATCCGCCCGAACAGGGACTCGAACCCTGGACCGTTAGGTTAAAAGCCTAACGCTCTACCGACTGAGCTATCCGGGCTCTGCAAGCGTAGGATGTTTTAAGTCTTTATCCTGTACGCTTCTTACAAAATCTTAGATATAGTCTGGAAACTGTAATAGTTTTTATAGCCTCCTGTACTAGTAATAATTTATATCTGCATTCGGAAGTCCAAATTAAAATTTTCTCCCCCGGCAAAAAATCTCAAAAGTAGTTCCGAATTTATAATATCACATTCACAATTTAAAGAAAAGAGCACTAGGTTATTAGTGTTCCTGACCGGCAGTCAAGAATTCAATTTTCTTTCGGAACTTGAAAATTTTGAGAGGCTGCTATTAAGTAAAAAAAAAAACTATTAAATAAAGTAACGACGCCTACTGCACGTTATTTTTATATGATTACTTTAACAAAACAGATTTGTCATCATTAACTATAAACAGTATAGTGAAATTAAGTTTTGCATTTCAATTTTACTGATGTTCGAATTAAAACCGTCTTTCCTCGCGCACTGCTTTTAGCGACATAATATATTATGGAATAAAACGAAGTACGCCCGAACAGGGACTCGAACCCTGGACCGTTAGGTTAAAAGCCTAACGCTCTACCGACTGAGCTATCCGGGCTCACGACTCTTGTATAGCTTTATAGTTTTTATTGTTTGTAAAGCGTGACATTTCTCCTCAACACAAAGTTTTAATTTGTTTAGTATTGAAGCATCTTCAATATTTAGCTAAGTTTTCTCTTAAAAGGAAGAGATTTCTCTTAGAGATAGATGATAGGAATGAAAATTCGGGTTGTAATCCCTACCATAACATTCCGGAACCAAAGTTTCAGAATTTTATATTATATCCCCATTTATTCCAACAAAAATTCCAAAATTATTATATTAATAATGTAAAAATCTACCGATTCGTTTATCCAGAGTTCATATACAAATAAGCTCTGTCCACGAAGCAAAATTTGAGCTACAAGTATGTAGGAATGAATTTTTTCTATTCAAATTTAGAAAAGAAAAAATTAAATTATTCTATCGACCGTGCTTTGCTAGCAATGTTAATTCACATACGTATACATATAAGAAGAGAACATTAGGAACCCTGAATTATTGAATCTTTTTCTTATCAATATACCTTAAAAGGTCGATTACTTCTTTTCGCTTTACAGTCTTTAAAGTTCTTCAGGTTCAGATGCAAGTGTTATCATGTAACTTAACGACTCCGAACGTATATGTACGTTAACCAAAAGGAAATCCGCCCGAACAGGGACTCGAACCCTGGACCGTTAGGTTAAAAGCCTAACGCTCTACCGACTGAGCTATCCGGGCTCTGCAAGCGTAGGATGTTTTAAGTCTTTATCCTGTACGCTTCTTACAAAATCTTAGATATCGTCTGGAAACTGTATAGTTTTATAGCCTCCTGTACTAGTAATAATTTATATCTGCATTCTGAATAACAAATTAAAATTTTCTCCCCGGCAAAATATCTCAAAAGTAGTTCCGAATTTATAATATCACATTCACGAATTTAAAGAAAAGAGCACTAGGTTATTAGTGTTCCTGACCGGCAGTCAAGAATTCAATTTTCTTTCGGAACTTGAAAATTTTGAGAGGCAGCTATTAAGTAAAAAAAACTATTAAATAAAGTAACGACATGTACTGCAGATTATTTGTTTATGATTACTTTAACAAAACAGATTTGTCATCATTAACTATAAACAGTATAGTGAAATTAAGTTTTGCATTTCAATTTTACTGATGTTCGAATTAAAACCGTCTTTCCTCGCGCACTGCTTTTAGCGACATAATATATTATGGGAATAAAACGAAGTACGCCCGAACAGGGACTCGAACCCTGGACCGTTAGGTTAAAAGCCTAACGCTCTACCGACTGAGCTATCCGGGCTCACGACTCTTGTATAGCTTTATAGTTTTTATTGTTTGTAAAGCGTGACATTTCTCCTCAACACAAAGTTTTAATTTGTTTAGTATTGAAGCATCTTCAATATTTAGCTAAGTTTTCTCTTAAAAGGAAGAGATTTCTCTTAGAGATAGATGATAGGAATGAAAATTCGGGTTGTAATCCCTACCATAACATTCCGGAACCAAAGTTTCAGAATTTATATTATATCCCCATTTATTCCAACAAAAATTCCAAAATTATTATATTAATAATGTAAAAATCTACCGATTCGTTTATCCAGAGTTCATATACAAATAAGCTCTGTCCACGAAGCAAAATTTGAGCTACAAGTATGTAGGAATGAATTTTTCTATTCAAATTTAGAAAGAAAAAATTAAATTATTCTATCGACCGTGCTTTGCTAGCAATATTAATTCACATACGTATACATATAAGAAGAGAACATTAGGAACCCTGAATTATTGAATCTTTTTCTTATCAATATACCTTAAAAGGTCGATTACTTCTTTTCGCTTTACAGTCTTTAAAGTTCTTCAGGTTCAGATGCAAGTGTTATCATGTAACTTAACGACTCCGAACGTATATGTACGTTAACCAAAAGGAAATCCGCCCGAACAGGGACTCGAACCCTGGACCGTTAGGTTAAAAGCCTAACGCTCTACCGACTGAGCTATCCGGGCTCTGCAAGCGTAGGATGTTTTAAGACTTTATCCTGTACGCTTCTTACAAAATCTTAGATATCGTCTGGAAACTATATAGTTTTATAGCCTCCTGTACTAGTAATAATTTATATCTGCATTCGGAAGTCCAAATTAAAATTTTCTCCCCGGCAAAATATCTCAAAAGTAGTTCCGAATTTATAATATCACATTCACGAATTTAAAGAAAAGAGCACTAGGTTATTAGTGTTCCTGACCGGCAGTCAAGAATTCAATTTTCTTTCGGAACTTGAAAATTTTGAGAGGCAGCTATTAAGTAAAAAACTATTAAATAAAGTAACGACGCCTACTGCACGTTATTTTTATATGATTACTTTAACAAAACAGATTTGTCATCATTAACTATAAACAGTATAGTGAAATTAAGTTTTGCATTTCAATTTTACTGATGTTCGAATTAAAACCGTCTTTCCTCGCGCACTGCTTTTAGCGACATAATATATTATGGGAATAAAACGAAGTACGCCCGAACAGGGACTCGAACCCTGGACCGTTAGGTTAAAAGCCTAACGCTCTTTTTTGTATAGCTTTATAGTTTTTATTGTTTGTAAAGCGTGACATTTCTCCTCAACACAAAGTTTTAATTTGTTTAGTATTGAAGCATCTTCAATATTTAGCTAAGTTTTCTCTTAAAAGGAAGAGATTTCTCTTAGAGATAGATGATAGGAATGAAAATTCGGGTTGTAATCCCTACCATAACATTCCGGAACCAAAGTTTCAGAATTTATATTATATCCCCATTTATTCCAACAAAAAATCAAAATTATTATATTAATAATGTAAAAATCTACCGATTCGTTTATCCAGAGTTCATATACAAATAAGCTCTGTCCACGAATATAAAATTTGAGCTACAAGTATGTAGGAATGAATTTTTCTATTCAAATTTAGAAAGAAAAAATTAAATTATTCTATCGACCGTGCTTTGCTAGCAATGTTAATTCACATACGTATACATATAAGAAGAGAACATTAGGAACCCTGAATTATTGAATCTTTTTCTTATCAATATACCTTAAAAAGGTCGATTACTTCTTTTCGCTTTACAGTCTTTAAAGTTCTTCAGGTTCAGATGCAAGTGTTATCATGTAACTTAACGACTCCGAACGTATATGTACGTTAACCAAAAGGAAATCCGCCCGAACAGGGACTCGAACCCTGGACCGTTAGGTTAAAAGCCTAACGCTCTACCGACTGAGCTATCCGGGCTCTGCAAGCGTAGGATGTTTTAAGTCTTTATCCTGTACGCTTCTTACAAAATCTTAGATATCGTCTGGAAACTGTATAGTTTTATAGCCTCCTGTACTGGTAATAATTTATATCTGCATTCGGAAGTCCAAATTAAAATTTTCTCCCCGGCAAAATATCTCAAAAGTAGTTCCGAATTTATAATATCACATTCACGAATTTAAAGAAAAGAGCACTAGGTTATTAGTGTTCCTGACCGGCAGTCAAGAATTCAATTTTCTTTCGGAACTTGAAAATTTTGAGAGGCAGCTATTAAGTAAAAAAAACTATTAAATAAAGTAACGACACGTACTGCAGGTTATTTTTATATGATTACTTTAATAAAACAGATTTGTCATCATTAACTATAAACAGTATAGTGAAATTAAGTTTTGCATTTCAATTTTACTGATGTTCGAATTAAAACCGTCTTTCCTCGCGCACTGCTTTTAGCGACATAATATATTATGGGAATAAAACGAAGTACGCCCGAACAGGGACTCGAACCCTGGACCGTTAGGTTAAAAGCCTAACGCTCTACCGACTGAGCTATCCGGGCTCACGACTCTTGTATAGCTTTATAGTTTTTATTGTTTGTAAAGCGTGACATTTCTCCTCAACACAAAGTTTTAATTTGTTTAGTATTGAAGCATCTTCAATATTTAGCTAAGTTTTCTCTTAAAAGGAAGAGATTTCTCTTAGAGATAGATGATAGGAATGAAAATTCGGGTTGTAATCCCTACCATAACATTCCGGAACCAAAGTTTCAGAATTTATATTATATCCCCATTTATTCCAACAAAAATTCCAAAATTATTATATTAATAATGTAAAAATCTACCGATTCGTTTATCCAGAGTTCATATACAAATAAGCTCTGTCCACGAAGCAAAATTTGAGCTACAAGTATGTAGGAATGAATTTTTCTATTCAAATTTAGAAAGAAAAAATTAAATTATTCTATCGACCGTGCTTTGCTAGCAATGTTAATTCACATACGTATACATATAAGAAGAGAACATTAGGAACCCTGAATTATTGAATCTTTTTCTTATCAATATACCTTAAAAGGTCGATTACTTCTTTTCGCTTTACAGTCTTTAAAGTTCTTCAGGTTCAGATGCAAGTGTTATCATGTAACTTAACGACTCCGAACGTATATGTACGTTAACCAAAAGGAAATCCGCCCGAACAGGGACTCGAACCCTGGACCGTTAGGTTAAAAGCCTAACGCTCTACCGACTGAGCTATCCGGGCTCTGCAAGCGTAGGATGTTTTAAGTCTTTATCCTGTACGCTTCTTACAAAATCTTAGATATCGTCTGGAAACTGTATAGTTTTATAGCCTCCTGTACTGGTAATAATTTATATCTGCATTCGGAAGTCCAAATTAAAATTTTCTCCCCGGCAAAATATCTCAAAAGTAGTTCCGAATTTATAATATCACATTCACGAATTTAAAGAAAAGAGCACTAGGTTATTAGTGTTCCTGACCGGCAGTCAAGAATTCAATTTTCTTTCGGAACTTGAAAATTTTGAGAGGCAGCTATTAAGTAAAAAAACTATTAAATAAAGTAACGACGCCTACTGCACGTTATTTTTATATGATTACTTTAACAAAACAGATTTGTCATCATTAACTATAAACAGTATAGTGAAATTAAGTTTTGCATTTCAATTTTACTGATGTTCGAATTAAAACCGTCTTTCCTCGCGCACTGCTTTTAGCGACATAATATATTATGGGAATAAAACGAAGTACGCCCGAACAGGGACTCGAACCCTGGACCGTTAGGTTAAAAGCCTAACGCTCTACCGACTGAGCTATCCGGGCTCACGACTCTTGTATAGCTTTATAGTTTTTATTGTTTCTAAAGCGTGACATTTCTCCTCAACACAAAGTTTTAATTTGTTTAGTATTGAAGCATCTTCAATTTTAGCTAAGTTTTCTCTTAAAAGGAAGAGATTTCTCTTAGAGATAGATGATAGGAATGAAAATTCGGGTTGTAATCCTACCATAACATTCCGGAACCAAAGTTTCAGAATTTATATTATATCCCCATTTATTCCAACAAAAATTCCAAAATTATTATATTAATAATGTAAAAATCTACCGATTCGTTTATCCAGAGTTCATATACAAATAAGCTCTGTCCACGAAGCAAAATTTGAGCTACAAGTATGTAGGAATGAATTTTTCTATTCAAATTTAGAAAGAAAAAATTAAATTATTCTATCGACCGTGCTTTGCTAGCAATGTTAATTCACATACGTATACATATAAGAAGAGAACATTAGGAACCCTGAATTATTGAATCTTTTTCTTATCAATATACCTTAAAAGGTCGATTACTTCTTTTCGCTTTACAGTCTTTAAAGTTCTTCAGGTTCAGATGCAAGTGTTATCATGTAACTTAACGACTCCGAACGTATATGTACGTTAACCAAAAGGAAATCCGCCCGAACAGGGACTCGAACCCTGGACCGTTAGGTTAAAAGCCTAACGCTCTACCGACTGAGCTATCCGGGCTCTGCAAGCGTAGGATGTTTTAAGTCTTTATCCTGTACGCTTCTTACAAAATCTTAGATATCGTCTGGAAACTGTATAGTTTTATAGCCTCCTGTACTGGTAATAATTTATATCTGCATTCGGAAGTCCAAATTAAAATTTTCTCCCCGGCAAAATATCTCAAAAGTAGTTCCGAATTTATAATATCACATTCACGAATTTAAAGAAAAGAGCACTAGGTTATTAGTGTTCCTGACCGGCAGTCAAGAATTCAATTTTCTTTCGGAACTTGAAAATTTTGAGAGGCAGCTATTAAGTAAAAAAACTATTAAATAAAGTAACGACGCCTACTGCACGTTATTTTTATATATGATTACTTTAACAAAACAGATTTGTCATCATTAACTATAAACAGTATAGTGAAATTAAGTTTTGCATTTCAATTTTACTGATGTTCGAATTAAAACCGTCTTTCCTCGCGCACTGCTTTTAGCGACATAATATATTATGGAATAAAACGAAGTACGCCCGAACAGGGACTCGAACCCTGGACCGTTAGGTTAAAAGCCTAACGCTCTACCGACTGAGCTATCCGGGCTCACGACTCTTGTATAGCTTTATAGTTTTTATTGTTTGTAAAGCGTGACATTTCTCCTCAACACAAAGTTTTAATTTGTTTAGTATTGAAGCATCTTCAATATTTAGCTAAGTTTTCTCTTAAAAGGAAGAGATTTCTCTTAGAGATAGATGATAGGAATGAAAATTCGGGTTGTAATCCCTACCATAACATTCCGGAACCAAAGTTTCAGAATTTATATTATATCCCCATTTATTCCAACAAAAATTCCAAAATTATTATATTAATAATGTAAAAATCTACCGATTCGTTTATCCAGAGTTCATATACAAATAAGCTCTGTCCACGAAGCAAAATTTGAGCTACAAGTATGTAGGAATGAATTTTTCTATTCAAATTTAGAAAGAAAAAATTAAATTATTCTATCGACCGTGCTTTGCTAGCAATGTTAATTCACATACGTATACATATAAGAAGAGAACATTAGGAACCCTGAATTATTGAATCTTTTTCTTATCAATATACCTTAAAAGGTCGATTACTTCTTTTCGCTTTACAGTCTTTAAAGTTCTTCAGGTTCAGATGCAAGTGTTATCATGTAACTTAACGACTCCGAACGTATATGTACGTTAACCAAAAGGAAATCCGCCCGAACAGGGACTCGAACCCTGGACCGTTAGGTTAAAAGCCTAACGCTCTACCGACTGAGCTATCCGGGCTCTGCAAGCGTAGGATGTTTTAAGTCTTTATCCTGTACGCTTCTTACAAAATCTTAGATATCGTCTGGAAACTGTATAGTTTTATAGCCTCCTGTACTGGTAATAATTTATATCTGCATTCGGAAGTCCAAATTAAAATTTTCTCCCCGGCAAAATATCTCAAAAGTAGTTCCGAATTTATAATATCACATTCACGAATTTAAAGAAAAGAGCACTAGGTTATTAGTGTTCCTGACCGGCAGTCAAGAATTCAATTTTCTTTCGGAACTTGAAAATTTTGAGAGGCAGCTATTAAGTAAAAAAACTATTAAATAAAGTAACGACGCCTACTGCACGTTATTTTTATATGATTACTTTAACAAAACAGATTTGTCATCATTAACTATAAACAGTATAGTGAAATTAAGTTTTGCATTTCAATTTTACTGATGTTCGAATTAAAACCGTCTTTCCTCGCGCACTGCTTTTAGCGACATAATATATTATGGGAATAAAACGAAGTACGCCCGAACAGGGACTCGAACCCTGGACCGTTAGGTTAAAAGCCTAACGCTCTACCGACTGAGCTATCCGGGCTCACGACTCTTGTATAGCTTTATAGTTTTTATTGTTTGTAAAGCGTGACATTTCTCCTCAACACAAAGTTTTAATTTGTTTAGTATTGAAGCATCTTCAATATTTAGCTAAGTTTTCTCTTAAAAGGAAGAGATTTCTCTTAGAGATAGATGATAGGAATGAAAATTCGGGTTGTAATCCCTACCATAACATTCCGGAACCAAAGTTTCAGAATTTATATTATATCCCCATTTATTCCAACAAAAATTCCAAAATTATTATATTAATAATGTAAAAATCTACCGATTCGTTTATCCAGAGTTCATATACAAATAAGCTCTGTCCACGAAGCAAAATTTGAGCTACAAGTATGTAGGAATGAATTTTTCTATTCAAATTTAGAAAGAAAAAAATTAAATTATTCTATCGACCGTGCTTTGCTAGCAATGTTAATTCACATACGTATACATATAAGAAGAGAACATTAGGAACCCTGAATTATTGAATCTTTTTCTTATCAATATACCTTAAAAGGTCGATTACTTCTTTTCGCTTTACAGTCTTTAAAGTTCTTCAGGTTCAGATGCAAGTGTTATCATGTAACTTAACGACTCCGAACGTATATGTACGTTAACCAAAAGGAAATCCGCCCGAACAGGGACTCGAACCCTGGACCGTTAGGTTAAAAGCCTAACGCTCTACCGACTGAGCTATCCGGGCTCTGCAAGCGTAGGATGTTTTAAGTCTTTATCCTGTACGCTTCTTACAAAATCTTAGATATCGTCTGGAAACTGTATAGTTTTATAGCCTCCTGTACTGGTAATAATTTATATCTGCATTCGGAAGTCCAAATTAAAATTTTCTCCCCGGCAAAATATCTCAAAAGTAGTTCCGAATTTATAATATCACATTCACGAATTTAAAGAAAAGAGCACTAGGTTATTAGTGTTCCTGACCGGCAGTCAAGAATTCAATTTTCTTTCGGAACTTGAAAATTTTGAGAGGCAGCTATTAAGTAAAAAAACTATTAAATAAAGTAACGACGCCTACTGCACGTTATTTTTATATGATTACTTTAACAAAACAGATTTGTCATCATTAACTATAAACAGTATAGTGAAATTAAGTTTTGCATTTCAATTTTACTGATGTTCGAATTAAAACCGTCTTTCCTCGCGCACTGCTTTTAGCGACATAATATATTATGGGAATAAAACGAAGTACGCCCGAACAGGGACTCGAACCCTGGACCGTTAGGTTAAAAGCCTAACGCTCTACCGACTGAGCTATCCGGGCTCACGACTCTTGTATAGCTTTATAGTTTTTATTGTTTGTAAAGCGTGACATTTCTCCTCAACACAAAGTTTTAATTTGTTTAGTATTGAAGCATCTTCAATATTTAGCTAAGTTTTCTCTTAAAAGGAAGAGATTTCTCTTAGAGATAGATGATAGGAATGAAAATTCGGGTTGTAATCCCTACCATAACATTCCGGAACCAAAGTTTCAGAATTTATATTATATCCCCATTTATTCCAACAAAAATTCCAAAATTATTATATTAATAATGTAAAAATCTACCGATTCGTTTATCCAGAGTTCATATACAAATAAGCTCTGTCCACGAATATAAAATTTGAGCTACAAGTATGTAGGAATGAATTTTTCTATTCAAATTTAGAAAGAAAAAATTAAATTATTCTATCGACCGTGCTTTGCTAGCAATGTTAATTCACATACGTATACATATAAGAAGAGAACATTAGGAACCCTGAATTATTGAAACATTTTCTTATCAATATAACTTTAAAGGTCGATCATTTCTTTTCCCTTTACAGTCTTTAAAGTTCTTCAGGTTCAGATGCAAGTGTTATCATGTAACATAACGACTCCGAACATATGTACGTTAACCAAAAGGAAATCCGACCGAACAGGGACTCGAACCCTGGACCGTTAGGTTAAAAGCCTAACGCTCTACCGACTGAGCTATCCGGGCTCTGCAAGCGTAGGATGTTTTAAGTCTTTATCCTGTACGCTTCTTACAAAATCTTAGCTATCGTCTGGAAACTGTATAGTTTTATAGCCTCCTGTACTGGTAATAATTTATATCTGCATTCGGAAGTCCAAATTAAAATTTTCTTCCCGGCAAAATATCTCAAAAGTAGTTCCGAATTTATAATATCACATTCACGAATTTAAAGAAAAGAGCACTAGGTTATTAGTGTTCCTGACCGGCAGTCAAGAATTCAATTTTCTTTCGGTACTTGGAAAATTTTGAGAAGCAGATATTAAGTAAAATAAACTATTAAATAAAGTAACGACGCCTACTGCACGTTATTTTTATATGATTACTTTAACAAAACAGATTTGTCATCATTAACTATAAACAGTATAGAGAAATTAAGTTTAGCATTTCAATTTTACTGATGTTCGAATTAAAAACCGTCTTTCCTCGCGCACTGCTTTTAGCGACATATATTATGGGAATAAAACGAAGTACGCCCGAACAGGGACTCGAACCCTGGACCGTTAGGTTAAAAGCCTAACGCTCTACCGACTGAGCTATCCGGGCTCACGACTGTTGTATAGCTTTATAGTTTTTATTGTTTGTAAAGCGTGACATTTCTCCTCAACACAAAGTTTTTAATTTGTTTAGTATTGAAGCATCTTCAATATTTAGCTAAGTTTTCTCTTAAAAGGAAGAGATTTCTCTTAGAGATAGATGATAGGAATGAAAATTCGGGTTGTAATCCCTACCATAACATTCCGGAACCAAAGTTTCAGAATTTATATTATATCCCCATTTATTCCAACAAAAATTCCAAAATTATTATATTAATAATGTAAAAATCTACCGATTCGTTTATCCAGAGTTCATATACAAATAAGCTCTGTCCACGAAGCAAAAACTTGAGCTACAAGTATGTTGGAATGAATTTTTCTGTTAAAATATATAAAGAAAAAATTAAACTATTCTATCGACCGTGCTTTGCTAGCAATGTTAATTCACATACGTATACATAAGAAGAGAACATTAAGAACACTGAATTATTGAAACATTTTCTTATCAATATAACTTTAAAGGTCGATCATTTCTTTTCCCTTTACAGTCTTTAAAGTTCTTCAGGTTCAGATGCAAGTGTTATCATGTAACATAACGACTCCGAAAATATATGCACGTTAACCAAAAGGAAATCCGCCCGAACAGGGACTCGAACCCTGGACCGTTAGGTTAAAAGCCTAACGCTCTACCGACTGAGCTATCCGGGCTCTGCAATTGTAGGTTGTTTTAAGTCTTTATCCTGAACGCCTGTTACAAAATCTTAGAAATCGTCTAAAAACTGTACAGTTTTAGAGCCTCCTGTACTAGTAATAATTTATATCTGCATTCGGAAGTCCAAATTAAAATTTTCTCTCATGCAAAATATCTCAAAAGTAGTTCCGAATTTATAATATCAGATTCACGAATTTAAAGAAAAGAGCACTAGGTTATTAGTGTTCCTGACCGGCAGTCAAGAATTCAATTTTCTTTCGGTACTTGAAAAATTTTGAGAAGCAGCTATTAAGTAAAGAAACTATTAAATAAAGTAACGACACCTACTGCACGTTATTTTTATATGATTACTTTAACAAAACAGATTTGTCCTCATTAACTATAAACAGTATAGTGAAATTAAGTTTTGCATTTCAATTTTACTGATGTTCGAATTAAAACCGTCTTTCCTCGCGCACTGCTTTTAGCGACATATATATTAGGGGAATAAAAACGAAGTACGCCCGAACAGGGACTCGAACCCTGGACCGTTAGGTTAAAAGCCTAACGCTCTACCGACTGAGCTATCCGGGCTCACGACTGTCGTATAGCTTTATAGTTTTTATTGTTTGTAAAGCGTGACATTTCTCCTCAACACAAAGTTTTAATTTGTTTAGTATTGAAGCATCTTCAATATTTAGCTAAGTTTTCTCTTAAAAGGAAGACATTTCTCTTAGAGATAGATGATAGAAATGAAAATTCGGGTTGTAATCCCTACCATGACATTCCGGAACCAAAGTTTCAGAATTTATATTATATCCCCATTTATTCTAACAAAAATTCCAAAATTATTATATTAATAATTATACCGATTCGTTTATCCAGACTTCATAGACAAATAAGCTCTGTCCACGAATCAAAACTTGAGCTACAAGTATGTTGGAATGAATTTTTCTATTCAAATTTATAAATAAAAAAATTAAATTATTCTATCGACCGTGCTTTGCTAGCAATGTTAATTCACAAACGTATACATATAAGAAGAGAACATTAGGAACCCTGAATTATTGAAACATTTTCTTATCAATATAACTTTAAAGGTCGATCATTTCTTTTCCCTTTACAGTCTTTAAAGTTCTTCAGGTTCAGATGCAAGTGCTATCATGTAACATAACGACTCCGAAAATATATGCACGTTAACCAAAAGGAAAACCGCCCGAACAGTGACTCGAACCCTGGACCGTTAGGTTAAAAGCCTAACGCTCTACCGACTGAGCTATCCGGGCTCTGCAATTGTAGGTTGTTTTAAGTCTTTATCCTGAACGCCTGTTACAAAATCTTAGAAATCGTCTAAAAACTGTACAGTTTTAGAGCCTCCTGTACTAGTAATAATTTATATCTGCATTCGGAAGTCCAAATTAAAATTTTCTCTCATGCAAAATATCTCAAAAGTAGTTCCGAATTTATAATATCAGATTCACGAATTTAAAGAAAAGAGCACTAGGTTATTAGTGTTCCTGACCGGCAGTCAAGAATTCAATTTTCTTTCGGTACTTGAAAATTTTGAGAAGCAGCTATTAAGTAAAGAAACTATTAAATAAAGTAACGACACCTACTGCACGTTATTTTTATATGATTACTTTAACAAAACAGATTTGTCCTCATTAACTATAAACAGTATAGTGAAATTAAGTTTTGCATTTCAATTTTACTGATGTTCGAATTAAAACCGTCTTTCCTCGCGCACTGCTTTTAGCGACATATATATTAGGGGAATAAAACGAAGTACGCCCGAACAGGGACTCGAACCCTGGACCGTTAGGTTTAAAAGCCTAACGCTCTACCGACTGAGCTATCCGGGCTCACGACTGTCGTATAGCTTTATAGTTTTTATTGTTTGTAAAGCGTGACATTTCTCCTCAACACAAAGTTTTAATTTGTTTAGTATTGAAGCATCTTCAATATTTAGCTAAGTTTTCTCTTAAAAGGAAGACGTTTCTCTTAGAGATAGATGATAGAAATGAAAATTCGGGTTGTAATCCCTACCATGACATTCCGGAACCAAAGTTTCAGAATTTATATTATATCCCCATTTATTCTAACAAAAATTCCAAAATTATTATATTAATAATGTATACCGATTCGTTTATCCAGACTTCATAGACAAATAAGCTCTGTCCACGAATCAAAACTTGAGCTACAAGTATGTTGGAATGAATTTTTCTATTCAAATTTATAAATAAAAAATTAAATTATTCTATCGACCGTGCTTTGCTAGCAATGTTAATTCACATACGTATACATATAAGAAGAGAACATTAGGAACCCTGAATTATTGAAACTTTTTCTTATCAATATACCTTAAAAGGTCGATTACTTCTTTTCGCTTTACAGTCTTTAAAGTTCTTCAGGTTCAGATGCAAGTGTTATCATGTAACTTAACGACTCCGAACGTATATGCACTTTAACCAAAAGGAAATCCGCCCGAACAGGGTCTCGAACCCTGGACCGTTAGGTTAAAAGCCTAACGCTCTACCGACTGAGCTATCCGGGCTCTGCAATTGTAGGTTGTTTTTAAGTCTTTATCCTGAACGCTGTTACAAAATCTTAGAAATCGTCTGGAAACTGTACAGTTTTAGAGCCTCCTGTACTAGTAATAATTTATATCTGCATTCGGAAGTCCAAATTAAAATTTTCTCTCATGCAAAATATCTCAAAAGTAGTTCCGAATTTATAATATCAGATTCACGAATTTAAAGAAAAGAGCACTAGGTTATTAGTGTTCCTGACCGGGAGTCAAGAATTCAATTTTCTTTTGGAACTTGAAAATTTTGAGAGGCAGCTATTAAGTAAAAAAACTATTAAATAAAGTAACGACACCTACTGCACGTTTTTTTATATGATTACTTTAACAAAACAGATTTGTCCTCATTAAGTATAAACAGTATAGTGAAATTAAGTTTTGCATTTCAATTTTACTGATGTTCGAATTAAAACCGTCTTTCCTCGCGCACTGCTTTTAGCGACATAATGTATTATGGGAATTAAACGAAGTACGCCCGAACAGGGACTCGAAACCTGGACCGTTAGGTTAAAAGCCTAACGCTCTACGGACTGAGCTATCCGGGCTCACGACTCTTGTATAGCTTTATAGTTTTTATTGTTTGTAAAGCGTGACATTTCTCCTCAACACAAAGTTTTAATTTGTTTAGTATTGAAGCATCTTCAATATTTAGCTAAGTTTTCTCTTAAAAGGAAGATTTCTCTTAGAGATAGATGATAGAAATGAAAATTCGGGTTGTAATCCCTACCATGACATTCCGGAACCAAAGTTTCAGAATTTATATTATATCCCCATTTATTCTAACAAAAATTCCAAAATTATTATATTAATAATTATACCGATTCGTTTATCCAGACTTCATAGACAAATAAGCTCTGTCCACGAATCAAAACTTGAGCTACAAGTATGTTGGAATGAATTTTTCTATTCAAATTTATAAATAAAAAATTAAATTATTCTATCGACCGTGCTTTGCTAGCAATGTTAATTCACAAACGTATACATATAAGAAGAGAACATTAGGAACCCTGAATTATTGAAACTTTTTCTTATCAATATACCTTAAAAGGTCGATTACTTCTTTTCGCTTTACAGTCTTTAAAGTTCTTCAGGTTCAGATGCAAGTGTTATCATGTAACTTAACGACTCCGAACGTATATGCACTTTAACCAAAAGGAAATCCGCCCGAACAGGGACTCGAACCCTGGACCGTTAGGTTAAAAGCCTAACGCTCTACCGACTGAGCTATCCGGGCTCTGCAATTGTAGGTTGTTTTAAGTCTTTATCCTGAAACGCCTGTTACAAAATCTTAGAAATCGTCTAAAAAACTGTACAGTTTTAGAGCCTCCTGTACTAGTAATAATTTATATCTGCATTCGGAAGTCCAAATTAAAATTTTCTCTCATGCAAAATATCTCAAAAGTAGTTCCGAATTTATAATATCAGATTCACGAATTTAAAGAAAAGAGCACTAGGTTATTAGTGTTCCTGACCGGCAGTCAAGAATTCAATTTTCTTTCGGTACTTGAAAATTTTGAGAAGCAGCTATTAAGTAAAGAAACTATTAAATAAAGTAACGACCTACTGCACGTTATTTTTATATGATTACTTTAACAAAACAGATTTGTCCTCATTAACTATAAACAGTATAGTGAAATTAAGTTTTGCATTTCAATTTTACTGATGTTCGAATTAAAACCGTCTTTCCTCGCGCACTGCTTTTAGCGACATATATATTAGGGGAATAAAACGAAGTACGCCCGAACAGGGCCTCGAACCCTGGACCGTTAGGTTAAAAGCCTAACGCTCTACCGACTGAGCTATCCGGGCTCACGACTGTCGTATAGCTTTATAGTTTTTTATTGTTTGTAAAGCGTGACATTTCTCCTGCGCACAAAGTTTTAATTTGTTTAGTATTGAAGCATCTTCAATATTTAGCTAAGTTTTCTCTTAAAAGGAAGACGATTTCTCTTAGAGATAGATGATAGAAATGAAAATTCGGGTTGTAATCCCTACCATGAACATTCCGGAACCAAAGTTTCAGAATTTATATTATATCCCCATTTATTCTAACAAAAATTCCAAAATTATTATATTAATAATGTAAAAATCTACCGATTCGTTTATCCAGACTTCATAGACAAATAAGCTCTGTCCACGAATCAAAACTTGAGCTACAAGTATGTTGGAATGAATTTTTCTATTCAAATTTATAAATAAAAAATTAAATTATTCTATCGACCGTGCTTTGCTAGCAATGTTAATTCACAAACGTATACATATAAGAAGAGAACATTAGGAACCCTGAATT
This sequence comes from Pardosa pseudoannulata, assembly GCA_032207245.1. Lineage (NCBI taxonomy): Eukaryota > Metazoa > Arthropoda > Arachnida > Araneae > Lycosidae > Pardosa > Pardosa pseudoannulata. The sequence continues at coordinate 99,653,255 of CM063498.1, read as the reverse complement.
ACTGAATCTTTTTCTTATCAATATACCTTAAAAGGTCGATTACTTCTTTTCGCTTTACAGTCTTTAAAGTTCTTCAGGTTCAGATGCAAGTGTTATCATGTAACTTAACGACTCCGAACGTATATGTACGTTTACCAAAAGGAAATCCGCCCGAACAGGGACTCGAACCCTGGACCGTTAGGTTAAAAGCCTAACGCTCTACCGACTGAGCTATCCGGGCTCTGCAATTGTAGGTTGTTTTAAGTCTTTATCCTGAACGCCTGTTACAAAATCTTAGAAATCGTCTAAAACTGTACAGTTTTAGAGCCTCCTGTACTAGTAATAATTTATATCTGCATTCGGAAGTCCAAATTAAAATTTTCTCTCATGCAAAATATCTCAAAAGTAGTTCCGAATTTATAATATCAGATTCACGAATTTAAAGAAAAGAGCACTAGGTTATTAGTGTTCCTGACCGGCAGTCAAGAATTCAATTTTCTTTCGGTACTTGAAAATTTTGAGAAGCAGCTATTAAGTAAAGAAACTGTTAAATAAAGTAACGACGCCTACTGCACGTTATTTTTATATGATTACTTTAACAAAACAGATTTGTCATCATTAACTATAAACAGTATAGTGAAATTAAGTTTTGCATTTCAAATTTACTGATTTTCGAATTAAAACCGTCTTTCCTGGCGCACTGCTTTTAGCGACATAATATATGAGGGGAATAAAACGAAGTACGCCCGAACAGGGACTCGAACCCTGGACCGTTAGGTTAAAAGCCTAACGCTCTACCGACTGAGCTATCCGGGGTCACGACTCTTGTATAGCTTTATAGTTTTTATTGTTTGTAGAGCGTGACATTTCTCCTCAACACAAAGTTTTAATTTGTTTAGTATTGAAGCATCTTCAATATTTAGCTAAGTTTTCTCTTAAAAGGAAGAGATTTCTCTTAGAGATAGATGATAGGAATGAAAATTCGGGTTGTAATCCCTACCATGACATTCCGGAACCAAAGTTTCAGAATTTATATTATATCCCCATTTATTCTAACAAAAATTCCAAAATTATTATATTAATAATGTAAAAATCTACCGATTCGTTTATCCAGACTTCATAGACAAATAAGCTCTGTCCACGAATCAAAACTTGAGCTACAAGTATGTTGGAATGAATTTTTCTATTCAAATTTATAAATAAAAAATTAAATTATTCTATCGACCGTGCTTTGCTAGCAATGTTAATTCACAAACGTATACATATAAGAAGAGAACATTAGGAACCCTGAATTATTGAAACTTTTTCTTATCAATATACCTTAAAAGGTCGATTACTTCTTTTCGCTTTACAGTCTTTAAAGTTCTTCAGGTTCAGATGCAAGTGTTATCATGTAACTTAACGACTCCGAACGTATATGCACTTTAACCAAAAGGAAATCCGCCCGAACAGGGACTCGAACCCTGGACCGTTAGGTTAAAAGCCTAACGCTCTACCGACTGAGCTATCCGGGCTCTGCAATTGTAGGTTGTTTTAAGTCTTTATCCTGAACGCCTGTTACAAAATCTTAGAAATCGTCTAAAAACTGTACAGTTTTAGAGCCTCCTGTACTAGTAATAATTTATATCTGCATTCGGAAGTCCAAATTAAAATTTTCTCTCATGCAAAATATCTCAAAAGTAGTTCCGAATTTATAATATCAGATTCACGAATTTAAAGAAAAGAGCACTAGGTTATTAGTGTTCCTGACCGGCAGTCAAGAATTCAATTTTCTTTCGGTAACTTGAAAATTTTGAGAAGCAGCTATTAAGTAAAGAAACTATTAAATAAAGTAACGACCTACTGCACGTTATTTTTATATGATTACTTTAACAAAACAGATTTGTCCTCATTAACTATAAACAGTATAGTGAAATTAAGTTTTGCATTTCAATTTTACTGATGTTCGAATGAAAACCGTCTTTCCTCGCGCACTGCTTTTAGCGACATATATTAGGGGAATAAAACGAAGTACGCCCGAACAGGGACTCGAACCCTGGACCGTTAGGTTAAAAGCCTAACGCTCTACCGACTGAGCTATCCGGGCTCACGACTGTCGTATAGCTTTATAGTTTTTATTGTTTGTAAAGCGTGACATTTCTCCTCAACACAAAGTTTTAATTTGTTTAGTATTGAAGCATCTTCAATATTTAGCTAAGTTTTCTCTTAAAAGGAAGAGATTTCTCTTAGAGATAGATGATAGAAATGAAAATTCGGGTTGTAATCCCTACCATGAACATTCCGGAACCAAAGTTTCAGAATTTATATTATATCCCCATTTATTCTAACAAAAATTCCAAAATTATTATATTAATAATTATACCGATTCGTTTATCCAGACTTCATAGACAAATAAGCTCTGTCCACGAATCAAAACTTGAGCTACAAGTATGTTGGAATGAATTTTTCTATTCAAATTTATAAATAAAAAATTAAATTATTCTATCGACCGTGCTTTGCTAGCAATGTTAATTCACATACGTATACATATAAGAAGAGAACATTAGGAACCCTGAATTATTGAAACTTTTTCTTATCAATATACCTTAAAAGGTCGATTACTTCTTTTCGCTTTACAGTCTTTAAAGTTCTTCAGGTTCAGATGCAAGTGCTATCATGTAACATAACGACTCCGAAAATATATGCACGTTAACCAAAAGGAAATCCGCCCGAACAGGGACTCGAACCCTGGACCGTTAGGTTAAAAGCCTAACGCTCTACCGACTGAGCTATCCGGGCTCTGCAATTGTAGGTTGTTTTTAAGTCTTTATCCTGAACGCCTGTTACAAAATCTTAGAAATCGTCTAAAAACTGTACAGTTTTAGAGCCTCCTGTACTAGTAATAATTTATATCTGCATTCGGAAGTCCAAATTAAAATTTTCTCTCATGCAAAATATCTCAAAAGTAGTTCCGAATTTATAATATCAGATTCACGAATTTAAAGAAAAGAGCACTAGGTTATTAGTGTTCCTGACCGGCAGTCAAGAATTCAATTTTCTTTCGGACTTGAAAATTTTGAGAAGCAGCTATTAAGTAAAGAACTATTAAATAAAGTAACGACACCTACTGCACGTTATTTTTATATGATTACTTTAACAAAACAGATTTGTCCTCATTAACTATAAACAGTATAGTGAAATTAAGTTTTGCATTTCAATTTTACTGATGTTCGAATTAAAACCGTCTTTCCTCGCGCACTGCTTTTAGCGACATATATATTAGGGGAATAAAACGAAGTACGCCCGAACAGGGACTCGAACCCTGGACCGTTAGGTTAAAAGCCTAACGCTCTACCGACTGAGCTATCCGGGCTCACGACTGTCGTATAGCTTTATAGTTTTTATTGTTTGTAAAGCGTGACATTTCTCCTCAACACAAAGTTTTAATTTGTTTAGTATTGAAGCATCTTCAATATTTAGCTAAGTTTTCTCTTAAAAGGAAGAGATTTCTCTTAGAGATAGATGATAGAAATGAAAATTCGGGTTGTAATCCCTACCATAACATTCCGGAACCAAAGTTTCAGAATTTATATTATATCCCCATTTATTCTAACAAAAATTCCAAAATTATTATATTAATAATTAAAAAATCTACCGATTCGTTTATCCAGACTTCATAGACAAATAAGCTCTGTCCACGAATCAAAACTTGAGCTACAAGTATGTTGGAATGAATTTTTCTATTCAAATTTATAAATAAAAAAAAATTAAATTATTCTATCGACCGTGCTTTGCTAGCAATGTTAATTCACAAACGTATACATATAAGAAGAGAACATTAGGAACCCTGAATTATTGAAACTTTTTCTTATCAATATACCTTAAAAGGTCGATTACTTCTTTTCGCTTTACAGTCTTTAAAGTTCTTCAGGTTCAGATGCAAGTGTTATCATGTAACTTAACGACTCCGAACGTATATGCACTTTAACCAAAAGGAAATCCGCCCGAACAGGGACTCGAACCCTGGACCGTTAGGTTAAAAGCCTAACGCTCTACCGACTGAGCTATCCGGGCTCTGCAATTGTAGGTTGTTTTAAGTCTTTATCCTGAACGCCTGTTACAAAATCTTAGAAATCGTCTAAAAAAAACTGTACAGTTTTAGAGCCTCCTGTACTAGTAATAATTTATATCTGCATTCGGAAGTCCAAATTAAAATTTTCTCTCATGCAAAATATCTCAAAAGTAGTTCCGAATTTATAATATCAGATTCACGAATTTAAAGAAAAGAGCACTAGGTTATTAGTGTTCCTGACCGGCAGTCAAGAATTCAATTTTCTTTCGGTACTTGAAAATTTTGAGAGGCAGCTATTAAGTAAAAAAACTATTAAATAAAGTAACGACACCTACTGCACGTTTTTTTATATGATTACTTTAACAAAACAGATTTGTCCTCATTAAGTATAAACAGTATAGTGAAATTAAGTTTTGCATTTCAATTTTACTGATGTTCGAATTAAAACCGTCTTTCCTCGCGCACTGCTTTTAGCGACATAATGTATTATGGGAATAAAACGAAGTACGCCCGAACAGGGTCTCGAACCCTGGACCGTTAGGTTAAAAGCCTAACGCTCTACCGACTGAGCTATCCGGGCTCACGACTGTCGTATAGCTTTATAGTTTTTATTGTTTGTACAGCGTGACATTTCTCCTCAACGCAACGTTTTAATTTGTTTAGTATTGAAGCATCTTCAATATTTAGCTAAGTTTTCTCTTAAAAGGAAGAGATTTCTCTTAGAGATAGATGATAGAAATGAAAATTCGGGTTGTAATCCCTACCATGACATTCCGGAACCAAAGTTTCAGAATTTATATTATATCCCCATTTATTCTAACAAAAATTCCAAAATTATTATATTAATAATTATACCGATTCGTTTATCCAGAGTTCATATACAAATAAGCTCTGTCCACGAATCAAAACTTGAGCTACAAGTATGTTGGAATGAATTTTTCTATTCAAATTTATAAATAAAAAATTAAATTATTCTATCGACCGTGCTTTGCTAGCAATGTTAATTCACAAACGTATACATATAAGAAGAGAACATTAGGAACCCTGAATTATTGAATCTTTTTCTTATCAATATACCTTAAAAGGTCGATTACTTCTTTTCGCTTTACAGTCTTTAAAGTTCTTCAGGTTCAGATGCAAGTGTTATCATGTAACTTAAACGACTCCGAACGTATATGCACTTTAACCAAAAGGAAATCCGCCCGAACAGGAACTCGAACCCTGGACCGTTAGGTTAAAAGCCTAACGCTCTACCGACTGAGCTATCCGGGCTCTGCAAGCGTAGGATGTTTTAAGTCTTTATCCTGAACGCTTCTTACAAAATCTTAGAAATCGTCTGGAAACTGTACAGTTTTAGAGCCTCCTGTACTAGTAATAATTTATATCTGCATTCGGAAGTCCAAATTAAAATTTTCTCCCCATGCAAAATATCTCAAAAGTAGTTCCGAATTTATAATATCACATTCACGAATTTAAAGAAAAGAGCACTAGGTTATTAGTGTTCCTGACCGGCAGTCAAGAATTCAATTTTCTTTCGGTACTTGAAAATTTTGAGAAGCAGCTATTAAGTAAAGAAACTATTAAATAAAGTAACGACACCTACTGCACGTTTTTTTATATGATTACTTTAACAAAACAGATTTGTCCTCATTAAGTATAAACAGTATAGTGAAATTAAGTTTTGCATTTCAATTTTACTGATGTTCGAATTAAAACCGTCTTTCCTCGCGCACTGCTTTTAGCGACATATATATTAGGGGAATAAAACGAAGTACGCCCGAACAGGGACTCGAACCCTGGACCGTTAGGTTAAAAGCCTAACGCTCTACCGACTGAGCTATCCGGGCTCACGACTCTTGTATAGCTTTATAGTTTTTATTGTTTGTAAAGCGTGACATTTCTCCTCAACACAAAGTTTTAATTTGTTTAGTATTGAAGCATCTTCAATATTTAGCTAAGTTTTCTCTTAAAAGGAAGAGATTTCTCTTAGAGATAGATGATAGAATGAAAATTCGGGTTGTAATCCCTACCATGAACATTCCGGAACCAAAGTTCCAGAATTTATATTATATCCCCATTTATTCCAACAAAAATTCCAAAATTATTATATTAATAATTATACCGATTCGTTTATCCAGACTTCATATACAAATAAGCTCTGTCCACGAATCAAAACTTTGAGCTACAAGTATGTAGGAATGAATTTTTCTATTCAAATTTATAAAAAAATTAAATTATTCTATCGACCGTGCTTTGCTAGCAATGTTAATTCACATACGTATACATATAAAGAAGAGAACATTAGGAACCCTGAATTATTGAAACTTTTTCTTATCAATATACCTTAAAAGGTCGATTACTTCTTTTCGCTTTACAGTCTTTAAAGTTCTTCAGGTTCAGATGCAAGTGTTATCATGTAACTTAACGACTCCGAACGTATATGCACTTTAACCAAAAGGAAATCCGCCCGAACAGGGACTCGAACCCTGGACCGTTAGGTTAAAAGCCTAACGCTCTACCGACTGAGCTATCCGGGCTCTGCAAGCGTAGGATGTTTTAAGTCTTTATCCTGTACGCTTCTTACAAAATCTTAGATATAGTCTGGAAACTGTATAGTTTTATAGCCTCCTGTACTAGTAATAATTTATATCTGCATTCGGAAGTCCAAATTAAAATTTTCTCTCATGCAAAATATCTCAAAAGTAGTTCCGAATTTATAATATCAGATTCACGAATTTAAAGAAAAGAGCACTAGGTTATTAGTGTTCCTGACCGGCAGTCAAGAATTCAATTTTCTTTCGGAACTTGAAAATTTTGAGAAGGCAGCTATTAAGTAAAAAAACTATTAAATAAAGTAACGACACCTACTGCACGTTATTTTTATATGATTACTTTAACAAAACAGATTTGTCCTCATCTATAAACAGTATAGTGAAATTAAGTTTTGCATTTCAATTTTACTGATGTTCGAATTAAAACCGTCTTTCCTCGCGCACTGCTTTTAGCGACATAATATATTAGGGGAATAAAACGAAGTACGCCCGAACAGGGACTCGAACCCTGGACCGTTAGGTTAAAAGCCTAACGCTCTACCGACTGAGCTATCCGGGCTCACGACTGTCGTATAGCTTTATAGTTTTTATTGTTTGTAAAGCGTGACATTTCTCCTCAACACAAAGTTTTAATTTGTTTAGTATTGAAGCATCTTCAATATTTAGCTAAGTTTTCTCTTAAAAGGAAGAGATTTCTCTTAGAGATAGATGATAGGAATGAAAATTCGGGTTGTAATCCCTACCATAACATTCCGGAACCAAAGTTTCAGAATTTATATTATATCCCCATTTATTCTAACAAAAATTCCAAAATTATTATATTAATAATGTAAAAATCTACCGATTCGTTTATCCAGACTTCATAGACAAATAAGCTCTGTCCACGAATCAAAACTTGAGCTACAAGTATGTTGGAATGAATTTTTCTATTCAAATTTATAAATAAAAAGAAAAAATTAAATTATTCTATCGACCGTGCTTTGCTAGCAATGTTAATTCACATACGTATACATATAAGAAGAGAACATTAGGAACCCTGAATTATTGAATCTTTTTCTTATCAATATACCTTAAAAGGTCGATTACTTCTTTTCGCTTTACAGTCTTTAAAGTTCTTCAGGTTCAGATGCAAGTGTTATCATGTAACTTAACGACTCCGAACGTATATGCACTTTAACCAAAAGGAAATCCGCCCGAACAGGGACTCGAACCCTGGACCGTTAGGTTAAAAGCCTAACGCTCTACCGACTGAGCTATCCGGGCTCTGCAAGCGTAGGATGTTTCAAGTCTTTATCCTGAACGCCTTCTTACAAAATCTTAGAAATCGTCTGGAAACTGTACAGTTTTAGAGCCTCCTGTACTAGTAATAATTTATATCTGCATTCGGAAGTCCAAATTAAAATTTTCTCTCATGCAAAATATCTCAAAAGTAGTTCCGAATTTATAATATCAGATTCACGAATTTAAAGAAAAGAGCACTAGGTTATTAGTGTTCCTGACCGGCAGTCAAGAATTCAATTTTCTTTCGGAACTTGAAAATTTTGAGAGGCAGCTATTAAGTAAAAAAACTATTAAATAAAGTAACGACACGTACTGCAGGTTATTTTTATATGATTACTTTAATAAAACAGATTTGTCATCATTAACTATAAACAGTATAGTGAAATTAAGTTTTGCATTTCAATTTTACTGATGTTCGAATTAAAACCGTCTTTAATCGCGCACTGCTTTTAGCGACATAATATATTATGGGAATTAAACGAAGTACGCCCAAACAGGAACTCGAACCCTGGACCGTTAGGTTAAAAGCCTAACGCTCTACCGACTGAGCTATCCGGGCTCACGACTCTCGTATAGCTTTATAGTTTTTATTGTTTGTAAAGCGTGACATTTCTCCTCAACACAAAGTTTTAATTTGTTTAGTATTGAAGCATCTTCAATATGTAGCTAAGTTTTCTCTTAAAAGGAAGAGATTTCTCTTAGAGATAGATGATAGAAATGAAAATTCGGGTTGTAATCCCTACCATGAACATTCCGGAACCAAAGTTTCAGAATTTATATTATATCCCCATTTATTCCAACAAAAATTCCAAAATTATTATATTAATAATGTAAAAATCTACCGATTCGTTTATCCAGAGTTCATATACAAATAAGCTCTGTCCACGAATCAAAACTTGAGCTACAAGTATGTTGGAATGAATTTTTCTATTCAAATTTATAAATAAAAAATTAAATTATTCTATCGACCGTGCTTTGCTAGCAATGTTAATTCACAAACGTATACATATAAGAAGAGAACATTAGGAACCCTGAATTATTGAATCTTTTTCTTATCAATATACCTTAAAAGGTCGATTACTTCTTTTTGCTTTACAGTCTTTAAATTTCTTCAGTTTCAGATGCAAGTGTTATCATGTAACTTAACGACTCCGAACGTATATGCACTTAACCAAAAGGAAATCCGCCCGAACAGGGACTCGAACCCTGGACCGTTAGGTTAAAAGCCTAACGCTCTACCGACTGAGCTATCCGGGCTCTGCAATTGTAGGTTGTTTTAAGTCTTTATCCTGAACGCCTGTTACAAAATCTTAGAAATCGTCTGGAAAAACTGTACAGTTTTAGAGCCTCCTGTACTAGTAATAATTTATATCTGCATTCGGAAGTCCAAATTAAAATTTTCTCCCCGGCAAAATATCTCAAATGTAGTTTCGAATTTATAATATCACATTCACGAATTTAAAGAAAAGAGCACTAGGTTATTAGTGTTCCTGACCGGCAGTCAAGAATTCAATTTTCTTTTGGAACTTGAAAATTTTGAGAGGCAGCTATTAAGTAAAAAAACTATTAAATAAAGTAACGACACCTACTGCACGTTTTTTTATATGATTACTTTAACAAAACAGATTTGTCCTCATTAAGTATAAACAGTATAGTGAAATTAAGTTTTGCATTTCAATTTTACTGATGTTCGAATTAAAACCGTCTTTCCTCGCGCACTGCTTTTAGCGACATAATGTATAGGGGAATAAAACGAAGTACGCCCGAACAGGGACTCGAACCCTGGACCGTTAGGTTAAAAGCCTAACGCTCTACCGACTGAGCTATCCGGGCTCACGACTGTCGTATAGCTTTATAGTTTTTTATTGTTTGTAAAGCGTGACATTTCTCCTCAACACAAAGTTTTAATTTGTTTAGTATTGAAGCATCTTCAATATTTAGCTAAGTTTTCTCTTAAAAGGAAGAGATTTCTCTTAGAGATAGATGATAGAAATGAAAATTCGGGTTGTAATCCCTACCATAACATTCCGGAACCAAAGTTTCAGAATTTATATTATATCCCCATTTATTCCAACAAAAATTCCAAAATTATTATATTAATAATTATACCGATTCGTTTATCCAGAGTTCATATACAAATAAGCTCTGTCCACGAAGCAAAATTTGAGCTACAAGTATGTTGGAATGAATTTTTCTATTCAAATTTAAATAAAAAATTAAATTATTCTATCGACCGTGCTTTGCTAGCAATATTAATTCACATACGTATACATATAAGAAGAGAACATTAGGAACCCTGAATTATTGAAACTTTTTCTTATCAATATACCTTAAAAGGTCGATTACTTCTTTTCGCTTTACAGTCTTTAAAGTTCTTCAGGTTCAGATGCAAGTGTTATCATGTAACTTAACGACTCCGAACGTATATGTACTTTAACCAAAAGGAAATCCGCCCGAACAGGGACTCGAACCCTGGACCGTTAGGTTAAAAGCCTAACGCTCTACCGACTGAGCTATCCGGGCTCTGCAAGCGTAGGTTGTTTTAAGTCTTTATCCTGAACGCCTGTTACAAAATCTTAGAAATCGTCTGGAAAAACTGTACAGTTTTAGAGCCTCCTGTACTAGTAATAATTTATATCTGCATTCGGAAGTCCAAATTAAAATTTTCTCTCATGGCAAAATATCTCAAAAGTAGTTCCGAATTTATAATATCACATTCACGAATTTAAAGAAAAGAGCACTAGGTTATTAGTGTTCCTGACCGGCAGTCAAGAATTCAATTTTCTTTCGGTAACTTGAAAATTTTGAGAGGCAGCTATTAAGTAAAAAAACTATTAAATAAAGTAACGACGCCTACTGCACGTTATTTTTATATGATTACTTTAACAAAACAGATTTGTCATCATTAACTATAAACAGTATAGTGAAATTAAGTTTTGCATTTCAATTTTACTGATGTTCGAATTAAAACCGTCTTTCCTCGCGCACTGCTTTTAGCGACATATATATTACGGGAATAAAACGAAGTACGCCCGAACAGGGACTCGAACCCTGGACCGTTAGGTTAAAAGCCTAACGCTCTACCGACTGAGCTATCCGGGCTCACGACTCTTGTATAGCTTTATAGTTTTTATTGTTTGTAAAGCGTGACATTTCTCCTCAACACAAAGTTTTAATTTGTTTAGTATTGAAGCATCTTCAATATTTAGCTAAGTTTTTCTCTTAAAAGGAAGAGATTTCTCTTAGAGATAGATGATAGAAATGAAAATTCGGGTTGTAATCCCTACCATAACATTCCGGAACCAAAGTTTCAGAATTTATATTATATCCCCATTTATTCCAACAAAAATTCCAAAATTATTATATTAATAATGTAAAAAATCTACCGATTCGTTTATCCAGACTTCATATACAAATAAGCTCTGTCCACGAATCAAAACTTTGAGCTACAAGTATGTTGGAATGAATTTTTCTATTCAAATTTATAAATAAAAAAATTAAATTATTCTATCGACCGTGCTTTGCTAGCAATATTAATTCACATACGTATACATATAAGAAGAGAACATTAGGAACCCTGAATTATTGAATCTTTTTCTTATCAATATACCTTAAAAGGTCGATTACTTCTTTTCGCTTTACAGTCTTTAAAGTTCTTCAGGTTCAGATGCAAGTGTTATCATGTAACATAACGACTCCGAACATATATGCACGTTAACCAAAAGGAAATCCGCCCGAACAGGGACTCGAACCCTGGACCGTTAGGTTAAAAGCCTAACGCTCTACCGACTGAGCTATCCGGGCTCTGCAAGCGTAGGATGTTTTAAGTCTTTATCCTGTACGCTTCTTACAAAATCTTAGATATAGTCTGGAAACTGTATAGTTTTATAGCCTCCTGTACTCGTAATAATTTATATCTGCATTCGGAAGAACAAATTAAAATTTTCTCCCCGGCAAAATATCTCAAAAGTAGTTCCGAATTTATAATATCACATTCACGAATTTAAAGAAAAGAGCACTAGGTTATTAGTGTTCCTGACTGGCTGTCAAGATTTCAATTTTCTTTCGGAACTTGAAAATTTTGAGAAGGCAGCTATTAAGTAAAGAAACTGTTAAATAAAGTAACGACACGTACTGCAGGTTATTTTTATATGATTACTTTAATAAAACAGATTTGTCATCATTAACTATAAACAGTATAGTGAAATTAAGTTTTGCATTTCAATTTTACTGATGTTCGAATTAAAACCGTCTTTCCTCGCGCACTGCTTTTAGCGACATAATATATTAGGGGAATAAAACGAAGTACGCCCGAACAGGGACTCGAACCCTGGACCGTTAGGTTAAAAGCCTAACGCTCTACCGACTGAGCTATCCGGGCTCACAACTGTGTATAGCTTTATAGTTTTTATTGTTTGTAAAGCGTGACATTTCTCCTCAACACAAAGTTTTAATTTGTTTAGTATTGAAGCATCTTCAATATTTAGCTAAGTTTTCTCTTAAAAGGAAGAGATTTCTCTTAGAGATAGATGATAGAAATGAAAATTCGGGTTGTAATCCCTACCATAACATTCCGGAACCAAAGTTTCAGAATTTATATTATATCCCCATTTATTCCAACAAAAATTCCAAAATTATTATATTAATAATTAAAAATCTACCGATTCGTTTATTCAGAGTTCATATACATATAAGCTCTGTCCACGAATCAAAACTTGAGCTACAAGTATGTTGGAATGAATTTTTCTATTCAAATTTATAAGAAAAAATTAAATTATTCTATCGACCGTGCTTTGCTAGCAATGTTAATTCACATACGTATACATATAAGAATAGAACATTAGGAACCCTGAATTATTGAATCTTTTTCTTATCAATATACCTTAAAAGGTCGATTACTTCTTTTCGCTTTACAGTCTTTAAAGTTCTTCAGGTTCAGATGCAAGTGTTTATCATGTAACTTAACGACTCCGAACGTATATGCACTTTAACCAAAAGGAAATCCGCCCGAACAGGGACTCGAACCCTGGACCGTTAGGTTAAAAGCCTAACGCTCTACCGACTGAGCTATCCGGGCTCTGCAATTGTAGGTTGTTTTAAGTCTTTATCCTGAACGCTTCTTACAAAATCTTAGAAATCGTCTGGAAACTGTACAGTTTTAGAGCCTCCTGTACTAGTAATAATTTATATCTGCATTCGGAAGTCCAAATTAAAATTTTCTCTCATGCAAAATATCTCAAAAGTAGTTCCGAATTTATAATATCACATTCACGAATTTAAAGAAAAGAGCACTAGGTTATTAGTGTTCCTGACCGGCAGTCAAGAATTCAATTTTCTTTCGGTAACTTGAAAATTTTGAGAAGGCAGCTATTAAGAAAAAAAACTATTAAATAAAGTAACGACCCCTACTGCACGTTATTTTTATATGATTACTTTAACAAAACAGATTTGTCATCATTAACTATAAACAGTATAGTGAAATTAAGTTTTGCATTTCAATTTTACTGATGTTCGAATTAAAACCGTCTTTCCTCGCGCACTGCTTTTAGCGACATAATATATTATGGGAATAAAACGAAGTACGCCCGAACAGGGACTCGAACCCTGGACCGTTAGGTTAAAAGCCTAACGCTCTACCGACTGAGCTATCCGGGCTCACGACTGTCGTATAGCTTTATAGTTTTTATTGTTTGTAAAGCGTGACATTTCTCCTCAACACAAAGTTTTAATTTGTTTAGTATTGAAGCATCTTCAATATTTAGCTAAGTTTTCTCTTAAAAGGAAGAGATTTCTCTTAGAGATAGATGATAGAAATGAAAATTCGGGTTGTAATCCCTACCATAACATCCCGGAACCAAAGTTTCAGAATTTATATTATATCCCCATTTATTCCAACAAAAATTCCAAAATTATTATATTAATAATGTAAAAATCTACCGATTCGTTTATCCAGAGTTCATAGACAAATAAGCTCTGTCCACGAATCAAAACTTGAGCTACAAGTATGTTGGAATGAATTTTTCTATTCAAATTTATAAATAAAAAATTAAATTATTCTATCGACCGTGCTTTGCTAGCAATGTTAATTCACATACGTATACATATAAGAAGAGAACATTAGGAACCCTGAATTATTGAAACATTTTCTTATCAATATAACTTTAAAGGTCGATCATTTCTTTTCCCTTTACAGTCTTTAAAGTTCTTCAGGTTCAGATGCAAGTGTTATCATGTAACATAACGACTCCGAAAATATATGCACGTTAACCAAAAGGAAATCCGCCCGAACAGTGACTCGAACCCTGGACCGTTAGGTTAAAAGCCTAACGCTCTACCGACTGAGCTATCCGGGCTCTGCAATTGCGTAGGTTGTTTTAAGTCTTTATCCTGAACGCTTCTTACAAAATCTTAGAAATCGTCTGGAAACTGTATAGTTTTAGAGCCTCCTGTACTAGTAATAATTTATATCTGCATTCGGAAGTCCAAATTAAAATTTTCTCTCATGCAAAATATCTCAAAAGTAGTTCCGAATTTATAATATCACATTCACGAATTTAAAGAAAAGAGCACTAGGTTATTAGTGTTCCTGACCGGCAGTCAAGAATTCAATTTTCTTTCGGTACTTGAAAATTTTGAGAAGGCAGCTATTAAGTAAAAAAACTATTAAATAAAGTAACGACGCCTACTGCACGTTATTTTTATATGATTACTTTAACAAAACAGATTTGTCATCATTAACTATAAACAGTATAGTGAAATTAAGTTTTGCATTTCAATTTTACTGATGTTCGAATTAAAACCGTCTTTCCTCGCGCACTGCTTTTAACGACATAATATATTATGGGAATAAAACGAAGTACGCCCGAACAGGGACTCGAACCCTGGACCGTTAGGTTAAAAGCCTAACGCTCTACCGACTGAGCTATCCGGGCTCACGACTCTTGTATAGCTTTATAGTTTTTATTGTTTGTAAAGCGTGACATTTCTCCTCAACACAAAGTTTTAATTTGTTTAGTATTGAAGCATCTTCAATATTTAGCTAAGTTTTCTCTTAAAAGGAAGAGATTTCTCTTAGAGATAGATGATAGGAATGAAAATTCGGGTTGTAATCCCTACCATAACATTCCGGAACCAAAGTTTCAGAATTTATATTATATCCCCATTTATTCCAACAAAAATTCCAAAATTATTATATTAATAATGTAAAAATCTACCGATTCGTTTATCCAGAGTTCATATACAAATAAGCTCTGTCCACGAAGCAAAATTTGAGCTACAAGTATGTAGGAATGAATTTTTCTATTCAAATTTAGAAAGAAAAAATTAAATTATTCTATCGACCGTGCTTTGCTAGCAATGTTAATTCACATACGTATACATATAAGAAGAGAACATTAGGAACCCTGAATTATTGAATCTTTTTCTTATCAATATACCTTAAAAGGTCGATTACTTCTTTTCGCTTTACAGTCTTTAAAGTTCTTCAGGTTCAGATGCAAGTGTTATCATGTAACTTAACGACTCCGAACGTATATGTACGTTAACCAAAAGGAAATCCGCCCGAACAGGGACTCGAACCCTGGACCGTTAGGTTAAAAGCCTAACGCTCTACCGACTGAGCTATCCGGGCTCTGCAAGCGTAGGATGTTTTAAGTCTTTATCCTGTACGCTTCTTACAAAATCTTAGATATCGTCTGGAAACTGTATAGTTTTATAGCCTCCTGTACTGGTAATAATTTATATCTGCATTCGGAAGTCCAAATTAAAATTTTCTCCCCGGCAAAATATCTCAAAAGTAGTTCCGAATTTATAATATCACATTCACGAATTTAAAGAAAAGAGCACTAGGTTATTAGTGTTCCTGACCGGCAGTCAAGAATTCAATTTTCTTTCGGAACTTGAAAATTTTGAGAGGCAGCTATTAAGTAAAAAAACTATTAAATAAAGTAACGACGCCTACTGCACGTTATTTTTATATGATTACTTTAACAAAACAGATTTGTCATCATTAACTATAAACAGTATAGTGAAATTAAGTTTTGCATTTCAATTTTACTGATGTTCGAATTAAAACCGTCTTTCCTCGCGCACTGCTTTTAGCCGACATAATATATTATGGGAATAAAACGAAGTACGCCCGAACAGGGACTCGAACCCTGGACCGTTAGGTTAAAAGCCTAACGCTCTACCGACTGAGCTATCCGGGCTCACGACTCTTGTATAGCTTTATAGTTTTTATTGTTTGTAAAGCGTGACATTTCTCCTCAACACAAAGTTTTAATTTGTTTAGTATTGAAGCATCTTCAATATTTAGCTAAGTTTTCTCTTAAAAGGAAGAGATTTCTCTTAGAGATAGATGATAGGAATGAAAATTCGGGTTGTAATCCCTACCATAACATTCCGGAACCAAAGTTTCAGAATTTATATTATATCCCCATTTATTCCAACAAAAATTCCAAAATTATTATATTAATAATGTAAAAATCTACCGATTCGTTTATCCAGAGTTCATATACAAATAAGCTCTGTCCACGAAGCAAAATTTGAGCTACAAGTATGTAGGAATGAATTTTTCTATTCAAATTTAGAAAGAAAAAATTAAATTATTCTATCGACCGTGCTTTGCTAGCAATGTTAATTCACATACGTATACATATAAGAAGAGAACATTAGGAACCCTGAATTATTGAATCTTTTTCTTATCAATATACCTTAAAAGGTCGATTACTTCTTTTCGCTTTACAGTCTTTAAAGTTCTTCAGGTTCAGATGCAAGTGTTATCATGTAACTTAACGACTCCGAACGTATATGTACGTTAACCAAAAGGAAATCCGCCCGAACAGGGACTCGAACCCTGGACCGTTAGGTTAAAAGCCTAACGCTCTACCGACTGAGCTATCCGGGCTCTGCAAGCGTAGGATGTTTTAAGTCTTTATCCTGTACGCTTCTTACAAAATCTTAGATATCGTCTGGAAACTGTATAGTTTTATAGCCTCCTGTACTGGTAATAATTTATATCTGCATTCGGAAGTCCAAATTAAAATTTTCTCCCCGGCAAAATATCTCAAAAGTAGTTCCGAATTTATAATATCACATTCACGAATTTAAAGAAAAGAGCACTAGGTTATTAGTGTTCCTGACCGGCAGTCAAGAATTCAATTTTCTTTCGGAACTTGAAAATTTTGAGAGGCAGCTATTAAGTAAAAAAACTATTAAATAAAGTAACGACGCCTACTGCACGTTATTTTTATATGATTACTTTAACAAAACAGATTTGTCATCATTAACTATAAACAGTATAGTGAAATTAAGTTTTGCATTTCAATTTTACTGATGTTCGAATTAAAACCGTCTTTCCTCGCGCACTGCTTTTAGCGACATAATATATTATGGGAATAAAACGAAGTACGCCCGAACAGGGACTCGAACCCTGGACCGTTAGGTTAAAAGCCTAACGCTCTACCGACTGAGCTATCCGGGCTCACGACTCTTGTATAGCTTTATAGTTTTTATTGTTTGTAAAGCGTGACATTTCTCCTCAACACAAAGTTTTAATTTGTTTAGTATTGAAGCATCTTCAATATTTAGCTAAGTTTTCTCTTAAAAGGAAGAGATTTCTCTTAGAGATAGATGATAGGAATGAAAATTCGGGTTGTAATCCCTACCATAACATTCCGGAACCAAAGTTTC
The DNA here is from genome assembly GCA_032207245.1 of Pardosa pseudoannulata. NCBI lineage: Eukaryota > Metazoa > Arthropoda > Arachnida > Araneae > Lycosidae > Pardosa > Pardosa pseudoannulata. The sequence continues at coordinate 99,635,702 of CM063498.1, read as the reverse complement.
AGAATTTATATTATATCCCCATTTATTCCAACAAAAATTCCAAAATTATTATATTAATAATGTAAAAATCTACCGATTCGTTTATCCAGAGTTCATATACAAATAAGCTCTGTCCACGAAGCAAAATTTGAGCTACAAGTATGTAGGAATGAATTTTTCTATTCAAATTTAGAAAGAAAAAATTAAATTATTCTATCGACCGTGCTTTGCTAGCAATGTTAATTCACATACGTATACATATAAGAAGAGAACATTAGGAACCCTGAATTATTGAATCTTTTTCTTATCAATATACCTTAAAAGGTCGATTACTTCTTTTCGCTTTACAGTCTTTAAAGTTCTTCAGGTTCAGATGCAAGTGTTATCATGTAACTTAACGACTCCGAACGTATATGTACGTTAACCAAAAGGAAATCCGCCCGAACAGGGACTCGAACCCTGGACCGTTAGGTTAAAAGCCTAACGCTCTACCGACTGAGCTATCCGGGCTCTGCAAGCGTAGGATGTTTTAAGTCTTTATCCTGTACGCTTCTTACAAAATCTTAGATATCGTCTGGAAACTGTATAGTTTTATAGCCTCCTGTACTGGTAATAATTTATATCTGCATTCGGAAGTCCAAATTAAAATTTTCTCCCCGGCAAAATATCTCAAAAGTAGTTCCGAATTTATAATATCACATTCACGAATTTAAAGAAAAGAGCACTAGGTTATTAGTGTTCCTGACCGGCAGTCAAGAATTCAATTTTCTTTCGGAACTTGAAAATTTTGAGAGGCAGCTATTAAGTAAAAAAACTATTAAATAAAGTAACGACGCCTACTGCACGTTATTTTTATATGATTACTTTAACAAAACAGATTTGTCATCATTAACTATAAACAGTATAGTGAAATTAAGTTTTGCATTTCAATTTTACTGATGTTCGAATTAAAACCGTCTTTCCTCGCGCACTGCTTTTACGACATAATATATTATGGGAATAAAACGAAGTACGCCCGAACAGGGACTCGAACCCTGGACCGTTAGGTTAAAAGCCTAACGCTCTACCGACTGAGCTATCCGGGCTCACGACTCTTGTATAGCTTTATAGTTTTTATTGTTTGTAAAGCGTGACATTTCTCCTCAACACAAAGTTTTAATTTGTTTAGTATTGAAGCATCTTCAATATTTAGCTAAGTTTTCTCTTAAAAGGAAGAGATTTCTCTTAGAGATAGATGATAGGAATGAAAATTCGGGTTGTAATCCCTACCATAACATTCCGGAACCAAAGTTTCAGAATTTATATTATATCCCCATTTATTCCAACAAAAATTCCAAAATTATTATATTAATAATGTAAAAATCTACCGATTCGTTTATCCAGAGTTCATATACAAATAAGCTCTGTCCACGAAGCAAAATTTGAGCTACAAGTATGTAGGAATGAATTTTTCTATTCAAATTTAGAAAGAAAAAATTAAATTATTCTATCGACCGTGCTTTGCTAGCAATGTTAATTCACATACGTATACATATAAGAAGAGAACATTAGGAACCCTGAATTATTGAATCTTTTTCTTATCAATATACCTTAAAAGGTCGATTACTTCTTTTCGCTTTACAGTCTTTAAAGTTCTTCAGGTTCAGATGCAAGTGTTATCATGTAACTTAACGACTCCGAACGTATATGTACGTTAACCAAAAGGAAATCCGCCCGAACAGGGACTCGAACCCTGGACCGTTAGGTTAAAAGCCTAACGCTCTACCGACTGAGCTATCCGGGCTCTGCAAGCGTAGGATGTTTTAAGTCTTTATCCTGTACGCTTCTTACAAAATCTTAGATATCGTCTGGAAACTGTATAGTTTTATAGCCTCCTGTACTGGTAATAATTTATATCTGCATTCGGAAGTCCAAATTAAAATTTTCTCCCGGCAAAATATCTCAAAAGTAGTTCCGAATTTATAATATCACATTCACGAATTTAAAGAAAAGAGCACTAGGTTATTAGTGTTCCTGACCGGCAGTCAAGAATTCAATTTTCTTTCGGAACTTGAAAATTTTGAGAGGCAGCTATTAAGTAAAAAAACTATTAAATAAAGTAACGACGCCTACTGCACGTTATTTTTATATGATTACTTTAACAAAACAGATTTGTCATCATTAACTATAAACAGTATAGTGAAATTAAGTTTTGCATTTCAATTTTACTGATGTTCGAATTAAAACCGTCTTTCCTCGCGCACTGCTTTTAGCGACATAATATATTATGGGAATAAAACGAAGTACGCCCGAACAGGGACTCGAACCCTGGACCGTTAGGTTAAAAGCCTAACGCTCTACCGACTGAGCTATCCGGGCTCACGACTCTTGTATAGCTTTATAGTTTTTATTGTTTGTAAAGCGTGACATTTCTCCTCAACACAAAGTTTTAATTTGTTTAGTATTGAAGCATCTTCAATATTTAGCTAAGTTTTCTCTTAAAAGGAAGAGATTTCTCTTAGAGATAGATGATAGGAATGAAAATTCGGGTTGTAATCCCTACCATAACATTCCGGAACCAAAGTTTCAGAATTTATATTATATCCCCATTTATTCCAACAAAAATTCCAAAATTATTATATTAATAATGTAAAAATCTACCGATTCGTTTATCCAGAGTTCATATACAAATAAGCTCTGTCCACGAAGCAAAATTTGAGCTACAAGTATGTAGGAATGAATTTTTCTATTCAAATTTAGAAAGAAAAAATTAAATTATTCTATCGACCGTGCTTTGCTAGCAATGTTAATTCACATACGTATACATATAAGAAGAGAACATTAGGAACCCTGAATTATTGAATCTTTTTCTTATCAATATACCTTAAAAGGTCGATTACTTCTTTTCGCTTTACAGTCTTTAAAGTTCTTCAGGTTCAGATGCAAGTGTTATCATGTAACTTAACGACTCCGAACGTATATGTACGTTAACCAAAAGGAAATCCGCCCGAACAGGGACTCGAACCCTGGACCGTTAGGTTAAAAGCCTAACGCTCTACCGACTGAGCTATCCGGGCTCTGCAAGCGTAGGATGTTTTAAGTCTTTATCCTGTACGCTTCTTACAAAATCTTAGATATCGTCTGGAAACTGTATAGTTTTATAGCCTCCTGTACTGGTAATAATTTATATCTGCATTCGGAAGTCCAAATTAAAATTTTCTCCCCGGCAAAATATCTCAAAAGTAGTTCCGAATTTATAATATCACATTCACGAATTTAAAGAAAAGAGCACTAGGTTATTAGTGTTCCTGACCGGCAGTCAAGAATTCAATTTTCTTTCGGAACTTGAAAATTTTGAGAGGCAGCTATTAAGTAAAAAAACTATTAAATAAAGTAACGACGCCTACTGCACGTTATTTTTATATGATTACTTTAACAAAACAGATTTGTCATCATTAACTATAAACAGTATAGTGAAATTAAGTTTTGCATTTCAATTTTACTGATGTTCGAATTAAAACCGTCTTTCCTCGCGCACTGCTTTTAACGACATAATATATTATGGGAATAAAACGAAGTACGCCCGAACAGGGACTCGAACCCTGGACCGTTAGGTTAAAAGCCTAACGCTCTACCGACTGAGCTATCCGGGCTCACGACTCTTGTATAGCTTTATAGTTTTTATTGTTTGTAAAGCGTGACATTTCTCCTCAACACAAAGTTTTAATTTGTTTAGTATTGAAGCATCTTCAATATTTAGCTAAGTTTTCTCTTAAAAGGAAGAGATTTCTCTTAGAGATAGATGATAGGAATGAAAATTCGGGTTGTAATCCCTACCATAACATTCCGGAACCAAAGTTTCAGAATTTATATTATATCCCCATTTATTCCAACAAAAATTCCAAAATTATTATATTAATAATGTAAAAATCTACCGATTCGTTTATCCAGAGTTCATATACAAATAAGCTCTGTCCACGAAGCAAAATTTGAGCTACAAGTATGTAGGAATGAATTTTTCTATTCAAATTTAGAAAGAAAAAATTAAATTATTCTATCGACCGTGCTTTGCTAGCAATGTTAATTCACATACGTATACATATAAGAAGAGAACATTAGGAACCCTGAATTATTGAATCTTTTTCTTATCAATATACCTTAAAAGGTCGATTACTTCTTTTCGCTTTACAGTCTTTAAAGTTCTTCAGGTTCAGATGCAAGTGTTATCATGTAACTTAACGACTCCGAACGTATATGTACGTTAACCAAAAGGAAATCCGCCCGAACAGGGACTCGAACCCTGGACCGTTAGGTTAAAAGCCTAACGCTCTACCGACTGAGCTATCCGGGCTCTGCAAGCGTAGGATGTTTTAAGTCTTTATCCTGTACGCTTCTTACAAAATCTTAGATATCGTCTGGAAACTGTATAGTTTTATAGCCTCCTGTACTGGTAATAATTTATATCTGCATTCGGAAGTCCAAATTAAAATTTTCTCCCCGGCAAAATATCTCAAAAGTAGTTCCGAATTTATAATATCACATTCACGAATTTAAAGAAAAGAGCACTAGGTTATTAGTGTTCCTGACCGGCAGTCAAGAATTCAATTTTCTTTCGGAACTTGAAAATTTTGAGAGGCAGCTATTAAGTAAAAAAACTATTAAATAAAGTAACGACGCCTACTGCACGTTATTTTTATATGATTACTTTAACAAAACAGATTTGTCATCATTAACTATAAACAGTATAGTGAAATTAAGTTTTGCATTTCAATTTTACTGATGTTCGAATTAAAACCGTCTTTCCTCGCGCACTGCTTTTAACGACATAATATATTATGGGAATAAAACGAAGTACGCCCGAACAGGGACTCGAACCCTGGACCGTTAGGTTAAAAGCCTAACGCTCTACCGACTGAGCTATCCGGGCTCACGACTCTTGTATAGCTTTATAGTTTTTATTGTTTGTAAAGCGTGACATTTCTCCTCAACACAAAGTTTTAATTTGTTTAGTATTGAAGCATCTTCAATATTTAGCTAAGTTTTCTCTTAAAAGGAAGAGATTTCTCTTAGAGATAGATGATAGGAATGAAAATTCGGGTTGTAATCCCTACCATAACATTCCGGAACCAAAGTTTCAGAATTTATATTATATCCCCATTTATTCCAACAAAAATTCCAAAATTATTATATTAATAATGTAAAAATCTACCGATTCGTTTATCCAGAGTTCATATACAAATAAGCTCTGTCCACGAAGCAAAATTTGAGCTACAAAATATGTAGGAATGAATTTTTCTATTCAAATTTAGAAAGAAAAAATTAAATTATTCTATCGACCGTGCTTTGCTAGCAATGTTAATTCACATACGTATACATATAAGAAGAGAACATTAGGAACCCTGAATTATTGAATCTTTTTCTTTTCAATATTTAAAAGGTCGATTACTTCTTTTCGCTTTACAGTCTTTAAAGTTCTTCAGGTAGATGCAAGTGTTATCATGTAACTTAACGACTCCGAACGTATATGTACGTTAACCAAAAGGAATCCGCCCGAACAGGGACTCGAACCCTGGACCGTTAGGTTAAAAGCCTAACGCTCTACCGACTGAGCTATCCGGGCTCTGCAAGCGTAGGATGTTTTAAGTCTTTATCCTGTACGCTTCTTACAAAATCTTAGATATTCTAAACTGTATAGTTTTATAGCCTCCTGTATAGTAATAATTTATATCTGCATTCGGAAGTCCAAATTAAAATTTTCTGGCAAATATCTAAAAGTAGTTCCGAATTTATAATATCACATTCACGAATTTAAAGAAAAGAGCACTAGGTTATTAGTGTTCCTGACAGTCAAGAATTCAATTTTCTTTCGGAACTTGAAATTTTGAGAGGCAGCTATTAGTAAAAAATCTATTAAATAAAGTAACGACGCCTACTGCACGTTATTTTTATATTTTACATTACTTTAATTTGTCATCATTAACTATAAACAGTATAGTGAATTAAGTTTTGCATTTCAATTTTACTGATGTTCGAATTAAACGTCTTTCCTCGCGCACTGCTTTTACCGACATAATATATATGTAATAAAACGAAGTACAACAGGGACTCGAACCCTGGACCGTTATTAAAAGCCTAACGCTCTACGACTGAGCTATCCGGGCTCACGACTCTTGTATAGCTTTATAGTTTTTATTGGTTGTAAAGCGTGACATTTCTCCTCAACACAAAGTTTTAATTTGTTTAGTATTGATTCTTCAATATTTAGCTAAGTTTTCTCTTAGGAAGAAATTTCTCTTAGAGATAGATGATAGGAATGAAAATTCGGGTTGTAATTCCTACCATAACATTCGAAACCAAAGTTTCAGAATTTATATTATATCCCATTTATAACAAAAATTCCAAAATTATTATATTAATAATGTAAAAATCTACCGATTCGTTATCCAGAGTTCATATACAAATAAGCTCTGTCACGAGAAAAATTTGAGCTACAATTATGTAGGAATGATTTTTCTATTCAAATTTAGAAAGAAAAAATTAAATTATTCTATCGACCGTGCTTTGCTAGCAATGTTAATTCACATACGTATACATATAAGAAGAGAACATTAGACCTGAATTATTGAATCTTTTTCTTATCAATATACCTTAAAAGGTCGATTACTTCTTTTCTTTACGTCTTTAAAGTTCTTCAGGTTCAGATGCAAGTGTTATCATGTAACTTAACGACTCCGAACGTATATGTACGTTAACCAAAGAAATCCGCCCGAACAGGGACTCGAACCCTGGACCGTTAGGTTAAAAGCCTAACGCTCTACCGACTGAGCTATCGGGCTCTGCAAGCGTAGGATGTTTTAAGTCTTTTTTGTAATTCTTACAAATCTTAGATATCGTCTGGAAACTGTATAGTTTTATAGCCTCCTGTACTAGTAATAATTTATATCTGCATTCAAGAAATTAAAATTTTCTCGGCAAATATCTCACAAGGAGTTCCGAAGTTAGAATATCACATTCACGAATTTAAAGAAAAGAGCACTAGGGTATGAGTGTTCCTGACCGGCAGTCAAGAATTCAATTGTCTTTCGGAACTTGAAAATTTTGAGAGGCAGCTATTAAGTAAAAAATCTATTAAATAAAGTAACGATACTGCACGTTTTTTTTATATGATTACATTAACAAACAGATTTGTCATCATTAACTATAAACAGTATAGTGATTAAGTTTGCATTTCAATTTTACTGATGTTCGAATTAAAACCGTCTTTCCTCGCGCATGCTTTTACCGACATATATATTATGTTAATAAAACGAAGTACGCCCGAACAGGGACTCGAACCCTGGACCGTTAGGTTAAAAGCTTAACGCTCTACCGACTGAGCTATCCGGGCTCACGACTCTTGTATAGCTTTATAGTTTTTATTGTTTGTAAAGCGTGACATTTCTCCTCAACACAAAGTTTTAATTTGTTTAGTATTGAAGCATCTTCAATATTTAGCTAAGTTTTCTCTTAAAAGGAAGAGATTTTTCTTAGAGATCGATGATAGGAATGAAAATTCGGGTTGTAATCCTACCATAACATTCAAACCAAAGTTTCAGAATTTATATTATATCTTTATTCAAAAAAATTCCAAAATTATTATATTAATAATGTAAAAATCTACCGATTCGTTTATCCAGAGTTCATATTACAAATATGAACTTGATTAGTTTCAACGTCGAAGAAAACCTTTCCTTTTTTTATTTTTTCTTATTAATTCTTTAAGGTTGAATTTTGGCCAGTTGACTAGTATGTTTGTCATTTGGATTTACTTTTTTCATAACTGTGCAGATATAACCATTTGTTAAGGGAAATACTTCCTTTTCACTAATTTGAATTAATATTTTTGTTAATGAACGTTTCTCATTTTTTTTCTTGTTCTGCAAAATGTGGCATGGGTGGCCCACAAGAAGCACGTAGAAGATGAAAAATTGGTAGGAGGCAACTGTTTCTTTTTTTGTTTTTTAATTGGGGCTTTAAGACCTTATGATGAACTCATAGGAAAAGGTGAATGCAATACCAAGTTTTAAGTCCTGATTTAGACCAGCTTCTTAATTAAGATTTTATTAAAAATAAAACGTTAAATGAACTGAAAGACACCATTTTTTTTCAATATTACTTGACACTACTTCAGATATCAAAGTTAATATTGTTTACCGATATGTAAAAGTTAGAGTAGAGGAGAAATAGTTAAAATAGACTGCGGTTATGATTCAACTGGCCTGAAAACGAATTTAAAAAACATATTTAGGCTTTTTTTCCTATGCTTACCTATTTAGCATCTTGATTAAAAAATGCTATTAATTTTAAAAATGTTTAATAGATATTTAAATAAAATGAAGAAAGCAGGCTCTAAGTATATAGTGTCATATGGGGCGCTTACAAAAAATAATGTCTTTGAGTTTATTTAGCATTGTATACTCATATAATTATATTACATTTTAAGTTGTTTTTCACCTTATTATTTTTACACATTCCTTTCATTCTTCTAAATAGTCTATAAGTCCAAATTTTACAGGTAGAGGAAAAGGCACAATGTGGTCATTGTACAGATCATAATTTTAATTTTGCTATAAATGATGCTATAAAAGAGGTCCGGACTTCTCAATTTTTTTCACATGGAGTGTTTATAAATATTTCAATGCAATGTTAAACAAAGAGAATTATTTCACGGTACTTAAGCGATTGTACTCAACACGATGGACTTCCAGATATGAAGCATTAACTGCGATTCTCTTCTGATACAAAGATGATAAAATCTCTAACAAAAATAATTGTAAAATAAGTAAAACAGTAGAACTTTCAGAAACCAGTAGAAAAAAGAAGCAAAAGAGCAAAACCTCAAATATCAACTCGAAATTTTTTTCACTTTATGTATTCTAAAGTATTTTCCTTAATGACTTCACTAAACAAACAACTTGTAGTCAAACTCGATTGATTTAAAGACTCGGAAACTCACCTCAATAGCCGTTAAGAAACTGGTGCAATTAAGAAATTCATTTATAGAAATTAAAGATGCAAATGTAAATGATTTGCACTGTCATGGCGAAAAGAACCGGAATTTCAATTAAAGAGACTTCGTCTTATTACTACGGTAACGGTGATACTGTAAGCAAAATTTAGCCTTTTAGTGGTACAGAGCTTGTTTGCACATCTTTAGAAGATTTTGGTTAGCGATATTAAAAAATCTGTTGTTGCAAAATAAATAACGGAAATTGTACTATGCTTTTAAAAGTCAAAATTATGGTCAGCGGCTTGAGAGGTTTCTTTTTATTCAAAATGGCGTTTTTAACGAAGTAGTGGTTCGAAGGCTATATTTATGCTCTTTCCGAAGAGAAGCATTTATATTCCGTTATCCAAAAACGATGTGAGAGTCATGCTTTTATGATATCTAAAGCGTTGATAGTCAAAAGAAAGAAATCGTCAAAAAGAAAGAAAAAAAACTTCAAATTGGAGCCTCAAGTGGGACATTAAAATTCAAAAAAAGTATCCAAGGAAAAAATGGAAATCTTCGACTATTGCAAAGGTACGTTTTTAATGTAAGAAAAAAACCCTAGCCAAAGGACAATTACAAAATAATTAAAATGCACGGTGTCCACTGTAAATAAAATAATAAGTATTGATAAATATTGATCAATGTGCATCGTCTTTCTCTAAAGCATGTTGCTAAACTCATGACACGCTGCCGAATTCTGTATGAGAAACATTTATCCAAAGAAAAATAGAAAAATATTGTCACAATAGATGAATTATGGGAGTATTTAAATGATTGCAACAAAAAGAGTCCTTCATTATCATAAAAGGAGAGAAAATATTTAAGTACATGGTTCAAAGAATCGAAAAAAAGTTTTTCTAAGGGATTCATGATTGATGCTGGTTTTTCATATAACGGCAAGTTAAAAATAAAGAGAGTTGAAAAAATGTCAAGATTAACTCCAAATACTATCAGGAACATATTTTATCGCCAATTTTTCTGAATGAAATACCATCGCTTTACCTGCAGTGCAATCAATCTGTGGAACTCCATCAAGACAAAGCTAGCAGTCACACATCAAAATCCACTGTAAATTTCCTAAAAGAAATGGAATCAAAAACCGATATCAAGGCCATACCCTTCACTGATATCCCTATTAAATCTCCCGTTGTATCACCGATGGATTTTTGTTCTTTCGGACTTTTAAAATCTGCATTATCCAAACGTCGTCCCACAACCTTTACAGGACTCTGGAAAGCTGTTCAAGAGGAATGGGATAGAATACCTCTTCTGACACTTCAAAAGGTATTATTATCCTGGAAATTACGGTATCGCAAGATAGTTCAGAATAAGGGCTATCAAATAGAACATTTCAAACACAAAAATTTTATGTAATTTAGTTTTGTGACTACAATATACATCGTCTAAAAAATGTGTGAACAGTCACTGTAGATGCTATGAATGTATGTAAAGTAAATGTAATTTTATTATTAATGTAGTGTCTCATGTATAAATATATCTCATTTCAATTTTCAAATTTTTCGTGTATAATTATATTACTGTTTAAGTTGTTTTTTACCTTGTTATTTTTACATGATTTCGTTCTTACTTCAAACCGATATAAAAACTTCTATAAACCTAGCGTTGATAATGCTCACGAAATTTATAAATAATTCCTCTGATGAATTTTTGATCTTGCATTCTATGTTTTTTACGCAAAAGCAGTCATTACCATTTTATAACGATTATGAATGTTTAAAAGCATCAAATTTTAAAACATAGAATTCATTCTCGTAAAAGACGAAATTCGCAGGCACACTTAAATTAACCCATCTTTTCATATGTAAGACCAACTTTGAACAGCAGTCTGTTAATTTAGAATTATGAGTATTTCTCCGGGGAAGAATGACTTTTGTCAGAATGACTTTTCCGTCCGTTTTACTTCTGACTCTACCACGTTTTTTCTCTTCTGTTTTCTATGCGTCAAAATTATTACGCGGCACCCCTTCCTCCCCCCCCTGCTGCTCCCCTTTTTATACCGTTTCCAATGCATTTTGAATGAAGTACCCTCCCGCTGTGGGACCCAGTGCCCACCCACAAGGGATTCACAGGTGGATGGAAGGGGGATGAGGACCCCTGCTGGCTGATTCAAGTGGCACCTGACGGAATACAAGTGGAGAATTGAAAGGAAACGTCCGTCGGTAAAGAAAAGAACCAAAGCTGAGATATCGGTATTTAATGAACCGGATTCATAATTTTTTTTATTTTTTATACAGAAAGTACTGAAAACTTTCAGTTTTGATAATTTGTAGCTTATCAGTAATTTAGATCTTCGTAAGTTCAATTTATAAATAAATAAATTACAATATTCTTAGAAAAATGGTTTTCGCCCAAAAGAAATTCCAGAAAGACTTAAAGATACTTGCCCATTAAAAAATTGCTTGGCTTCAATTGTTAGCAAATGAGAGGCTAGAAAAATGGTTTCTTTATTCTCTCTCCGCCCTTCCCCTCCTTCGTTTAGAGCTCTACGGTCTAATGTTTTGCTACACGAGGGCTAATGAGACCGGAACCTAAGGATTAAAGCTGATTCCGGGCGGCTACAAACATTCATGTCTTTAGCGGGATTGAAGCCCTCATTCAAACTCCAATAACGAAGAGCAGAGACTTACCCATTCAACCACCTCCTTCAGGAGAAGGAACGAAAAGCATTTCGTCTGCGGTGTGAAGACTCGCCTTTGTTCCGTGCACACGCCAAAACAGCTGATCGGATCCCACCTGTTACCAGGACAATAGCGTGACGTCGCAGTGTCTGGGATGCTGACAGTTCGTTTGAATGGATGTCACGCCCCTTGATAGGTGGCGGTAATGAGACGAGAGGATAGCACCCAGTTTTTAGAATCGGAACAGCCAGCAAATGAGTATTCATCTATAAAATCTAACTGTAACTTTAGATGAAGTTCTCAAGTAACTGGGATCTTAATTGACCCAAAAAACAGTTGGCGGGACCGTAACTGACCCCCAGGTATTAAAAGCTTACAATTTTGCGACTCAGGGCTTTTTCGTCATTTTTTTACACAGGTGTGTTGAACTCGTGGTGGCTTTCGCGTTTGTTACCGGAGCCAGCTTTCTAGTTCGGGAGATTCGTAAAGTCCGCTCATATAAGGAACGGCAGAGTCTCGGATACCGAACGGGGGATAAATTAGGTTTGATTGCACCCTGAAAAGCCTCCCCACTTGTAAGAGATTATTAAATCTTTTGTTTTTCTTTCGACTGTGATTGTCATGAGGAAGTTATACTGGCAACCATCCTTTTCAGTTCTACATGATTAGGGAATAAAAATCGCCTTGTAAATAGCCGTAGTTAATCAAGAATAAAAGAAATTTCCAATTTTATCTTTGACTGTGATCACGTTACCTTTCACTCGAGAATATTGAAGTTGTCACAGCGAGTAAATTTATGAATAGTTTCATTTTCCTCTCACTTTGTTTGTTATAACGAAAGGCGGAGGATAAAAACTGTAAAGGTTGCTTTTCAAAGATGCTTGGTCACAAAAAGCCGCAGCCTAGTAAAACCTAAGCTAGTCTTTATAAAATGTTAGGAAATGATCGTCAGCATGTCACCTGACGTTTGCGGAGGTTTACTCCAACGACCGAAAGCTCAACGGGAAAAAAATAGCCAATTCTCTTATTCGAAAGCTCTTGAGAAACTTTTATAAAGATGCGAAATAATAAGAATTAGCTACATAAATTAGCTCCAACCCTCATTAAAGGTTTTTCCTTCCGAAACTTGTCATTATTTTTAACCAGAGCATCGAAAGGTTGCATCTACCCGCTTTGTAAGTAATCCCGATTTAGTTCTGGAGAGTCGTTTCGAGTTAGAACTCCTGTTTATTACTAAAGTTAATTCCGATTAATTGTGGAACTCTAGAGGAAGAGGGAAATACTCTATCACATTATTTGGAGAGCAAATAGTTCGAAAAAGTAGCCAGACACTGAATATCTCATGGATAGCTTTGTGCTTTGTTTAGCCGCTTTTCGTTAATATTCTCCACCAGCTTAGGCTCCGAAAATGACCAGTATTCCGAACCGTCCCATTCTTCATTTGCAGTGGAAACTAAGTCTCTGTCGAAATGCATTTTGAGAATTCCATCTAAGTTGTCTCGCTAAACTAAGTGAAATTAGAGACTTGTACAACGCATGAAATATCTTTCCGAAATCTACGAATCATATGCATATATTTCAACATTGCAAATTATCCACATCAACATTTGTCTAGCTTGAAAAAAGTATTTTAGTCTAGATCATATACTTATAGTGTAACATAGCTTGTAAAACTTGGAATTGGAAGTTAAATTGTTATCATCTCTACAAGTTTTTAAAATTATCATCTTTTGCCCTCCTTACAAACTAAATGAAATGAAACTTTACAAACCTGAATAAATGCAAAATGCATATTTTTGGCTTTTACTAACAATACGATTTCAGTTGGAAAGCTCTAAAGTCAATTTTAATATCAAAAATGGTGATTATTAAGAAAATGTCTGTAAGCCTATAATTTTCTGCTTTTTTTATTTTGTCTTTTCCAGACCTCAGAGTATTTCTCCTTTAAAAGCATCCACCAAAGATTCCGCATTGTAACAATAATATAATTTCTATGTTACTTATGTATGGTTAATTCATCAATTAATACCTCATAATCAAACAGTGTAATTTGAAGCATAATATTTTATTATTAATGATTCCGCATTGTAACAATAATATAATTTCTATGTTACTTATGTATGGTTAATTCATCAATTAATACCTCATAATCAAACAGTGTAATTTGAAGCATAATATTTTATTATTAATGATTAAAGGCGATCCCTATGCATTAATAACACAGATCAACAGTGGTTTTAGTGCCTGGGCATTTAGAGCTGATTTTATATGAATTTGATGCCCTGAATTCAAATACAGAATTAGATTTTGCCTAGCAGTTCGTATTTCTGAGATTTACCATTTCGGAAAAATATACGCTGTACTTTTATAAGTTGAATCCCTAAATCAAATAAAATAAACTAAACATGGAAGTGTACTATTAATATAATATTATTAATACCTTATACAAATATAGTAATTATTAATATATTTTTATATTATTAATATATTACACAAATATTATTGCTAATCAAAGATAGAGGAAAAAGGAATCGAGGAAATCAATTATACTCTGTCTCAAATATTTATTATAATGATAAATTCAAGTTTTATCTTATAGCAATAATATATAGGCTAAAAAATTTATTAATACAATTAAATATTTAATAATTTACCTAGAAACTAGTGTAAATAGGCTCGTATGCCTTCAACAATTGTATTTTATTAAGGTGAGACGAAGTTTAGTCACTAGATACTTCGGAAGCTTCTTTTTCGAGACAATCTTGAATGTGTTTTGGTACAGTCCATTTTTAAACTCCAGCAGTAATCACTAATCATGTGCATATTCCATCTTCTTTGATTGCGGACCTCCATAATTTTAATATCCTGGTGAAATATTTCACATTGTTCCTCACTGGATGATTTGCACTCACTTTATTTCTATTTATCGATACAAGTACAAAAATATACAACATAATACGTTTCAGGTTAACTTTATAACATCTCTTTCCTAAACTCAAATATTACAAGAGGCTAATTTCTATCTACCCTGCACGACGAAAAATCTTAAACTAAATTAAACTCAAAAAGTGTTTAGTTTATTACTTAAAAATGTTTACTCAACTCAAAAAGGATTTCAACTGTTGTCGAAGGGTTGAAAGTCACTTACATTACGGATGTTTAGCCTATCTGGTGGATTTCCCCGGAGCTATGTGGTTCACATTTCCTGTAGTACTGCACAATAAAAAACGCTTATCTAAAAAAGTAGAGCTGATAAAGAAAAACTGATTTCATATTTAGAATCAGCGCCCCAAACATAGCTAAATCCAGTTTCAAAATCTTAGGCACCAAAACAAAAAAATTTTCTGGTAGGCCTGTGTAATTTGCCATTTTTAAAAGCTCTTTTCACACAAACTTCGTACTTTAACTCTGTTATTCCCTTATGAACAAACTGACACTATTAGTCCCTTCTGGCTAAGAGGAAAAATACTGCATCACGTAGCTGATGTTGCACAAGGACTAATAAACTTCGTGAATCCAATTACTGCTGCATTTGGAATGGCATTTTACGCTGCGGCCCCGCATGTTCCTGGTAAAATGACATTGAGATTTGTCAGACAGAATGCAAACCACCGGAAAGTTTCCAGAAACAAAACCCAGGGTTACTTCTCATTTTCTCGTGTACAAAATACAACAAAGGAAGTGTTGCAGTTGTCAAAAATATTCCCCCTGGATATTTGGATGGATATCTAAATCTCGAGGGTGGATATTTTGCTAGATATGTTCACCTCACATATTTTGATGGCTGTTGCTATTTCAATGATAAGATTTGTGCTTTTCAAGTCGGTAACTTGGGATCGATTTCAGGATGGAGAATTTTTATTTCTTCGTTTACAATACATATTTGCAATTGATTTTTAACCCCTTAATGCACAGTTCTTTTTAAAGGCAGGCCAAAAAAATCAATATTTTTAATGTAAAAAACACAGATTAGAACGTTGTCTTGTCAAGAATATTACAAAATACAAAAATAATCAAAATTTTTATTGCAATTTTGGATTTTGATAACATTGCAGAAAATAGTCGAATATTGTAATATTACATGCACATCGACTTTTTTCATCTTTCTTTTCGAATTCACATTTCAGAATAAACTGTGACGCCTTCCATATTCTCAAATAAAAGATAACGTGAATAATGGATCACAGTCAAAGAATAAAATTGGAAATTCACTTTAATTCTGGATTAAATACGGCTATTTACAAAGGAACGTTAATTCCTAAATCATCTAGAACTGCAAAGGATGGTTGCCGATAAAACTTCCTCACGACAATCACAGTCGAAAGAAAACCAAGAGATTTAATAATCTCTTACAAATGGGGAGGCTTTTCAGGGTGCAATCAAACCCAATTTATCCCCCGTTCGGTATCGAGATTCTGCCGCTCCCTATATGAGCACACTTTACGACTCTCCCGAATTAGCAAGTTGTCGCTGGAAAAAAGGCGAAAGCCTCGAGGTCAACACACCTCCGAAAAAAAGGACGAAAAGCCCTGAGTCGCAAAATTGTAGGCCTTTTTATACCTGGGGGGTCAGTTAAGGTCCCTTTTTTTCCCAGTTAAGATCACAGTTACATGAGAACTCCAGCTAAAGTTACAGTTATACTTTTTAACTGAATTCTCATTCGCTCTCTGTCTCTTCACGGAATTTCCGAGAGTTCATTAACGAGATCCATCAGGGGCGTATTCGTCTATTCAGTCCGATTGTCAGGATCCCCAAATCTGCGACGCCACGCTATTGTCCAGGTACATGTGTACTACAATCAGCTGTTTTGGGGCTATCTCGGACAAAAGGGATTCTTCACAAAACATTATTATCAGTAAAAATACTTATTTATACTTTTAAAACATAAATAATAACAATACTAGTATTTATAAAATTAATCAAAATTTTCTTTTGTGTGATATATTTCGAAACAAGGTGCAGCACATAGCCCAACATTGCAACTATTACACATGTAACGATTCTCTTTTCTTTTCCTTTTTCCTTTGCTATCTCTTTTAGCACAACACACAGCGCAATATCTTGTGGGTGATTCTTTTTTTTTGGTGTTGGTGGAATAAAACTTGGAAAATGACGTTCCGTTAGTCGTAGAATTCTTGATCTACCCGCTTTTTTATATTTCTGTCACTATGATATGTATAAGTTTTTCTACTAATTGGCTTCTGAATTCTAAAGAGATAAGTCGTAAGTGATAGGTAGAAAAAAAAATATTTTATACTTGAATAAGAGAGTGTTATAGCTTACAAACCCATGTAAATGATAAATATCAATAAAACGAATGGGGTTTTTTTCACAATGATATTTTCTATTCTCGATTGCATTCGAGTGTGAAAAATTATAGCAACATAAAGTACAACGCCGCTTGAATTATCTCGAGTGTACACAGTTTGGCCAGTTTAGCACTCTCGAGTTAACTCGACAGTGCACGTTAAGGGGTTAATATCGAATATAACAGAATTTGTGCTATGATAATGAGGAGGAGGAAGATAATTACCAACATTCTATTACAAAAATTATTTTCACATTTAAATAAATGATGTCTTATATAAATATTATATAAATAAAAAATAATTATTAATTTATAAATAAATATTAACAACTTATTAAAAGAATTCAAACTTTTAGGTAACTTTATCACTAGAACCGCGGGAATTTTGGTATACTTAAAATGAGCGGACGGGTCAAACTGAGCTGATTAATATAAATCCGTGTCGTTATTCAAAAAGTAACCTGCATTTATAAGTAATGACAGTTATTCATTGTTAGACATTTAATTATTATAATAATTGATAAAAAATAAGGTATTACAATATTGAAAGGTGTATATAGTTAAAAAAATATGTGGGCAACTTTAACTCTAGGTTTACGGACGTTTCTTATATCCCTATATCTACGAACATGCGTCAATTTGACGCATGAACGGATACATATTACAACGCTCAGAAAGCAATGTAATTATACACTGTAAGTAAAAAAAGGAAACTATGAGATAATATTGAGATTCCCAATAATATTACTAATTCAAAAAATATTCTGGTATTTTATTTTTCAATACTCGAACCAAGCAACTAAAGTCTTCAAAATCTCTTCACACTCTGGCTTCAATTAACATCCTTCGTTTCAGTTTTTTTACTCTCGCTTATTGCTTGTTTCATTTGAGATAACAATATTGGATAACGGATCGAAGTATTGTCGGTACATTCCTATTTATTATTGCTGTAATGTTTGCCCGAGCAGAACTAATTTACTAAAATTTTTGTCTGCATTACGATCGCGTCAAATTGACGCATATCCGTAGAAATAGGTATACCGCATAGAAAAGTTCAATATTTCAACATTTTTTAAGAAAATAGACTTCAATATGTATTTACCTCGTTCAATGGATAAAAGTCAGTACAAGAAATAAAATAAAAATACGAAAGGTTTTTGTAACTTTCTTTATAAAATTCGAAATGCGTCAAAATGAGGCGTCCCGTAAAATTAGTGTTAATATAATTTAGTTTCTCACCAGTCATGGTTTCGTACGCAGTCCAGGTGCAGTTTGGGCAACTGTTTTGTATATATTTTGTACATTTTCTACATTTCGGTCTTTTACAGTTAGAACAAATATCTACAGCTTTGTCCCCACACTTGAAAGTTTAGTAATGAACCATTTTTCGCATATGCATGGATTCTTAAATATCATATTTTTATAGATTTTTATGGGTATAAAATTAGGCAAAGTCAAGAAATTAATTTCAATTTGGTTAGCAACTTTGCAAGAAAACTGACGCGTTTGAACCATGAAGTAAGTTAAGTTTGCAAAAATAAATGTAATCATCTCCATTTCTAAGCAATCATTGTGTGCATCATACGCATGATCCCTTAATAATGATTATTAACCAAATTGAACCATTTTTCACATATGCACGGATTCTTAAATGTCATATTTTTATAGATTTTTACGGGTATAAAATTACGCAAAGAAATTAATTTCAATTTCGTCAGCAACTTTGCAAGAAAATTGGGCCCAAAACAGTTTTGGAGTCAAAAGGACCCATCTCTCGTTTCTAGTGTTAAATTGTTACACCTTCCTATTTTTAACCATTACCATTACATCGGTGATTGATTGGTAACTATTACATTGGTGAATGCATAGAAAGAGAAAACACTATGGGCCATATTCACCACGATTTTAATACTCGGGTCTAACTGCGAATCAGCATTTTCGTATTCTTCAACGAGAATCCGTGGCTTTCAGCTCATTTTAATCCCCTGTTTCTGATCCCCCGAATTTGGAGGATTAATTGCCTAATCCATGGATACTACATTTTACGCATGCGTTCTGTATTGAAAACAAACATGGCGGATATATTTTCAGATTTAGAAGATTTAAAAGTTTTACAAATGTTGGAAATAACAGAAAGCCGCAGGAAAAGATTTGTTCATCCAGATAGAACAAATGATTTGGATTGTTTGGATGATGTGGACTTTTGGTTGCGTTAACGTTTTAATAAATATACAGCTGAATCATTAATTCAAATGCTAGATGACACGATTTCAGCTCCTTCGGAAAAGAATAATGCTCTATCTTCTGAAAAAATTTTGTTAGAATCAAGGTATTTTGCTTCTGGATCTTTCCAGATTTTTCAGAAAAGATTCTGCCTCGGTTTCATCAAAATTCTTACTTTTATATTCTTTCATTCTTATTTCGTGAGCAATATCAGTAAAACTACAGATCCTTGACTAAATTTATAATTTCCTCAAACGATATTTATGTCTGGTTGAGTAAATATGTAAATCAACTTAGCATGAGAACTATCCCCGGAGAATCTCGTTTATTGACCAATCAAAACTTCGCTTACATATTTGCAGTAATTAATCTATAGATCAGGAAATCCACTCATGGTGCATATGACACCAGTTTAAGTCACAGTTAACGGCGTGTGATAGCTGATCTACCGATTCCCTGATCCACTCTTTGATCCTGGATACCCTGATTTTTGTGAATATGGCCCTATGTGTTTATATTATTTTTGTAGTATGTTCCCTTTTGCAGATTTTATGAAACAATCTCAACAATAAGGCTTAAAAATGTCTCGATCAGAATATTAAAAAAAAAACCATCTATTTTATTTTTTTTATGTTCTACAAGTAAATTTTAATTAAGGTTTATACAATATTTTATATAAAGAAATGTTTTAAAACTTTTTTTATTTATCATACGAATATGGAGAAAATAGGAGATAGAAGATGTCTATCTGCAAGAGCTCTCGTACGGGTTCGCTAAGTATGACATAACTTTGAAATGTCTACCTATCTACATACTAAACTCTTGCCTACGCGAGTTCCGCCAAACTTTCGACCACTCCCTTGGTGGTCGAAAGGAAGTCGGAATAAAATAATAGTGACACCGCACAATTAAAGGTTTTCGTGTAATAAAAATAAATGAGATCATCTCCATTTCTAAGCAATCATTGTGGGCATTATACGCATGATCCCTTAATAATGATTATTAAACCAAATTGGAATTACGGCCCTTTATGGAGCGGCAATTTCTTTGAGCCACAGGAAGCGTTTTCAATCAGCCAGATACATGGACCATACCAGGATGCATAAATTATTTATGCATAGCAATATCAGTTCGGGATGTAGTGCACCTTTTTTTTAATATTGGAAATTTGCTTTTTTATGCATATTTTGCTTTAAAGGCATAATAAAATTAATAAATTCAGTTGGAGAGTTATACGGTAAATAATTAGAAAGGTTATTTTTATTTATTTATTTATTTATTTATTTATTTATTTATTTATTTATTTTTTATTTATTTATTTTATTTTATTTATTTATTTATTTATTTATTGACAAGCAGATTCTGTCATCTGAAAATTTCAAATTAGTTCTCCCCCCTTTTTTTTCAATAATCATTCATAGGCGTATTTTTTGTAACACGTATATGTATGCAACTAATATCCAACAGAAATCAAAGGAACTGATAAATGTTATCAGAGCAAATTAAAATATCGCAAATAGAGAATTTTTAAAGCGAATTATGTTCTTTTTTTAATCTTATTGTAACAAAGGCATATGAATAAGTCTTCATAAATTTATAACAAAGACATTTTGGTTAAATAAATCTGTATATCATCATACATATATATTGACCAAATCGTGATACATACACTTTTACTGTTTTGCAATATGCTGCACCTATATGCTAAGATTATGTCATCTAAAAATTTCAAATTAGTTCTCCGTTTTTTTTTTTTTTTTTTTTTTTTTTTAAATAATCATTCATAGGTATATTTTTTGTAACACATATATCTATGAAAGTAATATCCAACAAAACTCAAAGAAAACTGATAACTGTTATCAGAGCAAATTAAAATATCGAAAATGGTGAAATTTTAAAACGAATTGTGTTCTTTTTTTAATCTTATTGTAACAAAGGCATGTGAATAAGTGTTCATAAATTTATAACAAGAATATTTTGGTAAAATAAATCTGTATATCATCAATCATAGATATTGACCACATCGTGACACATACACTTTTAATGTTTTGCAATATGCTGCACCTATATGCTAAAATTCTGTCACCTGAAAATTTCAAATTAGTTCTCCTTTTCTTATTTCAGTAATCATTCATAGGCATATTTTTTGTAACACATATATGTATGAGATTAATATTCAACAAAACTCAAAAGAAACATAACTGTTATCAGAGCAAATTAAAATATCTTTTATCAGAGCAAATTAAATAATCTTTTATAAGCCTATTTTCTGTAACACATATATGTATGCAAGTAATATACTACAAAACTCAAAGGAAACTGATAACTGTTATCACAGCAATTTAAGATATCGCAAATAGTGAATTTTTAAAGCGAATTGTGTTCTTTTTTTAATCGTATTGTAACAAAGGCATGTGAGTAAGTCTTCATAAATTTATAACAAAGACATTTTGGTAAAATAAATCTGTATATCATCAGACATATATATTGACCATATCATGACGCATATACTTTTAATATTTTGCAATAAGCTGCACATATATGCCAAGATTCTGTCACCTAAAAATTTAAATTAGTTCTCCTTTTTTTATTTCAGTAATCTTTTATAAGCGTATTTTCTGTAACACATATATGTATGCAAGTAATATCCCACAAAACTCAAAGGAAACTGATAACTGTTATCACAGCAATTTAAGATAACGCAAATAGTGAATTTTTAAAGCGAATTGTGTTCTTTTTTTTAATCTTATTGTAACAAAGGCATATGAATAAGTCTTCATAAATTTATAACAAAGACATTTTGGTAAAATAAATCTGTATATCATCAGACATATATATTGACCATATCATGACGCATACACTTTTAATGTTTTGCAATAAGCTGCACATATATGCCAAGATTCTGTCACCTAAAAATTTAAATTAGTTCTCCTTTTTTTATTTCAGTAATCTTTTATAAGCGTATTTTCTGTAACACATATATGTATGCAAGTAATATCCCACAAAACTCAAAGGAAACTGATAACTGTTATCACAGCAATTTAAGATAACGCAAATAGTTAATTTTTAAAGCGAATTGTGTTCTTTTTTTTAATCTTATTGTAACAAAGGCATATGAATAAGTCTTCATAAATTTATAACAAAGACATTTTGGTAAAATAAATCTGTATATCATCATACATATATATTGACCATATCGTGATACACATACACTTTTAATGTTTTGCTATATACTGCACCTATATGCTAAGATTATGTCACCTGAAAATTTCAAATTAGTTCTTTTTTTATTTCAATAATCATTCATAGGCGTATTTTTTGTAACACGTATATGTATGCAACTAATATCCAACAGAACTCAAAGGAACTGATAAATGTTATCAGAGCAAATTAAAATATCACAAATAGAGAATTTTTAAAGCGAATTGTGTTCTTTTTTTAATCTTATTGTAACAAAGGCATATGAATAAGTCTTCATAAATTTATAACAAAGACATTTTGGTAAAATAAATACTATATCATCAGACATATATATTGACCATATCGTGACAATTACACAATGTTTTGCAATATTCTGCACCTATATGCTAAGATTCTGTCAGCTGAAAATTTCAAATTAGTTTCCCGTTTTTTATTTCAGTAATCATTCATAGGCATATTTTTTGTAACACACAAATGTATGAAAGTAATAGCCAGCAAAACTCAAAGGAAACTTATAAATGTTATCAGAGCAAATTAAAATATCGCAAATAGAGAATTTTTAAAGCGAATTGTGTTATATATATATTGATATATAACACAATATATAGACATATGTAGACATATATATAGACAATATATAGACATATGGTCAATATATAGACATATATATTGACCATATGGTGACACATACACTTTTAATGTTTAGCAATACGCTGAAACTAAATGCTAAAATTCTGTCACCTGAAATTTTCAAATTAGTTCTCCTTTTCTTATTTCAGTAATCATTCATAGGCATATTTTTTGTAACACATATATGTATGAGATTAATATTCAACAAAATTCAAAAGAAACATAACTGTTATCAGAGCAAATTAAAATATCTTTTATCAGAGCAAATTAAAGAGCTTCTGTTATCAGAGCAAATTAAATAATCTTTTATAAGCGTATTTTCTGTAACATATATATGCATGCAAGTAATATCCAACAAAACTCAAAGGAAACTGATAAATGTTATCAGGGCAAATTAAAATATCTCAAATGCTGAATTTTTAAAGCGAATTGTAATCTTTTTTTAATCTTATTGTAACAAAGGCATATGAATAAGTCTTCATAAATTTATAACAAAGACATTTTGGTAAAATAAATCTGTATATCATCAGACATAGATATTGACCATATCGTGACACATACACTTTTAATGTTTTGCAATACGCTGCACCTATATGCTAAGATTCTGTCACCTGAAAATTTCAAATTAGTTCTCCTTTTTTTATTTCAATAATCATTCATAGGCGTATTTTTTGTAGCACATATATGTATGAAAGTAATATCCCACAAAACTCAAAGAAAACTGATAACTGTTATCACAGCAAATTAAGATATCGGAAATAGTGAATTTTTAAAGCGAATTGTGTTCTTTTTTTAATCATAATGTAACAAAGGCATATGAATAAGTCTTCATAAATTTATAACAAAGACATTTTGGTAAAATAAATCTGTATATCATCATACATATATATTGACCAAATCGTGATACATACACTTTTACTGTTTTGCAATATGCTGCACCTATATGCTAAGATTATGTCATCTGAAAATTTCAAATTAGTTCTCCATTTTTTTGCTTCAATAATCATTCATAGGTGTATTTTTTGTAACACATGTATGAAAGTAATATCCAACAAAACTCAAAAGAACCTTATAAATGTTATCAGGGCAAATTAAAATATCGCAAATGGTGAATTTTTAAAACGAATTGTGTTCTTTTTTTTAATCTTATTGCAACAAAGGCATATAAATAAGTCTTCATAAATTTATAACAAAGACATTTTGGTAAAATAAATCTGTATATCATCAGGCATATATATTGACCATATCGTGACACATACGCTTTTAATGTTTTGCAATATGCTGCACCTATATGCTAAGATTCTGTCACCTGAAAATTTCAAACTAGTTCTCCTTTTTTTATTTCAGTAATCATTCATAGGCGTATTTTTTGTAGCACATATATGTATGAAAATAATATCCAACAAAATTCAAAGGAAACTGATAAATGTTATCAGGGCAAATTAAAATATCGTAAATGGTGAATTTTTAAAGCGAATTGTGTTTTTTTTTATCTCACTCATTGCAACAAATATACATTAACCATATCGTGATAATACACTTTTAATGTTTTGCAATATACTGCGGAATGTAGTTCACTTTTTTTATATGTGGGAAATACGTCTTCCTGCATGTATATTTTGATCCAAAGACATAATAAATTTAATAGATTTAGTCGGGAATTTTTATACGGTAAACAATTAGCAGGGTTATTTTTTCGACAGAAGGATTCAGTTACCTGAAATTGTTAAATGAGATTTAAAAAAAATACATAGGTGATATATGACTTTTTATAAGTATATGTGTGTGTGTGTTTGAAAGTAATATCCATCAACCTCCACCCACCCCCCAAAAAAAAAAATTAACTAATACTACCAAGTTCTACCAAGTACTGTTCTAAAACATCTCAACGATTGCATTTTTTAATGCTAATTTTATTCCTTGATTCTTATTGAAAGAAATGCTTATGAAGATTATCCTTTATAAATTTGCAATAAAGACATTTGGGATGAAACAGAAACTTTAGCACAGCCTGAGTGAAACTGAAATTTTCCAAGGACGTCTCTACAAACAGGAACCAAGCACAAAATATGTTATTAAAAATATTTTGCACTTGAAAAAAAAGTTTTTTATGTAGATTTAAACATTTATTCACAGATGGGGTTCTTCGATTAATTTGTTCATTTCTTTCATTTTTTACTTAATGAAAAAAAAACGTATTGAACAGTCATTATTAAACAATTTAATTTAACTAATTAAACTTTTATGATAACTTGAGAGGCAAAATTTTATTTTATCTTATATTTATTTTAACCCTTTGTACCACCCTGTTACATACCTACAGCACAGAGAAAAATTAATGTAATTTTTCTAGCGAGCTTGAAAAGAATGTTTGAAAGGTTGTTGCTATATTGCTATACTACAATTAACAGATTGATCCAGAAATACTTATGAAATAATGATGTTGAGTTTCTTTTCCACAATAAAGTTACACATGGTGATTACTGAAATAAAGCTTAGATTCGTAAAATAAATAAATAAATAATATTAGTAATAATAATAATTGGAGACACCCAAAGTAAATATCTCTCTCAGGCAGCTTCAAATTTATTTCGCAAAGAAAATTTTTGTGCAAGATGATTTATAATATTTATAGGTAACATGTATGTTTTGCAGAAAAAAAATTTTTGACAGTAAATTTTTCTATTTGTGTTCCAGATTCTTTTAATTATCTTTTACACGTTTGAATGATATACTCTTATACTTTAAGATGTATATTTCAACTCTGGGTTGTTGAGATATAAAGGATTAAATTAGATGGTTGACAAAAAATCAGACAAGTGTTTCATTGAAAAATTATTTTTTCCGACAAGTTACATTGCAAATATTTTTTTAAAATAGGATTATTTTCAACTGATTGATTAAGAACAATTTTTTTTAATTGCTAATCAAGGAGTCTATTTTTTTTTTTCAAATTCCATTTTGCGTCGAAACATTCGAAAGTATTTTTTCTACGACTGTAGCAATTAAACCAAGAAATCTGTTATACTGCAATAACTGCGATTCGTCATGACACCTGGACCATGAACCTTATCTCTAGTACTAAAATAAGAAAACGTCTGAAGGTGAAAGCAGCTGAAATGAAAATGTTTGATTCGAAGGACGCATTTGAATCAGCATGGGGACAACGATGACTAGGTCATATAACCCATCCCTAAGCTCTAACTGCGCTTTCTAAAAATGCCAATGGAAAAAGATGCCAATGTGCGTTGTATTCTAGCCTAACAGCGTATTTATCAGTCATTTCAGATTAGGCTCATCTGATTATTTTCTTTTTTCTAAATAGAAATCTAGTTTCCTGATGTAAAGTACTTTTAAAATGGGACAGGCGTGTATATTTACAGAGCAATGAAACTCAATTCGGCAAATTGTTCAACTCATTCCAATTTGTATAGCTGCTGAAGATTTTTTTTAGAATTATTCAAGATCATTTTCATATTCAGTATTTGCTTTCTAGTACTATCCTCAGTTTTTGTCCAAAACAAATCACGTAGATAACTTTTAAGCTAAAAAAATGGTTATCACAAAAGAAAGAAAACCTGGATAAATACAAATACGTTATATAAACCTTAACTGAACCACGACAGAGAATTTGCCCTTGTTTTAACTGTATTTTAGTTTCTTCTCAGATTCTTATATATCAAAGCTACCAGATATACACTGCTTATTTTAAGTAGGAAGCTTGTAACTACTTCGTAACTAGTCTTCACCAAGAATAGAGCAATTAAGAGTGATCCCATTGTCTGTATATCAGCATTTTTCAACTGTTTACCACAGTAGACAACTAGATAGGTGCCTCCGGCTCAAATCGTTCTTGGTTTGACCAAGTGGCATAAGACAACAACAACAACAACTAAATAGGTAATCAGTTTTAAAATAGATGTCAACTTTCTACTATTAACTGAGAATGGTAAGTAGCTGTAATGTTCATCCACTTTGTCAAGTTTTATCTCTATTACCATTAGAATTTCAGCTTCTCCTTCGTTTCATCCCACAAAATTCATCCCATGGTAACTCAACTCAGAGGGATGAAACCGAAAAAAGGCCTAGACAAGCATTAACAGTACTCTGTTGTACATGTATGTCAACATTATTAGCAAGCACGTCACGTCGCGTCACAACATGATAAACACTTATTATCCATATTGTCACAACTTCCTTTCGCAACCCGACCCACACATTCTTCCCCCTGCCCCTCGGATTTTTCCCCGTGCTTAACAGGGCGCAACTAACGACCCGCTCGAACTCAAATTTTCATTTGTCGCATGAAATCCATTTCACGTCCCCCTCCCCTAACTTCGAAGTGGGCGGACCAGAAGATGCCCATGATTAATAACCCTCAGCACCGCCCCTGCGTTCACAGCTGCACGTGTCCTTTCTTAAGAGATGATTGCTCATTAGAGGTGCCCATTAGGGGTCGAGGGGTCCTCTTTTCGGAAGAGGGGGCCTCCGTTGTGGTTAAGTGATTGCCGAAATGAGGTAATGTGAGACCGAGGGAGGATGAGTTCATAAAAGAAGTGGGAAGAAGGAAAATATAAAAAAATGGCAACGAGAGAGCTGATGCGAGATGAGGTTTATTAATAGACTGTGTAGCCGAGAGTATCGTGGGAATCAGGCTGGATCTGTGTCTAATTCGCTTCAGATAACGTCATGTGAGGAAAATATCTTAAGCTTGTTACACGTCAAGAACCACGATGCTGACGGAGTCGTCTTAATCGAGCACCGAAGTGCATATCCTCACAGAACAAGAAAAAATGACGCAAAATCACGTCATTCTCCAAACAACGAAGTCTTGGCACGTCCTTCATGCCATCCGCGGAAATGAGTTTATAATATGAGGTGTTGAGTCCCACTGTGAATTAAACATCACTTTCGAGTTAGTAACTTCTTTTCCTCTTGTTTCTTCGTGGGCACGTCGAATTGTTGCATTACCAAAACATTCGAACATGTTTACACTTCCACTCACGTTTTCTTTCCTTTTTGACATCCTCGTAAGTTTTACTTTGGAGACACATTTTTATTTATAGGGGTAGGAATCAAACGGATGCTGTTTCGTACTAAAGAAAAAAAACGCATGCATGAGAAACAGATATCATGGGTTACTTTCATTTTTTAGATTTGTTGAAAGGTACTGAAAAGTCATGTACATAATAAGCTTATAAAAAAGTCGCATGTGACCGCTATGTGACTTTCTTGTGTGCCTATTAAATCATACAGATTTTTCACAGCATTTAGTTTGAACTTTTTTTTTATTTTAATGAGAGTTACGATCCTAAAATTTTTTAATAAAGTGGACTTTTTTGCTGTGAAATTAACTTTTAATAACAAAAACTTACACAATATTATTTCAACAATGAGTAAAAATCAAGTAAGGCCATCTACCGGCGAGCTTTAAAGTTTTAAAGAAGGTGAAACTTTAGTAAAACATTATTTTAAGCTATTTTTTATTACCTAGATTAAGATCTTCATGTAAAACCCAGGTGAGAAAGAGGTTTTAGTTGACTACGGGAAAAAAAAAATTACTTATAATAGGTGACGGCTAGTGATTTATTAAAATGGAGGTTTACAAAACAAATTTTAAAAAATTAAATATGCAGATATGACATAATTTAAAATTTAAGATATATTTGCGTTTTTACAAGGTACAGAAAAAAAAGATGCAACTTAAAAGAAAAAATTCTCACAGGAAATAAAAAAACAGAACATTTTAATTTTTACAATGGAAGTAAACAAAATCATAATATTACTCGTACTACATCTTTGAGAATTTATTATAAAATAGTCAAGTAAAATTTTTGTACATTAAATCCACCAGACGTCTTTAATTTCTTTTAAAAAAATAAAGAGGGGTGGGAGCTAACAAGTCAATAGCGTTGTTTAAAATCAATCTGTGAACTTCAGTACGTTAATCATTTGAAACACTAGCAGGAATTAGCAGCAGCTGTAAGTTCCCGAAAACGTAGTCTGTAAATTCTTTTCTATAACAAATTTCAAACCTAATAACAGCGACAATCATATTTCTGAAATTATTTTAGTTTTTCTTTCCAAAAACAATGCTGAAAACTCAACTGCTTTAGATCCGAAACACTGATTTCATTAAGTGTCACTTTATCTTTTTACACTAATTTTTAAAATAATCTATGTCGAAAAGGATACCAATAAAAATATAATAACGAATTAATCAAGTAGTAATCCAAGGGAGAATTCGGCAAGATAACAAACATTGTGAGCTCCTGCACAACAAAATTTGGTTTGTTGATTTGGAGAGCTACGGTCTAGTCTTTTACCAGGCGAGAAGTAATGATACTGGGATCTATTGCTTAAAACTGATTCCAAATGGCTACAAACATCCATGCCTACCGAGGATTCGAATGCACACACTCCGATACCGAAGAGCAATATTCTACCCATTCGATCATCGTTCATCAACCAATAGAATTTGTGCGAACGAAATTATATAAACAATGTTTCTTGCCTGCCGCTTCTATCTCCATAACATAGGTTTTCAAAAATGTTTCACGTGTCCATGTGCACAAATAGAGGAGTCTTCAATATTTATTTAAATAAATTAAAATTTAAATATTCATAACAAAACCATTAACCCCTTGATGATTTTGCATTCGATAAATAATGAATACATTAAGTAAATAACGTATTACTCGAGACTAAACAATTGTCGTTTCAAGTAGTACAGCGGTTTCCCTGTATACTAAGAGAAAGTAGTATTTTTGTCAAAAAAAACATTTAATGATTAATTACAAAAATAATCAAACTGAAACTTTAGGTTAATGTCATGCTTGCGAAAGATGCAGTACTACTCTTATCAGTAAACCGCATATTTTGATTTTTTTTCCCATTTGTTCCGCATACTCATTACATATCTTTGTGGTACATTTAATGGTAAATTTAACTTTTTATACTTTCATTTTCACAGTACATTTTTACTTTTTCGTAAGCGAGATATACACAAAGAGAATATATTGTAATTGTCAAAATTTCTGACTTCGAGATTGAGATGAATGTCGACGTTTTAAAACTCTGAGTAATGGGAAAAGAAAGAAAAAAAAATAGAAATTAGGTCTGTATGCCAGTCCATGTGTCAGAACGCATCACTCAAAAGAACTTGATGGATAAAATTTATCCTTTGGTTCTTACACGAAAAGAGTTGATCGGTAGTAATTTTTGGCTCAAATCCATCACTGGGGTAGTTTGGCTTTACCTTCTTTCTTATCTTTTAGTCAAGACGACATGAAATTTTTTTTCCATTTTGTATGCATTTAGGGGATTTTAATTGATGCCAATGAAGAACATTTGGTGGAATAACTCAAAGATTTAATCATTTTTGAGCGTAAGTTTAAGTGAGTTCTTACGAGAAAATGAGAAACGACTAAGTCCAAATTCAACCCCTCTATTCCCTTTTTTTTCAATTTTTTAACCGCGGTAGCTCAGTCGGCAAAGGCAACGATCTCGTAATTGAGAGGTTACGGGATCGGAACCCTAGTTGACCTAAGATCCACCGTGTTCGTTAAAGGTAATTGGGGTACGTAAAGTACGTTCGTAGTCACAGTGTCCTCCCTGTTCTCTCTATCAATACCTCTGGAGGTGGCAAGCCTAATCTATAGGTCTTTTGCTTGATCTCTGCTTCAAAATTACGAGGACCCTCTTGAGCAAAGTCGTGCTTTTACCCTAGAGGTGCTCATTAAAACGAAAGGCGCACCCCTTAAATCGAGTAGCCATCAATTGTGCTGGGTTTGTCCAAGTGGCATGAGAAACAACAACAAAGAACTTTTACATTTTCGGTCCCTTAAATTTGTAAGTCGTCTGCTTTCGTTTTTCCTATTCTTCTCTCCAACCCCCCCCCCCACACACACACACACTTTAGGGGTGTAGAAGTCTGCTCAATCCTCAGATGAAAAGTTTACTCATAATTTTTTGGCTATTGCACCAATATTTTTTATGCTGTTTTTAACTAGTTTATTTTTTTAACTAATTATTCATAATTTCCTGAGATAGACATTTCGAATCCCCATCCAAATTTCACTCAACCGAAAGTCTACGGTTGCTTTAAATCATTTTTGAGTATTATAATTAAAATTTCATTCACGAAATTAGAAGCTTTCAATCTCGAAATACGGAAGGTGGCCAAATTACCTCGTGCCTTCCTCGTATATATGGAAATCCATGCGTGCATTTCCATATTTATGAATGAATGAAGGGAAAAAATAAAAGCAATGCTTTATAGTATCCTAGAGAGGATAAAAATTTCTCCTGATATTTGTTTTTGTTTTCAATCCTAGCGTCTGAAGTCCGTCTGAGCTCCAGGACTCCGAACCCGACAGAAAACTTTTTATTATCGCATCCTGTGGGCAAGTCTATTTTTTTAAACTGGTATTAAGTCATTTGGAAATCGGGGGGCAATGCAGTGATCGAGGCTCCCAGCGTAAAGAGGCGAGCCCCCCACCTCCTTTCACCCGGGGTGTTAAGAATGGCACGGCAGTTTCGTGTAAATTAGTAATCATCGCAGCTATCTTTCATCAGTGTGTGTGGGCCCGGGAGAGGCGACCCTCTAAACCGGTTATCAACGCGAGCGGCAACACATGATTCGAATCCGAACGGCCACCTCCCGGAGGAATATTAATTGTTACGCTGTTTCCACCCCGCAGTGCTCGCGCGCCGAAAAAAGCTATTAATTGTTCGGGAGACATGCATTTGGTGACTCAAACTGCCCGAATGAATGACCGTGTGATCCTCAATAACCGAATGTCGGCAGGATTGCTGATGTAGATTAATGAAGGCATGCCACAGCATCCTGGTTTGAATTCCGAAAGGGGAATAAACACTCGCAGACTGGTCTTTCTGGCCTCCTTGGTTTTGAACAACTAAAAATATTTCTTGGGAATCGTATGTATTTATACCCATATCATTTACACTATTAAAATTTGAAGGTCAATAATAAAGTATGATTTCTGTCTCTTTGTATATATGTGTGGCAGATTATCTTCTCAAGCACCACTGAATGCAGAAACACTCTGAAAGCATATATAGATGGAAAATAATCCAAGGAATCTATTTTGACGCTTTAAATTCCGAAGTTACAATTAGTATTATTACAATTAGTAATATTTTAGTTTCTATTATAAGTCATTTCAAGGAAATTCAGAGAAAAAAAATTAAATTGGCAATTTTTTTTCAGCTTGATAGTAAGATTAAACTCTGCAAAAAAAATTCATTTTATTATATCTAATTTAAAGACCTTGGGGTGTCCGACGTCTCGTAGACAAAAGAGCAGGTTCGCTCTCCTAAAAGGGGAACAGTAGTTATTCTTCATGACTCAGGGAGCTGAAAAAATCTCAAGAAATGGAGGAATGAGTTTTTGAGATGAGTCAGTCAGCAGAGCCTTAAGTAGCATAGAGTTGTGCTGGCGAGATTTTTTGATGAAGCTTTAGAACATGTTAGGACATCAGGTCTCAAAAATTCTTATGCACTTGTAAATAAATTTGAACATAGAGATACATTTTCAGCCTAAAATTAAATTATTTCGGACTACATGCTATCTAAGCTAGTACACTATCATATATTCTTATAATTAGAGACTTGTATATGATGTATCCCCATTACTTTTGATGCATCAGTTAAAGAAAGATATGTTAATAGAAAACTGTATATGTAAGCATACATATATGTATGTGTGTATGTATGTATTTATAAAACAACGAATTTTTTTAATTTTTTGTGATTTCTTAAAAGCAAGTAAAAATTGACGTGTTTTAGGGGAGAGTATTTTTGAACGGCCTTTTATCTCTTTCTCATAATCGTGCTCGATCAAGTTTTACGTCCTTGGAAAGTAAACGCTTTGTTTTTTGAAACCAAGTAATTTAAAAAGTCGGATTCTTAAAACTGATTTGTGTCGTGTAGTCCTCGTTTATATTTGAATATCAACCTGTGATCAAATGTATAGTGGTGATTTATTTTTAAATGCGCTGTGTTAAGTATTTTTGTACGAAATTTAACCACAGGTTCTGAGAAACTACAGACATAAAAATGAAACTAAACTAACAGCTAAATTGACAGCAACCGAGACTAGCTTAATATTAAAAAAAGAAAGTAAATTTATTATAATATATATACATCTATTTGCATACAAAACTGATGCTAATTTTCATAAAATAAGCTTTGTCAACATCTTCTAAATTAGTTCTGACAAATTTTTTATATACTTAAGTAATTTTGTAAATAGATAGAGGACCTAATCTCAATTTCAAAAATGTATGTAAATTTGGGGTACCTTTGTGGGTCTAAAATGTTGGGCCCGGTTCACTTCTGGTTGAATGATATCTATGGCTGATCAGGAGAGGGAATCTATATATCATCCGTTAGATTGGTCAGGGGCTTCCTCCTGAGTCTTTGGGGTGCGGCCGTACTATTTGGTACAGGGACACTTCCTGTCGGACTTGATTGGACTCTCCTAGTCTGGACTATTGAGTACCTTCTCCTCTGGACTCACGAACAACTTCCGTCGGACCCGACTGGACTCCCGACTTTCGAACACCTTCTTTTGGGACCTCCGAACCTCTTCTCTGGGACCTCCGAACCCTCGTCTCATCTTTTAGATTTTTCATATTTAATTATTTCAACCTTGTCCCCTCTTCCTTCTTGTCGTCCAATCGGGATAGTTGTAAGAATTTCATTGGTCTGCTTCAACCCCGCCTTGAGACCGCCAACGTGCCAAACCTTATCCCTTCTAATTTGGCACTGTCCCTTAGGGACTCATAAATACTCCACAAAGATACATTCTTATTTAATGTCAAGTACGGAGACGGGATTCTAATCTGGGACTGGGATCAGAACCCCTCCCGAGACCACCGTACAAGACAACAATATCCGTTGAGTAGAAATTTATGGTCCTTCATCTCTTTGCAAAGATGTGATGAGGTCAGATTTAGATCCCGAAAATTTTACTTCTTGTATGAATGAATCAATTATATAACAGATCTAAATCGCCTCATCACAATTTGTTTTTACAATTTTTCGAAAATTACTCGAAATGGATCCAGTGTACAATTTTAAACCTCAAAATGCATTCTTATAACGTTAAAATACAATACATTAAACTTCGGAATTTCAGAATGGTATAGCCTTCCCCCCTCCCCTCTGGTTACGGCCCTCGTTAGTTTAACCTTTACAGAGGGGCCGGGACAGCATATGTCCCTGGGATACATTAGTTCTTTATAGAGCCCCTTTCAAAAGGTTAATAATTTTATTTTGTTTTATTCAGCAAATGTTGCTTTTTTATTTTGCCTGTAAATGTTACTTTTCTGCTGTTCTCTTTAAGAGAAGCCTCCATTACAGCAATTTCTTTCCATTCATCTGCAGTTTTTGTAAAGAGCATATATTTTAATCTGAAACAACTATCATTATTCATTTGAATATATTACTAATAACTGCATTACTTTTTGGATTGTTTGCCTTCCAATCCTGAAGGCAAAACTGGGGTTAATATACGTTTCACCAGTTGCAAAGAATCTGTAAATCATATTAATATTAAATGAAAATAAAATGTTTGCAACGATATCATTATTCATTTGAATAACTGCATTACTTTTTGGATTGTTTGCCTTCCAATCCTGAAGGCAAAACTGGGGTTAATATACGTTTCACCAGTTGCAAAGAATCTGTAAATCATATTAATATTAAATGAAAATAAAATTTTTGCAATAATATCATTATTCATTTGAATATATTACTAATAACTGCATTACTTTTTGGATTGTTTGCCTTCCAATCCTGAAGGCAAAACTGGGGTTAATATACGTTTCACCAGTTGCAAAGAATCTGTAAATCATATTAATATTAAATTAAAATAAAATTTTTGCAACGATATATGAACACATTGAATTACTATAGAAACAAATAATTTGTGCAATTTATCTCAGATTTTAAATTCTGAAATATTTGAATTTGATTCTGATTAATGTTTAAACCACAACTTAAGCATTCAGAATGAATCAAACAAATATATATTTTATTTCAGTTTCCATTATCCGCTTCTTATCATTTTAAAAACAAAGTAAATATTTTCTTTTTTTAATTGAGTTAAACTAACTTTAAAAATCAGCAAATGCATTATTACTCTCATAGTAATTTCAATAGTGTTGATATTTAAATTAAATATTTTATATAATGCAAAATGTAATATTGTATTTGTTTTCAATTTAAATCGCATAGTTTTTATGATATAAAAAGTTGTAAAAGTAATGCATAACATAAAATTACACAAATATACCTTACTAGCATATAGCCCATCATATCACGGGATTAGTAAAATTTTTAATATTCCAGAACTGTTAAGTATGAGGCAGGTAAAAAATGGTTTGTTTTTTGGCTGAAAACTATCTGGTTCACTCTCAATAATTTATTTATCGTCATACTCCTCTAGAGTCTCCCGATCCTGTAATGCAGTTTAGAATCACGTTGAATTCATTTAGTCAAACCGTGTGGTTATGTATAACAAACACACAAAAGAACAAACTTCTTAATTTCCAAATATATATAAATTAAAAGTTAGATATTTATTAATCCGTGAAATAGACTCCTAGACTTATATGAAAATAATTTATTGTTAATACCGGTGGTAAAAGTTTCATTGCAACAAAAAATAATCGATGATTAAATTTAAAATTCTCACATATGTACCTAATCTATTATTTAAGCCAAATATAAAAGAAAATCATTTACGTAATATCTAAGTTCAGTGATAAAAGATATTAAAATAGTGTAGACGATATTTAAATAGTTTAAAATATGAAATGATTCAATGAGATGTTTAAAGGAATGACGTCACAATGCTAGAAAAAATTGTTATTTTTACCTATTTATTAAGTGATAAATGGATAAATTTAATCGCCTGCTCTTAACCGGGGAAAATAGGGCTTGAAATAATGGCATTAAACGCTCGAAAAGGGGAGAAGGGTTGGATTTTGAACGTTTTAAAGACTACAGTACTTTTTGCTGTGATATGAAGCATATTTATAGCAATTTAATTTAGAATCAGATCGATAGTTTCGGAGAAAATAAACTTTATTCGCTTTGAATGGATGCCTCTATCCATTCCAGGTCCAACCGCTTCATAAATTGGAGGACAGACGTACAGATAACTTAGGCTATTATTATATAGGGGATGTCAATGCAAGTCTGACATCTGCCGGTATACATTTTCTCCAAAACTTATTTTTCTTCTCGATGAGAGGCGTTCTGTTTGTAGCAGGGCTTCGAACCGTAATTTTTTTTGTTCCGGTTTTCGTTCCGGTTCAACTAAAAAATTAATATCGGTTCAGTTCCGGTTTTCGCTCTTCCAAAAATAACGGTTTTCGGTTCAGTTCCGGTTTTCGAACCGCCAAAAATAACTGTTTTCGTTTCAGTTCCAAATGAATAATTTCATTTTATGTATATTCTCATTTGTACTAAAAATATAATTCTCTCATAGAAAACGTAATTTTATGAAAGTTTAGAAAATTTCATTCTTTTTTAATTGGTATACTATGTGAATTGATACAAACAGCAGGTACGATAAGAGCGGTGAGCAGAGGACGGCGAGCATTGGCATTGTTATCCATTATCAAAATCGCATTTGACAACTAGGTTCATGATTACCCACATTCGTCGTTTGACTCTCACATCGTGCACTTGGCCTTGCAATAATTATGTAAAAAATATATTATTTATTTAATATATGAAAATTGCCTCTAATTATTAATATATCTTCTAACGTGGTTTCACTGAGATTACTTCTGTTGTCTCGGAGAATAAATTTCAAACCTGAAAACGCTCTTTCAACACTAACTTGTGTAGCTGGAGCTGCCAAAACCACCATTGCAATCTTATACAAGTGCGGATATGTAATTATAAAGTTGACGTTAAATTAGAAAATATTAATAAGTTGGTAACAGTAACAAAATGACTGAAAGATATATCGAACCGAAATAAACCGATATTTTTTAGGTTCAGTTCCGGTTTTCGTTCCGACCAAAATAACGGTTATTTTCGGTTTTCGGTTCAGTTCCGCTTCGAAGCCCTGGTTTGTAGTACTTCATCGAAAACGTCTGGTGTCATCCTCATAAAGCTGTATAGTGTGTTGTAAAATTTTTATGTAAGCAAAATAAAAAAGAGACAGAAGACAGTTTCTTTAAAGAATTATGAACTTACTTGAAATAGAACACATGATCAATATTACGGAAATCGTTATGGATTCCGTATTTTTCTCTCTCGAGGAAAATCTTTCTAATCCAGAATCTATGCCTTATTTTATTATTTTTACCCATTTTAATAGAAGAAAGCGTAGTTAAAAAATGCAAACTAAGCATAGCTAGAACACTTTGGTTTTCTTTATTGTTTTGGCACTCTTTCCAAACTTCAATTGTCCGAAGCAACAAACAAACAGAAAAGATAAGAGATGGCACTCTGTTGAGAGGAATCTGTCCAAGGATACGTTGATGTGGAGTCACGTAGGAGAGTAAACTGACCGGAAACTGAAAGCAGGAAAAATTTCTGCTTCCGATTCATTCAACGCATGAAACACTCAACGAAGCCATAAGCCATTAAATTCTTTTGGTTTGACTGGAGAGCTATTTTGCACACGAGGGCTAATGCGATCGGGACCTACTGCTTAACCCCTTCCGGTATGATTTAATAATGAAAAACTGTGCATGAAATAACCATTTAATTTTTATTTAAAAAATTTGTTTCATTTTACAATTCTTACATATTCTTAATTAAAATCCACTTTTTACATAGTGTTAAATAATATCAGAAACAGTAAAATTAAGAAAATATCAAAGCAAAACATTAATAAGGTATACAGATAATAGTCTTTAAGCTAGTGGTACTTTTCAAAACAAAGTGCAAAGGAATTCTTAATTGTTTACACCGCCAAGTAGTCTCACTTTTAATTTGATTCTTGTAACACACACGGCCCTTCTTAGTAGGTTTTCTTTTATTCTGACTCATTAATTTGGCAATGACTTGTACCAAGAAATTCTAAGTAAACAATATGCAATAGTGACTTGTGATTTTCACAAATGATAAAAGTGTTGCCAAATTCAGTACACTAGAAATTTTAAACTAAATTAATTATCATATTTAACAGTAACTTTAATCGCATGACGAGTGTAGCTCGTCATTGTGCGGTATGGAATGAAAAACTAATGACGAGCTAGACTCGTCATTTTACCGGAAGGGGTTAAAGCCGATTCTGAATGGCTATGAACATTAGCGGGCATAGGCATGAATTGACTACAAGTGTGGGTCTGTGATTTGCATGAATCCTCCTGCAACATTTAATAAATTAGTGATTCGACCATATGACAACACACAGAGAACAAACAAGCTTACATACACATAGGAAAATTGCATATATGAAGATATCTTTCTAAATCGCACATGGTGAATGTAAGAAGCTAAAAACTAAACTAAAAAAAATTAGATTGTTAGTTTTGTTGACACTGAAAGCTGTGTAAGTTGCATTAGTCATCTGTAAACTTTTTTGAAATTCAATAAAGGCAGTGGATTTCATTGCTCTGATGGAAAGGCATCAAAACGCCATACCTTTATTACGCTCCCTGCTTTGACTTATGGCAGCCATAAGAAAATTTGAATTGTTACAGATGTGATCTTGTGATTTACCTAAATCAACCTGCAAAATTTACTAAATTATTGATCCAACCATTTGAAAACACACAGAGAAAAAAAAACAAGCATGCAGGCACACAGAATATTGAATATATAATGATATCTTTCTAAATCCTACATGGTGTATGTACGAAGCTAAAAACTAAATTTAAAAAAAACACTAAAAAAATTCTGCAAACAAATAATAAATTTATTTTAAAATGTACTAAATGTAAAGTTTTTTAGAATTTTTAAGTATCATGATAAAAATGGAAAAGTATATTTTTTAAATCAAAATTTACCACATAGAGTTTCAACTTTTATAACATAAACATATTTAAAAAATTTTCGATAGTTTTTACTTACTTGTACTAAGTAAAGAAAATATTTTAGTCACATAAAATTGCGGTGTTCAGATTTCAATGGAAATTTAACCATGAAACTTTATTTTAATCATACCTGTATCCATTTTGACTAACTTCTTCATACGTAAATACAAGGAAGAAAACTTTAATTTTGAAAGTTTAAATACCCATTTTTATCAATCTTGAATCAATGTTAGCTGGTTTTGATGTAATATCTGTACGTGTATCACATACTTACAGAAACGATTAGCGTTAAAATGTTGACATTTTATATTTAGTATTGTGGTAACATTTAGCTATGTATGTCCCTTTCTTATTAGAATTTACACTCCATATAGTGAAATATCACAATATAATGGATATTAATGTTACCGATCTCTGATAGAGGGTAGTGTAAGTTTTACAGTAATCCAACTGAAAGATATCGACATAGTCGCATGCAATTGAAACAATAACATTATATATATATATATATATATATATATATATATATATATATATATATATATAGAGAGAGAGAGAGAGAGAGAGAGAGAGAGAGAGAGAGAGAGAGATTAATTAAATTTTTTACAGCTTTATCACTTCCTAGTCCTAAGTCAAAAAAACTTTGCAAAAACAAATAATCCAGACCGAGTGATGACAGGTAGACTGTCCAAGCATTTCTTATTTACACTAGGACAGTGTTAAAGTTAATGTCACAGTGTATTATTAATACATTTTAATAGTATCTTATTTACTAAAAAAAAATCATGGTGAGGATTAAAACATGAGTGATTTCCCCCCTGATATAAGAAAAAAGGAAAATCAAATTTCTTACTTTAAGAGATGCAGTTTTTTTAGGTTCAGTATCAATTATACTGATATTGAGACCTTTCTAATTTTTAAACACTCAAATATAGTACAAGAAAATATAAAAACAGAACCTAATTCTTCCCCCCCCCCTAAAGAAAATAAATAAATAAAAATAAGCAAATAAAATTGAAAATATCATAGGTCAAGGTGTAATTAATTAAAAGAACAACAGGTTCTTCTATATTAAAAATATAGGGTAAAAATTTCGTAAGAATCGGGGAAAATATAATTACAAGGATCATTTGAAAGGAATAAAAATGACAAAAATACTAATTTTGAAAAAAAAATTATTTTAAAGAAAAATTTTTAACTTATTTTTACTGTCTATTCTTTTAACACTGTTTGTAACTTTTTAATTATTAAAGACATATACATCGGATTTTCTACATATGTTTCGGTATAGAGCAGGGAAGGGTAAATGGGAACCCGCCAATAAAATTTCGTGGTCACCAAAGTATTTCAGCAACAAATATCGCATTTATTATAGTAAATATATCATTATTCCATTGATTTATTGATTATTATGTTATGTTCGTTTCGTAAATTTTGAATTGTTGTATTGTTAACTTATGAATAATAGTAATACTACTTTATTATTTTAAATTCTCATATCAAATATATATATATATATATATATATATATATATAAAATATGTACAATATATATATATAATTTAAATATATATATATATATATATATATATATATATATATATATATATATATCAGTGGCGTGCGGTAGATTTTCATGCACGGTGTGCAGAGACCATGGATTTTTCAATAAATCTTTAATTATTGAGGCATCTAAGTTCTCCATTCTGAAACGGGTTATTTATTATGAATATAAATTTAAAGATTACAAT
Source organism: Pardosa pseudoannulata (assembly GCA_032207245.1). Taxonomy (NCBI): domain Eukaryota; kingdom Metazoa; phylum Arthropoda; class Arachnida; order Araneae; family Lycosidae; genus Pardosa; species Pardosa pseudoannulata. Next base: position 99,594,930 of record CM063498.1, on the reverse strand, counting down.
AAATAATATATTTACCTACGGGTAGTCGAGTTATAACTATAAAAACAGCTAAACTTATGAGAATTCTACTAGCACTGAAGCAAAAATCATGTCTTTTGTTGTTAGGTGTCATATCGGCGTCGAAAAAGCAACGCTTCGGGCTTCCACGAAAAACTTATATGTTCAGCAAACGTAGCACCACATGGCGCCCGCCGCTGCGGCGCCTCATCCGGATGCTCATTGGTGCCGACAAACCGAACGTCTATTCCACCTGCAGAGGATTTCACTGCAAGCTGGCATAATAGAGCGAACTGTTTCTTGTTCGATCAGTGGATAAAATTATATTTATTAATTGTTTTTAACATTTGAAAATCATATATTCTGCGAAAAACATCTTGACAATTTTTAAAAACAAAACCAGGGATATGGTGTTACAGATATAACTTATATACTGTCTGTAAGACACAATGAAGGGTAAAATTTAGACTGTTCTGTTAAAATTCGTTTCTTTAAAACAAAACAACATTGTTTTTCAGCTAATTATTTCAATAAATATAATACATCACCGAAATTAATTTACCACACTAAAATATTTCCCTTTATATTGATGAAATACTTTTTTATATTTTCATGAATACAAAATCTTACAATATATAAATTTAAATATTAACCGTCTGCAAAATCGTATGGCCAGTTAATCAGTTAAAAAACCAAAATCGCTTTATCACGTAAGTCCCCGCTCTAATACAAGGCTTAATAAACCATACCTTCGGATGATTCTGAATGCCAAGTGCAGGAAAAATAGCTGCACTTGCATCAGTGCCATAGTATGCTGTTCTTCTCAAGTAGCCCATACATATAAAGCGTGATTTTCAATTTAGGGCGCAGTGCGTACACACCAGAACTTCCTATGTTCGTTTGCGAGCTACGTGGTGCAGCACCTAGTACCGCACGCACTGCGAGAATACAAGCAAGCAAATCAACATAATATTTGAATATATTATAAATAATATTTATTATATGCCATATAAAGATACGTAGACATAGGTGCAGAAAATTATTGTCCCTCATAATTTTGCCAGGGTGTGCAGTGCATACCCTGCACATATGGACCGCACGCCATTGATATATATATATATATATATATATATATATATATATATATATATATATATATATATATATATATATATATATATATATATATTGGATAACCCTTTAGGATAACCCAGCATTGCATATATAGAGCATTGCACATCAATGTACTAAAAAATTACATAACTTTTTGTCTACTCTAGGACCCATTCAAAACCGCTTTGCATTTGTTGCACTTTATATAAGCATAGCTCTTCTTAAACCTTTCTCTTTATATAAACACTGCTTTAGTCGTGTCCTGAATCTTCTACAGCAACAGTACGGTTCGACTCATTAAGACTCGGATATTGACAAAAGCACGATTTTCGGGATAATATGCCAGTATAATGCGGACATACCATGGAAATATTTACCTTTCATTACCTTCTAATGAGATCAGAAATCAGGTGATCAAACATTGTCTGCTTTTACGGCCTTCCCATTTCGCTAAGAAGCGTATTTAAAGATCATCTTTAGTATTATTTCTCGTTATTTACTCTGACGTTAAGAACAAATAAAGAACATAAATAAAGAAACTGCTGATATATTTAAACGTTCAGGTACATTAGAAAAATTGTGTATAACGGAAGTTAATGTAGCGTAATCTGGAATGGGTGACAAGAATGTAGCCAAATTTGGAAGTTTGAAGTTGCCAAATTTGGATTTCTCTCGATAAAGTATATATAGATGAAAAGGAAAAAATAGTATTTGGACCCCTTCTTAAGGTTAAGTAAGTCTTCAACCCTCGTAATCCCTCGCTCAAACTGAAGATGTATATTACCCTTACTTATGGAACAATCACATATTGCGACGAAGGTCTATTCAACCTTGTATAGGCTTTCCTACAAGATAGGAATGAGTAACAACAGCAATAAATATATAAAGAGAACATTTTTTATAAAAACACTTTTAAACTAGAATAATATTAAATGGTAAGGGAAATAGAATATATGAATTGACCACTTTTAACTCTCTCCACTTTTTAAAGAATAATGCAAATAAAAATATGCAAGAGAAAGAAAGAAAACTATAGGGGGATGTTAATATAATTCTGGTCGAAAAATTTTTGCTTCCTTCTTATAACTAAATAAAATTTCGATCGAAAATATAAGTAGGGGATCGAACATTCTTTCGTATAAGTGAATATATCATAAAACTCAAAATTTCGTGTAGCCGAACGATGGTCGAATGGTTAGGGTGCTGGCCTTCGGAACCGGAGTAGGTGGATTCGAATCCCACTATGGTATGGATGTTCGCATCCTTTCGTAATCGGTTTTAAGCAGTAGGTCCCGGTCTCATTAGACCTCGTGTTGCAAAAAGTAGACCGTAGAGTTTCCAAGCTAAACCAAAATTCGTGTAAGTAATAATTTGTAACATAAGCCTTATGGAAATTTCGCCATAACACGAGAAGTTCTTCGTATAATTAGATGTTTCGTATAATTGAGTTTCCACTATATATATATATATATATATATATATATATATGTGTGTGTGTGTGTGTGTGTGTGTGTGTGTTTATAGATGTTTGTGTATAAAGGGTGAGTATTACAAAATCTCCCAAATGAAAGGGGGTGGTAAAATAATTGATTTGAATCATAAATTCCCAAATAATCCTATCTTAATTCTAACAATTTTCGAGTTATGATTTAAAAAAATGCATCGAATCCTTTAAGTTTTTTGTCAAAATCTGATTTTGAGAGGTTTTTTAAAAAAATGACAAAAAAATAACGGCATGTATGGAAAAAGCATAATATTCCTGTCAAGACGACATAATTTCAGAGAAAAATATTTCAGGATATAACGGTGAGCTACAAATTCTCAAATATTATTGGAGAACTGTAAAATTGAAACGTCGCCAAAAAACTATAACTGACAGCTTAAGGAAGAACTCTTCTAGCTGTAATCGTTTTAAATTTATCAAACATTTTCCATTTTACATGGATTCCAAAGAGCCTACGAAATGTAATTTTGGTTGTCTGATTCAGAAGGAACTTCACATTATGAAATATTAAAATAAAGTTGTTGATCTGTCATCTTTCGCCGACAGGTAAGGTTAATATTTATTAAGGGGTGTAATCACGTGACAGGATGTGCAGAAAATATTTTAATATTAATAGTATTTTTAATGATATCAAAGAATGAGTAGGTTGAATTAAGCACGTTTGCGATAGCACGTGTAAATTTGTTCAAAATGTTGTTAATTTAACAATAAAATTTGTAATTTATTTTTGGCAACACTAACGCTTATTTAAGCAAGAATTATTTCATTGACCACTTTAAAAGTTGTGTCGAAATGTTATTGATTCGATTATCGGGAAAATAAACATTTATTTATTTTTTAAGCAATGTAAAATAGAAATAGCACACACTATATATATGATTTTCCGAGTGTCTCATAACAGTTTGATGATTGAAATGAAAAAGAAAACATTTCAGTTGATGCAAAACCCTTCGGAACGCATTCTTATTCGCCTATATTTTCGCCTCTACTTTGTACGGACGGGTACTTCACGCCCAGGAATCCTAAATTGCGTCAAATTTAATTAAAATTCTGATTAACATTCTCACCTTGTGACACTTTCCTGAAGTTACGGCTTTCAGTGCCCTGGCTGGAAAACAAATCACGTGAAGCAGAATGAGAAAGGGGATTTTGAAAACTTTCCAGCAAACCCTGTCTCCTTGGAACAAGCACTTTTTTTTCTTTTCTTTTGATTTTCGAATAGTCTCCAGAGTAAAGGTGAATTTATTCATTAACAGGAAGGGATATGCAAAGGCGTCTCATGTATTCGAATCTTTGAAGCATATATTTTTCCTTCATTTCACCTTTTACATACCTATATTTTTAACTTTATTTCTGCAGTTGAACCTCGTTCACCTCCAATTAAAATCTCTTGAACATTATTCATATTATGCAGACTACATTTTAAACCAGAGATGGACAACTTTTAGCATATCAAACGGCAATTTTTTTTCACAGATGACTTCAAATGCGCCATTTGTTTTCTCTAGAGTGACTCAAGCAATTGTCTGATATCAGCCGTTTACAGTTTAGGTTGAAATATAGAGATTGGAGAACAATTTTCGCTTAGAGAAGGAAAAAAAATACTCAATCACGCAGTCAAATGAATTGATTGACACCACTTCAAAAGTCACCAGTTTATTGTAACACTAATCTACAATAGTCAGAAATAATCTATTGTGTTGGGAAATTTAAAAAAAAATATATTTCTTCCTTACAACATGACCTCATTATCAATTAATGATATTCATCCGATGCGTTTAACTTTCAGTCAGACTTTTTAATCGTGACTGAAAACCATATGTAAAATACCTAACGCATCTACATATTTAAGCCTGTTCAGCGTTGTTGGCTGGGGGAGGGCACTTCTAACCTATGCTGCTGTTCAATAGCTTGCCTAATTTACATGTATTATTTTATGCAATAAGTCAATGCATGTATTATTTTTATTAATAAAATTTTAACTAAAAGCATTCGAAGTGGAAGTGTTATGAAACCCGAATACTTCATCAATCCTCTGACGCCTCTGCAAATTTAGAAGTGTTGGAAAATTACATAAGACTTGACTAATTTTCCATCATATTGGATGGATTATATCTGTCAAGGACCCTACTGCTGGTGCTACAGATACCTGAAAGTCTTTCTTAGTGCAGATAACTCTGGGCCACTCGATTTCCGCTTACTCATACACCGCTGCTTCAAACTTGCTGATCTTAGATCCCATCGCATCTCACTAAGACTTCCTTTTTCTCTGATTATATGAGTACTCACACTGTTCTTGTACTACAATTGCCAAAACATGAAACAAAGTGATGAGAGTAAAAAGTCTGTGTGAATTAAACTAAGAGCATCCAATTATCTAAAGTATAAAAATGAATTCAATTATGGTGCCTACTTCAAAAGAATAAATAATTGCAAGAATGCAATGAGCTACATTTGGCACATGAGTGAGGTCTGACCACCCCTGTTTTTAAACATGCAGCGCAATTACGTAATTACTTTTTTCTTACTCATTAATTTCTACTTGTCATTGTAGGGTTATTGTTGCCATTTTTAAAAAATTTTCAGCTTAAATTATCTTCAATATGCAAATTCTAGTTTTTCTGTTATATGATATCAACTGTGATGTTAGCCTTTTTATTGCTTGCATATACGTCAATGCTCGTTAGCTGATATGATGTCCTTTGATTGCAATTGCGGATAGACAAATGTATTAGTTCCGTTTTATTTTAACATCGAATAATAGTGTACTTTGAGTTTTAGTAAGCAAATAAAATATGTTACTTCAATTTAACCAGATTGTAATTATTTTCCGCGTAGGGGCAAAATAAATTCTTCCAACAGTCATTGAGTTCCTCTTTTAGCATTACAATTAAACCTAGTTTGGTGTTCTAAAAATTTTTTGCTGTTTCGCCCATTTTTACGTTCGATATTCAATAAATTTTACTTCTTTTTTATCCAGACAAGAAGTATTTTGTTAAACAACACAACAAACTATATTTTTTAGACAAATCCCTACTCTTTAAGCCATTGGGCGATGTACCGACTAATATGTCAGTCAGCAGTTTCTCTCAGTGAGTTTTTTTTTTCTTTTTATCAGAACACTAGTAATTCATGAACTTAAACACGAGATTCAAATATGGAGGAAAAACTGGCTTAAAAACGCTTGTGTCTCACATTTAATTCTATTGTTGAGTTGGCGGCAACAAATGACCATTCTGTTATTCATGGTATTGTTATCCCCCTATATTTGGTGTAGAAGACCCTTGAGCAGAAGTTTCTGCTCAATAAAATTAAAATTTGGCAATAACAAAGGGTGAGGTGCTCTCTGAGAGAAGTAATCAAAGGTTTGAAGCAGTTCTATATATGAGCCGCTCAGTGCACACATTGACTAAGAACATTTTTTAAAAATTACAAATGTACTTATAAAAGCTCTTAAAAGGTGCCAATAGTAGCCTATTCACCGACCCACTGACCCAAAAAATTTATCATTAATCCATGCTGATAACTAAAATTGGAGAATATTGGTTTGAATGAGAACTGCATGGCACATTTTGTGCATTGACGTTCAAGTTTATCAATATCCAAAATACGGAGTTAGTCAATGTGTGCACTGAACGGCTCATATGGCAGTTTGATTTAGAGAATTGAGGGGAGGGGGGAGTTTTCTAATTTAAAATCAATTTGTTTTAAAACTTTGTTACATTAAATGTCTCAAGTTTTAATGATTTTAATAATTATTAAAGTAGGAAATCCATTTTAAGAGAAAAACATACGGGAAAATACTTTCATTTTTATTCTAATGTCCTTTTCCCTTGCTATTATAGGAGATTTTAAAATGAGCTTCTTCCTTGTGATTGTAGTTGTGTCGATGCTGATAGTTTGCTCAAGACTTTATTTTTGTCCTTAAGTAGATCTTTTCCGTACTTAAATCATAATTTTTCTGAAATCCCATGCAGTCATTTGGTTTCCATTCCCTCTCCACGTTCTCACCTTATTATTTTCAGGCAACGTGTTGTAAAATTGAAGATACATTCTTCATTTATATTTCCACTTGATTTTCAGTTGCTGTACCCTTTTAGTTGTCGTTGTGGGTTGATCTCTCTTCAAATTTACTTCCTATGTTTGGTTTGGTATGCAGCGCTATGGTATACTGCTTAGCTATACAAATACTAATGTGACAGGGAACTACTGCTTAAAGCCTATACCGAATGGCATCCATGCCTGAAGTAGTATTCGAACCTGTGAGCTCCAATACCGAAGACAAGAAACATCCTTGGGAAACGAAGTGAGTATTGTAATCACAAAAAATTTCTACTTGAAACTTTCAATGGAAATACTCATTTTAACAATTTCTTAATGAATTTCGACAAGTTTCAATGCTAATATGTATGTGGGTACAAGGAAACTTTTGAAAAAATATCCGTAATTGCCCATTCCTGAAATGGTATTGTCTAGTTTACTCTTGACGTCTGTATGAACGTAAGTGTGTATGCACGGATTTATTTAGCATAACCGAAAACCGAATTAACATAGAAAGCAAACATTTTGTATTTAGGACTACTAAATGTTCAACTGTGCTCCTCCCTTTTTTATTGCATTCCCCACTCTATATAACAATAAAAATTATATATCATGTTTTAAGGCTGTGGCACATAACTCAAAATAATCAGCTTTAGGTAGTCCAAATTTTGTATAAGACTATTATAAAATCCAGCTGTACTCCTATTGTTTTAGCCGAACAATGGACGAATGAATAGGGCACTACTCTATAATAATGGAGTTCATGGGTTCAAATCCCATGAACATCCTCGCAGAAATGAATGTTCTTAGCCATTTGGAATCGTCCTTAAGCAGTAGGTCCGGTTTCACTACCCCTCGTGTAGAAAACAGAAAAAACCAACCTGTTATTTTTTCCCTATTGAAATCTGCAATTTAAATTCAAGGAAAATGTCAATATGACGTGTATTACTGCTGGTGAACTTAACTCAAAAACAAATGGTTAAAAATGTTAATATTTTGTATCTAGGTCTATTATAATATCTAGTTGTGTTCCACCTCCTTTTATTGCAATATTCATTCTATATAACAAAAAAGCCGAACGATGGCCGAATGGTAGAGCGCTGCTCTTCAGATCCGAAGTTCGCGGGTTCGAATCCCGCTAATGGCATGGATGTTTGTAGCCGTTCGGAATCGGCTTTAAACTGTAGGTCCCGGTCTCATTAGCCCTCGTGTGCAAAACAGTAGACCGTAGCGCTCCAAACCAAACCAAAATATAACAAAAAAGTTCAATATGACATATATTATCCCTGTTGGGCATAACTCAAATACTAGTCATGAATAATTAAAATTTTTATTTAAGACTATTCAAAATCTAATTGGGAACCTCTACTTTTTATTGCAATCGTCACTCTATATAATCTCAATATAACGGCCATTAATGCTACCGATCTGCAAAAATGCAACTCTGATTATTAACTTATTGATATGCATTTGTAACAATTCTTTTGAAGTCCATATTTAGAAAACGGAAATAAATATCTAGGAATTGCGGAGAGTAATTTTGAAAAAAAGGTTTAGGACAAAATATGTACTGAAGAAATGTCTCAATATAATGGATATTAATGCTGCGGGTCTCCGCCAGATGTAGTACAGGAGTGCACAACACTAATAAACGATACCTACTTTAAATGTTAAAGAGAATGTTCAAACAATAATTCTGATGACACATCATGTCATACAAAATTATATATATATATATATATATATATATATATATATATATATATATATATATATATATATATATATATATATATACACTCACTTCCAAAAGTTAAGCACGTAGATGTAAAATGCAAAAAAAAAATCAGCAAATACTGCTTTGATTGACACAGAATTCGGCAGGAAAGTAGCAAATATATTTATGCATAAAACAAAATCAATAATTATACATAGAAATGAAAACAATATTAAAATTTTGTAAGGTATCGGATTATGACATACTGGAGACTTAAACAGAATTATGTATAAAGTGAAAATAAACAGCATAAAATGAAAAAAAAGGACCTTAATAGGGTATGTGATACCCCCTCATCTGTATACAAAGTTTACACCTTGTGACCATGCTTTCAATTAGATAGACAACCACCGCAGAATTAAGCAATCGCCATTCTTCTTGTAATGGGCCGGACACCTAGTTCGACTTAATGACAATAGATCAAAAAAAAAAGTTTTTACAGCCAAATCAATAGGAACCCGAATGAGAAGACGACAAAAAACTTAGATGGTTAGACCGCATTGAGAAAGACACAAGATCCTTGAAAATTTCAAATTGGAAATCCAGAGCCAAAGATAGGACTGCCTGGTATGGAATTCTAGAGAAGGCTAAGGCCCATCCTGGGCTGTCATGCCACTGAGGAAGGAAGGATTCTTCTTGTATAGCAGTTTCCAGCTCAATAACAGTGGCTGGAGGTGGGAAACGTGAAGATACAGCACGGTCGAGAGCATTCCAAAGATTTTCAACGGGATTAAGATCTGACGAAAATGCTGGCCAAGCCATACGCGTAATCCCTTCACTCTCCTGTAGTCATCGACGATGTCAGCTCCATGGGGGCATGTGTTATCACCAATTAAAACAAAATTAGGGCCAACTGCTCCAGCGTAATATCTCACAATTGGTTCTAGAACTTCATCTCGATACCGGACAGCCGTCATAGAACCCGATGTGCAGGTCGGTGCTGTATCTTAATGAAATCCCTGCCCACACCATAATGCTTCCGCCACGAAATTCGTGATGTTCGGTGATGTTTTTTGGCTGATTGCGTATTCTTTGTTCACGCCATATCCTTTAAGCTTGCTATCTGGCTCCAGAACAAATATTGATTCATCAGTGAACATGACATTGCCCCACTCAGACACAGTCCAATTGGCATGTTCCCGACACCACTTTAATCGTGCCCCTTTTGATTAGACGAATAGAAAAACACAAATTTGAGGTACCCGGGCTTACAGTCCACTCATACGTAATCTTCGGCGTACAGTAGCTGCAGATATCGCCTTACTTATGGACGCGGTAACCATATATGTCACACGTGTGGAGGTCTCTCTGCGAGTCCGCTTGGCTAAAATAGCAATATATCAATCTTCCTCGGGGGTTGTAACCCTTGGGAGACCGGTTACGGGCCTTCGGACAACTGTCTGTGTGGTTTAGAATTGTTTCCATAAACGTGAAATTACAGAATGATGAACGCCGAAGAAAAGAGCAATATCTGTGATCGACTGTCCTGCTTCAATGCGCCCCACAGCACGCCAGCGCTCAGAATCTTCCATTCGTCTTCTGGAAGTCATAGAAACACGTATGTCTTGAAAACAAATTGTACGAAAGTTTTAAACACTTTCTATCAGCACTTACAATCATAAAGCTGACCTCTTATAATACAGACCTTTTTGCATATTTCTTGACATGAAAGCGCGATTAGCTGTTAACTTATTTGCATTCTTCCATCTACCTCTGCAGTGAATTGCTTCTTCTTCAATTCTCATTGGCTTCCCGAAATTAGCATTTTCATCTTCGTGTTTAACTTTTGGAAGTGAGTATATATGTGATATATTAAGCGTACAAGGAAATAATGTGTTGTCAAATTATTTCTTTTTGGTATCTGTTTTGTTTATTTGCTTGCTTATCAGGTAGTGACCGAATGGGGTGAGTGTTACCAGAAATCATGGAATCACTCTGTTGATATGGTTCATCGTAGCCATTCGGAATTTGCTTTAAACAGTAGATCTCAGCCTCGTTAGCCTTCGTGTAGCAAGAATGTAGACTGTAGCAATCCAAACCAAACCAAGTTTGTTTGCTTGCTTGTTTCTCTAAAGAAAGTCGAACCACGTAAACATAAGTAGAGTGTTGCACTAGTAAGGCCACCATCAAACCGGAATCATTAAAAATCAGATGTTTTATAATTAGCAAATAAGATCTTACAATAACTCGCACATAAAAATAAGACTTCATAGCCACTCAAGCTACAAAGCAAGTACCAAATATATATATATATATATATTCAACGTTCATTTGCATATGTATGTAATGATAGAAAAGAGCACGATACATTGTGAAACTCTTATTTCAAAATTTAACTTAATTTTTCATCCTAATTCTGTGAAATTATTCAGCCAAAGACAGTTATCAAATTTATGGCTTTCACAGCCATAGGCTAGCTGGTGAGAGCTCACATGCACCGTACAGATTTCTTTTGTCTGTTCATCAAATACGTTAGAATTATATAAATTAGACCACCTAATGTTGTAAAATATTTCTTTCCTTCCGTTACTACTCGTGTATGGTGGCTTTGACCACGACGCTCGTAGCTCATCTGATAAAATTAAAATGGTTTTATTTCCGTTATCTGAATAATAAAAGTGTCACATAACAACTGCCTGGTTTTAATTACTTGTGTTTCTGTATTTAAGGGATTATTAAAAGTATCTACAAAATGGATAAGTTTGACATAATTTCTATTTAAATCATGTTATTACTGTATGCTTTATATGTCCAATAGTTCCATTACACACAGACACACACATATCTTTATATATAACATTCTTCTGTCGATGTGTTTGTAATAGAACTCCTCCTAAACGGCTGGACTAATTTTGATGAAATTTTATGTAAATAAGTTGATTCGAGAATGGTTTAGATTCACAATTTGACCCGATAGAAAGTGCTTTTTTATTAAAAATCCAGAATTGCAGACTTATTGAGATTATTATAATGCCGCTTGAAACCCTAAACTGCCAACGTATCTGTGGAAGTGGTCAGTGCAACGGGCTTCATATGTCAGGCACTATATGCCTTTATGCCAATACAAGGCTGAGAAGCTGTTACCCATTTAGAACCACCCAAAGAGCACGTGTATCAATCTAAGATAAAAGAATTTTAACTCTCGTTTGGGTATATGGCATTCAAAGTCAGTATATGACAAACACTCTGCTTTATTTGATGATAAAAAATTCTAGTAGTATTTTAAATTATAAAAGTAAGATCATAATTTTTCTTTTCCCAGATTTATATTTTACCCAACCCAATTAATATCAAATAAATATAAGAGAAAAAGAGACATGATAAAAATTCAAATTTTCGTGAGTTAGTTATGTTAATGACTCAGTTTAAGATCTTTGGCTAGGAGAATTCTCCTTACTGACTCGTTCCTAAAACTTTTTAAGCTACTACCATGGACGTTAAAATTTTAATAAATGTATGGAAACATGTTTTGAAATTGTGGGTATATGCCAAAAAATATACATCACGTAAATATTTCTCATACCTGGTATTTCATTTTATAGGACACGAAGTTGAATGTCTCTGGAGGAATGCTTTGAATTTTATGGCCTTCCATTAAATCTGTCTCCTGTCAAATATGCCAAGATCATCAACTTGACATTTATTTTTAACACGTTTACGAAACGAACACACACAAAGGAATCTTTCTGCTCATTTGATAAACAGGAACCTAAACGATTACTCAGCACATGTTCCTGCGATGACTTTAATGTCCCAGCTAAACGGATTTGGATGACGAAGGTACAGAAAAAAAAGTACATATGGAGGAATTCATGACATTCGAAGCAAATGAACGTAAATGAAATTGATTAAAGCATTCGAAACGGAAATAAAGCTTGTAGCAACCTGATTTAAACGCTGCTACATCCCGGAGATTAGTAGAAGCCCTGAGAAAAACCAACCAAATGATCTATTAATGTAGTGCCGTAGCTATTTAGTCTGCTGACGCTTGAACGATTCGAACAGCTGTACAAAATGCTAATTTTGTTCAACAACTTTCACCGAATCCCCCGAGCCATTCATCAAATTATGCACGGTGCGAACGGCAACGAGGCGGTCGGCCAATTACGATCCGAGCCAGAAAATTCTTCGAATTGGTGGAGTACACTAAAATTAGAGCTCTGCTCCAGAGCTCGCAGTGGATGATCTGACTACCTAGATCAAATTTCTGTAGAACGTCTGTTTCCTAATGGGTTTCGCCATTACATGCTTGTTAAGTGTTTGTCGTTTGTCTACGTCTTCGCCAAGATTCGTGGTACTTTTTCAAAAAACCGCAGCGACATTTCACCGTCCCCAGCCTGTTTGTGCGCTAAAAGAGAAGGGGAGAGAGAGAGAGCAATTTTTATATTTTATTTTGTTCTTCTGCGTGTTTGGTAAATGGGGGAAGGAGCTGCAAAATGCCGTCCTGAAGGAAGCCGTGGTGGAACACTTGTCCCCGACTGGTTACGGATGGTTGAAAAAGTGATGAATGCTCTGTTTTCAGGGGGGTGCTGAGATCGAGCACCGTTTGTGGATTCCGAAAGGACTGAGTGATATGTTGCAGGAAATAAAACGAACTAAAGAAGAATAAAAGGATCGTCTTCCCCTCTTTCGGTGTCGGCACACATACAGAAACTGGGGATAATAACAGTTTTTTTTCATTCTGCCCTAGTGATTATACTTTCGAGAATAAAAGAACGGAAGCGCCGTGATTATAGAATATCTCGTCTTAGTTACATAACATACCAATATGTATGTCTAATTATTTTTTTTTTAATTTTCTAATATTTGAAGTATACAATAGAAAAAGAAAAAAAGAATAATGGGGTCATAAAAATACCAAAACTCCAAGTTTGGACATATATTTATATTTTAAATCTCCCTAAGCCCCCCTCCCCCTAAAAGGCGCAGTTTGTCCCTGGAGGATTTAGCGCCATTAAACTTCGATCAACTAACCCCCCCCCCCTAAAAAAGGATTTTTTTTTAAATTAAATATAGTTGTCTGTCTGTGAACACGGCATGATGAGCACGACAAATGATACAATATAGATAGATGAAATTTTTTTTATGCCTTATTGGGGATCTGTAACCGATTTTTGAGTCAATCCATCGAGTTAAAAAGTACTGTAAAAAATTTGGTTCCATAACATATAGCAGGATTATGGTTGTATCAAAGGGAGAGGTTAGCGATTTTGGGAGACTGTTTGATAAAATAAAAAGGCAAGGAATTTTCATTGTAATAGTTTTTGGAAGAATTCGATAGCTTAAGCTATCGAATCGAAAAGTCTAGCGATAACTTATGTTTTATTTTTATAGTTAATTTCACTTGATTTTATTCAGAAGAAGAATTAAGATCTACATGTTTTCTTTAAAGGGGGTTAACTAGATGAACCTTCACTGAAATTCCCTTCAGATCTCTTGACTTGCAGTTGCGATCTTACGTACTTAATTTAACATTAATCTTAGTACCAGTAAGATTCCTAGAACACGAACAAGTGTCGAATACTTGTTTAAAAGTTTTATAAACAGTTAAAGTATACGAATACTCCACAATAAGAGTGTTTTTTAACCATTAACGTACACGCTCGAGTTAACTCGAGCTTGCTAAACAGGCCTAACTGTGCACACTCGAGATAATTCGAGCGGTGTTGTACTTTATGTTGCTATAATTTTTCACACTCGAATGCAATCGAGAATTGAAAATAACAATGGGAAAGCAAAAAAAATCGTTTTATTGATATTTATCATTTACATGGGATTATAAGCTATAACACTTACTTATTCAAGTATAAAATATATTTTTAATTTTTCTAAATTGTGTTTTTTACATTTAAAAAATTGATTTTTTTTGGCCGGCCTTCTTAAGAATAAAACTGTGCATTAAGGGGTTAATTCCAATGAGTCATCTCTCAAGACAATATTTTACCGATATTTCAGATTACTACTATCATACATATATGTTTTTTTCTGATGCTAGGTTTTGAAACTAATCGCGCATATATATATATATATATATATATATATATATATATATATATATATATATATATATATATATATATATCATAAGATGACGTCCACGACGAGTGGTTGCAGTCATGGCCAGAAGAAGACACCGTTTAGCGTCGTGGACTTCGTCTTATGACATACATATAATACATATATATATATGCATAATATACATACACATATATATACATAGATACATATAGCCTCGTGGACATCGTCTCATGACATATATAACATACATATATATATATGTATATATATACATACACATATATAAACATAGATACATATACATATATACATATATATACATACACATATATATGCATACATACATATACATATATACAAGTATATATATACATACATACATATATAAATATACATATATATACACATACACATATATATATATATATATATATATATACATATATATATATATATATATATATATATATATATATATATACATATACACACATACATATATTTATATATAAACGGAAAATTCTTTGTATAATTGAACATTTTGTTTAGGTGATTAGGAATCGTTTACGCTTAGAACAACATAAAACTAATACTGTACTGTTTTCCATTTTTTGGCAATAAATAAACATAGAATAAAGTTTGAAATTTATTATTTTAATATCCGTAAACTATAACAGCAAAATTAATTTCTTGTCTACACTAAATATTTCACGCTGTTGATTGGATATAATTGGTACAGACATTGAACGATCTTTGTTTGTAAAGCACTACACTAAAATAAATTTTATCATTAAGACAAATAGGTAACACAAATTAAAGAAAAATACTCCCTATTTTTGAAAGAATAAAGGCAAACTAAAAATCTGATGCAAAACGCAAAAATTAAGGGAATTCTTAATATGCACATAAGTATGCAACTGTGGTCATATATCACATCGCATTCGAAAAACTGCTTGAGATTTTAATCAGTTGGTAATTTTGATTTGTTTCGTTTTCTAAATCCGCGAATTGGCCATCTTTTCAAGCTCTCTTAACAATTCTCGTCTCTCATATAATTCCTCTCGATTTCATTTTCCCCCTACATTGGTGGCAAAGGGTAGCAACTGAGCTAATTTAAGTTTTGTTTGATTGGGGTTATCATTAACCTTTTTAATAATTGTCCGCTTGTATTGCAAAGGAAGCGTGTTCATTTTATCTTGCTCACCATATGTTTACTCTGTAAATACCAGAAAACAAAAAACAGCACTTACTGAAAACGGAATTGATCCCTGACCTAAAGCAAAATCAAACGAAGAGAGATAACGATAGTCACAGAGGATATGATCTAAGTTCATGAATAAGATAAGAGTGTGGGTTACAGAAAGAAAAGGAAGCCATCGGAATTACCCCAAAGCTTGTTCAATCGTAAACAGTCGTAAGCCCCTAAAGACAATACTTTTGTCCAACATTCGAAAAAATAAAAGGGAGTAAGAATGTGGTGCTAAAAGAATTCGCAGAAAATGATAAAAAGACCTGATAGAGATCAAAATAAATCCTGTCTAAACATTTCAACGAATCCCACCAAACCTTCTGCAAGTGGACGAATTATTTGCACTTAAGTATCAATCCATGAGCCGCGGTAGATCAGTTGGGAAAGGCAGTGATCTCGTAACTGAAAGGTTTCAGGTTCGGGGTTCGAGCCGGCCTAAGACCCGCCATAATCTTTTAAGGTAACTGGGGCATGTAAATTATGTTCGTGGTCACAATGTCCTCCAAGATCCCAAACGATGCATTTGGGGGTGCCAGGCCAAGCCTGGTGAGGTTCTGCTTGGTCCCTGCTTCCAAATTACGACAACCCTGCGGGGGTAATGTTACTTGTGTCCGTAGCGTAGATTAAGCTACATGTGCTCCCCGAGTGATGCTAAAGGAGTAACAGGTTCGCATTCTTGTTAAGGAGCTAGAATAATTCTGTATCGCC
Source organism: Pardosa pseudoannulata (assembly GCA_032207245.1). Classification (NCBI taxonomy): domain Eukaryota; kingdom Metazoa; phylum Arthropoda; class Arachnida; order Araneae; family Lycosidae; genus Pardosa; species Pardosa pseudoannulata. The sequence goes on along the minus strand of CM063498.1, from coordinate 99,578,523 downwards.
TGTTGCATTGGGAAAAAAAAGAATCAATCCATTCAAAAGAATTTCCTTTTTTTCTATGTACATTTGTACCATATGTCTTCACTCGCTGAGCCCTCTTTCATGACAATCAAATTATGGTGTTTAACACCAAAAGATCAAACAATCTTCACGGCAAACAGTAGATTTTCAAATTCCCATACCGCGACCAACTACAATTGAAAGTATTTTCAATGAAAGAGATTGTTTCACAGAAACATGGGTTCTGTCGGAGCAACGCGAGAGATTTAATGATTATTATTATTTTATTAATGATTCATACTTTATTTCAGGCTAAATAAATGGCTTTGAAATGTAGCCATTTATAAGTGTAATTTCAGGATTTATAAGTGTAGCAACAACTTAAAATAGTTTTTGATTTCTGATTTCATTTGTACAGTTTTCTTTCTTTTTGTGAAATGATTAAATTAAACATCATAAATTATTTTTAAGACAAAAAATTTATAGATAAGAAAAATTATTTTTAAGGTTAAAGGTCATCAAAGATATACAGTATTCAAATGTAAAATTCCATTATAAGAATGAAGAAATACCGGTCTCCGTTTTAGTACTAAATAATTTAAAATGTCTAATATGCAAATAAAAATTTTCAAACTGGAAATCTCCAGGACTTGTTTTGCGAACGATCGAGTAGTAGGATGCTACTCGATCCTACTATCCTACTACTCGGATCGAGTAGTAGGATCGAGTAGGTGTAGGATGCTTGTTGTGCCGTCACAAGAAGAAGCATTAAGACTTGATAATCATATCTCGTGTAGCCCCTGTTCGATTCATAGAGACCTGAAAAGAGTTTTTCTTGTTTTCTTCCTGTATAAACCAAAAAAGAGAGAGAGAGAGAGATTTGGCCTCCTCCTAATCAACATTAGTGATGCAAAATATTGGCTTGACTCTCCACACCAAACCAAATGTAAATTTAGTACCCACTAAAAGCCTCCATGTAGGCTACCCTTGTACCCCCTCATCACCCCAGCCAGCGCTGTCAAAAGGAGCTACGAGATAAATTTAGAACTCGAGAGAGATCGAATTAAAAAGAAACGCGAGTAGCGTCAATGGAAAGCATTGTCCAATAATCAATATTTACTTTTTGTTTTTAACTGTAAATATGTAACATAATTTTAACTTGTAGCTTCGATATTAAATGTTTTTACTTATAACAGTGCTAATTTTCTTGAAGTTAAAAACCCTCAGTCAGATAATGCAAACAAAAACGGAAGTCCAGGCGGTCCTAGGAAGACTGAAGTAAAAGATAAATGACTCGATTTTGCTTACCTAATTTACAAATTCGAAAAATGATTAATTGCCTTATGTAACAACCCTTTCCCCCTAAATGGGTACAAATGTTAATCTAACCAAAAAAAACGCAGCGAGGAGATCTATTAACTTGACTACTTCGAAGGTAAGGCGAAAAAATTTTGAATTCCCCGACTACTGAAATAAAAAATAGTTTAAATATAAATCCTCATGAGCAGATAGACGAATAGCGTTAATATTATGCTTCTGTTTAATAGATAAACGCTGCAAAGCTGCACGTGTGAAGTCTGTATTGAAACGGGGAAAAGGGAGCAAGGGTTACTTTTCAATAATTGTAAAATCACCGACTTGTCAGAATTCGATACAGATCAAAATAATTCCTGTCTAAGAATTCGGATTAATCCCACCAAGTAATCGGCAAGTGAACAAATTCTTTGCACATTGGTGTTAATCCATTAAAAAGGATTTTGTTATGTATGTACATTCAGACCATATGTCTCCACTCGTGGCGCCCGCCGCTTTAATGACAATCAAACGGAAACCCCTTTTATACCTAGGGGAGGGAAAAAAAAAAGCTTGATCTCAGTCACAATAAAAAGCTGGTTCTGAACGAATAAATCTTCCGTAGCCGCCGGTGCTTTTGAACTGCGGTTAACTAAACCTTTAAAGAAACATTGGTATATCGGATTTTGCGCAGCCTCTTGCGAAGAAGAAAAAAAAAAAAACTAAAGTAAAATTGCAATAGAGGCCGCCGGACCTTATGAAAATCTGCGACGTGATCGGGCATACGTTCTATCCTCTGCTTTGCAGTTCCAGACCACACACGCACAAAACATGAAAGAAGTCGAGCAAACATGACTTTTATAATGCCGCTATTTTCCCCCGCCATGCCCGCTTTTGTGATGGATGGTTCTCTCGCTTTTATGAGAGAAGTAGCAGGTAGGAGGAAAATGATTTTTTTATTTCTTATTATTTCTTTCTGCGGTGCTGGCAACAGGAAACGCTAGTAATGAAACTGCTCGAGAGCGGTTCTCCGAGGTAATATAGGCACGAGTCATATAAACTCGGGCTGGACCTTTAGTGATACCCGATGGTTTATCTATGCTATTTATAATTTAACGCATCATTTCTCGCTCGGACGAAAAGCGTAGGCTTTTGGGAATTTTTGCAGGATTTATCAAGTTATTAATTTAGATCCTTCACGCTGTTAATCTAAATAAGCCGGAAAAGCAAAGGTTTCGGAATAATTTAAAATTGTGAGAAAGTTTCAAAGGTAAGGTAACCTGTAGGAAAACCCATATAACCGAATACCTTGGACAGGTTACGCCCAATGTCTCCGCTTCCTTACACACATTAGCGATTATTATTGTTATTATTTATTATTCCACAACAAGGGTTTAATCTATGTACGTTGTTCAAGCCAATATAATTATTTTAATAGGAACTTTTTCTCTTTACATATCATGCACTACTCCCGTTGTTATCTCATACAACCGAACCCCATTATAGCGAATTTCCATATACCAAAGATTTTTTGCACGCAATATCCCGTGGTTCACTATATCCGAATCTTTAACTTTAAAAAAATTAGCAGAATTAACATAATATATAATGGCCTAATCGCTAAGTACATTCAGTAGTAATAATAATTACTGAAATAGTAATAAATTGAAATTATTGAAATAATAATTCATTAACAACGATCTTTAATAGATTAAAGTGACTACCTATTAAATTAAATGACCAAGTACTCAGAAGAATTAATTGTATAAATATGAAAATAAATGGAAAAACAATTAATTTTACATTTAATTATTGTTCACTGTTTAAGTACACAAATAATTGGTAATCTTCCTTGACGAGATGCCGATTCTAAATAAAATTTATCAATTTCTTTACCAAATTACCTTTTACGGAATAATTTAAAATTGTGAGAAAGTTTTAAATGTAAGGTAACTTATAGGAGAACCCATATAACCGAATACCTTGGACAGGTTACGCCCAATAAATCTGTTTCCACACACATTAGCGATTATTATTATTATTATTATTATTATTATTATTTATTCCACCACAAGGGTTTAATCTATGTACGTTGTTCACACCTATATAATTCTTTTACTAAGAACCTTTTCTCTTTACATATCAGGCTCTACCTCCCGTTGTTATCTCATACAGCTGAACCCCATTATAGCGAGTTTCAAGAGACTAAAGATTTTTGCACGTAAAATCCTGTAGTTCACTATATCCGAATCTTTAATAAAAACAGAAGAATTAACATAAATATAACGGCCTAATCGCTAAGTACATTCAGTAGTAATAATAATTATTGAAATAGTGATAAACTGAAATTATTGAAATAATTATTCATTAACAACGATCTTTAATAGATTAAAATAAACTACTTATTAAATTAAATGACCAATTACTCAGAAGAATTAATTGTCTAAATATTCAAATGAATGGAAAAACAATTAATTTTACCTTTAATTATTTTTCACTGTTTAAGTACACAAATAATTGGTAATCTTCCTTGACGAGATGCCGATTCTGAATAAAATTTATGAATTTCTTTACGAAATACTACAAAAGACATCACAGCCATAATCAAAAAAGGTGAAGACGAAATTGAGTTTATTGTATTGCATTTTAACATTGAAATAATATATTTTCAAATATAATTTTTTAAACTGCACAATTAATCAAAATTTAATTATTAAATGAAAGTTTCCATTTGAAAATTTTTATCTGCATTTTTTATTTCAATACTTTTGCTCAAAATTGTTTTATAAATTTACTAAAACATGTTATACAAGATTGGGCATGGACTTATATCTAGATTAAATATTGACTTTTACATAATTTTAATCTAATAATTAATGTTAAAAACTAGCATTTAATTATGTATACGCACACATACACACACACACACACACACACACACACACACACACACACACACACACACATATATATATATATATATATATATATATATATATATATATATATATATATATATATATATATATATATATATATATGTAAGGAAAATTTTCAGGGGTTTTCAAAACTTAAATCAAGGGCTAAAAATTCCCGCGTCATTTTGCATTCCCCTTTTTAACCCCTAACCTAAATTGACCACTGGGACTACAGTTTACGCCCTCAGAGAAGGGGCCTGACCAATTATAATCCTACATGGCCCTAGCGGACAATTTAGGAAATTTCCAAATAAAAAGGAGATACACTCTGTCGGAGACAGATTTTTCTAGAGATATTTTCCCACAGATGTTGACCCAGGTGTTACGCGTCTTGTACATAGAACTTCATGCTAGCTGACCCTTCAGTTTGTCCTGTCCCTATGATGAAATGGGAACCCGTCCTTCAACGTTATCTTAATAAAAGTCTTTAGCTGAAACGGTGTCATTTTTATGGCCATGACTGCACCCATCGAGATGTCCGTCCCATTACATATATATACATTACTAAATTATATGATTTTTTAGTTAAAAATATTGAAATATTGGAGGGATTGTTAATTATATATGATTCCCCACCGTATACGAAACTAAATCCTGGATGCGGTTCTGTTTCACATAGAAAACCACATGCTGAAATATTTGTAACAGTCAACTAGCACAATATCCCATTTAAATTGTGTGACTTTTTATATACTAAGTTCATTTGCAATTAGCCACTTTGTGCCCAGTGTTTTGGTATACATAATTAATGACATTGTGTGATTGACTTTTTAAAAACAGTTCGGAGATTATTTTAATTTAAAATAAATAATGACTTTTAAAAAAATGCTTTCTTTGGCAATTTATTCTTGTACTCAGCAAACGGGAAAAAATACCCTCTGATTGTAGATTATAGTCACATTCAATTGCAATGATAATTTCATTAAGTCAAAACTAATATTTCCAATTATTCTCAAAAGGTTAAGAATCACTTCTCAAAGCTGTCGATCACTGCTTGAATCACAACTGTAGGCATCGTTATCTCTCGTCATTGAATTTATATACTCCTTTCTTGTTTGCAATGATTATTTGCGAACCACACGAGCACTAAAATAGATAAATTAACAAAAACTGTAGAAAAATACAGAATCAGAGGTTAGGCCACACCAAAACTCATATGTAAAGATGATGGTCACCTATTAATCCGTGCTACATTGATCTCTACACCATACTAAACGGACTCTCTATTTCGCAAAACTGAGCAGAATTCATGCACCCATTCCCCTCTCTCCCACTGACCTCAAAGGAGTTTGCGTCACCCAAAGGCCAAAAGGAATGAGGAGACAAAGTTTACTATCTGCTATTTCGGTTCAAAATCTTACAATTTGTTACCAACCAATCTAACAGTAATTAACAATGTCTACAGTGGACTAATGCATAACAGTTCAATGCAATCCTTAAAATTATAAAAAAAAGAGTGAATTTCTGAAGTAGCTATAGCCCAGAAAAATTACCCGAAAAGACATTTTATAAAATTGTAAAGAAAAACTCTAAACATCAAGCCAAAACTTTGCAGTACTACTTTATTACATTACAATCTATTTTGTTCATCTACTGTAATAGCATTTGATAAATTTTTATAAGACAAACATTTTATTTTAAAAAATCTAAAAACTATTCAATCAAAAATTTTCTAAGAAAAAGTAGTACATTGCCTAACTTTGGCAAAACAATTGTACGTTTCAAAGGAGGAGGACATAAACAATAGATCTTCTTACAAACAGCCCTCTCTCATGAAGTCATCCGGAAGCAGTAATCCTTGAAACTGGGCTTCCTCTGGCCGCACAAAAGTCCCAAGAGAGTTGAGATGTATCATGTCTGTTATGATTCGCTGAAATGGACAAATAGGGGTCCCTTTTAAACGTCGTCGCTCTTAGACGATCATGCCCAGGCTTTCTCTCGATGGATCAGGTAACTTGCTTGAAATTGTTTCCATAAGTTGAACACGACGCTGGACGTTACGTCAAAGTTCCTACAAATCTGGACCTGAGACTATCTGCATCCAGCCTCCCGACGATATGCTACCTTATTCTATAATCTAAACGTTGGTATATATTCATTTTTATTTCTATTTAAATTTGAATTTACTACAAAAAACATTAAGAAATTGTGGCACAGTGAGCAAAATATAGATCCCACGTTCGATAACAAGGCTTGTTCCTCAAGTATTTCTGCCTACATACACACATATGCTTAAGTACTCGACAAAATACTTGCATCTTTGTTTCGATGAAGTAGTCTCGTATATCTTTCAGTTCTTTTTCCCAAAATTCAACAAAATATGCAAATTCTTTTACTTTTAAACACCAAGGTAGTGCTCGTTCTTCTGTCACCATCAGAGAGAAAGGTTAGTTACATCTTACATATCTCTATTATTCATTTATACTAAGTTTCGACTAAAAATGCTGAAACTGTGAGCTTAGACAAACCAGTCATACTGAAATAGTTCTAATAAAATAAACTACATTGAAATTTTATAGACTGAAAATACAGTAGAGAATCATATGTTTTGTAATAGTCGCGTGCGTCTCTGTCGGTGGTCGGGCTAACTTTTATTCTTTTGAACAATTGGAACTCCCGGCTGAACTTTGAGATGAGCAGGTTGCCTAGAGTGATCTCCTCTCTGGACGACTTTACATATATTTTTCTTTAAATGTTTTTTTGTTGTAATAAATCAACATTGTTAAGTTTAATCCTCTACGGCTGATTATTTCGTCTCCATACCTGCTCCTTATACGAGACCCATGCGAAGTCATACCCAAATGACTAGAGTGTGACTTACAATCGGAAATAGAAACTTCGCAAAACCGCTCGGCGAGTTTACATGTTTCTTCTAACTTTAGTTAATACTCGTATTGTAAGATAAACATGACATTTTCATACAAACAACCAAGTTTAGCTAACATTCACTTTTTTTTTATTGTGTCTAAAACCATGAAAGTCGATCAATGCTATTTACAGCTTGATACACAACAACTGAAATGGTAAAAGAATGAAAACGGTTGACGTCTATGTGAGCTTCATTATTTGGATTATTTGGGTTTATGCAAAGAAACAAGCGTTAAACCTTCAAGTCTATCGCAACACACAATGGAAAAAAAACACTCGTTCGAAGGAAAAAAGAGTTGGCTGGAAAGCTTTCAAGAAGTTTACCCTCATTCCATTTCTTGTAATTTGCCACGCAACCAATGCTGTGAAAACCGTAACTTCTTGTTAAGGTACCATCATAAGAATGTTAATCCCAAATTAATTCATCGTGGGTAGGGATTCCTAAGCGTGAAACATTCGTCCACTCTATGTGTATTCGAAAATACAGATGATGCGTGAGTATGGAAAAGAAAGCTAAAATAGCTCTAAATAATTTGCAATGAAAAATATTTGTTCGTGTTGCTTAAGAAGGTAATGACTCATTAGAGCAGTATTCTACTTTTTTCAATACGACATAGCTACCTGGGAAAGAATGCTAAGTGTTGCAAAGAACAGATGGAATTTTACCATGGTTCTTAAGCGTAAAGACTGGTACTGGCACCTATCCATGAATGAGGCATGCAATCGGGGCCTCTGAGGAAATGTGAATGAACAAGCGAAAATCATTCTTACCAAAATTAACAGCAGATATATGTTGAAATTTTCTTTACAGGAATTTTATTTCAATAAAAAAACATTCAGCGTTTATTTAGCTAGATATTGAGTTCTTAAAGTCTGCCAGTTACATTCCTTGTTTAATTTAGTCTGACACCACCAGAAAGACATCACGAAATTGGAACAAATATTCTTCTAAGATGCTATAAATTTCTAAAAATGCAGTTTTACGAAAAGTGCGATCAATGTGTATCGACTACTGATCAATGCATGCAAACACCTCTAGACATTTCACCATCAATTTGCCTGATCGTTGAAGTGATTTAATTTGTCTTTAATAATTAAACTCATCCCACCTGTATCCCACTTCCTTTTTCAGTTATCATCGCCTTGTACGCCTGGTATCAAATGATAAATGAATGTATGCTTTTCACGTTTACAGGCAGCAATCATCTGTCTTTAAAATTCCCTGCACAAAGTAGTTTAAAATTTTTTAGCACAGTAGAATTCTTGGAAACGGCTGCATGGAATTAATCGAATTTTGAGCTTCAAAAGACATGGAGTAAATAATTATATTTGATAAATTTGGTAGAAAAAAAAAGAACAATCTATCCACTGTGGCATGCATGTTGTGAATTTATTCAATTCCTACTATTAGTTCACACTCTATATATATATATATATATATATATATATATATATATATATGTATATATATATATATATATATATATATATATATATATATATATATATATATATATATATATATATATATATATATATATATATATATGTATATATATATATATATATATGTATATATATATATATGTATGTATATATATGTATATATATATATATGTATATATATGTATATATATATGTATATATATATATATATATATATATATATATATATATATATATATATATATATATATATATATATATATATATATATATATATATAATAAAATCTATAAAAGATAAAAAAGATGTGGGTCTTTTGATCTTCTCCAAATGGTTTTTTCAATACATCGCATTCTGTGGTCCATCCTATTTTATCTTTTATAGATTTTAATATATTTTGTAAAATTTCTGAAGCGATGCGCTGTCGGATTTTTTAATTTACAACTTTTTACTGGTTTTATCTTGCTTAATGTATAGCTTATGCACTCAAGAGCCAAAACATTATGACCACCTGTCAATAACGAGTTGGCCTACTTTTGGTGCGCAACACAGCTTTAACCAGCCTTGGCGTGGATGCCACAAGTCCTTGATAGATGGCCGGAGACAGATTGTAGCAAATGTTTAAGCAACAGTTACGCAAATCCGAGATATTGCAAATTGGTGGTCTTTGAACTCTGAGCTGCCGTCCCATGACATCCCAAATGTGTCCTATCGGATTGAGATCCGGTGAGTTAGGCGGCCAGGACATTAACTGGAATTCAGCATCATGTTCCTGGAACCACTTCAACACAATTTTAGCCTTGTGACACGTGTCATTGTCCTGTTGGAACATTCCATTTCCAGCTGGAAAAAACAGAGGCCATGTAACGGTGCAACTGGTCCGCAATGATATTCAGATACCCTGTAGCATTCATAGTCTGCTCTACCACAATCACGGGTCCCAGAGTCGACCAAGAGAACGTCCCCAAAAGCATAATACCGCCACCACCTGCCTGTGTATGACCTACTGTACATTGAAGGAGCAACTGTTCACCTGGAAGA